>CM061545.1:179769662-180459662 GCA_030864215.1 Capsicum pubescens | reverse complement strand
TTTCTTTTTAATTAGCTATACCTCAAGTCCTCAATGACATCTTTCCTAATTTCATGTATTTATTGATTCATGTCTGTCTTAAAGAGAGTGAATTCTAAAATCTCTTTTTCCTTCAAAGATATTTGTCCATATTTTTGGATCTCGTATGAGTTTTTCATTTTTCTGAACTTCCAATATCTTATCTAAAGGAAGCATGTTTACTGTTAACAAATGGTAGCTTTAATCGTTGATGTTAGGGCATGTGGAGTTTTGATGATAGACATATGAATGAAACATGTTGTGAAAGCTGGTCCATTCAAATGTACAAAGCATAACTGCAGGCAAGGTTGTTGATAAGATGATATTGCTCACAAACAAGAGTGGATAAGTAAGAATATTTAGACACTCTCTCAACACTTGTCACTTCAGTAAAGTGAAAGAGAAATGCAGTAACCAAAAGTGAAATTGATCAAGAAGTCCAGCAACAAGAGGAGTCCTGCAAGACTAAGGGATAAATGAGAAGAGTCTTATTCAACCAAGGAGGGAGAAACGACTACAAAAAGTGAAGTTACTTGATAGAGTTCTACTGAAGATAGAAGTAGAGATAAAAAAGAACTTTATCAGGAAGTGTGCATATATACGAAAAATGACATTCAAGTAACTTACTCATGTACTGATAAGATAGTCAACAATCAACAAAACAATTCACTCACTTGAAGAAGAACCTAATCCTTTACTTAGCAAGTCTTAGACCATATGTAATAGGTAGGTTCTTTGAGTTGTAATGAGTCATTGTTCTAGTCTCAGTGATCTATAAACTGAGTTAGGAGTTGTGTCTTCAAGTTAGGGAACTCGAAAACTTGGGAACACTTATCTTGGGAAGATTTGTGTTTTTTGTAGTTATAGGAGTTAGAAGTTTTAATTCCTAATTTACAAGAAGTCTTGTAATTTTGTTGATTGTTAAGGTTCAAGAGTTATAGTGAAGTTGGGGTTAAATCCTGTAGAGGTACATGTCGTGATTTTTTACACGTTACTTGAGCCGGGTGTTTTCCACGTAAAATTACTGTGTTCAGTTTTTACTTCTATGAACCATGTTTACTTACTTGTTCCACAGATAGGCAACCAGTAGAGTAAAATATTAAAATTAGTAGGGCACGCACTCTAACAAGTGATATCAGAGCAAGGTTATTTTAAAAAGGGTTAGCACCTAAGAAAAGATCACTATGATAAATTTCGCACCTCTTACTGGTCACAGTGAAGGTCAGTCAACTATTAGACCTCCACTCTTTAATGGTACTCATTTCATCTGGTGAAAATCTAGGATGGAGATGTTTATTCAAGGAAAATACTATGAGTTATGGGATAGGATTACTGATGGTCCAACTATTCCAATGAAGATAGAAGATGGTGTACAAGTCAAGAAAGTAAGGAGTGAGTTTACTGCTGATGATCTGATGGCATTGAAGAAAAATGCTAAGGCAAAGAACATCCTAGTATGTGGATTAGGACCTGCCAAATACAATAGAGTATCAACCTGTACCACTGCTAAGCAAATTTGGGATGCTTTAGTTAATGCTCATGAGGGTACCTCTCAGGTAAGAAAATTCAGGATTTCCTTTTTTTTACTGAATATGAAGCTTTTAAGATGAAGGAAAATGAACCCTTGCATGACATGATGACAAGGCTTACTAATCTAACAAATGAGTTGACTTCTTTAGGAAAAGTCATCACTGAAGAGGAACAAGTAGAAAAGGTACTCAGAGTGCTACCAAAATCCAAATGGAATGTTAAAGTCACTGCAATTAGGGAGGCAAATAAGGACCTCACAGGTATGACTTTCGATGATCTGGCAGGGAACTTAAGAACCTATGAAATGGAAATTGATGGCACCAAAGAACAAAAGGCTTCTGAAAAAATCTTAGCTTTGAAGGCTTCAGATAGTGATAAAGAGATTGAGCTAGACAAGGAACAAGTTGCCTTCATTACTAAAAACTTCAGCAAGTTCTTTAAAAGAAAAAGGGAACAGGTAGAAAGAAACGTTCTAATGACAATCCAAATGGGTGTTACAAATGTGGTAAGACTGATCATCAGATCAGAGATTAACCTCTTTGGGAAATAGAATGGAGAAATAAAAGGGCTAAAAAAAACTAAAAGAAAAGGCCAAGAGAAAGGAAAAGGAAGAACATGCTATGATAGCTGTATGGGGATCTGATTCTGATGATGATGATGTTGATGAGACAACATTTATGGCTCTTGGAGACTCAGACATGGAGTAAGATGATGATGCATCTGAGGTAAGTATACTTGAACTCAAAGAAAATTTGCATCTGTTTTCTAAAACTAAACTTGTTTCCTTGATGAGTGTTTTAATTGAAAATCTCCAAGAATTTACTTCTGATAGGGATGAACTGTTCAACAGTCTTGTAAGTTTAAAATTCGATTTCATTGATTTAAAAACTTGCAAACACATTATTGAAAAAGAACACTGCACTCTCAAGAAACAAGTCACACCACTTGAGTCCTCAAACAATGATCTTAAGTCTAAAGTTCTTAAATTGACTCTCACTAAAAATGGGAAAAAGGCCATGAGTAAAGAACAAGAAAATGCTGAACTTGAGTTAACTAAGTACAAACAAGAATGCCATGTCTTGATTGAAAAAATGAATAAGCTGAGTCAAGAAGTTTCAAAACTAAAACTGGATCTGGAAAGAGCAAACAGGTGGACAAATTCTTCAAGAATTGTTCATCAGTTAAGCGAAAAAAATCATAGTAAAAAAACAGGCTTACATTTCTACAAAAAGGTTCATAATCCTCAAGACTTGTGCTATATCTTTGGTAATCTTGGACATCCAACCACTTAATGTCCTGTGGCTGCCAAAAGCAGATTTAGAAGCCAGAATCTAGCAAATAAATTCTCTCAGACCAAGAAAATAAGTACTAATACTGGTCAGAGAAACAGGTCATCTTACATGTTGCATGCATGGACTAGAAGGAATTTAATCCATCTTTTTACTAACAAAACATGACCCAAGGTTGTCTGGGTTCCTAAGTCTAACCAGTGATTTCTCTTGTAGGAGAAGGTGAAAGGAAGCAAAAGGCACTGGTACTTACACAGTGCTTGCTCAAGACACATGACTGGTGATAAGAAAAAATTCTTTTCACTCTCCAAAATAGATGGAGGAGGAGTTTCTTTTGGTGATGGAAAAAGAGGAATCATTACTGGTATTAGAAAAATTATATCATCTGAGTCAAAAGCATTGGAGGATGTCTATCTTGTAGAAGGATTGAAGCATAACCTGCTGAGCATCTCACAATTGTGTGACAAAGGTAATAAAGTTGTTTTTACTACTGCAGGAGTCAAAGTCAAAAGGATGGACACCAAAGAGATTGTGCTCACTGTAAGGAGATACAGAAATGTATATAAAACTGACATAATGGCTATACCAGGACTTGAGTTGACTTGTCTAAGTGCAATAGAAAATGATCCCCTTCTTTGGCATAGGACACTTAGACATGTAAGTCTGAAATAACTTAATATACTTTACTCTAAAGACATGGTATTGGGTCTACCCAAGACCAAGTTTAAGAAAGAAAAGTTATATAGTGTATGTGTCAGAAGGAAACTTCAAAGAACCATGTTAGCATTACCAAGTGCCTTGACCTGGTTCATATGGACTTATGTGGAACAATGAGACTTCAAAGTAGAGATGGAAAAAAGGTATGTTTTTGTAATTATTGATGATTATTCCAGGTTCACCTGGACTTTGATTCTAGCCTCTAAAGAAGATGCCTTTAAAATTTTCATTAAGAAAAATAAAAAGAAACTGGGCACTTCATTAGTTTTCATAAGGTCTGACCATGGTACAAAATTTGTGAATGTAAAGTTCTTAGAATTTTGTTCAACAAATGGTATAGATCATAACTTCTCAGCTCCTAGAACACCACACCAAAATAGAGTAGTGGAAAAGAAGAATAGAACCTTGGAAGATATGGCAAGAAAAATGATGCTTGCAGCAAATATTGCTAAAAACCTTTGGGCTGAGGAAATAAGTCTTGCAATATATATCATAAATAGATGTTTGATCAGACCTATATTAGAGAAGACTCCCTATGAATTACTAAAAGGAAGAAAGCCAAACATTTTCATTTTAGAAACTTTGGTTGTAAATGTTTGTAATAATGGAAAAGATAATCTGGGAAAATTTGATGCTAAAAGTGATGAGGGAACCTTCTTAGGTTATTCACTTTATATTAAGACTTATAGGGTTTTAAACAACAGAACTAACTGTGTTGAAGAAAGAATGCATGTGGTTTTTAATGAATCCTATGTTAAGACTAACCTGTAGGAAGGAAGTGACACTGAGGAACAGGTTACACAACCCAATTCATTGACTGGAGATACCACACATGGAGGCACCTTAACCGGGGGAACTGAAGCTGAAGGCAAAGTGACAGAGGGAACTGAACCACCAACTTCCCTAGCTCAGAACATCAGCAGTGATCCTAGTATCTCACTAGGCTTGATCCCAAGAGGATACAAGTATCAAGGATCACATCATATTGAGAATGTTCTCACTGATCTCACCTCTGGGATCACTACAAGGGCTGGATTGAGAAGTATGTGTGACTTCAAGGTATTTCTATTAGAGATTGAGCCAAAAAAGGTAATTGAAGCATTGCTTAATATTGATTAGATCATAGCCATGAAGGAAGAGTTGAATCAATTTGAGAGAAGCAAAGTATGACACTTAGTTCCTCTCCCAAAAGATAAATCAGTAATTGGGACTAAGTGGGTGTACAAAAATAAAGTTGATGAGCATGGAACAGTTATAAGAAATAAGGCAAGATTCGGGGTCCAAGGATACAATCAAGAAGAAGGAATAGATTTTGATGAGACTTTTGCTCCTGTAGCAAGACTTGAAGCTATACAATTACTTGTTGCCTTTGCTGCCTCTATGGAGTTTATTCTCTATCAGATGGATGTGAAGAGTGCATTCTTGAATGACATTCTCAAAGAGGAGGTTTATGTCAAGCAACCTCCAGGATTTGAAAGTAAGAAATTTCCTGATCATGTGTATAAACTGGATAAGGCTTTGTATGAGTTGAAACAAGCTCCAAGGGCTTGGTATGAGAGATTGTCAAAGTTTCTACTGGAGCATGGTCATACCCGAGGTAAAATTAACAATTACCATTTTCTTAAAAAGTAATGAAAAGGACTTGTTAGTTGTGCAGGTATATGTTAATGACATTATCCTTGGTTCAACCAACATGAATATGACTCATAAGCTTGCCAAACTTATGAGTAGTGAATTTGAGATGAGCATGATGAGGGAATTGAATTACTTCTTGGGATTGCAAATAAAACAGTCAGCATCAGGGACAATGATCCATCAACAGAAGTATGCCAAGGGACTTCTCAAATAATTCTCCATGGAAGAGGCCAAAGAGATCAGTACTTCTACTGCCACTGCCACAAAGCTTGATTTGGATGAAAGAGGTTCTGATATGGAGCAAAAGATGTATAGAGGTATGATAGGATCATTATTGTACCTCACAGTAAGCAAGCCTGACATTGTGTTCAGTGTAGGTCTATGTGTTGGGTTTCAAGCAAATCCAAAAGAATCACATCTAAAATCATATTAAAGAATCTTCAGATACTTGAAGGGAACCAGTGATCTTGATTTATGGTATCCCAAAGGTAGTAACTTTAATTTGGTAGGATACTCTGATGCTGATTATGCAGGATATTTGGTAGACAGGAAAAATACTACAGGTATGTCACACTTCCTTGGATCATGTTTGATTACCTGCTCCACTAAGAAGCAAAATTCAGTAGACTTGTCTACTGCTGAAGCTAAATATATTGCTGCAGGTTCTTGTTCTGCTCAATTTTTATGGATTAAGCAACAACTTATGGACTTTGGTATAGATGTTGGTTGTGTTCCCATTTTTTGTGATAACACAAATGCTATAAATATTGCCAAAAGTCCTGTTCAACATAAAAGAACTAAGAATAATGATATTCGACATCACTTCCTTAGAGATAATATTGAAAAGGGTTGATATCAACTATGTTTTGTTCTACTGAAGAACAAATTGCTGACATTTTCACTAAGGCTTTAAGTAGAGAACAGTTTGAAAAAAATAGGTTAGCCTTGGGGATGATTAAAATTGCATAAGTCATCCTCAATGCTTGATTAGAACAAACTGCTCTTAAGTGTTTGATTAAATAATTTAGTCTTACACATTTAATTGTGTATCCTAAGTCCAAAATTTTGGAGTACATTGACTCATTCTTGTGTTGATTTTACAGAGATGCTGGAATACTCACACAATTATTTCCATCCTATTCTAGAAGGTCAAGGTATGATTATATTTTGTCAAATATTAGCATAAAAGAAACAAGTATGTCACTTGGCTCTTTGATACTCCCAAAACCGCCAAAAACTCAAGAGTCACTCTTATTTTAAAAATCTATAGCCTGCTTTCCCATCAAACCTGCATCTCTTATTATTACGTTTCCTGCCCAGATACAGTCCTTCATCCACCCATCTTCCTTTTTTTCCTACTTAAATACGTTTCTTTTCTTTGTTCTTATTCATTCCCTCTTAAACATCTCTACAACCAAAAACAATTTTTTGTTTCACTATCACACATGGCATCCTCCTCATCAATAGAATCTGTCACAAACCCTTTCACCTCCATTGTTATTCATCCAAATATCACCTTACCTCCTTTAATCCCTTTTCCAATCTTTCTAAAATTCTCCAATTTTGCTGCATTCAAAAATTTCCCAAACCTGTTTGCCCAATTTTCTTCAACTGCCTCATCCCAGTACACACCCTCACTTTCACCACCAATACGACTTCAAATTGTCAACCCTGACGATGAACCCATTGCCAATCTGATCCCCAGAAAGTCACGATCCAAACGCAAATCTTCTATAACCCCAATCATTGTTGATGCCCAAGTGATGGGTGCATCTACTCTTGTTGTTTCTACTCCCCACACTCCTCATACTAGAGGTAAAAAACAACGTAAAGATGCTTCCTTGGAAGAAGCACTTAAAGCAAGTAAAAGGAAACGTGTAGCTTCTTCTGGTTCTCCACCTCCTCGCACTTCCTCTAACCCCGATATCCTTATTTGCTCTGTAAGAAAAGGAAAATAGATTAAATCCAAGGTACTAAAACCCTCCTCCTCCTTAAAACCATCCTCCAAGTCTCAAAATGCAACTACTTCCAAGCCCTTGTCTTCTTCTAAGACCACTGGAAAAAGGGTTGCTTCCAAATTAAAGAAATGGGTTGAGGAGCCTGTTCCTTCCAATTCTTATGATTTAGAGATTCTTCCTGATACTCCTCCTGCACCCTCTATTAATATTGATTCTGACTTTAATTTCAATTTTGATGTGGAATCTACTGCTGACAAAACTTCTCAGTCAGCTCATGTTCTTCACTTTCAAAAATAAAAGTTGGCTAGGGGTAGAGTTATCACTAGTTTTGGGGGACCTGATATGGATATTTTGGTCACAAAGTTGAGAGATCAAGGGTGGTCACACTTGTTTCTTCAAGGGGATCATCAAAGAAAGTTTGGAAAAACTGAAGTTTATGAGTTTTACACTAATGGGGTTGCAATTGGAGAGATGTTCTCAACCACTGTTTATGGGAAAACCATCAATCTTTATCCTGCTGATCTGAGTCAAATTCTAAATGTTCCTACTGAGGGTTGGGGTCATTATGTAAAGGGTGCTTAGCCTCCTCTTGATAACCTCCCATCAGCTCTTGATATTTTTAGAAAATTTTCTAGAAATCCTCTTCTCATTACTCATCGTAGGGTCATCAAGAATGAGATGTCACCTCTCTATCAGTTTTATTTTGATGTGGTTTACAAAATGATCCTTCCTAGACAGGAAACAAGAACAGTTGCTAATTTTCTTGATCTTACTTTGATGGAATTGTTAGATTCTAAAATTCTAATAGACCTTCCAAGACTCATCATCAAGCACATGCAACGATTCTTAGTCCAAGATACAAATGGCCATTCCCTGTCAAGGTGTGGTCACTGCAGACCACAAAGGATTTCATTGGCTCAGTGAACCATGCTATGTTACTTATTGCTATAAGGAGCGTTGACAACCCAATGCAAAGATTAAGGAATGCTCTTGCTGCAAAGAAGGGTGGGGTGGAGGTTGCACAGGCTGTATTGGAGACCACCCAAGCTGCTCATGAGGATGAAAAAAGTGTTCTTCAAGCTCAGATTGCCGCTCTCACAGACACTTTGGAAAAAGAAAGAGCTGAGAATACTGACATTGTTAGGAAGTTGACCTAACTTATCTGCTCTTCTTCCTAGTCTTTGTCCTAGTACCCTAGGTCCTCTTTTTTTGGTGGCTTATTATATCTTATGCTATTTTTGACAACTATGATTGTATCCTGTTGATGAATGAAATGGACTTATTTGCTTAAATATGTTTTGCTCCTGTTTTGTCTTATTGCATTAATGTTCTTTTGCTCTAAATTTTTTATTATCTTAGTGATGGCCCCAATGGCCTTGAATTATGGGACATTATTCACTTGTTGCGCCAGCTTTTTTATGATGTAAAAAGGGGGAAAAGTAGACTATGTAGTGCTTATAACTCAATTGGACTAACCTGTTTCATTCTGTTATTATTTTATTTAAATTCTTTATTGAGTATGTCAGGTTTTTGTGATGTTGTGCTACTAAGTTTGTCATCATCAAAAAGGGGGAATTTATTTGGGCATGTGGAGTTTTGATGATAGACAAATGAATGAAACATGTTGTAAAAAATGGTCCATTCAAGTGTACAAAGCATAACTGCAGGCAAGGTTGTTGATAAGATGATATTGCTCACAAACAGGAGTGGATAAGCAAGAATATTCAGATACTCTCTCAGCACTTATCACTTCAGTAAAATGGAAGAAAAATGCAGTATCCAAAAGTGGAATTGATCAAGAAGTCCAACAATAAGAGGAGTCCTGCAAGACTAATGGATAAATTAGAAGAGTCCTATTCATCTAAGGAGGGAGAGACGACTACAAAAAGTGAAGTTACTTGATAGAGTTCTACTGAAGACAAAAGTAGAGATGAAAAAGGACTTTATCAGGAAGTGTGCATATATACGACAAACAACATTCAAGTAACTTACTCATGCACTAATAAGATAGTCAGCAATCAGCAAAACAGTTCACTCACTTGAAGAAGAACCTGGTCCTTTACTTAGCAAGTCTTAGACCATATGTAATAGGTAGGTTTTTTGAGTTGTAATGAGTCATTGTTCTAGTCTTAGTGATCTATAAACTTAGTTAGGAGTTGTGTTTTCAAGTTAGGGAACTCGAAGACTTGGGAACACTTATCTTAGAAAGATTTGTGTTTTTGTAGTATAAAAGTTAGAAGTTTTAATTTCTAATTTAAAAGTAGTCTTGTAATTTTGTTGATTGTTGAGGATCAAGAGTTATAGTGAAGTTGGGGTTAAATTCTGTAGAGGTACAGGTCGTAGTTTTTTACACCTTTCTTGAGCCGGGTGTTTTCCACGTAAAATTACCGTATTCAGTTTTTACTTCTGTGAACCATGTTTACTTACTTGTTCCACAGATAGGCAACCAGTAGAGTAAAATATTAAAACTAGTAGGGAACACACTCTAACAGTTGATCATTTATATTACTCTTTTGCTTTTGCATGGCATCTAGATGGATGTACCTTCGCTACCTATGGCCATTATGGGACCTTCATTTTTGTTGATTGGAGAAGTCATTGAATACACCGAAATAACGAATACCCGCATACTTATCTCTTCTAATCAACCTCAAATTTATTGTAACTCTACCACAAACCACCTAATAATGCCAACAAAAAAAATAAAAAATAACAATAAGCACCAATTCAATAGAGAAGACAAATAGCACAAATGACAAGAACCTGTTGAGGTGCAAATAATCAATGAAAAATTAGTTGTTTTGAGATAAATAAATCTCGTACAATCTTTCTGCTGGTCATTTGGAGCCTCCTTTTCTTCTTATTGTTGGGTCTTTAGGATTTAAATTTTGGTGAAGGAGGAAACGAAGATCTGTAGTAAGTTGGTGGAATTTTGAGAGCTGAGAAAATTGGCATCATCTATGGCCATTATAAAGGGTAACAGACGTAAAATTGTCCTCTGAATTTTACTTCACATATTTTATTTTTGAATCAAGTGAAGTGCCTTACAGTAAAATGCACTTGAAGTATTCTATGAGGAGAGGAGTTTCCATTGTTTTATATTGAATTGGTGATTTATGTTCGAATTACATTAAAAATTCACACTAGATGTCTACGTTTCTTTTTTCGATCTTGAAGAATCATATATTTTTTTTGCTCTTCATTTTTAATGATTGATATGTTACTGAAGATTCTCCAAATTAAGCAAAAGAGGAGAGAAGACTAAAATAAAATTGGAGAAAATGCCATTGAAGTCACAGTCTGTTGTGAAGAAAAAAAAGTAAGAAAAGTTAAATGAAAAAGAAAATTAATATTTGGTGCTAAGGTGACATGCCACGTGGCATCCACCTCACCCAAGGGCCAGTCTATGGGAAAAGCCATTAAAAGGAGGGGCATATTTGCATACTTTATTAACAGAAGGGGTATATTTAACCTCATGGTATAACAAGGAACAAACTTAACTAATTTATAAAAGTAGAAGGGTGTTTTTGACCATTAGTTTGTTAGGGTTTTATTTTAGTTTATTTTTTAGGGTCTTTTACTTATTTTAGTTTTTCTTTCCTTATTTTAATATGGATGTACTTCTTTATTTTAGCAATGGACTCCCAATTGTGGTATTCTAATTTGCAATGGATTCTATAATATAATCTATATGTGTCTTTTTTCATAATTTTTTGCAATACATTACCTATGTTTTGTTTGTATTTACTTTTAGTTCTTAATGTATATATTTTGCATACAATTTTGTAATTTGATTGTGTTGTAAATATTATGTTTGATCGTATGTTTGATAATGCGATTATATTGTAGTTTCTGTTATGTTATCATCTGGTGTTTTTTCTGCTTAATACCGGTAGTAGATAAAATATTTGGTGGGGCTTTAACTAAATTTTTATATAAAGGTAAAATTTAATCGCTTGAATCATAAAATTCGAAAGGTACCCCACAAAATTGAATGAAGAAAGTATATTGTTTCTTTCTTTTTGCTTCATAAATTATATGTAGAATTGAATTCTTATACCAAGTTCCTCCAAATTAGTCTATTCTCATTATGTCTACTGATTTCTTTTTTTACGAGTTCAAGGTATATTATTTATATTAGAATTTTAGAAATCAGTATGGTAGTATAATTTCAGTTGAAAAATATTTTAGGTAATTGGATCATTATACAATAATAATGGCCAAAAAAGTTGATTATATGTTAGCGCATATCCTTAACAAATTCAACAAATTGATGCGATAGTTTGATGAATAACTTGTGGATCATAGAGGAGGAATGTCGGGGGTAGCATTCTACTTTGTGTCTATTGTAGGTTCGGCTAACACTATACCTTATATACTATTGATGAATATATATATATATATATATATATATATATATATATATATATATATATATTATATTATATTAAAAGTGTGAAGGGCCTTATAAATCACGTTTGAACTTTTTTCCCTTCATTAAAAGTCTCTCCTTTAGACAAAATCATCTTTTCACATATTCTATTTAAATTACACACCCAATAAGCCAATATAAATTTGGGACGCCACTACTAATAAACAATCAATATCCTATTCTAACTTTGAACAAATAAAAACAAAAATCCTATACAAACCGCGATAAATCAATATGTTTCCTAAATACGCGTGTAGACGAGATTAAAAAAAAGGCGTCCTACTGAAAAAGCTCAATGTGGGAAAAAATATCGTGAAAAGTAAAAAAATATATTTACGTGTAATAGCCTATTAGATACAGAGGCCTCTGAAGAGTATAATTTGTGTAAACCTAATTTAAATAATTTACTTATTCTGTTACACAATTCTTTAGATATAAAACTAATATTATTCTAACTAAATTATCACAAAAACGTTCTATCGATACTACTACTACTATTACTACTACTACTACTACTACGACTACTACTACTACTACTACTACTACTACTACTACTACTACTAATAATAATAATAATAATAATAATAATAATAATAATAATAATAATAATAATAATAATAATAATAATAATAATAATAATAGTAATAATAATAATAATAATAATAATAATAATAATCTATATCTATATCTATATCTATATCTATATCTATATCTATATCTATATCTATATCTATATCTATATCTATATCTATATCTATATCTATATCTATATCTATATCTATATCTATATCTATATCTATATCTATATCTATATCTATATCTATATCTATATCTATATCTATAATATATTAAAAGTGTGAAGACCCTTAGAAAGGTGATTTGAACTTTTTGTCCTTCATTAAAATACTCTTCTTTAGACAAACTGTCTTTCCACTATTTTTTTAATTTATTATTTAATTATTTTTTATTATATTAACTAGACTTCCAAAAATATATGGGACTCCTAAAATATACAGTAGGAGAATTAATTAATATTTTTCTTTCTATATACTTCCTAAAATATATGTGACTCCTAAAATATATGGTAGGAGAATTAATTAATATTTTTCTTTCTACTGTCCAGTTAGAAAAATACTCCTAAAATAAGATTTGAAAGGAAATACTTCTATAAATATTGAGATATACGTTAAACTAGAGAACAAATCGGTTTTGCCTATTGGGAGAATAAGATCGATGCTCATCTATCTTGATTCTATTGCATGTCTAGATTAGTGGATGCTTGATTTTATAACCCTCAACTTCTTCACTATTTTGTCAACATAATAGAATTCGACATGTGTGTATATATATATCTTCTTTGTTTTCATTCAAAATCATTCTTTAGGGTCAAAATTTCCGTTTAGACAAGAATTAGTTGGATCAAAATTAAAGTTTTTGTGATCACTATTATATTATTTTTTGTATAGTTTACAGGTCATAGATGAATGTCGGTTGGCTTTGTAGAATTTCTTATGTAAATGTTAGATTTAATTGTATTATTTTGAGATCTTTATTATCTTATTATTTTATTTTAATTTACAGATGCTAGATGAATGTAAGTCAGTTTTGAATTATTTTTTAGGTAAAGGTTAGGTTTAATTGTATTATCGTAATATCTCTATTAATTTCTTATTTTGTGGTAGTTTATGGTTTGTAGATGAATCTCGATCGGCTTTGAGAATTTTTTGTGTGTAAAATTTAAGTTTAATTGTATTGTTTTGATATCACTTTTATCGTATTATTTTATTGCAGTTTACAGGTGATAGATAAATGTTGGTCAGCTTTGAAGAATTTTTTTATGTAAAGGTTAGGTTTAGTTGTATTATTTTGATATCTCTATTATCATATTATTTTGTTATTGTTTGCAGGTGGTAGATGAGTGTCAGACAACTTTGAAAAATTTTTTGTATTTAAAGATTAGATTTAATTGTATTATATTTTGATGTCTCTATCATTGTATTATTTTGTTGCAATTTACAGATAGTAGATGAATGTCAATAGACTTTTAAAAATATTTTAGATAAAGGTTAGGTTTAATAAATAAATTCTCCATCTTTACATACTCAGAAAGTATTAAATTTAATTATTATATTCATCTTTATTATTTAAACAAATATCCTATTTAGTGTAATGTTTAAACTCATCAAAATGAGGTACACACCAGTGGCGGACTCAGATTTTTCACCAAGTGGGTTCAATATATAAAAAACAAATACGCAACAAATGAAACAAGACAAAGTTTGATTAAAAGTTTTTACTTTTTACTAAGGCTGCTGCTTTACAGCCTTTAATGATGCTTAAAAGTTTTTTAAAAAATACTATTGCTATAGGGGTTCGAACTCGCAACGAGAGTATCAAGATTTGAGATCACTTCCACTGAACTAACCATTTCACTTGTTCATAATGGGTTCAAAATTAAATATATACTGTTATACTTATAAAGACTGATTATATATACACATATATACGGTGTAATTTTTTAACGAAGTGGGTTCATAAGAACCCACTTGAACCATAGTGGATTCGCCCCTGGTACACGCGCAAGGCGCGTACACTTAAACTAGTGTTATTGATTTGTTGTTATTTGGTTATCAAGTTAACGACTTTTTCATGATTTTATAAATATTTTTTACTGGGTTATTGATTCGATTTTAATTTTTTCTTACTGGGTTATTGGGTAAACGGATAATCCAATAAGAATATAATAAATTACCACTTTACATTAATATATAAATATGTAAAGTGGTAATTTATTATATTCTTATTGGATTATCCGTTTACCCAATAATCCAGTAAGAAGAAATTAAAATCGAATCAATAACCCAATAAAAAATATTTATAAAATCATGAAAAAGTCGTTAACTTGATAACCAAATAACAACAAATCAATAACATTTTATTGATTTGATTTATTGGTCAGTACGATTTTTACACACCCCTCAATGTTGTTTGGGGATTTGCAAAAGGGGAGGTGGTGACTAGGTAGCTAAACCGTGATTCCCGCGTTTGCCGATCAATGAGATGAACTTCCATTAGATCATAACTGCCATTTCTTAGCAAACTTCCTATTTTCGTATTATCGAGTTGTGTTTCGTCTCTTGTACCCCAAATAGTAATAATTCCTCACTTATATACTCTGGGATTGTATGATAATACTTAAGAGTATATCATATTTTCACTTCCACATATTTATAAATATTTCGACACAGTTTGAGGCTTTATTCTCCTCTACACTGAAATAAATCGCTCATTATAGCTTAGAAGATTCGCCTTATGAGTAATAGCTTGTAAGGCATCATATAGTAACCTAAATATTGAATTTGGGTCGTACCAAATACTAAGTTATCTCCCTTTCCTTTTCGAGATCTGGAAAATATATTTGATTGAGATCTATTTGGGAAGATGCAAAATGATTTCTTATGTCTGGGATGGGTATAAATAATTTCTAAGTATATCATTAAATAATTTTCACTCTTTAAGTCGATCATAATTAAATTATTCTCTAATACTAGATGCGGACCAGCATAATAGATATTTCAAATCCTCATTACCAGTGGAATCCAAATGATGCTTGGATTCTCCCAATAACTAAAAATGGTAGCATGTTTTAATGCAAAATGAAATATTCCAAGAATTCTAATGTCGTCTTATTCAATTTTTTTCATTAATTGATTTGATACTTAATTTAGTGGTTCTTTCAAAAGGCGTGAATGATATTTAACAAACCATAATAACTAGCTCTTACCATAAACTATAGATATTTTACTGTAACTCACACTTGGAGGTGCATATTTTACAATATTGCTAGTTTTAATCTTTTTGATAGCTTGTTGTCGTGGAATTTCTATTTTCTTTTGTCTTGTATCCGATGTATGATGCAATATATTGGGTCACGATTTCTATAATTTAACGTGACTTTCTTGTTTATCTAATTAAAATTTTTCACTGTTTGATTTAAATCTATTACCCATATCTTATTAAATATTTGATAAAATTAAAATATTAATTTTAATAAATTTAACGAATATAATCAAATTACTGTATAAAATGTTTAAAGAATTATGTTGAACTTACCGTAAGAAACATAAGGAATCAGTTTTGCAAATTTATTTCATATTACTAAAAGATAAAAGCATCAACTGAACAAAAATTCAATTTCATATTCATTTTTTGACGGACTTCCAGTTGAGATGCAAATAAGATATGGAATATCAAACCTTAAGGGGTCGTTTGATTGGGAAACAAGTTATGCTGAGATTAGTTATGTTGAGATTAGATATTTTGAGATAAGTTATTTTAGTATTATTTTTTAATAATTATTTGATTTGTGGTACCAAAAATGATATGCATAAGAATATATAGTTTATTTACAAAAATACTCTTCACCTTATTTAGCTTAATATTTCATGTTAAAATTACTTATTTTGTGGTAAATTTTGTAAATTATCGGTAATCCTTTTTTTTTTTTTTACCAAAAAATGTGAAAAAGAATCACTTTGATTTGACATGATTTAGTATCATTAATATTTGAAAAGTTGAATTGTATTATTTAAAAATTAAATTTTCAAACATGTTTAACTATATATAAAAAATAATTTTTTATTTAATAATTAAGTATGTACTAAGTTAGAAAGGGAATGTCAAGATACTTTAATTACTTGTCCATGATAAATTTGTTAGGAAAAATAAAGCTTTGAAGTAAGATTAATAACTACAACATAGAAAAATAATAAACCCTTGGATCAATTTTGAATTTGATTGTATAAATAGTTTTTATGGTGTCACCTTCATTTTTTCACGATTCGTAACTTTTGTAGCATTTAATAAGCCCATATAATTGTTGAAATTTATAAAAATAGATGAAAATTTGTAGAATAATTAAAATTTAAATAAGGGATAAAATTAACAAACAAATTTGATTTTAGGACAATCAAAATCTCACGTTCTATATATATATATATATATATATATATATGAAAAGTGATATTAAAGGGTTTGGAGGGTAATTTTATCATTTTATGACTTTATTCCAAGTTAAATTATGGTGAAATTATTTATACCACCCCATGGGTGGGATAACTTATTCCGGTAGGGGTCGTTTGGTGTGAGGTACTAGAGTAAAAAATTCCGGGATAAAAAATTTAATACATCATTTGGTTGCTAATATTCGGGATAACTTATTCCGGGACTAATAAATAGTACCGAGATAAGTTATTCCACATTTGGTGGGATAACAATTCCATCATAATTTATACCTAGGATAAAACTATAAAATGACAAGATTACCCCCAAACCCATTACAAACACATTTCTCCAATCTTCTTCATCTCCTCTTAGTTCTTTAATCTCTAATTATTGCTTTTGAAATTGAACAAATATTATTGATATCTACTTGATTATCTAAAACTCGCTATTTATGACAAATTAAAAAGACTAAAATATCTTATTTTGAAATGACGGAAATATATGACTAAGAAAAATTAACCTCATATTAATTGAACTTTGTATTTTTTTTCATCCCATTGCTTGTGAATTTTATAAACTTATATACTATTTTCTTATATAAAGGATCAAAATGCACAATTAACAAATTAAAAATCAAAATATGTTAGATTCATATATAATAAGGATCAAAACTAGGTACTATAATTTTTATATATCCGGCAAAATGTAGGTATTATAATTTTTTAAGCATATAAAAATGGAATTCAACATCAACTTTTTCTTTCCAAGTGTTATTTTTGTGAATTGATAACACAAAAAGTTCTTACTACACAATGAAAAGATTAATTAAAGTAAGTAGATTTTATAATATTAATTACCATTCACTGGTAATCTGTAAAATATTTCAGCAACTACAAAGGCGTTGCCTAGTTTTAATACACATTATCATTTCACAATCGACTCCATTGTTCAATTACATATTTTAAATTAAATAGTTTTTTAATCACTTGAAAATTGATATTGTATATATCAATTAAAATGAATTTTAATATTCTATATTATATGAGTGATATGTGTTTAAATGAAGTGACATAAACAACAAATCTTCTTTTACTTTAACAAACTTAAGTTGGAAGTTTTTATTTCAAACTAAATAAGATGTAGTAAGATTTTTTTTAAACACACACTGCATAATCACAAAAAAATTAAAGCTAAATAAGATGAAAGTTTTATTTTAAAATACACACGTTATAATCATGAAAATGCACACACAAAAAAATTAAGCTAAATAAGATGAAAGTTATATTTTTAAGAATAAATATTTAAAGCTTGAAAAGAAATATATATATAAAAAGAAGTTAAATAAGATGGAGGGTATTTTGGTAATGAATTAATTTATTCTTAGAAATTATAAAATGCATATTACTTTGAATACAACAAACCAAACACTCAATAAAAAATAATTCCAGCATTATTAATCCCAGTATAACTTATCCCAACATAACTAATCCCAGCATAACTACATTCTCAACTAAACGACCCCATACTATTTATTAACTTCGAAATAAGTTATCCCAAATTTGACAACCAAATATAGAACCAAAAATTTTATTTCAAAACTATGTATTTTAATACCATACACCAACCAAACGACCCCTGAAAGTATTGCAATGAGATTGAGACAACGATATCTGGCTAAATCCCTAAAAGTATTGCAATGAAAGTTCATGGGCTCTGATACCAAAAAAGCAGATCTTATCAGGCAAGCGGGGGTAAATCGACCGCGACGCCTGCAAGACTCTAACTTCCAAATATCAGATTAAGCCATAGTCGAAATACCGAACCAAAGCACTAACCGAAATATAAAAGAATTTTCGAATAGCTTAATGACTGTATGGAAGAATTAATCTTTTTATCCAAACAAGGGGCCTGACAGATATTTAATATACTCATGTTGAACCCATTTGTCTAGAAGTTCTGACTGTGCAAAAGGTCACCCTCTTTTTCTTCATTTCACACGGGCTAAAAAAGCACAACTTACTAGACTTAGTCACTAGGACAAAGCCAACATAAGCCATATTAAACTCGATGTACCACCATTTCGGAATCAAGTCAAGAAACTATAGAAAAATTCTTTCATATTTTGATAGAGTCTTGATCTTTCATAGTTACCTTGTAAACGAAGTTAGATCTTCAACATAGGTATGAGAAGCCTTTTAGCCGGACATAGTCACGGCTGGAAGGGAAGAAGAAGTATTAAAAGTACGTCAGAAGAGAAGAAATAAGTACCTTAAATTTGGCCGGATGCAAGGCCGAAATAGTGATTAACGACGGCTATTTGCCTTTTTTTATTTAAACCTTTGAATAATATACAAGAGAAAAAGAAGAGAGATGGAGGAGCACTGGGCTTAGAGAGAGAAAGGAAAATGAAAATTTCTAACTTGTACCTCCCTAACAAATGAGGTACCTATATATAGAAAGAAAGCATCTTCACACAGTACTTACGGGTCCCACATTCGGGTCCCTGTGTATAGTGTTTTTACTATTCTAAAAGGTCCTACTTATATAAGACAAACATAGTACAGATAGTCTCTGGGTCATATCTTGTCTTTTCCTCTTTTGAGCTGGCGAAGCAATTCTTCTATTTTTTTAATTTCTTTTTTATTTAGAATATTTTCTGGAGTAAGTGGCTGGAAATCCGAAATATCTTCGGCTGTTTCTTCACTTGTAATACTTTTCATGGAAGCATCTGAGTGTTGTTCGACTGTTTTCATTAAATTTCTGCGAACCTCTTCCAAATATTGTTCAATAATTTCTATTTTATCTCCTTCATGAACAGAAATTCATCTGAAAATATAGCTGATATTTTTATCTTCAATGACTTTCTTTTAAGGAGTAGTAGAGTATTCATGGATCTTTTTATTAATGGACTCTATCAGATCTCTACCATGAGGTAATTTAGTGAAAGGGGTCTTTTCTTGTCAGTTTTTTCTAGAAATTATTATAAAATACCCTATAGAGCCCGGGTATTTGTTCCTTTGTGTATTCAAATTCAAAACTCCATTTATGTATTCATGGGATGGAGAATTCTATAAAAAAAATACATCTGATCAATTTTTTCAAGATTACAGACATGGTCTGAATGGTATAATTTCGTTAAAAACGGTGATACCTTGATCCATTTTTTATAGAGTTATAGATATTCTTCTGGCAGAATTTGAATTATTGGGCCATGATATGACCACCATTGTATAAAACAGTTAGGAATTGGTTCTTCAAATATTTTAGAATAAATCTTCAAGAACCAAGTATGCTTATGCTTGATATTGTTATAATATAAGGTCTGGGTAAAAGCCTTAATATAATCCCAATATGTAAAAGAGATTTTTGATCCTTTCATCATCATAGCTTTTTCGGTCATAGAAGTTGTGACCCAGTCATCTATTGAAATTATTTTTTTAATAACAATCTTTGAATATCCGTGTACATATGGAGTTGAATCACCAATTTGGTGATGTTCCAATTCCACACTCCCAGTAGGCTGCAGTATCATTTCATAAAATGCTCTTGTTTTGTATGACCCCTCTACAAAATAAAGGTTAGCCAATAAATATATATGGAGGAGTTTCCAGGGATCATTTTGTTTTCATATTTCAGAGTTTTCTACGAGAACTATTAGCTCTCGATTGTCTAGCTTTTCGTATTGTTGCCTATCAGCAAAATTTTCTTTAGCAATTGAAGCAAACAAATCTTCTTGCTTTGTATTTATAAAATACTATAATTGCTTATATAAAGGATGATCCTCCAGAATAGCTTCTAGATGGATCGAAGTGCTTATATGCCGAGTTTTTTAATTTTTTGAAGAAGATTCTGCAATTTGCGAAATCCTTGCGTTTATCAAGCTCATATTTCTCCTTTGTAATACTGTGAAATTAGATGAAGATGAGGTGTAATATGATGAAGGGGAGTATCTTCCCCCATAGAAGGAGTATCTTCCTCCTTGGTTTCTGCCTCTGCCTCGACCTCTGGCTATTTTCCAGGGTGGATCCGTAGCCATACTGTATAAAAAGATTAGTCATATAAATCAATATCATACTAATTAATTTCATCGCGTATATCTTCAAAATTAGGAAGAAACAAGTCTTCTTCTATCATGTCATGAATGATTTTTTCTAATATAATAAAATGAATAGCTTCATTTAGAGGAATGCATTTGATAATAGTAATTATTATTTTTTCGGAAAGAAAGTATGTACAAAAATTTATTTAATCATTTAAATATTCTCTAGACAATAAGTCGGGTAAAGAATTTTTACTCCCTTTCTTGTATGTATTTCAAAATCAAAAGGGACTAATTGGGCTTGCCATCTTGCAAAGATTAACTTAGAAGCAACATGTTTAAAATCTTTATCAAACATATATTTAACTGATTGAGCATCAATCTTAACTATAAATTTTTGATTATATAAATTATCTTGGAATTTTAAAATACACTTAACAATAGTCAACATTTCATGAGCCACAGTGGCGTATTTTTTCTGACTTTCAGACTATTTTCCAGAATGAAACCTAATGAGACATTCAATATTATTATGGGGATTTACTTGTTTAAGTATTCCACCATAACCAACATTCGAAGCATCAGTCTCAACTATTTTTAACTAAGCAGGATTAGCTAAGGTTTAACAAGGTAAAGACTCGACATATTTTTTAATCGTTTTTACCAGATTAGTGTGAGTATTAGTCCAAGGTCCTTTGTAATCTTTTTTTTTTCTATCATATAAATGGGATAAATCGCGAGACAGATTCTGATAAAAAGAGGAAATGTAATTAAGACTGCCTAAGAATCTTTGCAATTGAGTTTTATCAGTTATAACATCAGAGAATTTTTTAGCAAAGTCCAGAGCCCTTTGTATGGGTTCGATTTTTCCTTGGCAAATAATATGTCCTAAAAATCGAACATTAGTTTGAAATAAGAACATTTTTGGTGTAGAAATGACCAAACCATTTTGTAACAAAATTTGCTTGAATATATTCAGATGTTTAAAATGCAATTCTAATGTTTTTGAAAATACAAAAATGTCATCAATATAAACAATTATAAAATTCATATATGGATTGAATATATCATTCATGATTTTTTGAAATTCAGAAGAAGCATTTTTCAGACCAAACAACATTACATTCCACTCATATTGTCCAAAAGGGATATTAAAAACAATTCTATATATGTGCTCTTTAAAAGTCCGAATTTACCAATAACTAGATTTTAAATCAAATTTTGAAAATATATTAGCATCATATAATCTAGATAACAATTCTTTTTTAGGTATTAGATACCTAACCCATTTCAAAACTTTATTAAGAGGTTTATAATTAATTACAAGTCTGGCATACCACACTTTTTTTCAGCAGCATTATTAACATAAAATGCAGTACACGACCAAGGGAATTTTGAAGGTTTATTAAAACCCTTTTGTAAGAGATTATCAATCTTTTTTTTTTACAGAATTCAACTAACTCTGCGCTCATTTAGCAGGGTCGAGATTTGGTTGGGATTTTATCTTCATTGAAATAATCTTCATAAGGAAGAGTAACAATATGCTCTTTGCAATTCCAAAAAGCATTTGGGTGGTCATCACAAATATCAACAATCATTTGTTCAAATATCATTTTTATTTTTTCCTGAATTTTCACAGAATTTATTGTATTATGAATATTCATGCTCATCATTTCAAACTGTAAGAAATTTACCTGTCAATGCTTCATTTCAATTAAAGCATTTATGCCCCTTGTTACTGGATCTATAACAAAAGGGTAGAATTTTTTTTGGTTTTTATAAGTAGTCTTGAAACCATTTGCATCAATATGCGTGTAAGGGTAAATAGCATTTATAAAAGGTGTTCCTAAAATAATAGGAGGATATAACTAATTTTTTACTAAGAAAAAAAAGTACGAAATGCAAATCTTATTTCTACAAATATGTGCATGAGGTAGTTTATAATTAATATCAAGAGAATGACCAGATGTAGATTTGACTATATGCATAGTTTTATGAAAATATCTGATTGGAATTAATCCTTCCTCAATGCAACTAACATCAGCACCACTATCAATCATAACCACATTAGTTACATAAAATTCATTATTAATCAAAATAGTACAGTTTATATACCATTTATGGGCCGTAACTATTTGCATCATACCCAAAAAATAATCATTTGCAACATCAAGATTAGAAATAATATCATTGTTAGAATTTTCAAAATTTTCCATAATTTTTCTTTCCCTTTGGAACTGGAGGCAATATCATTTTAGGAAATATCCTTTTCAATCTTTGAAATTCTATGATCTGAAATCATTTGATTTTGTTTCAAATAAATAATTTCTCTTTTTAAACGTAAAGACCCATGGTTATAATTATGTGCCTGGATCCGAACTAATATTTTTATCCTATCACATTTATTATCGTTTGTTAGCTACAATGAATCCTCGATGTAAATTGATTGATGATGCTTCTGATTATACTATGCTTATAGAAACAAATTTTGCTAAATCCAAGGTCAGTACTAGGAGACCTATAAGATGGGATGAGATTAATTTTCCCAAAACATGGATTTTAAACTCAGTCATTTCTCCAAAATAACTTGCGGAGGATGTGACAAACTCAGAGTTAACTCATGTAACTCAAAATACTGACGCAAGAATTTGTCTTCAATTTGATGATAATTCTACCCTTTATAACCAAAATTCTTTTTCTATACCAAGAATGTTGCCTGCTATACATCACATCTCTCCAGTTGAACCAATTTATGGTCCAGCTAGAAATCGTGCTACATCATTACATACTCTAAGTTCTGCAGATTTGCATACTCCACTTAGAAGTATTGAAAAGATTAAAATCATTCCTAAAATAAATATAGTTCAAGCTAATGATAGTGTCCCAGATAGAGATAACCCCACTCCCTCTGAAATGGAGTTTGATGTTAATTCTTGTTAAATCATGATTCCTCATCTAATTGACTTTAGTCCTGGTTCACAGGCAATAAATTATATTATAAAGGAATTTTTTGGTGAAAAATGGAAAATGTTTAGGACATGGTTTTTTGAAACTTATAGTCCTAATGAAATGAAAAATATTTCTGAAATTCTATGAAATATGTGCATTAAATAATCAAATTATTTGTTTTGTGCCATGGTTTATATATGTATACCTGCCTTTATATGTAAGAATTATTGAAAGATCATACCAAAATTCAAATGGTACTATTACTCAGGCTATTTACCCCCCTCAATCATCTTTTATACTACCTAATAATACTGGTATAACTTTCTTTGTTTTAAAAAATTCATTGATAATGAAGTTGGAAAAATCACTATTTCTGAAATAAATAGTTTAATTGCTCAAAATAATTATTTGAGCCTGTATGTGAAAGTTCTTGGAGAACATATTTCTTCTCTTTATAAGAAACTCGATACTATGACAACTTTGATTAAGAAGCAAAGCAATAGTCAAAAGTCATCTGACATTGCTTTCACATCGGAAGGCAAAACAGAAGATTTGACAGCTAGGCCTCATATTCAGAGACCTCCTGATATTCAAGGATTTAGAAAACCCTCCGATTTAGAAGAACTTGAATAATTACTTGAAAAGAAAATTTCTAGTTTAAACATAAAGCCCATAGATCTTTCTAATGCTTTTGCTGATAACCTTGAATCTACTCCAATTATAGACATAGGTGCTGAAATCCACTCAAAGTTAAATAAACTAAGAGGTTTGGTAAGAAAACAACTGGGAAAAAAATATGCTGATGTTATCCGTATGCAAACGATGTATTATCCAAGACTAACTCCTCAAGATGTTTTGATAGAGGAAAGAGATTAGTCCTTCAAAAACACGTCATATAGTGGAGATCATAGTTATGAGATGAATTTAGATGGATTATCAGAAAGATAATTATCTATTTTAGCCCATCGTATGTTAATGTATTCTACTATTTCTAAAGTTACTAGCCTTAAAGATAATGACGGTAATCCTGTTCGAACAGATGCCATTATATGTAAAATGATTGTTGCAGGTTTTACTGTCCAACTTCGGGGATGGTGGGACAACTTTCTTTCCAACGATAAAAGAAAAACAATTTTTGAGGCTATAAATATGCTGCCTGGGATTGACAACCTAGGTAGACAACTACCAGAAGGTAGAGAAGATGCTGTTTATACCCTTATGCTCACCATTATTCAATAATTTAGAGGTAGATTTACCAACCAACACGAAAATACTCGTACCCTTTTGAATGGCCTTAGATTCAAAGATTTAGGAGAATTTAGATGGTACAAGGATACTTTCATTAGTAGAGTTATGGATCTACCTGAATCCAGGCTAGAACATTGGAAGGCTAGATTCATAGATGGACTTCCACCTCTTTTTGCAGAAAGGGTTAAAAAATCTATTAAGGGACAATATGGTGCGATCCTTTGGACAAATTTTACTTATGGTCAGCTTATTGCAGCTTGTACTCAAGAAGGTCTCAATCTTTGTAATGAATTGAAATTGTCTAGACAAATTAAGCTGGATACGCTTAAAGAAAAAACCCAATTAGGTAATTTTTATGGACAATTTGGTATGGAAAATCCTGCTTCTACTTCTAAGAAAAAGAGCCATAGATATGTTGTTGTTAGAACTAATGACCTAGATAAGCCCTTTAGGATAAATAAAAAATCCAGACATAGATCCAAAGAAGAACGTGAAGCTAGAAAAACCCATCGCAAGTCTACTAGATTTACGAAAAATAGGTCTAAGAGAGATTTAGCAAAAATCAAGTGTTATAATTATTTTCAATTTGGTCATATTGCTCCAAATTGTAAACTTTAAAAACTCAAGTCCTTGGGACTTTTTGATGAGGTTCATGATAAGGTTTATTATTTATTATATACTTCAGGTTCTGAATCTGATTATGAATATGAATCTGGATCCGACACTGGGGTTGAATTATTTGATTTAACTGATAATGAAAATCTTGCCAACGAAAAATCATATACTAATGTCTGCACTGATTGTAATAATAATGCTTGTGATTGTGATGATGCTTTCTATAAATTGGAATCCCAGTTTGAATATTTAAACTTACGATGGGTTTTTCTTGCTTCACGTTCATCTTTGGATCTATTTATGGATTTTCTCTTTACCCTCTAGGGCTTATCCAGGACATTAGTTCTAACAACAACTTATTTTGATTAAACGTGTCACATCAATTTCTACCTACACCTTCGTCATTTTATGCAATAACTAACTGAAGGGACCCCAAATTAAAAATGAGCTAGTATTTGTATGTAGAATAGATGATTGACGAAGAGAAGTTACAAGTGTAGAATTGACATTACCACAAATATAAGATGAGAATATAATATGGCACCTTTTTTTTGGTAGAAAAGGAATTTTATTTATTTAACAAAGAACCACTACTGCTGGCTCAGTCGCTACAAAAATCATAGTATTTATAACATTTACAACCTGATAAGTGCTAGGAGTAGTAGCATTCATAGCTATTATATCACATATAGTTGAGTGATCTGACGAGGTCTTCACTCTTCTAGGTATTAAATCTTTCTGTTTGTCGGACCAAAATATCCCTTAGGGATAATGGAGATTCCCAATAAAGCACCATTAATGTCGAAGAGGTGCCATCAAAACCAGTGGTAGTAGATACTAGGGCGTTTGCTAGTCTATTTTGTTCCTTATATACATAGCAAATCTGGGAATTATGCACTACGTGGAGAAGACACCTGCAATAAAAAAAGATTGGTAAATTTTGACATGATGTGTCATCTGTCAAGTAAAATACAAGTTGAAGCGAATCAACATTTATTTTCATTGGAATCAAGTGATTAACAAGTCTTTCATATAATTTTCTGTAGAATTTTTCTTCATTAATTTTTCTTGTCTATGGATTTTTTTCTAAGAGAATTTTTTTTTGGTTCCCACTCGATTAGTGTCCGGTACTTGCATGGGTGCTTCCACTAATCTGTGTTACGCACTGCAAGGTCTATTTTAGGGTGACACTAGAGACTTCATAATCAGGACTTAAACTAGAGATCTTTGATTAAGTTTGGAGCAATCCCACCATTGCACATTCATATTTATTAAATGTACCCCAAAAAATTGTTTATCGAATATTGTCAAGAGTTCTTTTCCAATGAAAGTACTCATTTTTCTTTCATAATATTACAGTTCAAGAAATATGATATTTTCCACAATCTACCTCAACAAAATAAAAAGAACAAAGAAAAAAGAAAAAAGAAAAAAGCAAAAAGTAAAAAGAAAAATAGGTTTTCCCTAATAAAAATTGAACAGAGAAAAAATGAAATATCTTAGTAGGTGTTATTTGATTCATGGTGTAAAGTTACAAAAAAATTTACGAAGAGAATGGCTTTGGGAAAAGTTGAAGGAGAGGAAATATAAATAAGAAAATCAATAGAGAAAGAAAGGTTGTGGAAAGCTTACGGTAGTGTAATGGGGGTTGAAAATAGAAAAAAATTACATAACACCATAATTAATTTTTATTAAATTATATAATTTTTTTAATTAATTATCTAAATTCTTTTTTTTTAAATAATTGAATAAATCCACAAACACATAAATTTTTAGATATATAATTTTAATTATGTATCTCCCTTTAATCTAGTTAATATATTATGTATCTCAACCAAATAGTTTCAGAAATGGATGTGTCTCAATATTCAAATTTATGTATCTCAACTTCAAAATTATGTATCCGAATGCTAATCATGTACCCGAGCTGTCACGATAAAAAAATCAAGGGTCATGATGGCACTTGTCGCGGCAAGCCTTGACAAGTAAGTCAATCACCCCAAACTGATATAAAGTTAGAAAACAATACCAAATTAGAAGGCAAGACTTCAATAATGAAGCCAAACAAAACAAATACGATAATAGTAAAAGTACATAACCAAAGATACTATGAAATACCCCAAAATCCGGTGTCACGGTGTATGAACCAACTAAGTACATCTCAAATGTCAAAAAGATACAATAATAGTCCAAAAGGATCATAATCTGTCTCTGGAACACAAAACAAGACATGAAATAGATAAGAAAAGGTAGTAGTTCAACTCCGGAAGTATAGATCGACCGCTATCTCGAATATACTCCAGATACCATCTGAATCAGCTATCGTGCGGTGCACTCATACCTGGATCGGCACCTAAAAAGTGCAGTAGAGGTAAATACGGTCCACTTGTACTCAGTATTTATCATAAGCCGACTGAGAAATGTAGAAAATAAAGCATATAAAATACACACTATAGGCACATTGCCTACAATCATAAAATGTCCCAAATGGTAGCCCATATCATCTCCACTAACAGCTCTACAATATACACATATACCAAATACAAGTACGAGAAAAGAATACAATGGATAGAAATCAAATCAACACATCATAGAGATACAAATCGATAGATATCACATCAAGAACGTAAATACAACACAAAATGTACGCTAAGTAAAAAAATGCAACGAAGATGATGATGATTTGACGCACGAGGTTGTCGCACAACCTCTGTATACACCTACCTATCTGTGCTCCCGAAGTAGGATCCATGGGGGGTTCGTCAACCCATATACAATTTAATATCCAATACCAATATCTATAACTCCTCTCCAACACATATATCAGTAGAGGGTTTTTAAAGATGTCACATTTCTGTCAGTAAAAGTTAGTGTTTTCAGTATTTTCACGGTGGTACCAATGTTTTATGAATGTATATGATATGATGATGTAATGCTCACAACAAACCAAAATAAGAATTTCTAAATCCAACCAATATACCAACTACGTGAGCCAAAATCCACTCAATATGCCAACCATCCTTGAATCCAATGTAATCCATATGCCAATAGAGTAAAATATACAAAAATATGCCATTGATACCACATAATTTCTAATTTAGGATTTTTCACCAGGAATGATACCATCAAATATACATACATAAAACCAACAACATCATATAAGACCCCCATATGGTCACACACAATAGATAATGTCTCAAAATCACCAAATAACAAAATTATAGGCCCTACACAATAATAAAGCCCTTTTCTTAATTAGTTCCCACACCTGTAACATGATTTTATACCAATATTAAGCCATAACCTACCTCGAATATCGAAAATTGGTTCAAAAAGTCTTCAACACAGAGCTTAGTCCTCACAAACGGACACAGAATCAATAAAACACACAATTCTAAAATTTACGCATAAAAAAAAACTAACGATACCCATATTATCCTTTTTCATGTTGGGGTCAAAATGAAATCCCAAATAGGATTTTCGAAAAAGGTGGGTACAACTAAAATTTTAGTTCAAAAATATATTTTACATGATTAAGGAACTCATAGAAGAAGATCTAACTGAAAATGAGTTTAATCGGGGTTTAAATTTAAGAATTACTAATTTAGGCTTTCTGGACTAAAATCCCCAAATTTCATTTTTTAATTTAAGTTTCAACAAGATTTAAATGATAAGAATTGAGAAAAATAATTGAAATAGGAATTTGGAGCTTACCCAAGCTTAAAAATGAAAGAAATCGCCCAAAAACTCAAAACCCCAAACTTCAAGTCTCAAAAATAGTAAAAATAATACAAAAAATGGAGAAATTAACCCACCCAGGCGTCGCTTAAGCAATCACTGAATCGCTTAAGTGGACATCTCTTAAGCGACCAAGTGTCGCTTATACAATACCTGCCTTGTCGTGTAAGCAATCAGGCTATCGCTTAAGCGATAGTCACCTACGCGATGGTGGAGTCGCTTAAGCAATACTCCCAGTTGATTGCGAGGTCGCTTAAGCGACCAGATAGCCGTCTAATCAGGTGCACCAGTTGAGTGGTGCACCATCTGGAGACTTGAAGAATTCCAACTCTCTGTAGACCCCTCGAGATTCATTTGGAATCCTGAGAATGCAAATGAATAATGCTACCAGACTAAATTCGATGCTCTGGACTCAATAGTGATATCTGATTTTTTAAAAAAAATATCATTTTCATAAAGTTGAATCCTGCAACTAAATTTCACAACTGTTTGAATCGAGGGTTGAAGTAAGATATAAAAGATGTAAAACCACACCAACCATGTTACTAATCTAAAATCGACGTTTCGAATCTCCTGGCATAGACCATTTTGTCATCCAATGCACACATAGATAAATATTGACCGAAGTCAACTAATAAGCCTTTTTAACCACTAAAAATCATAAACTCGTACAAATCACATAAAAAAATATTGAGAACCGTGCCAATCATCCCCATACCCTAAAAATACCATAAAGAAACCACAGAGAGGAGAAAAATGGTCAATCACACAAAAATAAGTATTTCACAAAAATCACCAAAAAATCAGGTCATTACCTTATCCATTACTAAGAATCTAGTTCATCCTCAAACTAAATGTAAGAGAAATACCCGAATTAGTAAAAAGCTAGGGATAACTACCATGCATATCAAACTAGACCTCCCAAGTAGCATCATCTACAGGTCGATGTCTCCACTGGACCTTAACTATAAGAATATCTCTAGAATATTCGCCTAATATCCTTGGCTAGAAGTGAGACAAACTCTTTAACAAAAGACAACCTCTCATCTAACTGGACCAAATCCCAATGAATAACATGAGAATTATCTGGAATATAATACCGAGTATGGAAACATAAAGAATTGGATGAACAAATAATAAATTTGGAGGTAATGCGAACTCATAAGCCACACCCTAATAGTCTAAAGAATCTTAAAATCTCCAATATACCTGAGACTAAGCTTTTCTCTCTTTCCAAACCCCATCATGTCCTTTATGGGCAAAACATGAAGGAAGACTTGGTCACCAACACTAAATCTCAAGGAATAAAGTCTATGATCAGCGTAGCACTTCTACCTACTCTGAGTCACTCAACGACTATCCTAAATATCCCAAGCTCTATCCATAGATTTATGAAGCAAGTTCATACCACGAGGTCTAATCTCAAAAACCTCAAACTAAACAACTAGAGAGTGACAATGCCTACAAGGTCTCAAAAGGAGCCATCTCAATACCAGAATAATAGATATTACTATATGCAAACTCAGACAAAGCTAGATGCTTCTCCCACCGACCTTCGAAGTCCATGACACAAGCATGGAGCATATCTTCTAAAACATGAATAGTTCGCTCTAACTTACCATTGGACTAGGGATGAAAGCTGTACTAAGATGAATCTAGGTACCCAAATCCTCCTGAAAAGTCTTCTAAAAGTGAGATGTGAACATTGAACCTTGATATGAGATGATAAACACTGGTATACCATGAAGACAAACTATCTCACAAATATAGATACGAGCTAATCAGCATTGAAAGAAATATGAACTAAAAGAAAATGAGAAGATTTAGTCAATTGATCCATAATGACCCAAACACTATCAAAACCACGAGAAATATGAGGCAACCCAGTCATGAAGTCTATAGTGATCCATTCCTATTTTGTAATAACCTTTTTGGTCATTTTCATATTCCTGCTTATTTTTGATATTTGAGCTTCTCCATAGCTTCACCAAGTCATTTATGACTTACTAGGATTGATAGTTTGGTTACTGGATAGTTCGTTTGGTTTTAAGAGCCAATTCCCTATTTTGAAGTCTTTGTTGGTTCCAAAAGGCCACCAGGCAAAAGATTTAGTAAGACAATCTCGAATGCAAATTTTGACTATACTAGTAGATCCAAAATATCGATTTTAGGTTAGGAAGACCTTTGGTTTGGATCCCAATGCATCCGAACTAATTTTGACTTATTAGTTAGAAAGTGGGAAAATTGATAGATATGATTGTAGGGTCCATAATTGGTCAAAAAAACTTTGGATGGAAAATACAACTTCACCAACACATCCAGAACATCGAATTTAGTAGGGTTACATAGTGTGTTTACCAAAAATGGAGTCTGAATAAGTTTTGGGGTTAAAAACAAGTTTTAATTTTGCTGGTACTAGTGTATCGTGATGGTACAAGGCCTATTATAATTTCTATAGTGAGATCATGGTCCTTAGGATTGCTATAAAGACATCCCTATACCTGGTATGGGTGTATAAGGACCCTATAGACCGCATTTTGGATATTTTGACCTATCTTAGAGACCTAGAACCCCTAAATGAGTGTAATAACTCAAAATTGAGTCTTGTGGGTGTCTTAGGAGCTTTATTAACATCTTTTATGATGATTATCATCCAAATTAAGGTAATATTTCATCACTTTATTGATGGATTTTTTGGTTCTTGACCCAAAACCTTAATATAGCTTTGTGCTTGATTTTAGCCCTAATTTTTTTTTGTTTTTGCCTATTTATTGGGGATTATGATTCCTTATTTATGTATGAACATTGGGTTGACCTCGAAAATATATTTTTCATAAGTGGGACCCACTTGGGGTTTTTTGGTATCAGTTTTGAACCCGAAACACAATAGTGCAATATGGATATCGTTAGACTCATATTGATAAGTAGATTACTATTTTTATAGTATGATTGCATTTTGGGGATTATGATGTGAAGATAGATGTGTGGTGAATGATGTAAGTTTTGCGGTTCGACTTTGAGGTAGGCTTCTGTCTACTCTTCGTCGTAGCTGATGTGTGATATATATTGCGTGTGAATGTGAATGTTAAGTTTGATTATGGATAGGATGGCTTAGTATTGAATATTAAAGTTTGGGGTTTAGATGAGGGTTTTGACCCGTAAGTTTAAATGCTTAATACCCTTTTAGGATGATATGGCCCCCTACCTTTATTGAACTAATTCATAGATTAGATATGATATAATTCTATGTTTGGGATATGAATTTAAGCGTTGGAAATATAATTATTATATTTTTTCTTATTAGGATAGTGTGGTAATCTTAGAATCGTAGTTTGGGTAGAGTTAACCTAAATGCCCTTATTTCTAGATAAAGTTCCTATCTTACGATTGGTCATAGCTTTCTTGACATCTAGAAGTTGAAATAGATACCTTAACTTAGTTTGGGGCATAGATTGCCTAAATATGAAAATTAAGGATTAGAAGTAGGTTCGTCCGGCCTACTTAGTTCAAGACTTGGGTTAGTCATTATGGACTTAGTTGCAGATGTTAGGCCTTGAGACTAATGAGCCTTATTTATGAGATTTGATTAGTGAATTGATGGATAATGATGTATTTCCCCCCTGATAGTGGCTAATGTCTTATGCCATGATATTGGGCCTCTAGAGTTATTATTTCCTCTTAGATATGTTATTGGGACTATAGAGATGTTATTTCCTCTTAGATATGATATTAAGTCTATAGAGATGTTATTTCCTCTTAGATATGATATTGGGCCTATGGAGGTGTTATTTCTCATTAGATATGATATTGGGCCTTTAAAGATGATTTTTCTCTTAGATATGATAATTGTCTCATAGAGATGATATTCCTCATAGTCATAATATATGACCGATAGATACGACATGTATCATAGATGTGATATGCCTCATAGTTATGAGATATGCTTATTATTGCATTATGCCTCCTAGAAGTGAGATGCCTCTTATATGTTAGATGGTTATAGTTATGCTTCATATCTTATAGAGATGTTATGACTTGTGATATGCTATGACCTATAATTATGAGATGATTTATATATACATGATTATTGATATGAGATTAGGATATATATATGTGGGCCTAAGACTGTGATTATGATGTTATAGTTATTCCAGACACATTATTAGGCCCAAGGCCATGTTATGATATGAGTTGACCATCCGGAAAGTGTCTATCCTTGTAAAGGATGTGATTGTAGTTATTCGATATATTAATGCTTATAGTTCAGTTGTATGAATACTAGTGATGTCATGCATAAATTTGGTACATTCATGATTATGGCATAGATGATTGATATGATTTCGATTAAATTATACCATTATTATTGTTGTCACTAACTAAGGGTTAAATCCTACTTTCTACCTTAAAATGGATGTCGTCATGATAATAAATATACATTTTTAAATGAATAATTTATATCTAAAAGAGGTTAATAATGATAAATTTACCAAACACTGCTCAAATAAATCTCCTACTACCAAAAAATCATCCATAAAAACCTCTAAGGTATCTTTAACCATATCTGAGAAAATAGACATCATGCACCATTGAAAGTTAGCGGGTGCATTACACAATCCAAACGGTATCTGCTTGAATGCGAAAGTACCATATGGACAGGTGAATGTCATTTTCTCCTGATCCTCCGGGGCTATAGAAATCTGATTGTAACCAGAATAACCATCCAAGAAATAATACCAATCTCTTCCCGCCAACCAATCAAGCATATGATCCATGAAAGGCATTGGGAAGTGGTCCTTCAATGTCCACGAGTTGATTTTTCTATAATCCATGCATACCCTCTACCTAGTAATAGGCCTGGGTGGAATCAATTCATTGTTCTCGTTAGCTACCACTATCATGCCCCTTTCTTGGGCACACAATGAATAGGACTTACCTATTTACTATCTGAGATCGGGTATACCACTCTTACATCTATCCACTTAATGATTTCATTCTTCACCACCTCCTACATAGGGGGTTCAATAGACGTTGATGCTCAATAGTCAGAACACAATCCTTCTCTAGCTGAATTTTATATGTACATATACTAGAAAGGATACCGACGATGTTTGTAATCGTCCAACCAATAGCCCTCTTATATCTCTTAAGAAAAAAGATGAGGGCTTCCACCTGTTGCTCACCCAGATCAGCAGCAATAATAATAGGTACTGTATTCCCACTTCCTAAGAACACACACCTCAAATGATCAGGAAATTCCTTCAGCTCCAAGGTAGGTGGCTCTTCGATAGAAGGCTTAACAGGTGGACTTGGATGATTTTTCAAGTCCAAATCCAACTTTTTGGGTGCATATGAATAAGACCCTATTCCTATTAAGGCATACACCATCTCCTCATAATCTTTAATACCATCATGATCAAAATTCATCAATACAACAGCTAAAGTCTCCACATCAAAATTTTCTTCTATAGGCACTTCCTGCTCCTCCTCATAATAAATATCGACAACAGAAAAGATGCTCATGTCTTTATGCTGTTTCATGGACTGACATACATCGAATCGAAGTACTTCATAATTCAACCTGAATAGTAGCTTATTTGCCCTCAAATTAATAAGTACACTCCCGGTTGCGAGGAAAGGTCGACCCAAGATTATGGACACCTCAAAATCCACCTCGCAATCGAGAATGACAAAATCATCCAAAACTATGAAACTAGCCACCTTAACTATTACTTCATATAGAATCCCCACGGGCCACTTCATAGATCTGTCCTCCATAACTAATCTCATGTATGTGGGTGTAGGATCCCCCAAACCTAATTTCTTATACACATCAAGCGGTATCAAATTTATACTGGCTCCCAAATCACATAGAGCTTTTGTGAAATCAAGAGGCCTAATAATGCACGGGATAGTAAATACTCCTGGGTGTGCCTTCTTCTGCACCAACGACCTTGTGGAAATAGCACCACAATGATGGAGATTGTCCACTGTCTCATAACTAACTGTCCGCTTCTTCGTAATAAGGTCTTTCATGAACTTTGCATACCCAAGCATTTGCTCCAATGCCTTCACCAATGGAAAATTAATCATCAACTGCTTAAGTATGGCCATAAACTTGCCAAACTTTGTGTCGTCGGCCTTCTTTTTCAACCGATGGGGAAAGGGAAGAGGTGGTTTTAGGAACATAGTAACCACCATTTTAGTCTCTTATCCCTTGATCTTCTCCAACTCATCAACTTGCTGATAGTTGGATGGTGTATTATAAATAACTTCATCTAGTTTCTCAAACTCCACTGGATAATTTTCTTCATGATCAATATCCTCTTCAATCACGTCATCGATCACAACTTTGCCCATAGATAGGCCTGGTAACACCTTACCACTCTGTGTGGTAATTGCCATGCAAGAGCAGTTATTTCAAGGGTTCTGAACTGTGTCACTTGACAAAGTTCCTCTCTTTCTCTGATTCAATGGTGCTAAGAGTTGGCTCATTTACTTCTCTAACTATTTGATAGAAGTAGAGTGTGATTTTACCAACTGATTCATGGAAGACAAATCACTCTTCATTGTAGTCACCCCAGAGTTGGTAGCCTCAACTCCTTTTAATAATTTCTTCATTATGTTCTATATGGACATCTTACCAGAGCTAGTTTCAGTGTTATCTTTGCTACTAGGAGATACATATAGTACACTCCTATCATTCTTACTCTTCTAGTTCCCTTAATATCTATCCTTTTAACCAGCCTTATCATAATATTTCCGTCATTAATTTCCTTGGCTATTGCTTTGGAAACCCCCCTGATTATTTAGATAGTTTACCTCTTCTTCTGAATTAGAGTCAGCTTTTCCCTGAGATATAACAACTTTCACTTTCTTTATTTTTCTAGACAATAAATGCTTAGTTAGCAAATTCATCTGCGTCTTTAAGTGTGCCATGTACTGGTCATATTCTTCCTCCTTCTTACATTGCTCTACAGTTATACTACCTGACATAATAGGGCTTGCTACCACAAATTCCCTGGTATGCCAATCTATACTCTGTTTGGTCATCCGGTCAAGCATCTCTGAAGTCTCTAAAAAAGTAAGGTCAACAAACGACCCTCCTGCAACACTATCTATGAATGGCTTCGTAATAGAGTTCAAAGCCCAATAAAGAGTCTCCGTCAAATGAATATCCATCATGTTATGTTTCGGGCATTTCATCAGCTTATTTTTAAACCTATCCCAGGTCTCATGAAGAGCTTCAGTGGGAAGCTGTCGAAAATTACTAATTTTATTTCTCAATTATGCCCTCCTGGAGGGTGGAAAGAACCTTTCTAAGAAAGACTTTTTCAATTGCCTCTAGTTGGTTATAGAGTCGGGAGTCAGTCTATTGAGCCATAGTGTCACCTCTCCAGACAGAGACAATGGAAACAAGTGCAGGCGGATAGTATTCTGACCCACTCCCTGGATTATCAAAAGAATTGCAAATGGTGACAAAGTTTACCAAATGCATGTTTGGATCATCTTCGGGAAGACCACCGAACAACCACTTAAGATGAAGGAGTTGAATCATCATACTTATAATATTAAATTTAGTTCTAGGTTCTAGAGGTCGAGGAATGATAACTCTAGTTGCACCTGCTCTATCCATTCAATCTTTATCGTCATTCAAATCAAACTGCACCAGTTGACGCTCTTTTCATTCCCTAAAGGGCCGATTCCTGTTTACATTCTGATTTACTGGTGCAACCACATTCTCTGCATGCCTTGTGCTAACAGTATCTAACAAATCATCATCCCCTAAATCTTTAATATTAGGATCAGGATGACTTGCCTGTTGGCCGTCATTCTGCTAATTTAATTAAGGTCTAGACAGAGTGGCTAGTCTTTCAGCATCTTAGGGGTCTACCATTCTACCAATTAACTGTGGTTCTAGATGTATTGGTAATAATGGTGCACCCAATCTCCATGTACTTGGCATACACAATAACTACCCTGCATAGAACAAAAACAACAAACAAAAGTACAATTTGGGAAACTTGACCAGAGGTCAATTAACAAACCCAAACTTAATTGACAATCGTATTCCTTAGCATCGGTGCCAAAATTTGATATGACTAAATTACAACTCACGTTAGAAAGTGTAAGCGGTCGCTATCAAATATACAACCCAACAGGGTTGGGTGTCAAATCCCATAGGGAATATTGTGTTCACTAAGTATTGTGGTTGTTACTAGACTGTTGCTCGAAGGTTCCAGAATAGAGGGGAATTTTAATTTATCAATTATATTCAAATGTTTTTAAGAGAAAGTAATCCAAATGTAGGTTATATTGCTAATAGTAATTCAATAAGAGAAGTCAAACTAGAGTTATGGTTGCCAAGATGCTTAAGCAGCTAGGGTTGTGAACTATTTTGGATTCCCAATGAACAATTCTTATTGCAAGAGTAATTGAATTCTATGATTTACCCATTAGTTTCTCAACCTAAATGAGTAACTTATCCCTTAATTCTTTCAAAATTAAGTAACATAGTATTAATTCAGCTATAATCTCACATAGGTTGATTCGGTTAAGGCATCTGCCCACTATCCAAAGGTTAAAGCATTTAGATTTATGTAAACCCTTTCATTTCCCAACAAGCACTTTTCTATTTGAACAAATGTTATTCTTGGGATCACTTTTAAAGTTTGCTACAAAGAAAAGACATTAAAGTGAAGAAGAGTTTATGCAATATCAATTACACATGGGAATCTGCTAGATTCACAACCCAAAATCAGCTTTTCACATCAAGGCTCCCATAAACCTAGTTATGTGATCTTTGCCACATATTTCCACCTAAGAAAGAGAAAAAAGCCATTATGTTATTCCTATATTAATTCAAAGTTTTGCTTACAAAAGTCACAATTGTTGTTCTGCAATCTTCAATAGAAAATATGATAAAAGAATCTAGATCAACAAATCTCCAATGAATCTTAGAGAAAAACTATGTAACAGTGTATTTTCAGTATAGAAAACCCTCATAAAGATAAAAAGATCGATAAAAAGATGCCTAATAAAATCTAAAACTGGGTATTTAAATTTTCCTAGGTAAAAAGGATTTAAAATTCAAAAATTATAAAATCTGCGTCCAAAGTGACGACAAAAGTGGTGGTCTGTCGGAAGCCTGATGTTCACCAAATTAGCCATCGCCGATGGTCCTTGAAAACCAATTCTGCTTGAAACCAACATCCAAAGTGGTGGTCCGTCGCAAGACTGATGGTCTACCATATGGTCCATCGCTGATGATCCTGGAAAGACAGGTTCTACTTGAAACTGACGGCCAAAATGGTGGTCTGTCGAAAGACTGACGGTCCACCATATGGGCCATCACTGAGTATTTTGGAGACATGGGTTCTGTTTAGGCTTGACGGTTGAGTTGGTGGTCCTTTGCAAGACTACCGGTCCACCACATGGGCCATCGTTGAGTATTTCAAGATGCTTTGTTCTGCTTAACACTGATGGTTGAACTGGTGGTCCGTTGAAAGACTGACGGTCCACTATTTTGACCGTCAGAAGTTTTTTTCTTCTAATTTTCTGAGTCTTTTCCTTCAGCTACCTCCTTACCCTGAAGCACTAAAAACCAGTATTATATGCAACCATGGTTGGTTGAAAACATGTAATTTTCCCAAGAAAAGATGAAAAATATTCCGTCAAAAGCCGAAACATCAATATGTCCTACATATGGTCCATAGGTTGCCTTGTAGGTGCCGAGAGTCATCTTTTAATATCTTTTTCACTTATCAAACATGCTTTGATCACGAACAAGCTGGAAAATATCTTGAATATCCATAAATGCTCCAAAATATGACCAAAAATACCTTTTTCACCTTTTTCACAAAATTAGAATCCAAAATATGATTTTCTGCAAAACTTACCCAAAATAGATCATATCTAACAAAATAGCCTCAGAAACTTGCATATTTTCCTCCTTTCTAGCATCGAAAGTGCTATATTTCTATAACACATAAATTCATGTTACCACTACCCGAGACAAGGATCCCGAGATAGAGCCTAGGGATCCTATTGCTATCCATGGATGACCTAGAGTTCATGGATAACTTAGATATGTATACACCACTAGGGGCTAGGATTGGGGGATTTCTCCAAACCTTATTCTTTCTCCCGTGCCTGAGATTCTTTTTCCCAAACCAACGGTGAGCTAGGGACCAGCCTAGGCTCTACCAGATTTATTTTTTCTTTAGTGCTCAAGGATGAATTGGTTCATCTTTTGAAATTAGTTGGTGGTTCACCGTCTAATGGTTCATAGTCTATGGATAAGAGTAGTACTGAGGCAATGGTGTAGCTTATAGCTGCAGCTTCTAGAGTTGAGGTCCCTTCTGCCTCGGTGGTTAGTTAATCGATAACTGCGCAACCTGCTAGGTTTATTGAATAGGATAAAATGTTGGTTAGATTCTTGATATTAGCTCTGTCTAGAGTTTTAGAGCACCGGGCAAGGATGCTTATGAGTTCTTGATTACTTATGAGGATAGGCTTCACGATTTGGTACTAGTTAAGACTTATAGTATGTATTACACTACTTTTCAGTTGGACTTGGCTTCTCAATATTGGTAGTAAGGTCATCCTGATTCCAGGACACCTGGACCTCCCACATTTACATAGATTTATATCTTGGAGATCTTCTTGGAGAATTATATATGGCACAGTCTTAGGGATCATCTGAGGGATAAATTATCAAGTTTAGAGTAGGGATTCATGATCATTGTGGAGTATTAGTCTCAATTTTATGAATTTTATAGACATACTACATCTATTATGACTACTGAGTATGAGAGAGTTCTTTGCTTTTTTCGAGGATTGAGACTTACTCTTTACAGATCTACATAGAGTTTAGTTATTGTGGGTAGATCTTTTGTTGAGGTTTCTGAACATTCCCAAGTCATAGAGGAGATGCAATGTGAGTCCCAAGGAGGTCGTGATATCAAGGTAGTATCAATGGGATTCATAGTGGATCATGATTCAGAGGTAGTATTTTTTAGTGTAAGTACCCTTCTCATTAGCCGTATCAACATCGGGGGTAGTCTATTAGACCTGTTCAAGACACATATTAGTTTATCGATTGAGTCCACTTTTGTTATAGTAATTATCTTGGCCAGAGTAGTGGTCAGCTTTCAAGGTGTTCGTCCTCTGGTTATTCTAGTCATGGTGGTTATTCTAGGCCAGTCAAATCTTTTGGTTTCTGTACAACACCTAGGGCATGTTATAGTTGGGGGATTTTAGTCATTTTTCAATAGAGTTCCCCATTCATGGAGCTATGGTTCCTTCAGCTTAGATTGCTCCTCTAATTTGGCCAGTTCCATTCGTAGCTAGAGGTGTGTGCATAGTCATTGAGGTAGTCCTCAGGGTGCTCAAAGAGGTTTTCAAGTAAGTAGGATAGAAGATCATTTAGGATCCAAGCAAGGTAGTGAGCATGATCAGTGATATGTCGTACTTTCTAGAACTGAGGTTGATTCATTGAATATTATGATTAGAGGTATAATCTTTGTGTGGATTCAATTTCCTTTCACTTTATTTGATCTAGGATCCTCCTAATCTTATGTGTCTTCTTATTATTCCCTGTGGCTAGTGTTATCTAGGGACTCATTATCTATTCTATTATATGTATCTAATTTCGTGGATGATTCTTTTGTAGTGGATAGGGAGTATAGATCATGTGTTATGACTATTTGAGAGTTTGATACTCAGACTCAGTTTATTATGTTAGATATGGGGGATTTTATGTGATTATAGGCATGGTCTGGTTATCCTACTATCATGGGTCTTTGATTGTTTTACCAATACTGTTACCTTAGCCATGCCTAGCATACTCTCAATTATATGGCTGGGAGATATTATTTGCGAGCCGAAAGGGGTTATTTCCTATATTCGGGATAGGTGACTTATTTTGAGGGGTTACGAGTCTTATCTCGCTGAAATTCATGATGTTAATGTGGAGAGTCTATCACTTGACTCTATTGTAATAATTTATGGGTTTCCTAATGTTTTCCCTACTAATCTACCTGGTTTTTCTCCTGAGTATGATATTTAGTTTGTAATTGATCTTGCATCAACAACCGACCTATCTCTATGGCACCTTACCATATGGCTCTTGTAGAGCTTAAGGAGCTAAATTCTCAGCTTCAGGACCTTCTTTGTAAGGGTTTCGTTAGACTGAGTATGTCTCCTTGGGGAGTTCCTATGTTGTTCATGAAAAAGAAGGATGCTTCCATGCATATATAAGCAGCTTAATAAGGTGACAGTGAAGAACCAGTACCTTATGCCTCACATTGATGATTTATTTGACCTGCTTTAAGGTGTATTGGTGCTTTCTAAGATTAACTTGAGATCAGATTAAAATCAATCGATGATTCGAGTTGAGGATATCTTAAAGACAACCTTTAGGACCTTTTATTGTCATTATCAGTTCCTAGTGATGTCTTTTGGATTGACCAATGCCCTAATCACATTTTTGGATTTGATGAACCACATGCTCAGGCCTTATTTGGATTCTTTTGTGGTTGTGTTAATCAATGACATCCTTGTGTATTTGAGGAGTAGAGAGGAGTGTATGTAGAATTTGAGTATTATGCTCTAGACTTTGAAGGATCATAGGCTTTTTGCCAATTCTCTAAGTGTGAGTTTTGGATTTATTTGGTGACATTCCTTAGACATTGTTGTCTTCAGATGAGATTTTGTTAGACCCAGTAATGATAAAGGGTATTCATGATTTGACCAGGCCTACATCTCCATCTGAGATTTGTAGCTTCATTTGTTTGGCCGGCTACTATAGATAGTTCATTGAGAGCTTTGTTGCAATTACAGCACCGATGACCAGATTGACTCAGAAGGGGTCCTTTTGGGTGGTTTGAGAAGTGTGAGTTGAGCTTTGGAAAGCTCAAGGGATTTCTTACTTCATCCATATATTGGCTCTTCATAATGAGGGTGAGGGATTCACCATGTATTGTGATGCATCTGGATTTAGTTTAGGTTGTGTGTTGCAATAGCAGGTCAAGTTATTGCTAATGCATTGAGGCAGTTAAAGGTGAATGAGTAAACCTATCCCACTCATGATTTGGGGTTAGTGGTGCAAGTTTTCATGCTTGATACTTGGAGACAATATCTTTATGGCATACATTGTGAGATATTCATGGATCATTATAGTCTTCAATATCTTATGACCCAAAGAGAGCTTAATTCTATCAACATAGATGGATGGAGTTGGTTATGGAATATGGCATCTCCATTTTGTATCATGCGGGCAAGTCGAACGTGGTAGAGGACACCTTGATTCGGAAGACGGTGAATACGAGTTTTTTGGCTTCTATCTAAATTTCTCAGAGTGTCATGACCTGATTATGAGTCATGATGGCACCTACTATATCTCACTAGTAAGTAAGCCAAACCATAGTCCGAAGCTATAAGTAATGGGCTAACTTGGTGGAAAATGGCCTAAAAGTCGAGAATCAACAATTTAAGGCTTATAATAACAATATGACAGTCATAATAGTGTAATAGATAGATAAAGATCAATAATAATTCCACAACCTAGTAGTGTCACTACACCATTTTTGTCACGACCTAACCCAGGGCCTAGTTGGGATGGGTATCTCAAGCCCACCGTAAGCTCGAGACCACCCCCTTATCCTAACATCTAGAACATAATAAATAATACATCTAAAGCTAACCAAATAGTAATAAGAAGATAAATAGATAACTTAAATGAAAACTAAAAGTCAAAACAATAACCAACCTACACTTGTCCAGAAAAGCCTTTAAAACCAGAATACCAACTGAGTAGGGACATGCCCCGGACTATGACCAAAATCAAATCCAAAATACTAAAATAGTACTGAAACTAGCGAAATAACTATACCTTCAAAGATATGGAGGCTCATAACTTCATAGAAAATCCACAATAGTACTCAGACACCTAACATTGCACAGGAGCAATAGAAAACTCTTCAGAACCTATATCCTAAAATGATGTACTGTCTAGGGACAGTCAATGGGATAAGAACTATCATGTAACTCAGGGAAAGTCATAAAATAATGTCAATGCCATAAACCAGTCAAAACCATGTACACAATAATTATATATACACATATAGGATGTCGGGATAGGGATAAGGGTCATGAACGTGAGGGTTTAAATCATTAACCTAAACTATGTAGCTAGCCCCGTCCTAAAGAAACACATAGGTTATATGGGTTCAGCTCCCCCAATTGAAAGAGCCCTAGTGCGTATTAGCCCCACGAACCAAGGAATCTAAAGGAAGGGCTAAATACACCAAGTTTCTATCTATTCCAAAATATAATGTATGAACTAAGCACACGATCATATGGACCACCCTAACAATAAAATTGGTTTCTAGTGTTAGCTCCCCCAAGAATACACTTTCATGATGAGCAACACAATTCCCTATAAGCATAATTTAAAATAGTTTGCACATAATCCCAACCATTACACAGAAGTCTTATATTAAGGGATTTACCACTTGGTATTATCATACTAATTATGATTGCAAGCTAATCCAATTATTCCAAACCAAAATCATTTAACCAAATCGACTCCCAAGTTCCATTTATAATCAATCCATGGCTACCAAGGCCCTTTTAAATTCGTTATAAAAAATTATCCATTAATGCAATGCAGCAGGTTCATGAATAAGTTGAATTATGCAATTATGCATGTTTAAAAACAAAATTTACAAAGTGGGTTGGGTTAATCCAATTACCAAGACAAAATTCATCAATTTGGGGAAACACATGTTCCCCATTCCAATTCCATAAAAATGCACCCAATCAGTACAAAAACCAAAAATTTAAAGCTTAAATTATCAATTTAAATCATGGGAAAAGTAGTTCAAGTGATACAAATCAAAACCCCTTAACCCAATTTCAATACCATCAACTCAAAACACATGGAGAATAATTAAATATCTTCCACAATGTAAAATTAAAGTTTGTGAATGAGATACACTCCTAAAATGCACAAGTAATTGAAAATTATTTAAAGTTTGGAGCCTGGATGATGAATTCACAAGAAACCCTTGAATGCTCTTGGGTTTTAAGTTTGAGAAAGAAAGAGAATGATTTGCTCCTTGAAAATTGAAGGGAATGAGTTTATTTTATGTTTAATGGTCGTACAAGGGGTCAAAATACCAAAATCCCTTCATCCCAAGTAAAAAAACAAAAACTAGATGAAATTAAAACTTTGACATGACACACTGTTATCGCGGAGGGTAGACTTCATTCCACGCCAATATCGTGCAGGCTAAACTTTGTGGCACACTAATATTGCATACCCTTAGTACCCAGAGGTCCCAAAATGACCCCAAACCCCTTCCAAAAATTCTAAATTTTTTCCAAATTACCATTTTAACATCCCTAAATACAATTCAAGTCAAAAATTAACATTGCCAATACGGGAGACTCAAAAATAAAAATCATTGAATGAGGAGTTAGGCTATTATTAGCACGGTAATAGAAAGAATTCACCAAAATCAAATGAAAAATTTCAAAATGAAACAAGGGAAACATGAAACTCATACCTCAAGAATCTCATCCAACACGTGGATGAAACACCCTGGGGTTTGATCCTTAGAAATTTCCTGAGTTTTGAACTCACTAAAAATTATATGACTAGGGGTACTAGTTGTATGCCATGATATGGTTTGGGAGGGTCTTAGTCTTACCTTAAATAGTGTAGTGGGGATAGGTTTCTGTGTAAGGTATGAGTGGAAAACATACAGGTCGTATGTTAGGGTAAGAGTCATATGGAGCTAACTCATATGTTAATCAGTGTATCCTTAATAATATTCTATCAAAGGTATAGGTTGTAGGGTTCTTTTGTACCTTAGGGTATGATTTGGTATTGCATGGTCATATTTTGACTAGTATAGGGGTCTAAAGTGAGGCCTAGGGTATGAGTTAGGGTACCACTAGTGCCCTAAGTTTTGGATGGAGGTGGTGGTCGTACCCTACTATGAGAATTTAATACATTTTAAGTTAAGGGTAATCTGGACATTTCCGCTTATAACTCCTTGGCACCCCACAACCTAAAACACCTTTTGGGGATTTATTTAACCTCTTTATGATCAATCAAATACTTTATACTCTCTCAAAATCTCTCAAAACTCTTGGTTTTAGCAAAAGCTAGGGTTTCCTTTAAGGTGGCCAATTAAGGCTCATAGTAGTGATTTCTTTCTGTATTCTTCTTAATCTAAGGTAAGATACTTCAACATCATTGTTAGTTCCAGCTAAAGGCATATTTTATGAATTGTTTTCATGGTATAATTGTTGTATGGTTTTGGGTTTTCAAATATATGTTGGGGTTTTTGTTATAAATGCTTGGTTATGGTTTTCTCATGTTTTAATTATGGATTTACATGTTTTAATTGTAGTTTGGAAATTTGGTTGTATCAGAATGGTTAATTGGTACTTGGATTTGGTTTTGAAAATACTGTGCGCCCAATGTATTTGAATAAAGGACTATGAGAATGCTTTTACTATATTGTTGGACTTTTAATGGAACTATTACATTGTTTAACTTGGTAATGGAACCCTGAATGGTATAAATAGTTTAAATGGTTTGGAATGGCTAAATGGTAAGTTCTTTTTGGTTATGTTTGGTTTAATAGAAGGACTTGTGGGGTAAGAGGGAATCCCTAAGGCAAACTTAATAAAAAATATCTTGTGGGATACCTGAGATTCCCCCAAGTCAACTTAATAATGTAATCTATGGGTATATAGGAATTTCTTATTCTTAAAAATAATGGCCAAGGACATTTCTTACAAGATATAGTATGTATAATGATACCACATTGTAATATCCCGTACTTTTTCCTAGCTTAACATCTTCTCAAGAATGTTAGAAACTTACTTTGAAAGATGAATCCACTTTTGTACATGTGATATTTTCAAGACTTTCACTTTTTTTCATTTGGTAAATTTAATAAGATTTCCATCGATATAAAATTCACCTAAATCCGATAACCAGGTAAGAAGTTATGACTATTTTAAGTTCCTATCGTAAAACAATGCCATATTGGTCAGTGGCGCGCCGCGCCACAAGCTAAAATGGTAGTTGTCCTTTTCAAGTATCTCAGCGCGATTTTCTCCACAGTGCACCAAAGTTATAGGTTGAAAAAGAAGGGGCAATACGATGGCTCCGCATTGCTCCATCCCTCAATTTCCTATTTGTCAAAATCCAGTGACACGGTGTGATAGCGCCGCGTCGCGCCAAGGGTCCAATTCGGAAAATTTTCACTAAAATTAAATGATGTATCCAGGGTTAAAAGGGTCAACTTTCCACCCCTATTTAAGCTCTTTAACACGTGATTCAACCACTTTTCACCCAAAATATACTAGTTTCTCTCAAGTTTTTCTCAAGAACAAGCTAGGGTTTTCATAGAAGATCTAATTTCAAGAAAGTTTCACTGTCAATCTTCACGAAATCATGAACTAAGGTATGTGTTGTGGTCATTCATGGATTCCTTCCATCCATGAAGCTCAAGAACCTTGTTTTATCAATAAATCATGGTATTTATGTTGTTGGTTATTTGTAATCATGTTGTTGGCGTTGATTGATTTCAAAGTTGGACTATTTGTGTGTTTAGCATGATATTATGTTACCATGCAATATAAAATCCATGAATTTAGTTACTTATGATGTGTAATTGGATGAATTCACTTATGCCCTAAGTTGTGCATGCAAGGTGGCTAATAAAATGCTTGAAAAATAGAAATCATGCTTTTTAGCTCAAGACATAAGCTAAATGTGACATTCTTGTCATCCTCCTAATTTTAAATGGCTTTCATGCTATCATTGTGAAATGTGTATGCTGTCGGAATTTTCATGATATAAGAATATAAATTATGATATGATTATCAACATTCTCATCTATGCTAGATAGTATGATAACCCTGTGCTTCGTGAAATCCACAACTTATTAAATTATGTATTGTTGATATCGGTCTTGTACTTGATAAAGTCAGGCCTCGTTAGTTCCCTTCTATCGAGTCCTAAGGGTACTTGTACCCAAAACATTAGTTGTGTGCCTAGAGCCATATCATGTTTTCATGATACTCTCAGTCAAGCTATGGATCCTTAGACTTCAGACAGTCTTATGACTCAAGAAATCTCCATGATCTCATGAACTCAGTTAGTTGTTAGATATCAGTAGTATTCCGTCAGTCAACAAAATTCAGTAACTCAGTCCATGTTTAGTTCAGTAAATCATGTTCAGTGTCTATTAAGATGGGAGTAGAAATTAGTACCGAGCGAACCCAAGGATAGGAACTCACCTGTTATATGAGGGTGTGATTCTTAGAAATAATCTTTCCATTCTAGAACTATGTAGCCAACATAGGTTTAGAAATTATTGTATGCTACACGAGGGTATATAAGGTGGCACAGCTAAATATATGAGGGTTCCACCATTCTCACTAGAGTTACCTGTTATATTAGAGTCACTCACATGTTGTCCTTACCAGTGGTGCGATATTGACACCCTTCCAATCAGGGCATAAATTGGACCCCAATTCATCTATAATGCATCATTTGGGGCATGTCGGTTAGATGACTACCTCCCACAGTCTCCGTATCAGTATCAGTAAAAGAACTCAGATAGTTCTTTAAAATTCAGGACTGTCAGATATAGTCAACTCAGATACAGTATGGAACTCAGATAGTTCCATCAAATTCAGGACTGTCAGATACTATCACTCATGTTATCAGTTATATTCAAATTCAGTAATCATGTTATCACAGTATTAGTGTTAGTTGTTATGTCTCATACATGTATTCTCACGCTCATGATAGTCAGTTAGTTATTATTATTGTTCATGCATATGAACCCCATGCATTCAGCCTACCTCACATGCATACCAGTATATTAAAAGTACTGATGCATTTGCACTATGGTGTCTTATACCATAGGTTCAGAGACACGAGCTCCATAGCAATAGTAGATTCCAGATATCTGCATACAGAGTTAGGAGTGAGTCCTTAACTTTCGAGAACATGATTATTTCCCTATTATCTCATTAATTAGTTTATTAGTTGGAGTTAGGTGGAGACATATCCTATCAAATCCTTACTTAAATAGTTCAGTCAGTTAGAGGCTTTCCAGACTATTATGTTCAGAGAGTTATTTCAATTGTTTTGGGTATTTCATACCCCATTTAGATGTTATGTTTTCCTTTAGTTATGTGAACCTTATGTCCTTTCAGTTAATGTTTCCATATTATTCAGTATATTATGCAATATGCAAGTACAAATATCAGTTATGGGTTAGCTTGTGGTCCTTCGGGTTCATGAGCACCGTGTAGAATTCTGGGAACTAGATTCGAGGTGTTACAAACTTGGTATCAGAGCCTAAGGTTCAATAAAGTCCTAGAAAGTCTGAAAGCCACATCTAGTAGAGTTTTGTACATGGGTATGTTGCGCGCCACATTGATGTGTAGGAGTTTAGAGGATGATTTAGGAACAATTTCCCTTCTTTCAGTTTTAATATCATTCCAGTGAGCATAAGCTCAATCAAATCTCTCAGTCTAATTCATTTCTCCTCCTTATTTCAGAATATACCACCCAAGAGAAGAACCCAGCCTGTCCAAGAAGATCCCCTGGACGAATATGTTTCTCATGCGAAGTTCAGGGCCGCATTCACTACTCTTGTTCAGTCAGTTGCTGCTTAGAATGAACGACCAGCTATCATTCTAGCCAACCCAGTGGCCAATTCATCTACAGTCAAGATTCGGGACTTCACCGAATGAATCCTCCATCCTTTCTTGGGTCTAAGAAAGATGAGGACCCTCAAGAATTCCTAGATCGGGTGCAGAAGGTTACAAACATAATGGGGGTTACGTCTAGTGAGAGTGATGAGCTAGCTGTATATCAATTGGAGGATGTGGCTCATACTTGGTTCAAGCAATGGAAGTTAGAGAGGGTAGACGATGTAGGGTCAGTTGTGTAGGAGGTGTTTGCTTCAGCGTTCCTTGATAGATTCTTTCCCCTAGAGCTTAGAGAATCTAAGGTTCAAGAATTCATGAACCTTAGGCAGGGTAATATGATAGTGAAAGAGTATTCTCTTAAGTTTGTAATATGATAGTGAAAGAGTATTCTCTTAAGTTTACTCAATTACCCAGATATGCCCCTCATATAGTTGCAGATAGCAGGCCAAGGATGAGTAAGTTCATTTTGGGGGTGAATGATAGCGTGGTTAATGAGTGTAGATATGCCATGCTGAATAGTGACATAACTTTATCCAGGCTCATGACTCATGCTCAATAGATAGGGGACCATAAGATTAAGATGAGGGAGAAGTAGAATAAGAGAGAAAAGATAGGTAGTTTCAACTTTGCTCAGCCAAAGTCAGAAGAAGGAAACCATTCTCAGTTTTGTCCTAAGTCATCAGTTCCAGCTCTTTCTTCAGCCAGTGCTCCAGTTCCTAAGTTCAGAGAATGTAACAAAGATAGAGCACCAGGCTCTAAGTCCCAGGGTAGTGTTAGAAGTACCCGCACCTATCCTCTTTGTCAGACTTATGGCAAGCACCATCAGGGTATTTGCAGAGCTGGCAATGGTATTTGTTTTGGATGTGGAAAACCAGGACAAAGTCATAGACTGTCTTCAGACAGGTCCTCAAGATCAACAGAATCGCTCCTTAGCTCAGTCTGATCGCCAAAATCAGCAGGGTCCCACCCCTAGTGCTACTAGTGGGTAATACCCAAATCGTCTCCATGCTTTTCAATCCCGAAAAGATCAGGAAAATTCTCCTGATATGGTTACTAGTACATTATAGATTTTTCATGTGCATGTTTACGCTTTGCTAGATCCATGAGCTTCTTTATCTTCTGTCACTCCTTATATAGCAGTTAATTTCAGAGTTAGTCCCGAAATTCTAGCAGAGCCCTTTTCAGTCTCTACCCCAGTGGGTAAAACTATCATAGCCTGGAAGGTATACAAAAACTGCGCAGTTATGATATCTCAGAAAGTTACCTCAGCAAACTTAGTCGAATTAGAGATGACTAATTTTGATGTCATTCTCGACATGGATTGGATTCATTCCTGTTATGCCATAGTTGACTGCAGAAATAGAATAGTCCAATTTAAGTTTCTGAATGAACCCATCCTAGAGTGGAAGGGTAGTGTATCCGCTTTCAGAGGTCAGCTTGTTTGGTACCTTTGGGCACGAAAAATGATATCTAAAGGATGTATCTATCATCTTGTTTGAGTTAAGGACACTAGTTTCGAAACTCCCAGTCTTGAATCAGTCCCAATAGTGAATGAATATTCAGATATTTTTCTCGAAGATCTTCCAGATATTTTTCTCAAAAGGGAAATAGACTTTGGTATTGATCTTCTTCCAGATACTCAACCTATCTCTATTCTACCATATAAAATAGCAATAGTAGAACTCAAAGATCTGAAGGAATAGTTGAAGGATCTCTTAGATAAGGGATTCATCAGACCCAATATTTCTCCATGAGGCACTCCAGTATTATTCGTGCGCAAGAAAGACGGTTCTCTTAGAATGTGTATAGACTACTGTCAACTCAATAAGGTCATGGTCAAGAACAAGTATCCTCTTCCTAGAATTGGTAACTTGTTTGACCAACTTCAAGGTGCCAGTTATTTCTCTCAGATAGATCTCAGATCCGGCTATCATCAGCTCAGAGTTAGGGAATGTGACATTTCAAAAACTGCTTTTCAAACTCGGTATGGTCACTTCAAATTACTAGTCATATCATTTGGTCTTACCAATGCCCCATCCTCTTTCATAGACTTGATGAATCATGTGTTCAAGAAGTACTTGGACATGTTTATTATAGTCTTGATAGATGATATTCTGGTCTATTCCCGCAGTGAGCGTGATCATGTAGACCATCTCAAGACAGTACTTCAGACTCTTACAGATCATCATCTATTCGCCAAATTCAGTAAGTGTGAGTTTTGGCTAAAGTTAGTAGCATTCCTTGGTCACATCATTTCAGGTGATGGAATTAGAGTAGATCCTCAAAAGACCGAAGCAGTAAGAAACTGGCCTCGCTCTTTCTCTCTATTAAATATTAGGAGTTTCTTAGGTTTGGCTAGCTATTATAGATGGTTTATTGAGGGATTTTCTTATATTACATCCCCAATGTCTAAATTAACTCAAAAGAAATCAAGTTTAAGTAGTCAGATCCTTGTGAGAAGAGTTTTCAGGAGTTGAAGACTCGACTCGCCTCAGCTCTAGTTTTAGCTCTTCCAGATGGTCCAGATGGGTTCGTAGTATAGTATGATGCATCCAGAGTAGGTTTGGGTTTTGTGCTCATGCCGCATGGTAAGGTCTTTGACTTGATGATTTGGAGGCATTATCTCTACGGAGTTGATGTAAATGTCTTCACAGATCATAAGAGTCTTCAGTATGTCTTTTCTCAGAAAGATCTCAATCTTTGTCAGAGAAGGTGGTTAGAGCTCTTAAAAGATTATGACATGAGTTTTCTCTTTCATCCAGGTAAGGACAATATAGTGGCCAACACTCTCAGTAGACTGTTTATGGGTAGTATTGCTCATGTGGATGACAGTAAGAAGAATCTAGCTCAGGAAGTATATCAGCTTGCCAGACTAGGCATTCGCTTAGTCGATATAGATAAGGGTTATATATGGGTTCAGAGTAGTTCGCAATCATCTCTTATTTTTGAGGTAAAAGAAAGCAAGATAGGGGTCCCATCCTTGTCAAGTTGAAAGAGTCAGTTTAGGATCAGAAAGTAGAGGTTTTCTCCCAAGAAGGAGATGGTGTTTTGCGTTGTCAGGGTCATCTCTGAGTTCCAGGTGTAAATGACTTAAGGTAGAAAATTTTTGAAGACACGCATGGTGCACGCTACTCTATTCTTCCATGGGCCACAAAGATGTACCGAGACTTATGGGAAGTCTATTGGTGGAGTGGGATGAAGAGAGATATTACAGAGTTTGTGGCTAAGTGCTCTATATGTCAGCAGGTTAAGATAGAGCATCAAAAGCCAAGTGGTCCTATGCAGGAGTTCATTATTCCTACTTGGAAGTAGGAAGAAGATAACATGGACTTCGTGATAGGTTTGCCTCAAACTCGTCATCAGCATGATTCAGTCTGGGTCATTATAGACAGATTGACAAAATCAGCCCATTTCCTTCCAATCCATACCTCTTACTCAGCCGAGGATTATGCTAAACTCTACATCAGGGAGTTGGTCAGATTTCATGGTGTTTCGCTATCTATTATCTTTGGTAGAGGTACCCAGTTCACCTCTTCTTTCTAGAAAGCATTCCATAAGGGTGTTGGTACCCAAGTTAATCTCAGTACAGCCTTCCATCTTCAGACAGATGGTCAAGTAGAAAGTATCATTAAGACTCTAGAAGATATGCTAAGGGCGTGTGCAATTGATTTCAAGGGTAATTGTGATGACCACTTGCCTTTGATTGAGTTTGCATACAACAACAACTATAATTCCAGTATTCACATGGCTCTATTTGAAGCTCTCTACGGTAGGAGATATTGATCTCTAATTGGTTGGTTCAAAGTTAGTGAGGCCTCATTTATAGGGCCTGACTTGGTATTCGATGCCTTAGAAAAAGTCCATTTGATTAGATAAAGATTCCGGGCTGCTCAGAGACGACAGAAGTCTTATGCAGATGTTCGTAGAAAATATCTTGAGTTTGATATTGGTGACTATGTCTATCTAAAGATCTCTCCTATAAAGAAAGTGAAGCAGTTTGTGAAGAAAGCGAAACTTAGTCCCCAATATATCGGTCTCTTAAAGATTCTTAGTCGATTCAGCAAGGTAGCTTATGAGCTCGAATTGCCTTCAGATCTAGCCTCAGTTCATCCAGTCTTTCATGTCTCCTTGATCATGAAGTGTATAGGTGACCCAGCAGTTGTAGTCCCTATTCAGAGCATCGATGTTCAAAACAACCTCTCTTATGAAGAGATTCCAATCGAAATCCTAAACTATTAGACTCGTATATTGAGGAACAAAGAAATCCCTATAGTTAAAGTTCTTTGGTGAAATCAGTCCATCGAGGGAGCTACTTAGGAAGTATAATAGATATTCATACCAAGTATCCTCACCTCTTCTCTATCAACTCAGATCAAGCTCAAGGTAACAGTTCTTCTTAAGCTTACTCAGTTTCATGTTCAGTGTTCATCATAGACTTGGTATCAAGTACCATTGCATATTCAGTCATGCATTTATGTATCGGTTCAGTTATATAATTATGCATCAGACATGTATTCTCATTGGGAGAAACTTAGTTCTTCAGAACACCCAGTTATGCATTCATGAATCAGTTACACATGCATTAGATATGTATTTTCAGTCTGATATGTTCAGTTATCAGTCAGGTCAATCATGAGATCATGTTCCAGTTATTCATGTTCAGTATGTACGTTGGTTATCTATTCCCCTCACTCTCAGTCTCATTCGAGGATGAATGTTCTCAAGAGGGAGATATTGTAATACTCTGTACTTTATCCTAGCTTAAAATCATCTCAAGAATGTTAGAAACTTACTTTGAAAGATGAATCCACTTTTGTACATGTGGTATTTTCAAGATTATAGCTTTTTTTATGTGGAAAATTCAATAAGCTTTCCATCGATTTAAAATTCTCCTAAATCCGATAACTAGGTAAGAAGTTATGACTATTTTAAGTTCACATCGTAAAATAGTGCCATATTGGTCAGTGTCGTGCCGCGCCACCAGCTAAAATGGTAATTGTCCTTTTCCATTATCTCAGCGTGATTTGCTCCGCGTCGTGCCAAAGTTCCAAGTCATAAAATAAGGGGAAATACGATGGCTCTACATCGCGCCATCCCTCAATTTCCCAATTGTCAAAATCCAGTGACACGGCGCGACAGCGCTGCATCACGCCAATGGTCCAATTTGGGAAATTTTCACTGAAATTAAATGACATGTCCATGGGTTAAAAGGATAAACTTCCCACCCCTATTTAAGCCCTTTAACATGTGATTCAACCATTTTTCACTCAAAATATACTAGTTTCTCTCAAGTTTCTCTAACAAACAAGCTTAATTTTGGGTATAATATGTATACTTGATTGATTATCTTAATGTCGTTACTTGGATAGAATTACAAAGCCTTGTGAATTGAACCTATTCTATGATATCACTTAACTTAGTGGCTAGTTTAGGGTTTTCATAGAAGATCCAATTTCAAGAAAGTTTCACTGTTAATCTTCATGAAATCACGAACTAAGATATGCATTGTGTTCATTCATGGATTCCTTCCATCCATGAAGATCAAGAACCTTGTTTTATCTATAAATTATGGTATTTATGTTGCGGGTTATTTGTAATCAAATTGTAGATGTTGATTGATTTCAAAGTTGGAATCTGTGTGTTTATCATGATATTATATTATCATGCAAGATAAAATCCATGAATTTAGTTGCTTATGATGTGTAATTTGATAAATTCACTTATGCCCTAAGTTGTGCATGCAAGGTGGTTGATAAAATGCTTGAAAAAGTAGAAATCATGATTTGTAGCTTAAGACATAATCTAAATGTGATATGCTTGTCATCCTCCTATATTTAAATGGCTTCCATGCTATCATTGTGAAATATGTATGTTGTCGAAAAGGCCATGATATTAGAATATGAGATTATGATATGATTATCAACATTCTCATCCATGTTAGATAGTATGATAACCCTGCACTTAGTGAAATCCATAACTTATTAAATTATGTATTATTGATGTGGGTCTTGTACTTTACAAAGTCATGCTTCATCAGTTCACTTCTATCTAGTCCTGGGGTACTTGTACCCAAAACATTATTTGTATGCCTAGAGCCATGTCATGTTTTCATGATACTCTCAGTAAAGCTATGAATCCGTAGACTTCAGACAATCTTATGAATCAAGAAATCTCCATGATCTCATAAACTCAGTCAGTTGTCAGATATCAGTAGTATTTCAATAGTCAATAAAATTCAGTAACTCAGTCCATGTTTAGTTCAGTAAATCATGTTCAGTGTCTATTCAGATGGGAGTAGAAATTAGCACCGAGCGAACACAAGGATGGGAACTCACCTATTATATAAGGGTGTGATTCTTAGAAACAATCCTTGCATTCTAGAACTATGTAGCAAGCATAGGTTGAGACATTATAGCCTTCTATATGAAGGTAGATGAGGTGGATTCACCTACTATATGAGGGTTCCCACCGTTCTCACTAGAGTTACCTATTATATTAGGTTTACTCTTACCGGTGGTGTGGTATTAACACTCTTCCAATCAGGGCATAAATTGGACCCCAATTCAGGTATAATGTATCATTTGGGGCATGTCGGTTAGATGACTACCTCCCACAGTCTCAGTATCAGTCTCAGTAAAATAACTCAGATAGTTCTTCAGAATTCATGACTGTCAGATAAAGTCAACTCATATACTGTAAGGAACTCAAATAGTTCCATCAAATTCAGGACTGTCAGATACAGTCACTCATGTTATCAGTTATATTCAGATTTAGTAATTAAGTTATCACAGTATTAGTGTCAGTTGTTATGTCTCATGCATATATTCTCACACTCATGATAGTTATTTAGTTATTATTATTGTTCATGCATATGAACCCCATGCATTCAGCCTACCTCACATGCATACCAGTACATTCAAAGTACTGATGTATTTGCGCTATGGTGTCTTATACCATAGGTTCAAAGACATGAGCTTCAGAGCAATAGTAGATTCCAGATATCTGCAGACAGAGTCAGAAGTGAGTCCTCATCTTTTGAGTACATGATTAATTCCCTATTATCTTATTAATTAGTTTATTAGATGGTGTTAGTTGGGGACATGTCCCTTCAACTCCTTACTCAGACAGTTCAGTCAGTTAGAAGCTTTCCAGAATATTATGTTCAGACTGTTATTTTAGTTGTTTTGGGTATTTCTTACCCCATTTAGATGTTATGTTTTACGTCAGTTATGTGAACCTTATGGCCTTTCATTTTATGTTTCCATATTTTTCAGTATATTATGTAGTATATAGGTACATATATCAGTCATAGGTTAGCTTGTGGTCTTTCGGGGTGATGAGTACCGTGTAGCATTTTGGCTACAAGATTTGGGGAGTTACACACTACTTATAGTCTTGGTTACGTATAAATAGAATGGTGGTTTGGTTGTATGATAATCCTTTTAATTGGGTAATAATGGCGGGCTGTGAAAGCTATCTGTTAAGGTGTGAGTCCAATGGATGGAAACTGGAAACTCATGTTTGTTGACATGAGGATTGGTCATCATGACCGTATATGATACTTATGGGGTACATGGGAATCCCCTAGTTATACTTGTTTATATGTATCATGGAGAGAGAAGTGTACTTAAGAATTCCCTACTCCTACAGTATCTCTGCTTCATGTGGCTACACGCATTAGGGCCCATTCAGGGGGTTACACTGATCCATATAGACTGTCGGTGGTTCTAGGACGGTTAAGCTACATATACCATGGTTAATGGATTTAAATTAATGCTAAACCCAGCTCCCTTTCCCAACATGGTTTTATATATATATATGTATGTGTGTGTGTATGGTTGTGAATGAATATGGTTGGTTTACTTGGTTTTAAAGGTTTGCATTATTTTATCCTTATTCTGAGTACTTGCTAGTGTTCACCCGCTAACCCATCTTTAGGCGGTTGTATCCCCATGCAATGCCGAAACCGGCTATTCTACTCCTCCTTCTTAATTTTTAAACATGAGATCAGCTTGGTTGGATTGAAGTGGTGAGCTTCCATACTTTGGAAGGCTTAATGTTACATCATTGATCTCTTTTCATATTTTTATTATTTTATTGACATTATTTTTAGGAATGGTTGGGGGCATGTCCCAACAGGATACTATTTTACTTTCAATTAGAGTCTTTGTTGAACTACTATAGGTTTGATTCGGCGATGACGGTAGCGATGTCAGCCTTAGTATTGGGATCACTATTGGGGCTTATATTATTTGATAGAATTTATGATTGTTCCATCCTTTTAAGTTATGTTATGGACAAGAACATGGTTATTATTTTGGTTTTGGTATGGTTACTAGATGGGTGGACTTGCTTCGTTTGGTCGCAGTTATGAACCTATCCTAGAGTCTGTATTGGTACATTTACGTTATCTTGTTATATGTTCAAAATTCCTCAAACTTAGTGTATGCATTTGGATGGTTGAGTTGGGTAATAGGGGTGGTCCCCAGTCCTGGTTGGACTTGGGATGCCCATTACAACAAGGCCCTAGTTCTGGTCATACCAGGTTGGTATCAAAGCTTTAGGTTCATGGTCAATTGAGAGTCCACAAAATCATGTCGAGTAGAGTCTCTTTTAAGAGTATGTAACATGCCACACAGATAAAGGAGAGGCTATGAGGCATTTAGGAAATGTTTCTCTTCTTTGTGTTCTATTTTCAAGCTTCGGTTCTGAGCCCTGGAGTCTTCTCTAATTCTATTTGTTCTCCTTTTAAATCTTGACTCGATGATCTAAAGTTCACAGAAACTCATCTATCCCAACAAGGGACAATATTGATGGGACATATTCTACTCAGGGGATCCATACTTGGTCTACGGGTCCAGTCCCTGATTTTTCTAGAGTTCTACCGTTCTTTCTAGTCCTACTCAGGATAATGGACGAATGCAAAATTTTGTTAGTCGATTCATATAATTACTCAATTGGTAGTTTCTCAGGCTGAGCGTGGTACATCTTGTGTTACATCTTCTAAAGCCACAAGGGTTGGCCAGTTTATGAAGTTGAATTCTCCAACTTTTACTAGTGTTAAGGTGAAAGAGGACCCTTAAGGTTTTCTAGATGAGATGGAAAAGATCTTCAGGCTCATACAGACCATGAATGTGGAAGGGGTAAATTTTGTTACCTACTAGCTAAAGGATGTGACGTACTGATAGTATGAGGAATGGGATAAGGCAAAGGGTGATGTTGAGAAAGTAGTTTGATATAGGTAAAAGATAGGGTAAGAGGTTCAGGTTCTCTGACCAAGGAGGTGGTCAACAACAAAGTAGTCGGATGGTGGTATGTGGACAAAGAAGAAGTAAGGGATTTTGGTTCCTTCTCCACAGCTAGTGCTCCTTACCCGAAGTAGTCGAGTGATAGGCGTCAGTAGGGTGGCAATAATTTTAAAGCAGTGGGTTTCCAATCTCAGGTATGTGGGGCACAATTGGCTTCATTATGTCCTTCTTACAGGCTCTGTGGTCAATTGCATTGAGGCATCTAGGATGAAGGAAGGGACATGTGCTTTAAATTTGATAAGCCAGGCGATATGCTTAGAGATTATCCTATTGGTAAGGTTGCTTCGGGAGAGAATAAGGTTCCTGTTTCTTTATTATCTGCTTCTGCACCACAGGGTGCTAGTTTTGCATATGTTTCTGCTTTTGGTACGGCACATGCCAAAATTGGTTATATGTTCTCACTACCCGACAGGAGTATAAGGCATCTCCTGATATCATAACCAGTATGTTACAACTATTTTCTCATGACATTTATTATTTACTTGATATGGGGTCCACTCTCTCTTATGTGACCCCATTTGTGGCTATGTATTTTGGTTTTGATCACAGGGTTATTTTAAATACTTTTTCTATTTGTACCCCGGTAAGTGACTATGTGGTTGCTAAAAGAGTCTATAGGGGTGTGTGGTATCTGTTTGTATTAAGAAGAACTTGGAGGATTTGTTTGAATTAGATATGGTGGATTTTAATGTCATTCTGGGATGGATTAGTTACATTGGCTCTATGCATCCTTAGATTTTTGAAATCGTAAGGTTCTCTTTAGGTTCCCAAGAGAACCAGTTATTGAGTGGGAGGGTGCTTCCCTAGCTCCTAAGGGAAGGTTTATATCATATCTTAGAGATCGGAGGTTAATCTCTAAAGAGTGTCTTTATTATTTAGTCCAGGTTAGAGATTCTAACATGGAGGGCCCTTTTTTACATTCAGTTCCGATGGTGAATGAGTTTCTTTAGGTCTTTTTGGATAATAGTCCTGGTGTTCCTCCGGATAAGGAGATTGAGTTTGGGACTGATTTGATTTTGGACACTGGTCCAATATCTATTCCTCCTTATAGAATAGCTCTGATAGAGTTGAGGGAACTCAAGGAGCAACTTAAGGATCTTTTGGATAATATCATCCTAGTGTATCCCCGTGGGGTGCATCAGTGTTATTCATGCATTAATATGGATGGTTTCTTTCAGATGTGGATTGACTATCGACAGTTGAATAAGGTGACTGTTAAGAACAAATATCATCTTCCAAGGATAGATGATTTGTTTGATCAATTGCAAGGTGCCAAATTCTTTTCTGAGATAGATCTTCTCTCTAGGTATCATCAGCTTAAGATTATGGAGGCGGATATCCCTAAGACAACTTTTTGTACTTGGTATGGGCACTTTGAGTTCTTAGTTATGTCATTTGATTTGAATAATACCCCTGCGACATTCATGGATTTGATGAATCGGCCATTCCATCAGTTTCTTGATCTTTTTGTCATAGTGTTCATTGATGACATTCTGGTGTATTCTAAGAGTGCGGTGGATCATGCCAATCATCTCTATTTAGTGTTACAGACCTTAAAAGAGCAACAGTTGTATGCTAAATTATTTAAATGTGAGTTCTAGTTAAACGCTTTTACTTTTTTAGGTAAAATTATTTCAAGTAAGGTAATCATGGTGGATCCACAGAAGGTGGAAGTGGTTATGAAGGGTCCTAGACCCAAGACTCCAATCAATATTCAGAGCTTCTTGGGTTTGGTCGGGTATTATATGAGTTTTGTGGAAAATGTTTTGACGATAGCTTCCTCATTGACTAAGTTGACTCAAAAGAATGTAAAGTTCTCTTGGTCAGATGCTTGTGAAGGTAGTTTCAAGAAGGTGAAGAATAAGCTAACTTCGGCTCCAGTTTTGACATTGCCTGAAGCAATGAGAGGTTTGTGGTTTACTGCGATGCATCCTGGGTGGGACTTGGTTATGTTTTTATGCAACATGCTAAGGTGATTGCCTATGCTTCTTGGCAGTTAAAAGTGCATGAGAGGAATTATCCAACTCGTGATCTGGAGTTTTAAGTGGTGGTGTTTCCTTTGAAGATCTGGTGGCTTTATTTGAATGAAGTGCACATGGGCATTTTTTCTGATCATAAGAGTCTAGAACATGTGTTTACTCAGAATGAGCTTTACCTCAGGTAGAGGAGATGGCTTAAGATTCTCCAGGACTATAACATGAGTTTTCACTACCATCTAGGTAAGGCTAATATTTTTACTGATACTCTTATCGGGTTGTCCATGGTGAGTTTAGCTTATGTTGAAAAAGAGAAGTGGGAGTTGGTGAAGGATATTCACCGCTTGGCTAATCTTGGAGTTCATCTCTTTGATTCTGAGAATGGTGGTGTGATGGTGAAGAAAATAGTTCGGTCGTCTCTTGATGCAAAGATCAAGGAGAAGAGAATGCTAGATCCTGTCTTGATGAGGATTATGGGTGATGTAGATGGATAAAAGTTGATGGTATTTGAGATTTGTGGTAATGGTAGCTTAAGGTACCGAGGGAGGTTAGGTGTTTTGGACGTCGATGGGTTACAAGAAAGGGCACACGAATTGCGTTATGTTGTTCATCCCAGTTCGACAAAAATATATCATGATCTCAAGAAGATGTATTGGTTGAATGGTACGAAAAAGGATGTGGCTAATTTTGTTGCCAAATGTTTAGTGTGTTAACAAGTGAAAGTTGAGCATATGAGGCCTGAAGTCTTATAGCAGGAGATTGAATTACCAGAATGGAAATGGGAGGTGATCAACATTGATTTCATTACCGATATTCTTGAGTCTCAGAACCAATTTGATTCAGTTTGGGTCATCGTGGATAGGATAAAAAAGTAAGCTCACTTCTTGCCAGTGAGAACTAACTTTCCAGTGGAGGATTATGTGAGGTTGTATCTTCATGATATTGTGAAGATAGATGGGGTACCTATTTCGATTATCTCTTATCGTGGTATACAATTTTTATCTTAATTTTGGCGATCATTTCAGAAGGGGTTGGGTACTAAGGTTAGTCTGAGTACAACTTTTCCCACATAGAAGGATGGGTAAGCAGAAGGTCTATTCTAACATTTGAGGATATGCTTCGTGCATATGTGATTGATTATGGTGGTACTTGGGTTGAGCATCTATCTTTGGTAGAGTTTGCTTACAACAGTAACTATCATTCTAGTATTTGTATGGTCCCTTTTGAGGCATTGTCTGGTGGAGGTGCAGATCACATATTGGGTAGTTTGATCTTGGTGAGATGGATATGTTTGTCCTGGATTTATTTTATCTTGATATGGAAAAGGTTAAGTGATTCGGGATAGGCTTAAGCCTGCCTAAAGTTGCTAAAAGTCCTATGCGGATGCAAGGCGTAGGTACTTAGAGTTTGATGTTGGGGTAGGGTGTTCCTAAAGGTGTCTCCCATGAAGGGAGTAATGTTGTTTGGAAAAAAAGGAAAGCTTAGTCCCCGGTATGTTTGTCCTTATATGGTTTTGTGGAGGGTTGGTAATGTGGCATATAAATTGGAGTTTTCTTCTATTTTAAGCTCCATTCATCTGTTATTTTATGTCTCTATTTTTAAAAAGTGTTTAGGTGATCCTTCATCGGTTGTTCCTTTGAAGGTTTGGGTATCTCGGATTCTCTGTCTTATGAAGATATCCTAATTGAGATCTCAGATCGGCAGGTTCATCGATTGCGGACCAAGGATGTAGCTTCGGTGAAGGTTCTATGTCGGAACCATAAGGTGAAAGAGGATACTTGGGAAACGAAAGAGGAAATGAAGTCCAAGTATCCAAATTTGTTTTCTACTCTGGATATTCGTGAAGAAAGTATGTGTTATTGATCACATCTTTGTTTTCTAATATGGTTAAAAGTAAGGTTAATTTCCTTGCATATGTAATTCTAACTTAGTTAAAGGTTGAAATGGTTATGTTTAGGTGTAATTCATACTTCTACTACTTTGCCCCTTATTCAGAATGAATGATCCTAGTGGGGGAGACTAAAATACCCTGGGTTTAGATCCTTTGAAATTTCCTGAGTTTTTAACTCACTAGAAATCATACCACTAGGGGTACTAGTCGTATGTTGTGATACAATGTTCGAGGGTATTAGTCCTACCAAAAATAGTGTTGTGGTGATAGGTTTCTATCTAAGGTACGAGTGGACAACATACAGGTCATATGTTAGGATACAGGTCATATAGAGATAACTCGTATGTTAATCAATGTTCCTTGATCACATTCTGTCTAAGGTAGGGGCTCTAAGGTATTTTTCATACCTTAGGGTACAATTTGGTATTGCATGGTCGTATGTTGACTAGTGTGGGGGTCTAAAGTGAGGCCTAGGGTACGAATACGGGTACCACTCGTACCCTAGAGTACGGATGGAGGGGGTGGCGATACCCTCCTATGGGCATTTAGTACAATTTAAGTTGAGGGTAATCTGGACATTTTCCCTTATATCTCATTGGTACCCCACGACCTAAAACACCTTTTGGGTCTTTATTTAATCAATTTCCGATCAATCAAAAAATCTAAACTCTCTTAAAATCTTTAAAGGCTCTTGGGTTAAGCAAAATCTAGGGTTTCCTTCAAGGTGGTCAATAGAGGCTCATAGGAGTGATTTTTTCTCATATTCTTCTTAATCTAAGGCAAGATACTTCTCCCTCATTGTTTGTTCCAACTAAAGGCATGTTTTATGAATTGTTTTCATGGAATAATTGTTGTATGGTTTTGGGTTTTCAAATATATGTTTGGAATTTTTGTTATATTTGCTTGGTTATGATTTTCCAATGTTTTAATTATGGATTTACATGTTTTAATGGTGGTCTGGACATTTGGTTGCATGGAAATGGGTAATTGGTACTTGGTTTTAGTTTTGGAAACACTATTCCCCCAATGTATTTGATAAAATGCCTATGAGAATACTTTTACTATATTGTTGGACTTTTAATGGAATTATTGTTTGGTTTGACTTGGTAATGGAATCCTGAATGGTATAAATAGTTTAAATGGTTTGAATGGTTAATTGGTAAGGTCTTGGTGGTTATGGTTGGTCTAATAGAAAGCCTTGTGGGGTACAAGGGAATTCCTCAAGTAAACTTAATAACAAACATCTTGTGGGGTACATGGGATTCCCCCAAATCAACTTAATAATGTAGTCTATGTGTACATGATAATCTCTTTTTCTTAAAAAGATGGCTAAGGACATTGCTTGCAATAGTCTTTATAAAGATACCACTATTTATAGACTTGGTTACTAATAAATGGAATCGTGGTTTGGTTGGGTAGTAATGGTTTTAATAGGGCAATAATGGTTAGGTGTGATAGCTAACCGTGAAGGTATGAGTTCAATGGATGGACACTGGAAACTCATTCTTTCCGACATGAGGATTGGTCATGATGACCGTATATGATACTTATGCGGTACACGGGAATCCCCTAAGTTACACTTGTATATATGTATCATGGACAGCGAACGGTACTTGGGAATCCCCTACACCTATGGTATCTCCAATTCGTGTGGCTACAAGTATCAGGGCTCATTCATGGGGTTACACTGGACCCATATAGACCGAGGGTGGGTCTAGGACGGTTAAGCTACACATACCCAGGTTAATGGTTTTAAATGCATGCTAAACTAGGTTCCCTTTCCCAGCATGGTTATATATATGTATGTATGGTAGTGAATGCACATAGTTGGTTTACTTAGTTTTAAAGGTTGGCATTATATTATCCTTATTTTAAGTACTTTATAGCATTCACCCACTAACCATCTTTGGGTGGCTGTATCCCCATGCAATGCAGGAAGCGGCCATTCTACTCCTCAAGCTTAGTGCTCGGACACGAGATCATCTTGGTTGGATTGAAATGGTGACCTTCCATACTCTGAAAGGCTCTATTTCATATCATAGATGTCTTTTCATACTTTAGTCATTTTATAGACATTGATTTTAGCTATGGTTGGGGGCATGTCCCAACCGGATATTGTTTTACTTTTGGTTAGGGGCTTTGTGGAACTACTACGTGTTGGAATGGGCAGTATTGGTAGTGGTGTGAGTTTTTGTATTGGCATTGGTATTGGGATGATACCGTTTGACTGAATTTATGTTTGTTCCATCATTTTATGTTATGTTACAGACAGGAACTTGGTTTTTGGTTTTGTTTTGGTATGGTTATTGGTTGGGTACTGGATAGGTGGACTTGCTTGGGTTGGTCATGGTTATGGACCTATCCCTGAGTCTGGATTGGTACATTTACGCTATCTTGTTATACGTTTGAAATTCCTTCGACTCAGGGTATGCATTTGGATGGTTGGGCGGGGTAATGGGGCCGGTCCCCAATCTTGTTTAGAATTGGGATGCCCATTACGACAAGGCCCCGATTCGGGTCGTGTCAGGGGAACAAGAATGGGTATTTGGCCTTCATATAATTCTCAGCTTTCCTTATAGCTTATTTCATCTTTTGATTTCTCCAAAGGATTTTCACCGAACCTACATTCTTTGCCCTCAATCTACGAACTTGACTATCAAATATCTTAATCAGTACCTCCTCATAAGTCAAGTAATTTGTAACGCCAACATCCTCAACCGTCACTATAAAGGAAGGATCACCCACAATTTTTTTTGGTATAGATACATGGAAAATAGGGTGAAAAGAAGGCAAACTTGTTGGTAACTCTAACTCATACGTGACATTCCCAAGTCTCCTGACAATCTTGTACGAACCAGCATAACGGGGGCTGAGATTAACCTTCATCCCAAACCTCATGGCTCTTTTTATAGGACACACCTACAAGAATTCCCAATCACTTACTTCAAATTCCAAATCCCTTCACCTCACATCTGCGTAAGGCACCTAAAAACTCATCCCACACTACATATTCAGCATCATCACCACTCATTACTTCCTATTCCTCATACCACTAATAATCTACATCTTTTAAGTAATATACAACAAACTTAACACCTTCTAAATCAATAGCATTAATCACCCTAAAAATCTTCTCCATCTCATTGAAGATCCCTTGAGGATCTTTCTCAACTTTAGAGCCTATAAAGGTTAAGGGATGTAACATCATAAACTGGACAACCCGAGTAACCTCAGATAAATGAGGAATAGAACTAACACGATCAGACTGACAAGACTATGAGGCTACCAATTGAGTTTTCATATGAATATACTGACGGAACTCAACATTAGAGATATCTCCTTGAAGTGTCTGGTCATGAGTATCACCGGCCTAAAAATCTCGAGGAGGATAAATAGTGATCAATTAGACTCCACATGGAGGCACAGTCAGGACTAGGGACGTTAGACCGGGTCTGCACTCCATAAACACGGAGAGTTCCCTCCACATTTTCCATAGGTAGGACAGTGGGTCTAGTAGAGTTTCTATGAATGTCAGATCATTGAGGAGGCATGATCTAAAATACGAGCAAGCATGGAGTTAAATATGTTTCAAGAAAACTAGACTTTATAACCCGAAATAGAACATAAGAAAGGGAAACATTCCTAAATGCCATGTAGCCTCCTCCTTATAAGTGTGGCATGCTACACACCCATAAAAAGGACTCTACTCGTCATGGCTCTATGGAAACCCAAAGACCCTGAACGATGCTCTGATACCAAGCTTATCACGACCCAAACTAAGGACTAGTCGTGATGGTTATCTTAACCCCATCATGAGCAGGAGATCACCCTCTTAGCCTAACATCCAAAACACAATAAAATAATACAACAAAAGCCAACCAAATTGTAATAAAAAGATGAATAGATAACTAAAATGAAAACAAAGAGTTAAAACAACAACCAACCAACACTTGACATAAAAGGCCTCTAAAATTGGAATAACAAATGAGTCGGGACATGCCCTCGACTATGATTAGACAGGAAATTCAAAATACTAGAACAATAATAAAACTAGTAAAATGACCAGGCCTTTCAAAAGATGGAAGATCACCACTTCACAGCAAATCCACAGGAGTACTAAGCCACCTAACACTGCACATAGGGAATAGATACCCTTTGCACTCTACATCATGAAATGATGTAATGTCTAGGGACTGTCAGTCTAATGCACACTTTTATGTAACTCAAGAAAAATGTTAAAATAATGTCAATTCCATAAACCAGTCGAAACCATGTGCATAATAATTATATATACATATATAGGATGCCGGGATAGGGACAAAGGTTATGTATAACAATTAACCTGAAGTATGTAGCTCGCTCCATCCTAAAGGCACCCATGGGATCTATAGGTCCAACTTCCCATCTTGAAAGGTCCCTAGTACGTGTTAACCAGACGAACAAAGGAATCCAAAAGAATGGATAAGCACATCAAGTCTCTAGCCATTCTGAAATATAATGTGTGAACTAAGAACGTGGTCATATAGACCCCTATGCTGATATAATGTGTGAACCAAGCACATAATCATATAGAACCCCACGATGGAAAAGTAATACATTAAGACATCTACCGCTTGGTATTTTCATACCATTTATGCTTGCAAGTCAATTCAATTATACTAAAGAAAAACCATTTAACCAAATTGACTCCCAAGTTTCATTTAAAATCTAATCCATGGCTACCAAGGCCCATTTAAATCTGTTTTAACCAATTATCAATTAATGCAATGCAATGGGTTCATGAATAAGTTGAAGTATGCAATTATCCATGTTCAAAAACCAAAATTACAGAGTGGGTTGGAGTTAATGCTATTACCAATCCAAAAGTTATCAATTTGGGGAAACCCATGTTCCCCATTCCAGTTCCCATAACAATTCACCCAATCAGTACAAAAACCATAAATTTAAAGCATAAATTATCAATTAAATCATGAGAAGAGTAGTTCAAGTGATACCAATCAAAACCCATCAAACCAATTTCAAATCCATCAATTTAAAACACATATATAATGATTAAATAAGTGTCACTGTGTAAAATTAAAGCCTGGGAATAAGATGCATGCCTAAAATACATACGGAGTTAAAAATAATTCAAAGTTTGGTGCTCAGATGATGAATTTACTATAAAACTATTGAATGTTCTTGGCTTTTGAGTTTGAGAGAGAAAGAGAATGATTTGATCTTTGAAAACTGAACAGAATAGGGTTATTTTATGTTCAAAGGCCGTACAAGGGATAAGAAGACAAAAGCCCTTTATCCCAAGTGAATAAAACAAAAATTGGATGAAATTAAATCATTAGCGCTGCACGTTGTTATCGCGAAGGGTAGCCTCTATTCCACGCCAATGTTGTGGAGGCTAACCTCTGTGGCACACCAATATCATAAACCCTCACTACCTCGGGGTTCCCAAATTACCTCGAACCCCTTCCAAAAATTTTGAAACTTTCTTAACTTACCCTTTGAACATCCCTAAGCATAATTCAAGACAAAAATTGACCTTACAAATACAGGAGGTTAAAAATACAATCATTGATATTTTGAGGGGTCTGATAATTTTAGTCTTTTGGCCACATTAAATCTTCACCACGGTTGTTAGGTGTTTCCTAAAATATATTAGGGTACGCTTTTGAAATGTAGCCTCAATTTTTAGCATCTATCCACAATAATATTGGCAACACTTTTAAAACGTGGTCTATAATGATATAGGCCAAACTTTATAAATGTTGCCACATCAGTATATAGTTGGTAATGCTTATTTACACATATGATTACACTCTTAAGCATGTTATTTTCATAATTCTATGTACAAAACTTCAAAATTATGGCCTAAAATTTTCATTAAAATACTTAACTCTCCCTCCAAAAAATATTTAGGTTTTTTCTCTAATTTCTAATTGGTCTAAAGGAAATAAGAAAGTAAATATCCTATCAAATATGAAGAATACATATACAGGCCCCTCAACTATTCAAAGTTTTCCGTATAGGCACCTCAATTAGGCCACGTACCTATTAAACCATTTACTCCTTCATAAAATATTTTAATTAAGCACAATTGCTGATATAGCGCTGATGTGGCATAGTGCGTGCACTGCACTCAATTTAGGAGAGTGAAAAGAAGTCTCAAATGATGTGATATCTAATGATATCATTATAACTTCAATAATATAACTACAACAATTTAGGAGCATGAAAAAAAGTCTCAAACGATATCAATATAACTACAACAATAAAATATAATCAGTAGTTCTATCTGAAAATCATAATCATTATCAAATACAGAGTCAATTAATGACCGAAATAAAGAAAAGTCAGCATTTACAATTAGATAACTAGTTATTTTGCCAGAGATGGAAAAAGATTTCTCTGATAGATCTATCCAATATACAGGCCTCTAATCAATTATCATGCTATTGAATTTCAAATAGCAAAAAAGAAAAAAAAATTAGAGCTAAGTGAAATAAGTGCTTCAATGATGGGAAAAAAAGAAATTTTTTTTAGAGATAAGTGAAAGACGAAGTAGATACTATTTTTATTTTTTTACTTTTCTGTGCTCAAAGATGGAGAAAGTGGCATTTTAAAGGGAAGAAAGGGGGATTGGGTAGACTGCAGTGGTGGGGTGAGGGTGTATTAATGATTTTCTTTTAAAATTAGATTTAATTATATTAGAAAACTATTTTTATGATTATTTTAAATTAAAATGTCACGTGTCGTTATTTAATTTGTCACTTTGCCATATCATTAGCGTGTGTATTACATGGATTTTACATTGTTTGCCACATCAACTGATTGTGCTTAATTGAAATCATTCATGAACAAGTAAAGACAGGTACATGGCTTAATTGAATTTTGAAAACAATTGAATTATTCAGGGCCTGTATATGTATTCTTCCCATCAAATATATGCATACAAATCATGTAGCTTACAGCTCACAAATAATCACTTGAAGCTCACAAACCCCCTCTTTGTCCAAATCTCTCTCAATATGTCAAATTTCTTTTCCTAAATCTCTCTCAATCCATCTAATTTCACCATATTTCAGCTTATATAAAATACTACTTCTTCATCTTATACCCTTATTTTGAGCGTGCCTTCTCTAACATCAATTAACGCCCCTCCGATTGCTAAAAATGGACGCCCCCAGATGATTGGCACCTCTTCATCTGCCATAAAATCAAGAAAACTAAAGTTAGCATGTATAATGAATTTACCAATCTTTATGAGAACAACCTCAATTATTCTATTTGGATGTGTGAATGACCCATCTGGCAAATGCAACACCACGGTGGTCGATCTCGGTTCTCCCAGGCCTAATATTTTAAACTATGATTAGGGCATCAAGTTGATGCTTTCCCCTAAATCACTCAAAGCATGGAATTTTTTACTCCCAACTTGGATTGGGATGGCAAACTTCCCTTGATCTTTAAATTTCTTGGAAATTTTTTGTTTTATCACACCACTACACTCTTCAGTGAGTGTTATAACTCCTACATCCTGCAGTTTCACCTTATTATCCACCACATACCTTAAGTACTTTGCGTACTGAATGTGTCAAAGAACTTCTTAATCATTACGTCCTCCTTCGCTTTAATTTGCCTCTTGGGAAAGGTAGTGGAAGATTCTTGTTCTATTTTTTTTCAACAACCTTTTCTTTCAAGTAATTAGACTTTCTTGTTTTTCAGCAACTTTTTCAGGAACCTGTTGAGTCACCACATCACCATCTACCTCCTTAGTTGCCTTTGAAGGTTCTTCTTGAAGCTCTTTAGCACCCCTCAAAGTGATTTCCATGACTTGCTTTGGATTTTCTATATCTGCTGGCAAATCACCTTGTGGACTAGTATTTAATGCTTGCTGTAATTGCCCAATTTGCAACTCTAAGTTTCTCTAGGTGACTTTTTGATTCTGTAATTATGTCTGTTGACTTTTCATATCCGCAACCATTTGTTCTTGGCCAGCTAAGATTTGTTTCAATATCTCTACCATGTTGCTCGTTGATTGATTCCCTTATGCCTGTGGTTGCTGAATTTGTTGTTGTTAGGTGTTCCACGGCTGAGTCTGCCACTTCATGTTGTAGGTATTACCATAATTTATCCATTGAGAATTACCTACATACATTACCAATTCTGGATTTGAAGCACACATGACCGCAGAATGGCCATTATTTCCGCATACCTCGCACCAACCACTAGTTTGGTGAACTGCATTGACTGCTGCTATAGGTTATGAAGCTCCAACTTTTATGATGATGAAGTAAGTATTTATAAAATTTTGTTATGCAGAAACCTGAGCTAATAAGGCTATGAGCTGGTCCACCTCTAGTACAGCCGCAATTTTTTTCATGGCACTTCTAGAATCTGAATGCCATTCCGTATTTTCTTGCGCTATGCAGTTCAATAATGTGTACAACTCATCATAAGTCAATTCTAGCACTTGACCACCTGCGGTTGAATCTAGCAAAATCTTTGTATTGTGATCATGAGCTTCTACAAAAGTGTGAGCAACTACCTCATTCAACTGTTGGTGATGTGGATACTCCCGAAGAAAAGCCTTGAAGAATTCCTAAGCATGATAGAGGTTTTTATTAGGATTCTGTTTAAAGCTCAGTATCCCACCGCAAAGTCTCACAGTCCTGCCTGATGGAAAAAATTTGATGAGGAACTTCCTGGCTAATTCATCCCATGATGTGATTAAATTACCCAGATCCACATTCTACCGCCTTTTAGCTTCCCCCAAAAGTGAATGGGGAAACAGTGTCAGCCTCACATAATCTGGAGTCACACCGGTCAGAGTGAATGTATTAGTAAGCTCAATGAAGGTCTGCAAGTTAAATTATGGATCCTCGTGTGAAAGCCCAACAAACTTTCTACTGCTAATAAGAAGCTACACCATATTGTGTTTCAACTCGAAATTCCCCCCATCTGCCGGTCTTTGAATTGGAAAAGTCAAGTTTATTAGAAGCGGGGCTGCCACTTCCTTAACCTTTCTTCCTGTTGCTTGTTGTTCAGCCATAGGAACAATATCCTCTTAGTCTTGTTGGAATTGAGAAATTCTAATGAGAAAGATTTCTTCTCTCCTACGTTGATGGTAAAGTTTCTCGGGTTTCGGGCTTGGTTCTAGCACCTCCCGATCTCTTGCCATCTTATCAACCTAAAAACTTGTTTCTTACAATAAAAAAGCCAAGACCAAGCAAAAAAAATATCAAATAGACTTAAAAGTAAAACTATAATAAACAATTGCCAAATAAGAAGTCCCGACAATGGCACTAAAATCTTGACAGTGCCCAAGCGCACACGCAAGTGTACATGGTCTTATCAAGTAGTAAAGTGGACTAATGAAAGCCAAGTATCGATCACACAAAGACTTGATTTAACAATGATTTAATTCTAGTTTAACTTCAAAGATTTATTTGATGCAAAGGTAACCAAAAAGTGAGTTTGTAATTTTATAAATTAAAAATAAAGTAAATAATGCATAAAATAAAATACTTGAGACAATCAATGGAGAAATCCTAGGGTTAAAGCACTCCAAACAATCATACCATGTTATTGAATTTCATTCGTTAATTTGCTTATCTTGGTTGTTGACTAGTAGGGTTAATTGTAGGATCATAATTTTCCAACCTCTAATCTTTTACCTTATTTGGACATTAAAACTACATCGTTGAGCGGGGATTTAATACTCCAATTAAGTGAATTAAAGATATCATCCTACGTGTTAATCAAGTAAGGCATTTAAGTACATTTCTGTCCTAGACGCTAAGTTTAATTCTTTATTTTATAAAATAATAAAGCCCAAACTTTGTTTATTCCCATGTTCTATCTCTCTATTCCGTCTTCCGAGATCAAAAGGTCGACAATATATGTATTCTAAGGGTCACGAATCCTTAAAATAATTAAAATAAGAACAAACAAACAACCAACAATGATAAGCAAATTGAATGAAATTAATCCAAAACAATAGTAATCATGTTCTTGACTTTAACCTCGAAAAGATTGTTTTTAGCCGATAATATTCATAATCACAATTCAAATAATTGAATACATGATATGGAAAATTAAAAACTAAATAAAAAATTAATAAACCTAATTAAAAGAAGTGGCAGCCACTGTATTTTCGTCCTAGCAATAATGTTGTCCAGGTATTCTATGTTGACCAAGAAATATATATATATATTGTCCAAAGCTCCAAAGTCTCACCAGCTATCTACCAATTGCCACATATATAATATAAAATATTATATTATACCTAATTGCTGTAGGATTTAAAAGTTGTGCACGTAACCCAAGAAAATTCCACGCAAGATTCCCATCTTGTCTCCTAAAGACGCGTGCCATGCAATTCCATTACTCTTGGGTCAAAGCCCATGTCGGTGCAATTTGAAATTGCAGTGTTTGAACACATCGACACGACGTGTTCACTTTGAGTCGACTCACTGGAATTTGCTTCTAAAATTTTGGTTGTGTATTACGTCCTATTTTTTGCCCATGTCTTTTGTAATGTATTTTCAATGAATTTCTGGCCTTTTTATCATCAATATATCACCGTATTTAGTTCACAAAGCCTTCTACAATATCACACAACAAATATTAAAGATCAAACCAACATATTAACCTCAACGATAAATCAAAACAAGAGCTAAGATAAGGCAAATTCGCAATGATCTTCTACTTATTATTCCGACTCTTGATTTAATTAAATTAAATTTTACACATTACAAACAAGTTATTCCACTCATAATTACATATTTAAACCATTTGAAATAAATTAAACACATTAGAATCCAACAAAACCAACTAGACACACACCTAACTCAAGCTAGTAAAATTAGTTTTCCAGGTTGAACACTAAATGACTCAATTAAGTACAAACTTGTTTAAAAAATACTTTGTACATTGTAATCTCATACTTGGACACATAAATGCTTATATATATCAATATGAATATGTTAAGCACTCGAATTTATCTCAAAACATGGCAAAATAAGCTAGAATAATTATATCGAAGTGTATAAAATCACCTCAGATCAAACATCATTATCAATAATTTATACTCCTTAGGCAATTGCTCTAGCTCTATTTGTTACCAATATGTAACTAGACAATTCACTTAGACATTTTCACAAACACCTTATGTGCACACTTATAAGAAGGTCATTTTCATGGTAGATATCATCAAGACTAGGTTTACTCAAGAACCTCATGTCAAAAACATATAAAAAGCATCCACATGTGTAGTCTATCATCATTAACATGTATCAACACAAGTATAAGCAAGAATTATCATTATTCATTGTTACATAGAAAAACCCTTTTCATTTGATTAAAAACCACCAAGTACACTTACTAATCCAAGTGTAAAATACATGGGTTTTAGAGTAATTTAAGAAGCGAAAGAGATTCATGCCTTAAAAAATATGACACACCAAGAATCTTGACTCTTTCTTGACGCTAGAAGACCACTCTTGAAGCCCTAGCTTCCAATCTTACTCCAAGAAGATTTTTAGAATTTATAATGTTTGAGTCTTGTAAATGAAGACTTAGGAGGGTACAATGCCTTATATAATGCAAGGACTTAGGGTTTTAGGCAAGGGAAATGACCAAAAGGTCCTTAATCAAAAGCTGGAAAGTCCACCTATGCAGGGGTACGACTCCCCCATATGGTTCATGTGGCAAACATGACCGAGGGTACGAGGGTTACCCTAACTCGTACCTTAGGTTTCTCCTAGGTCAACCACACTAGTTAGGGTACAAATATCCACCCTTGAATTGTATCCAAAGGGTACGACTCGTGACCTATCTCATATAGACCACCTGTAACAAAAATAGTCCACTCTACTCTAGTTTAGGTCTTCACTCCATACAACCATGAGGTATATGACTAGTAAGCATCGTTACGACCAAGGGATAACGTAGTCATATGAAGGACAATACATTACCCTAACATTCAATCTAGGATATGAAATGGTAGGGAATGGTGGGTACTAGTTGTGACCTAGGGTACGTTTCAAGCACCCCCAACTGTATCCACTCCAGAGATACAAAAAGGTTGTTGTTTTCTAAATGGTCTAAGGTCTAGGTGTTTCAATTCTCTTCCACTTTGATAGGTAAGTATAGATATAAGTTAAAACCTTAACGTACACCAAGGAAACCTTCACAAAATTTAGAAACAACACACAACATAGATACAACACAACATATATCATGATTATTTCCAATCAACCAAAAATTTTGCAAGGACACATTCTCGGCGTTTCATTCTCCCCTACTTAGGATAATTCGTCCGCAAATGCTGTGTAAGGCAAACATTAGCATAAATAAACACATTATCACACTTAACAACCAACATTCGAACAAAATTAGGACCAAAAACTTAACAACATTATCGCACAAGACAACACATATCGTGACCATCATCGATCAACTACTACTTTACATTGGTTTGGGACTTAAACCATTACCTATTTAACACTTGCTCATTCCAAAAATTAGGGACTCCAACCCATCGAATTCCTAAGATATTCAGAAACTTAAAGCATTGGATACTTTACCCCATCATCTATCAAAGACATGAACCAATTCAAAGTATTAGAGACTTAAGCCCACCATAATAAAACACATATCATTTCATAGAATTTGGGATTTAAACCCATGAACTAGAAAGATATCAATTCATTCATATGTTGGGAACTTTAATCCATTATCTAACAAAGGAAAAAAATCAGTCTCAATTATTGGAGACATTAGTCCATTGTCTTATCAAAGACATAATAGAAAACAAGGATATTAACACATACCCCTATCACAAGCTTTCGGAATGGGAAACAAATGCTGGTACTTGGACTTCCTGTCCTCTTCAACTTCCTAAGTAGCTTCCTTGAACTTTCAATTCATCCATAGAACCTTCATCGAATCCACTTCTATTGTTCGCAACCGGCGAACTTTCAAATCCAAGATTCTTATCGAAATCTCCTCATAGAACAAAAAATCTGAGATACCAAGATCTTTCGAGGGAACAACCAAGGAAGTATCATTCCCACACTTCTGCAACATAGACACATGGAAATCAGGGTGAATGGAGTTCATATAAAGAGGCAACTCCAACTTATAGGAAATATTTCCAACCCTTTTCACAATAAAGTGGGGACTAAGCTTCCCCTTTTTGCCAAACTACATGCCTCCCTTAATAGAAAACACTACACCATAGGTATATAGTACTTTATAGTAAACATCTATGTCAAAAATAAGACACATCCCGATATAATATACCAAAGGAGTGGTCTTTAAGTACAGACACAAAAAATGCACCACCGCATACCTTATGGGGAATCCACTATGATCCCTTTACTAAAGATAGATAACATGAATAAAAAAATCCACAAATTCTAAACAAAACTCTCCCTCAGAGAACTTGGCATACAAACGATGATCCTTTAAGGTTTGCAACCCGGGGTGGAGGTAATCTATATGACCTACCTCCCGTTATGAATACAATGAGATATCATCAATGAAGATAAAGACTAACATGCCCAGGAATGGACGGAAGACCTTACTCATAAAGTCCATGAATGCCGCCGAGGCATTGGTCAACCCAAAGGATAAAACAAGAAACTCAATAACCCCAGGGATAAGTTCTAGAGGAGATCCCTCCCTTCCCCTGAGTTAGGATCTTTAACTCGGGGCCAAAAGATACAAACACCCCTTTGGTATCCACTTTTAGGCTTTGAGATAATAAATAGACCTTCCCTTAGGCACTAAGGAACCACCTTCCCATACAATGACCGGCTCATTAGGGAAATTAAACATGACCCTATAGGTATGACAATCTAAGGAAACATAGCAAGAGTGCAACTGATTTATTTCTAGGATAACATCTAACTCGACCATGTCCCACTCTACCAAGTCTACAAAATTGTAACTACCACCAAAGAATACCACACACCCTCGATAGATTTTTGTGATAGTCATAGAGTCTTCCATTAGCGTAGAAATAGAAAAAAGATTTGATAGGCTCTCGGGACCACAATCAAGATGCATAGTCACATACGAGGCTACATAAGAAATGTAGACCCAGGATTGAGAAAATAATACTCATCATGCGAGAAAAGTCTCAGCATAACCATTTTATTTTTCAGAGATGCTTCAGACACCAGGTGAGGAAAAATTGCACAAAAGTGACTTCGGCCAGTGCTGGTACCAAAACAAGAAGTAGACATAGCACTTTTTGGTGCGGGAGTAGAGGAAATAGCAATAGAGGCCCTGTTGGCCCAAAAAGAAACTTGAGAGGGGCAATCTCATTGGATGTGCTCGAACTGACCATAATGGTAATATTTGCCTCTCCCCATTTGACATTGACGATGATGACTCTGACCATAGAATCTTTAAGGAGGGTGAGTTAGAGCCGATCAAGCTCCACTTGCCTGAAATTGTGCACCCCTGGGTGCTAAAGCTAGAGAACTGATGGCCAACTTCCTTTCTACCTAAGTGGCAGCCTTTATGGGACACTTTCATTATATGTGACCCAATTTACCACATAGCTAACAACGGTTCTTTCTTTTCTCAAATAACAATGATGGGATAGACCGCAAAATCGACAAGGAGGATAGCTAAATGAGAGTTGGGTCCCTTGTGCCCTATAAGCATCATCGATCAAAAGATGCTCGTCCCCCAATGAGTTTGAGTAGAGAGCACTAGTCATGGTTTGAAAACTAAAACCCACCCAACACTTTCTCCTAGACTACTTTCCACCGGGCAATGGAACGACAGAACCCAGCCTTTTGAGGCAACTGAGAAGAAGTATCACCCCCAATAGAGGGGTTTATGGGTACAAGTTGAACCCCACTAGGATAGTCAAATATCATGACCCTAGACCGGGTCTGAGTCCCAGAAGCAGAATGAGTATTGTCCATATTCCCCCCAGTAGGGACAGAAGGCTATGTCCAAATATCAGATCTCCTTGGATGCATGATCTGAAAGATTAGCAAATAAAAATTAGAGGGATCTAAATCCTTATCTCTATATAGCTTGAGATTGAAACACAAGGAAGGGAAATATTCCAAAATGACTCATAACCTCTCTTTAATAAGTTTGGCTCACTTCACATCCATAAAAGAGGCTTTACTTGACATAGTTTTCTATACTCCTAACTAACCATGAAACTAGGCTCAAATGCAAACTTGACATGCCCTAAACTTTGGTCCATGTCATATGGGTACCTCAACCTCACATGAATCAGAGGTCTCCCCAATAACCCAAACTAATCATCGATAATCATTCACGAGGGTCGAGTGGATCCCGACCATAAGGTAAGACTAGAGGAAATATAATACTAAAAGACAATGCTAGACAACATCTACCATTATATTAATAACAATAGTCTAGCCAGTATGTCCAAGTCCACAGTCATCCACAAAACCTCTAAAAAAATAAGTTAATGATATGTCGGGACATGCCATCGATAATATCCAAGTACCACCCTACATAAGTCTATGACATAGGGTAACATGACTATGAAAGCTAGATCTTCTGGAGAATGGAATGTCACCACTTCAAGGTCAATGCAAAAATCTTCTCAAACACCTAGTACATATGTAGAAGAAGAAGAAAATACTTCGGCACCTATGTTGCATGGGGATGTAACATCTGGAGATGGTCAGCGGTTAGAGTACTAGCATATAACTCAAGGATAAGTATAAAGTAATACATCATTCAATCAACAAGTCAATATATCATGTTCAATAATATTCACACATTTATCCTTGCACATAGATATATCACATGCCAATCAAGTTACCAAACTTAACAATATTCTCGAATACTTCAATCATATGACACAAAGTAGAGGACTCCAACACTCCATATTTAGGTTCATACCATCCTCATTAAGGATAAGACTTTAGAATAATTCACATATTATTAGCCACGGTACTTCATCCATGGTTACACTTCATCATGTAAAGAGACTAAAACTACATATATATCTTATTGAAACAAGGGCTCTACCCATATACCATAATTACTTAGGCGTGGAACTCTAATCACATAATCACACATTCAACTAGACTTGGAACTGTAATCATATTTAATCGGCTATGGAACTTTAATCATGAGCCATTATATTTGATTGGCTATGGAACTTTAATCCCGAGTTGGAACTTTAATCACGAGCCATCATATTTGATTGGCTATGGAACTTTAATCCTGAGTTGGAACTTTAATCACGAGCCATCATATTTTATTGGCTATGGAACTTTAATACCGACTTGGAACTGTAGACCCATTAGTTCAGGCATGTTCACTCACATAATTTATATGCATTTAAGGGCTATGGCTCACTTAAAAACTTCAACATTATACATGAACACATGGTCCCCATGGGAGCCTTCATTTCCAAAATAGGCCGATGGCTTCATTCAATTAATCATACCATTCAATTTGTGGTCCTCAAGACCCACATGAGCCATTCATATGTCATTAACAACATTATATCAACTTTTCACCACACTTGATTCCATACACAATTCTAGTTCAAACTTGGGGTATAGAACCCCTTCTATGTTATCAACTAAAGTGGTCATAGATTAGAAAATTACATGGATAATAACCCCAACACTATACCAGATTACAAATATTCATGCAAAAGGGCCATTTCAACATTTAGGCCACAAGTTAAACTATTACACTCTTAATAAGGTTTTTATCAACCATTCCCAAAAATTAACAATCATTATGACTTAATACATATGGCCAACAAGGCCTTAACTAACCATCTACAATTGTTCACATCTATTTAGACATCATCATGACTCATTCATGTTCCCTAGACATGTCCCTAGATACACATTTGGACTTCACAAGACCATTTAACCACTTATCATATTAATAAGACACATGCCTTGATTTATCACATCATTCATTACATTTACGATTAACAAGACCCACATAACCTTTCTTATTTCATTAACATGCTTACACCACCTTCTCACCATATTTAGGCTCAACACATACATCAAGTTTATTTTCTTATGTTTAGGGTTTCTAACCCTTGATAGCCATTAACCCAACAATGTCCTCATTAAGCAAAACATGCCTTACAATACCATTAAAAACATCATTATCAATCATTTATTCTCATTAGGAAATTTCTCCAGCGCTATATATTACCAACATGTTACCAGATAATTCACTTAAACATTTTCACAAACACCTTGTTTGCACACTTATAACAAGGTCATTTTTATCAAGACTAGGTTTAATTAAGACCCTCATGTTAAAAAACATACAAATGCTTCCACATATATAGTCTACCATCAATAACATTTATCAATACAAGTATAAAAAAGAATCATCATTATTTATAATTAGGTAGCAATACCATTTTCATTTGATTCTTAACCACTATGTACACTTACTAATCCAAGTGTGATATGCATGGGTTTTAGAGTTATTTAAAGAACGGAATAGATAGATTCCTTAAACAAGATGACACACCAACAATCTTTACTCCTTGTTGCCACCAGAAGACCACTCTTGAAACCCTAGCCTCTAATCTTGCTCCAATAATCTTTTTAAAATGTTTGGAATGGTTGAGTGTTGTAAATTGAAGACTTAGTAGGATACCGTGAATTATATAGTGTAAGGAATTAGGGTTTTAGGCAAGGGAAATGAACAAAAGGTCCTTAATAAAAAGATGGAAAGTCCACTTATGTACGGGTATGACTCCCCCATATGGTTTATATAGTAATCGTAACCTAGGGTCTGAGTGGTACCCTATCTTGTAATCTAGGCTTCTCGTAGATAAACCACACTGGTCAGGGTATGACTAGGTACCCTTGTGTTTTATTCAAAGGGTACCACTCATGACCTAACTCGTATAGACCACTTGTAACCAAAACAGTCCACTCTTCTCTAGGTTAGGTCTTCACTCTATACGATAATGAAGTATATGACTCATAAAAATGGTTATAACCAAGGGATGACCTTGTCTTATGGAGGATAGTATATTATCCTAACATACTATCTAGGATATAAAAGGGAAGGGCATGGTGGGTACGAGTCATAACCTAGGGTACGACTCAAGCACCACCAACCGTATACACTCCAGAGACACAAAAAGGTTATAGTTTTCGAAATGGTCTAAGGTATAGGTGTTTCAATTCTCTTCTACTTTGATTAGTAAGAATAGATACAAGTTAACACCTCAACATACACCAAGGAAACCTTCACATAAGTTAGAAACAACACACAAAAAGGATACAACACAACACATATCATGATCATTACAAATCAACCAAAAATTTTGCAAGGCCAAATTCTTGAGTGTTTCATGGTGATAAGTCATAAGGAGTGGCTATGAGTCAAAGGTTGTCCCATAGTCAATGGTGGAACTTTTTTGATTTTAAGTTAAGGGAATTCTGGATGTTTCTCCTCTTACCCAAATTGAAACCCACGTATTATAACCCCTTTAGGGTGTCATTGGAACTTAGAAACAAAATCAAGTAACTTCTTAAACACTCCAATAGTCTGTCTAATTTTCTTTTTGGGAGAAATTGCTCCCTTTATGGGAGACACTACACCGAAGGTATAGAGTAATTTATAGTAACCATCTATGTCACAAATAATACACATCCCGACACAATATACCAAAGGAGTGGTCTTTAAGTACGGATAAAAAAATGCACCACTACATACCTTATGGGGAATCCACCTTGATCCCTTTACTAAAGATAGATAACATGAACAAGAAAAGCCACGAATTCTAACCAAAACTCTCCCTCAGAGAACTTGGCTTACAAACCATGATCCTTTAAGGTTTGCAACCCGGGGTGGAGGTGATCTACCTAACCTATCTCCCGTTATGAATAAAATGAGATATCATCAATGAAGACAAATACTAACATGCCCAGGAATGGACGAAAGACCTTATTCATAAAGTCCATGAATGCCGCCGAGGCATTGGTCAACCCAAAGGACAAGACAAGAAACTCAATAACTCTAGGGACAAGTTCTAGAGGAGATCCCCCTGCCCCAGAGTTAGGATCTTTAACTCGGGGCCAAAAGATACAAACACCCCTTTTGTATTAACTTTTCGGCTTTGAGGATATGAAATAGTAGGGCATGGTGGGTACTAGTTGTGGCCTATGGTATGCTTCAAGCACCCCCAACTGTATCCACTCTAGAGACACAAAAAGGTTGTTGTTTTCTAAATGGCCCAAGGTCTAGGTGTTTCAATTCTCTTCCACTTTGATAGGTATGTATAGATATAAGTTAAAACCTCAACGTACACCAAGGAAACCTTCACAAAAGTTAGAAACAACACACAACATGGATACAACACAACACATATCATAATCATTACCAATCAACCAAAAATTTTGCAAGGACACATTCTCGGTGTTTCATTCTCCCCTACTTAGGATAATTCGTCTGCAAATGAGTCGTAAGGTAAGCATAAAAATAAATAAAAACATTATCACACTTAACAACCAACATTCAAACAAAATTAGAACCAAGAACTCAACAACATTATCACACAACACAACACATATCGTGACTATCATCAATCAACTACTACTTTACATTGGTTTGGGACTTAAATCATTACTTATTTAACACTTGCTTATTCCAAAAATTAGGGACTCCAACCCATCGACTTTCAAAGATATTAAGAAACTTTAAGCATTGGATACTTTACCCCCTCATCTATCAAAGACATGAACAAAATCAAAGTATTAGTGACTTAAATCCACCACAATAAAACACATATCATTTCATAGAATTTGGGATTTGAACCCATGAACTAGCAAGATATCAATTCATTCACATGTTGGGAACTTTAATCCATTATCTAACAAAGGAAAAAATCAATGTCAATTATTGGAGACTTCAGTCCATTGTCTTATCAAAGACATAATAGAAAACAAGGATATTAACACATACCCCTATCACAAGCTTTCGGAATGGGAAACAAATGCGGGTACTTGAACTTCATGTCCTCTTCAACTTCCTAAGTAGCTTCCTCAATATTTTAATTCCTCCATATAACCTTCATCGATGCCACTTCTATTGTTCACAACCGGCGAACTTTCCAATCCAAGATTCTTATCGGAATCTTCTCAGAGGACAAAAAATCTGAGATACGAACATCTTCCAAGGGAACAACCAAGGAAATATCATTCACACATCTCTGCAACATAGACACATGGAAATCAGGGAGAATGGAGTTCATATAAGGAGGCAAATCCAACTCATAGGCAATATTTCCAACCCTTTTCACAATAAAGTAGGGACTAAGCTTCCAGTTTTTGCAAAACTACATTGCTCCATTTATGGGAGATACTACACCATAGGTATAGGGTACTTTATAGTAACCATCTATGTCACAAATAAGACGCATCCCGACACAATATTCCAAAGGAGTGGTCTTTAAGTACGGACACAATATACCATCTATGTCACTAAAACTACATAGTTATCTTATTGAAACAAGGGCTCTACCCATATACCATAATTACTTAGGCGTGTAACTCTAATCACATAATCACACATTCAACTAGACATGGAACTCTAATCATATTTAATCGTCCATGGAACTTTTATCATGAGCCATTATATTTGATTGGCTATGGAACTTTAATCCCGAGTGGGAACTTTAATTACGAGCCATCATATTTGATTGGCTATGGAACTTTAATCCTGAGTTGGAACTTCAATCACGAGCCATCATATTTTATTGGCTATGGAACTTTAATCCCAAGTTGGAACTATAGACCCATTAGTTCAGGCATGTTCACTCACATAATTCATATGCATTTAAGGGCTATGGTTCACTTAAAAACTTCAACATTATACATGAACACATAGTACCCATGGGAGCCTTCATTTCACAAATAGGCCGATGCCTTCATTCAATTAATCATACCATTTAATTTGTGGTCCTCAAGATCCACATGAGCCATTCATATGTCATTAACAACATTATATCAACTTTTCACCACACTTGATTCCATACATAATTCTAGTTCAAACTTGGGGTATAGAACCCCTTCTAAGTTATCAACTAAAGTGGTCATAGATTAGAAAATTACATGGATAATAACTCCAACACTATACCAGTTTACAAATATTCATGCAAAAGGGCCATTTCTCAATTTAGGCCACAAGTTAAACTATTACACTCTTAATAATGTTTTTATCAACCATTCCCAAGCATTAACAATCATTATGACTTAATACATATGGCCAACAAGGCCTTAACTAACCATCTACAATTGTTCACATCCATTTAGACATCATCATGACTCATTCATGTTCTCTAGACCAGTCCCTAGATACCCATTTGGACTTCACAAGACCATTTAACCACTTATCATATTAATAAGCCATATGCTATGATTTATCACATCATTCATTACATTTATGATCAACAAGACCCACACAACCTTTCATATTTCATTAACATGCTTACACCACCTTCTCACCATATTTAGGCTCAACACATACATCAAGTTCATTTTCTTATGTTTAGGGTTTCTAACCCTTGTTAGCCATTAACCCAACAATGTCCTCAATAAGCAATACATGCCTTACAATACCATTAAAAACATCATTATGAATCATTTATTCTCATTAGGAAATTTCTCCAGCGCTATATATTACCAACATGTTACCAGATAATTCACTTAAACATTTTTACAAACACCTTGTTTGCACACTTATAACAAGGTCATGTTTATCAAGACTAGGTTTAATTAAGACCCTCATGTTAAAAAACATACAAATTCATCCACATATATAGTCTACCATCAATAACATTTATCAATACAAGTATAAAAAAGAATCATCATTATTTATAATTAGGTAGCAATACCATTTTCATTTGATTCTTAACCACTATGTACACTTACTAATCCAAGTGTGAAATGCATGGGTTTAGAGTTATTTAAAGAACGGAATAGATAGATTCCTTAAACAAGATGACACACCAATAATCTTGACTCCTTCTTGCCACCAGAAGACCACTCTTGAAACCTTAGCCTCTAATCTTTCTCCAATAATCTTTTTAGAATGTTTGGAATGGCCGAGTGTTGTAAATTGAAGACTTAGTAGGCTACCATGAATTATATAGTGTAAGGAATTAGGGTTTTAGGCAAGGGAAATGAACAAAAGGTACTTAATAAAAAAGATGAAAAGTCCACCTATGCAGGGGTATGACTCCCCCATACGATTTATATAGTAATCGTAACCTAGGGTATGATTGGTACCCTATCTTGTAACCTAGGCTTCTCCTAGATCAACCACAATGGTTAGGGTATGACTAGGAACCCTTGTGTTTTATCCAAAAGGTACTACTCATGAACTAACTCGTATAGACCACCTATAACCAAAATAGTCCACTCTACTCTAGGTTAGGTCTTCACTCCATACGATAATAAAGCATATGACTCATAAAAATGGTTACGACCAAGGGATGACCTTCTCGTATGGAGGATAGTATATTAGCCTAACATACTATCTAGGAGATAAAAGAGAAGGTCATGATGGGTACGAGTCGTGACCTAGGGTACGACTCAAGCACCCCCAACCGTATCCTCTCCAGAGACACAAAAAGGTTATAGTTTTCGAAATGGTCGAAGGTCTAGGTGTTTCAATTCTCTTCTACTTTGTTTCGTAAGTATAGATACAAGTTAACACCTCAACATACACCAAGGAAACCATTACATAAGTTAGAAACAGCACACAAGAAGGATACAACACAACACATATCATGATCATCACCAATCAACCAAAAATTTTACAAGGCTAAATTCTTGAGTTTTTCATGGTGATAAGTCATAAGGAGCGGCTATGAGTCAAAGGTTGGCCCATAGTCAATGGTGGTACTTTTTTAGCTTTTAAGTTAAGGGCATTCTGGATGTGTCTCCTCTTACCCAAATTGAAACCCACGTATTATAACCCCTTTAGGGTGTCATTAGAACTTAGAAACAAAATCAAGTAACTTCTTAAACACTTAAATAGTTTGTGTAAATTTCTTTATGGGAGATATTGCTCCCATTATGGGTGACAATACACCATAGGTATAGAGTACTTTATAGTAACCATCTATGTCACAAATAAGACACATCCCGACACAATATACCAAAGGAGTGGTCTTTAAGTATGGACAGAAAAAATGGACCACCGCATACCTTATGGAAAATCCACCATCATCCCTTTACTAAAGATAGATAACATGAACAAGAAAAGACACTAATTCTAACCAAAACACTCCCTCAGAGAACTTGGCATACAAATGATGATCCTTTAAAGTTTGCAACCCAGGGTGGAGGTGATCTACATGACCTATCTCCCGTTATGAATACAATAAGATATCATCAATGAAGACAAAGAATAACATGCCCAGGAATGGATGGAAAACGTTATTCATGAAGTCTATGAATGCCGCCGAGGCATTGGTCAACCCAAAGGACAAGACAAAAAACTCAATAACCCCGCGGATAAGTTCTAGAGGAGATCCCCCCACCCCCTCGCGTTAGGATCTTTAACTCGGGGCCAAAAGATGCAAACACCCCTTTGGTATCAACTTTTAGGCTTTGAAATAATAAATAGACCTTCCCTTAGGCACTAAGGAACCACCTTCCCATACAATGACCGACTCATTAGGGAAATTAAACATGACCCTATAGGTATGACAATCTAAGTAAACATAGGAAGAGTACAACTGATCTATTTCTAGGATGACATCTAACTCGACCATGTCAAACTCTACCAAGTCTACAAAAGTGTCACTACCACCAATAAATACCACACACCCTTGATAGACTCTTGTGATAGGCATAGAGTCTGTCACTAGGGTAGAAATAGAAAAATAATCCGATAGGCTCTCGGGACCATAATCAAGATGCATAGTCACATATGAGGCCACATAAGAAATGTAGACCCAGGATTAAGAAAATAATAATCATCATGGGAGAAAAGTCTCAGCATACCTATTTCATTATTCAAAGATTCTTCAGACCCCTATTGAGGAAAAATTGCACACAAGTGACTTCGGCCAGTGCTGGTACCAAAACCAAGAGTAGACATAGCACTCTTTGGTGCAGGAGTAGTGGAAATAGCAATAGAGGCCCTGTTGGCCCAAAAAGCCACTCGAGAGGGGCAATCTCATTACCTGTGCCCGAACTGACCATAATGGTAATATTTACCTCTCCCCATTTGACATTGACGATGATGACTCTGACCATAGAATCTATAAGGAGGGTGAGCTAGAGCCGACCGGGCTCTACTAGCCTGAAATTGTGAACCCCTGGGTGCTAAAGCTAGAGAACTGATGGCCAACTTTCTTTCTTCCTAAGTGGCAGCCCTTATGGGACACTCCCATTATATGTGCCCCAGTTTACCACAAACATAACACCGATTCTTTCTTTTCTCAAATAACGATGATGGGATAGACGGCAAAATCGACAAGGAGGATAGGTGAATGAGAGTTGGGTCCCTTGTGCCCTATAAGCATCATTGATCTAAAGATTCCCGTCCCCCAATGAGTTTGAGTAGAGAGCACTAGTCATGGTTTGAAAACTAGGACCCACCCAACACTTTCTCCTAGACCACTTTCCACCGACCTTATCCGATCGGGCAATGGAGCAACAAAACCCTGCCTTTTGAGGCAACTGAGAATAAGTATCACCCCCAATAGAGGGGTTTGTGGTTACAAGGTAAACCCCACTAGGATAGTCAAATGTCATGACCCTTGACCGGGTATGAGTTCCAGAAGCAGGATGAGCATTGTCCATATTCCCCCCAGTAGGGATAGAAGGGTATGCCCAAATGTCAGATCTCCTTGGATGCTTGATCTGAAAGATTAGAAAATAGAAATCTGAGGAATCTAAATCCTTATCTCTATATAGCTTGAGATTGAAACACAAGGAAGGGAAATATTCCAATATGCCTCATAGCCTCTCTTTTATAAGTGTGGCTCACTTCATATCCATAAAAGAGACTCTAATTAACATAGTTGGACTCCCAACTGACCATGAAAATAGGCTTAAATGCAAACTTGACATGCCCCAAACTTTGGTCTATGTCATATGAGCACCTAAACCTCACATGAATCAGAGGTGTCCCCAATAACCCAAACTAATCATCGACAATCATTCATGAAGGACGAGTGGATCCCGACCATAAAGTAAGAATAAAGGAAATATAAGAATAAAAGCCAATGCTAGACAACATCTTCCATTATATTAATATAAATAGTCTAGGCAATATGTCCAAGTCCACAGTCATCCACAAAACCTCTAAACAACCGAGTTAATAATTTGACGGGACATGCCCTCGACAATAGCCAAGTACCACCCTGCATAAGTCTATGACATAGGGTAATATGTCTATGAAAGGTAGGTCTTCTGGAGAATGGAATCTCACCACTTCAAGGTCAATGCAAAAATCTGCTCAAACACCTAATCACTATGTAGAAGAAGAAAAAAATTCTTTGGCACCTATGTCGTGTGGGGACGTAGCATCTGGAGACGGTCAGCGATTAGAGTACTAGCATATAACTTAAGGATAAGGATAAAGTAATGCATCATTCAATCAACAAGTCAATATATCATGTTCAATAATATTCACACATTTATCCTTGCACATAGATATATCACATGCCAATCAAGTTACCAATCTTAATAATATTCTGGAATACTTCAATCATATGACACAAAGTAGAGGACTCCAACACTCCATATTTAGGTTCATACCATCCTCATTAAGGATAAGACATTAGCAAAATTCACATATTATTAGCCACGGTACTTCATCCACGGTTACACTTCATCAAGTAAAGGGACTAAAACTACATAGTTATCTTATTGAAACAAGGGCTCTACCCATATACAATAATTACTTAGGCGTGGAACTCTAATTACATAATCACACATTCAACTAGACATGGAACTCTAATCATATTTAATCGGCTATGGAACTTTAATCATGAGCCATTATATTTGATTGGCTATGGAACTTTAATCTCGAGTTGGAACTTTAATCACGAGCCATCATATTTGATTGGCAATGGAACCTTAATCCTGAGTTGAAAATTTAATCACGAGCCATCATATTTTATTGCCTATGGAACTTTAATCCCGAGTTGGAACTGTAGACCCATTGGTTCAGGCATGTTCACTCACTTAATTCATATCGCATTTAAGGGTTATGTATCACTTAAAAACTTCAACATTATACATGAACACATGGTCCCCATGGGAGCCTTCATTTCCTAAATAGGCCGATGCCTTTATTCAATTTATCATACCATTTAATTTGTGGTCCTCAAGACCCACATGAGCCATTTATATGTCATTAACAACATTATGTCAACTTTTCACCACACTTGATTCCATACACAATTCAAGTTCAAACTTGGGGTATAGAACCCCTTCTTAATTATCAACTAAAGTGGTCATAGATTAGAGAATTACATGGATAATAACCTCAACACTATACCAATTTACAAATATTCATACAAAAGGTCCATTTCTCTATTTTGGCCACAAGCTAAACTATTACACTCTTAATAAGGTTCTTATCAACCATTCCCAAGCATTAACAATCATTGTGACTCAATAAATATGGCAAACAGGGCCTTAACTCACCATCTACAATTGTTCATATCAATTTAGACATCACCATGACTTATTCATGTTCCCTAGACCAGTCCCTAGATACACATTTGGACTTCACAAGACCATTTAACCACTTATCATATTAATAAGCCATATGCTATGATTTATCACATCATTCATTACATTTATGATCAACAAGACCCACACAACCTTTCATATTTCATTAACATGCTTACACCACCTTCTCACCATATTTAGGCTCAACGCATACATCAAGTTCATTTTTTTATGTTTAGGATTTCTAACCCTTGTTAGCCATTAACCCAACAATGTCCTCATTAAGCAATACATGGCTTACAATAACTTTAACAAAATTATTATCAATTATTTATTCTCATTAGGAAATTTCTCCAGCGCTATATATTACAAACATGTTACCAGATAATTCACTTAGACATTTTCACAAACACCTTGTTTGTACACTTATAACAAGTTAGTTTTCATCAAGACTAGGGTTAATTAAGACCCTCATGTTAAACAACATATAAATGAATCCACATACATAGGCTACCATCAATAACATTTATCAATACAAGTATAAAAAGAATCATCATTATTTATAATTAGGTAGCAAAACCATTTTCATTTGATTCTTAACCACTATGTACACTTACTAATCCAAGTGTGAAATACATGGGTTTTAGAGTTATTTAAAGAACGGAATAGATAGACTCCTTAAACAAGATAACACACCAACAATCTTGACTCCTTCTTGCCACCAAAAGACCACTCTTGAATCCCTAGCCTCTAATTTTGCTCCAATAATCTTTTTAGAATGTTTGGAATGTTTGAGTCTTGTAAATTGAAGACTTAGTAGGTTACCATGAATTATATAGTGCAAGGAATTAGGGTTTTAGGCAAGGGAAATGACCAGAAGGTCCTTAATAAAAAAGGTGGAAAGTCCACCTATGCAGGGGTATGACTCCCCCATACGGTTCATATAGCAATTGTAACCTAGGGTATGAGTGGTACCCTATCTTGTAACCTAGGCTTCTTCTAGGTAAACCACATTGGTTAGGGTATGACTAGGCACCCTTGTGTTTTATTCAAAGGGTACCACTCATGACCTAACTCGTATAGACTACCTGTAACCAAAACAGTGCACTCTACTCTAGGTTAGGTCTTCACTCCATACGATAATAAAGTATATGACTCATAAAAATGGATACGACCAAGGGAAGACCTTGTCGTATGGAGGATAGTATATTATCCTGACATACTATCTAGGATATAAAAGGGAAGGGCATGGTGGGTACGAGTCATGACCTAGGGTACGTCTCAAGCACCACCAACTGTATCCAGAGACTCAAAAAGGTTATAGTATTTGAAATGGTCTAAGGTCTAGGTGTTTCAATTATCTTCTACTTTGATTCGTAAGTATAGATACAAGTTAACACCTCAACATACACCAAGGAAACCTTCACATAATTTAGAAACAACACACAAGAAACATACAACACAACACATATCATGATCATCACCAATCAACCAAAAATTTTACAAGGCCAAATTCTTCAGTGTTTCATGGTGATAAGTCATAAGGAGTGGCTATGAGTTAAAGGTTGGACCATAGTCAATGGTTTCACATTTTTAGCTTTTAAGTTAAGGACATTCTGGATATTTCTCCTCTTACCCAAATTGTAACCCACGTATTATAACCCCTTTAGTCTGTCATTAGAACTTAGAAATAAAATCAAGTAACTTTTTAAACACTCCAAAAGTCTGTCTAAATTTCTTCAAGCAAGTCAAGCTAGGGTTTCATCAAGTTGGTCATCTAAGGGCTCAAGAGTCAATTTCTCTCCAAATTTCTTAGTGTTTAACGCATGATTCCCTTCCCTCCTAGTTAATTTGTCAAAAGAACATGTTTTAAAGTATAATTCATGTGATATTCATGTTGTTTTATAACAAAGGTTGAGTGTTTAGAATGCTTGATCTTGAACAATGTTTTCCCAATAGTTTACATATGATCAATCATGTTTTAGTTATGGTTTTGAACTTGTATGTGCATTGGTATGGTGAATCAATAAGGGAATTGTCATTTTCCCAAACTTGTGAATTTTCTAGTGGTTATAACCTCAACCCTATAATATGAAATTAGTTATAATTATAGGAAATGAGGGAATTTGTAAAATTGAACCAAAGGGGTTGTGATTTTACCCAAGTGATGTAATTATTTTGGCATATTGTTATTACCTTGCAAGTGTAGTTTGTTTAAAGATACCAACAATGTATGCCTTGATATGAAAGATGGTTCAATGAATGGGAATATGTGATACTTATTTTAATTGGACTTTAATAAGGGTTGTGTAGCTGAGTCGTGAAAGTGGAGGTTCGAGTGACCAATACTAGAAACCACATTTGCCGACGTAGGGCTCAAAGTAACCAGGGAGATTCGATTCTGCCTCATTATTATTTCATGATTAGGGAGGTTCGAAGTAACACCCCGTAGTTATCCTAGCTTGAATTCATTCCTAGAACGTTAAGGAATAGCTTCCAAAATTAGTAATATTTATTTCATGTGGAATTTTCAAGAATTAGACCTCCCATTATGTGGGAAATTGAATAACCTTTCCATCGAAATGAAATTTACCCGAATTCGATACTCGATTGAGGAATTAGAGCATTTTTAAGTTGACAGTGTCCCACATGAGCAACCACCAGATCGCGAAAAAGGACAATTTTATAATTGTCAATTCCAGTGGACCTCTGCAATAATGGCATACCATAGAGAGGTCTAAATTCCTAATTGTTGAAATCCAGTTGCCCAAGGCGTTCCTGGCGCATCGCGCCAGTTGCAATAATGGTAAAACTAAGGGGCACCGTGATGGTGGCGCATCATACAGTCTGCCCAGTTCCCAATTGTCTAAATTCCAGTAAGCCAGCGCGATAGTGGCGCATTGCGGGGGCCACCCAGTTCAAAAAAATGTTACATTTTAAGTTCCATCCAATAGTTTAAAGAGGGCATTTTGGTCAATTTACAAGCCCCCAATCTATCCAAACATAAGATTTAAGCCTATTCTAAGCACTTTATGCTCAATTTCATCCATTCTCTCTCAAAGAAAAACCCTAAAGCTCCAAATCTTCTTCTCTAAGAAATCAAAAATCCTTCATAAATTCTCTAAGAAAGCTCCGAATTGAGGATTCATAAGTCAAGATAATCAAGAACTCATCTCCCAGAACTCAAATAGGAATCAATAATTCAAGTTTCTTCATCTAATCATCAATCAAGGTATGTGGGGTTTATGAACAAGGATTTTCTTCCATACTTGTGCCCAAAACCAAGCCTTTATTTAAAAGTTGCTTGATTTTGAATGATTATTCATAAGATTTGAATTAGGGTTCATACCTATTATTGCTCTTTGCAAGATTCTGAGATTTCAATTATTTTAGAAGTTGAATTGCATGTATATTTTCATATTTTCGTGCCAATTGCAGTAGTTTACAGATTTTGAGATGAATTATCATTATTTTCAATATCAAGCATGATTTTTATGATGTTTTGACTTGGGATTTAAGCATGGGTTATTACCCCAAGATTGAATATTATTATTTCAAGAAAGATGATTCTTTAAGCATTTTATTATCAGATTATTTACAAATTTTTAGTAAAGCTTTGGTCTTTTGATCATCGGATTAGCTATGGAATCCACTTTTTAGATTATTATAGATTAAAGAATTCAGATCATCTTTATTTATAAATTTTATTAGATGAATGCATAATTAGTTTTAGATAAACGCTTATGCTATTTTAAAAGTGGATTTCCAACAGAATGAGCGTAGTAAATAAAAAGGGAGTAGTATTTAGCACCGAGTGGGAAGTATAGGGTTAGCATACCCTATCTTCCACAGAACTACGTAGCCAATGCAGGTACAGATTATGAGATTATTTCCATTACTATATGGATGATAGATTTAGCTTATGATCGATCACATGGAAAGTATGTTATACTCCCTGGCAAGAGTATGACACCTCTCCCCAATGTGAGGTTTCTTCCTTAGGAGGACAAGATGTTGGACTCCATGTAGCTTGCATGGTTTATGTCAGTTAAGAGAACCTCCCAGCTAGTAAAAATAAATAAATAGTTTTGAGTATTGCCCTACTAGTAAGAAAAGCTTTTTAGAAAACTAAGTGTAAGGGCTCACAGATTTACTCAGATTATGCTTTACAGAAAGAGATTAGCTACAGATTTTAGCCTTAGGATTTTAGAATTAAGAGTGAGTCCTTTCTACACTTAGACAGTATGGTTGAAAGAAAGAATACAAGTACAACTTTTAGAACAGAATGTTATGACTCACTAGATTTATAAAGTATGATTTGATTATTATTATTTCAGTATTTCATATATTCCAGCTTATGTGAGTTATTTACACTTAGAATGCATTGTTTTACAAATTATGATGATGAGATGATGTTTTAGTTATGCATTTAACCCCCATATACTTAGTACATCCTCAAAGTACTGATCCACATATATGTCTATGTGCTACATTGTCTCATAATATAGGTATCAATTCAGTTATAGCATGCATACCATATTCAGATAGTTTGCAGCTTCCAGTCAGCATGTGATGAATTCTCTTAATTCAAGGGCTCGAGTCAGTCATATAGTTTGAGCAGTATTTCATTTTTCTTTATTTAGTCATATTGATTTAGGATAGCTGGGGGTCATGTCCCAGCTACCTATAGTCAATACTTGTAGAGGCTTCATAGATAGTCAGTAGAGTTAATTTATTGATTCTAGTGTTGTTTTGTAAAAGTAGAGTTGTAATTATTTTTATTTAGTTCTGTATTGATCAAATTCTGAAAAGAGTTATTTTTCAATTTATTTTGTTCAGATTTACGTATTTTATTCAGTTGCTTATGAGTTATGCCAGTAGAAGGGTTAGTTTGGGATCACTTGTGGTCCTAAGCACTGTGTGACATCTCGGGACCCATTTTTGGGGCGTTACAAACTTGGTATCAGAGCACAGAGTTCAAGTGTCCTAGGGTGTCTGTGAAGCTGTGTCTTATAGTGTCTTGCAGAATGGTACAAATACGTCTGTACTTTTCTTTGAGAGGCTACAAGGAATTTAAGAAAAGTTTCCTTTCTTTCCTACTCTAGATCATGCAGTAAAGTTGTTCTCTCAGAATCTCCTATCTATTCATATGTAACCCCAAAATTCTTCATCAATGACTTATTCTCTATATAGGATGATCAACAAGTTTTAAATTTCTCCCTAGATAATGCTCTCAAATTTAGCATCAGTAATCTCAGAAGTCATACCAAGGGCTTGAGCAGAGCTCTCTAGTGTGTCATAAGTTCCTCAAATTAAAAGTTATCATCCTTATAAGTTATTTAGTTGAGACAGGATTAGATATGTATTCAGATTACTCATTGAACCTATTTATACAGGTAGTGCTAATGAGAAGAGATAGTATGAACCTAGACTATTAAATGAAGTGTACATTCAAGAGATATTATGAACTTTAGTGTTATAATTTATGAATAGTAGAACCTTATTATAGTTAGAAGTATGGGTATAGAAGAGTAGTGGCAAGAAAGTGGAAATGTCAATTGATAGAAAGTATAGAGATAAACTTAGGCATGTTTTCTAGTTTTGGTAAGGTGATATGTCCTTGCATGCTAGTTTAGTGGAAGGTGCAGAAGGAGTTATTAGTTAAGGAGAATTGTTGTTTGCTTGAAGTAAGAAAAGAGTTATTGATGGAATTCATTGTGATTGAAAAGTATAGGATATTAATGAAGTATTTGGTGATTGAGTACCATTAATTTAGGCGTATAGAAGGGTAAATGGTAGTGATGTGTAGAAGTAGTATGTGCTAATGGATTATAATGAGATAGGTTATATGATTTTGACCGATTACTATTATTATAAAGATCTAGTGGACTAGTGTTTCTTGATGTTTAATTTTATAGCTTTCAAGTGAGAATTGTATGTAAGGTGGGTTGTTAAATCACGTTTAGCACTAGACATTAAGTTTGAACAGTTGATGGTCGTCAAGGTGGATGTAATTATTTCTTGGTTAGTGGCGCTAGTTATATGGAAGTGATCTAGTAGGCTTGAACAGTATGTGCAAGAGTTTGAGTCCATTTTAATTCATAATTAAGTATGATGTTGTATGTATAATGAATAAGTATGCCCAAGGTGATATGGGCTTGCATTATCTTCTAAGGTTATTATGTATTGTGTGGTTTGTGGTGCTGTTGAGTTGCCAAAAGGAATGAGACTAGTTATATAGTATATGATGTTCTTAATGGCTAAGTGAAGGAGTTGAGTTATGGATAGATGATGTTGAGTCTTTTTGGTATGTCTTGATTCTCATGGTTTAGAAAAATAAGTTTAGAGATGCGATATTAGTAGGATATGACGAAAGCAGTATGGTTTATTAAAGGTTGAAGATATCCATGTTAAGTTCTAGAATCTAAGTTTAAATCTTTGAAGATTGAGCAAATAAAAATGAGCATTGAAGCTCTAGAAGGTGTGAACTTAGGATTTAGTGATACTCATGAAGATTCTAAGTTAGTAAGTGTTCAAGATATTATATGATGATTAGTGGGGCTGTAGAAAGATAGAGTTGTACCCCAGAAGGAAGTATTAGGAGTGGGTCTTACACATTCAGGTATAGTCTTTCAGAGTAAACTTATTATTTACGTGTGTCGTTGTGTTCCAGACTCTAGAGTGTAGTGAGTGTAGTCCAGTTTAGACTTTAGTAAAAGGGTTCCTCAAACTTAGAATGATGACTTAAAGCTAAGAGGAGATGATAGAATGAGTAACTAAGTCAAGCTCTCAGATTCTAGTAGTGATGCCAGTATGTTATAGAATATCAGAAAGTGAGGAGGAGGCTCAACCCATTCATATTTCAGTATTGGTATTTCAGTTATCCCTATATCTACCCATGCCTTGCGTATCAGTTCTATGGTCATAGTTCATGTGCATAATAGAGAATTATGTACTCTCCCTGTTCCTTGTATGATGAGTTCTAGTTCATTCAACAGTTGGAATCATAGTCCCTAAGGTTATGAACTCCAAAATTCCGGTCATGTAACTCATGACTCACACACTTATGTTTTATAGTATGTTTTTTTTCTAGTACCCATACAACACTCTTAATGATCAGAAAAATTCATATTTACATCATGTATGTCCTCAGATTAGATCTCTTTAATGAATCCATGCCGTGACCACTCTTTTCCCCAGGCCTCGGTAAAATGTCAAGTTATGCTTAGTATCCCTTCATGTTTCAGCCCCTGGTGTTTCAACCTTTTAGTGACCTTCCCTTAGGTAAAGATACTGATGATGAATAGTTGCGTAGATGTGATAGAGTAAATGTGTTATATTGGGAAAGATGGTTGTATGCTAGTTTTATGTAAGTCTATAAATAAAGAAATATTGAGGTGAAGCTTTTTTTGTATGACTTGGGTAGATGAGAATATTTCTATAAGTGTCTTCCTAGGATTAGTACATTGAAGTTGTTATTGATAGAGATATTAGAGAATATAAGAAAGATGCTCTTATGGGTATTTGATTAGAAGTGCATACGTGGTTTTGAAGATAGGAACATCATGTTGGTGTATAAGAGGATAGGTGTGTGGTGCATTAATGAATTTCTAGTAAGCGGTTGAATTTAGTTATTGAAGTGATAAGAAGAATCATCATAGGGTAAGTAGTTATGACAATGCTTGGGGTATTGAATCCATGGTTCAGACTAGTATTATGGTGTTATGTGTAGTACCTTGCAATTCTGAGTTAGGCTTGACCATGATGAGAGGATTTAGTTCAGTTTAGACTTTCGTAGATGGATTTATCAATGCCCAAGTGAGAATTATAAGTTGAATCAAGCGAGTATGGTATTTGAGGGGAATAGTATAGTTGAAAGAGTGTTTTAGAAGTATTTCTAAGCTTGAAAGTAAAAAGTTGCATTTCTTAAGGCCTAGTAGTTCTATCCTAGATAATGATTTATAGATCTATGTTCCATGCTATAGAGTGGTAGAAATGTTGTGATTTCTTATTCAGATGTTTTGTTTAGATCATGGCCAAAGTTATTTGCTCGCTAATATCATTAGAAAATTCTTAGAAGGGTGTTGGAGAAATACTCCATCTGAGTATGAACATTCAGTATGATTCAGTCCGTATAGCCAGCAATCTAGTTTAATAGTTAGACATACAAATTTCTATAGTTTTCCATGTTCCGATTTAGTCTAGTCTTACTACTTAAAATTTCGTAAGTATAGCCATTTCAAGAGGTAGTTTATTCTTATCCAGGTAAATTTTGAATTCTTCTCAGTATATGCATCAGGCATCAGTTTCAAATTCAGATATCTAGTCATGATTCAAATCATAAGTATTTCAGTGATTGATCTTAGTTTTCCAAGCATCCCAACTCAGACAATGTAATACCCATTGTATGATCTTAGCCTCGTTGTCTTATGATTTGTAACTGCATAACTTATCACCTTATAGTTTTACTTGAATAATTGCATCATGAACACTTCAAAAGAATTCTAATCTCTCATCATGAATCAACATCTTATAAGAACTAAAGTCAAGTCAGCACAGAAATCAGTTTCTTGATAGTGGTTTCTAACGTTCCAGACATAGTTATGTAAGTATATTCCCAGATACGAATGTTCAATGTGTAATCTCAGTTGCCTTAGTTTATAACTCTCATTCCAATCAGTCCATTGAGGGTGCTACTTGGGAAGCAGAAGCAGACATGCGTACCAAGTATCCTCATCTCTTCTCCATGAACTCATATTCAGTAGAAGGTAATAGTCTTCCTTCATTAAGTTTTTCTCTAGTCTTAGATTCATCCATATAGCTATTTTCATGTAAGTTTATGCACTCACAAGATCATTTGAGTAGCTCACTATGTTGAGATTCAGTCATATAGTTTATTTCAGTTATGCATGATAGCCTATAGCCTCAGATTCCTCACTATTTTCAGTTTATCTAGCCACATTCGAGGATGAATGTTTCCAAGGGGGAGATATTATAACAACCCATAGTTTTCCTAGCTTGAATCATTCCTAGAATGTTAAGGAATAGAAACCAAAATAAAGAATATTTATTTTGTGTGGATTTTTTCCTAGATTTAGAACTCCAATTGTGTGGGATATTGAATAAGCTTTCCATCGATACCAAATTTGCCCGAATCCAATACTGATTGAGGAATTAAAGCAATTTTAAGATGACAGTGTCCCACCTAAGCAACCACCTCGTTTCATAGAAGGACAATTTCATAATTATCAATTCCAGTGAATCTCCACGATATTGGTGTATCGTGGAAAGGTCCAAATTCCCAATTGTCAAAATCCTATAGACCAATGTGATATTGGCGCATCGCGCCAGTGGACAAAATGGAAAAACTAAGGGGCACCGCGATGGTGGCGTGTCGCAGAGTCTGCCAAGTTCCCAATTGTCTAAATTTCAGTAAGCCACCACGATAGTGGCGCGTCGTGGTGGACACCCAATTCAAAAAAATGTAACATTTTCAGTTTCATCCAGAAGTTTAAAGAGGGCATTTTGGTCAATTCCCAAGCCCCTAATCTGTCCAAACATAATATTTAAGCCTATTCTAAGCATTTTATTCCCAATTTCATCCATTCTCTCTCAAAGAAAAACCCTAAAGCTCCAAAGCTAATTCTTCAAAAAATAAAAAATCCTCCATAGATTCTCTAAGAAAGCTCCATATTGAAAATTCCCAAGGCTAGATAATCAAGAACTCATCTCCAAGAACTCCAATAGGAATCAATAATTCAAGTTTCTTCATCTAATCATCAATCAAGGTATGTGGGGTTTATGAACAAAGATTTTCTTCTATCCTTGTTCCCAAAACTAATCTTATATTTAAAAATTACATGATTTTGAATGATTATTCATGAGATTTGAATTAGGGTTCATACCCATTATTGCTCTTTGCAAGATTCTGATATTTGATGTATTTTAGAAGTTGAATTGCATGTCTATTTTCATATTTTCATACCTATTGCAGTAATTTATAGATTTTGAGATGAATTATCATTATTTTCAATATCACGGATGATTTTTATGATATTTTGACATGAGATTGAAGCATGGGTTATTACCCCAAGATTGAATTTCATTATTTCAAGAAAGATGATGATTTAAGCATCCTATTCTCATATTATTTAAAAATTTTCAGTAAAGCTTTGATCTTTCGATTATTGAATTAGCTATGGAATCCACTTTTCAAATTATTACAGATTACAGAATTCAGATCAACTTTATTTACAAATTTTATCAGATGAATGCATAATTGGTTTTAGATAAACCCTTATGCTTATTTTAAAGTGGATTTCCAATAGAATGAGCATAGCAAATAAAAAGGGAATAGTATTTAGCACCGAGCGGGAAGGGTGGGATTAGCGTGCCCTATCTTTCACAGAACTACGTATCCAAAATAGGTATAGATTATGAGATTATTTCCATTTCTATATGGATGACAGATTTAGCTTGTGATCGATCACATGGAAAGTAGGTTATACTCCCTGTCAAAAGTATGACACCTCTCCCCAACGTGAGGTTTCTTCCTTAGGAGGACGAGACATTGGACTCCATGTAACTCGCATGGTTTATGTCGGTTAAGAGAACCTCCCTTCTAGTAAAAGTAAATAAATGGTTTTGAGTATTTCCCTACTAGTAAGAAAAGCTTTTTAGAAAACTAAGTGTAAAGGCTCAAAAATTTACTAAAATTATGCTTTACAGAAAGATATTAGCTACCGATTTTAGCCTTCAGATTTCAGAATTAAGAGTGAGTCCTTTCTACACTTAGATAATATGATTTAAGGAAAGAATACAAGCACAACTTTTAGAACTAAATGTTATGACTCACTAGATTTATAAAGTATGATTTGCTTATTATTATTTTAATATTTAAGATATTCTAGCTTATGTGAGTCATTTGCATTTAGCATGCATTGTTTTACAAATTATGATAACGAGATGATGTTTTACTTATGAATTGCACCCCCATATACTTAGTATATCCTTAAAGTACTGATCCATATATATGTCTATGTGCTACATTGTCTCATAATGTAGGTATCAGTTCAGTTGTAGCACACATACCATATTCAGATAGTTTGCATCTTCCAGTCAGCAGGTGATGAGTCCTCTTGATTTAAGGGCTCGAGTCAGTCATATAGTTTGAGTAGTATATTATTTTTCTTTATTCAGACATATTAATTTGGGATAGATGGGGGTCATATACCGACTACCTATAGTCAAGACTAGTAAAGAATTCATAGACAATTAGCAGAGTTAATGTATTGATTCTAGTGTTATTTTGTAAAAGTAGAGTTGTAATTATTTTAATTTAGTTTTGTATCGATCAGATTCAAAAAAGAGTCATTTTCCGCTTATTTTGTTCAGATTTTTGTATTTTATTCAGTTGCTTATGAGTTATACCAGTAGAAGGGTTAGCTTGGGATTACTTATGGTCCTAAGCACCGTGTAACATCTCGAGACCCAATTTTGGGGAGTTATATTCAAGTCCCCCATAAATCTTTACATGACCGAGTGATTAAAGTCACTTTATTATATGATTGGGAGTTTTGAGTCCTTAATGCATATATATATATATGATCGTTCTCTTATTTATGCGGCTACACATACTGGGGCCCACTAGGGGGTGAGATCTGGGGCCCATATAGCCCATGGGTATTATTATATGACAATTGAGCTACACAATCCAGGCTAAAGTTTAAAAGTGCATGTTAAGCCTTGTTTCCTATCCCGACATGTGATATATATATGTGTGTGTATGTGTATCTATGTATGCATGTATATGCATTGTTTTTTGAATGATTTAAAACTATTGATTTTTGCATTATGATATTCTTATCACGATGTATCATGTTAGCGTTCACCTCGCTAACCTTCTTTAAACACTGTATCCCCATGCGATGTAGGAATTTGCCATACTTCTACTCCTCCTGCATAGTGATTCATATTGGAGATCAGTTCATGATTTGACATTAAAGTGGTGAGCTTTCATACATTGGAAGTCTACATTTTATTTTGGTCCTTATGTCTTATACCGTTTAGACTTATTTTTGGTTATATTCAGGGAATGTCTCAACACTCTATTGATGTTCAGTTATGGTAGTGGCTTTTTTGGATTACTATGGATTTCGATGATGTTTGTCGGCTATTGGTTATTAATTATAGAAGTATCTCTTATTCTCTGAATTTATCTTGTTATATGTTTGAAAGTCATCCCCTTGGGGTGATATTGTAGTGGTTGGTTAGGTGCAAGGGGTGATCTTCGATCCCGAGCAGACTTGAGATACCCATCATGGCCAGGTCAAGGTTTGGGTTATGACGTCATTTGTATGTTGGCCAGTGATATATGGTACAGTTCTAGGGTCTCGGTGTATGGTTGGAATAGGGTAACTTATCCTTGCTATTCTGTTAGCTTATTATATTAGTTTCTTGGATATGAATAGAATAGTTATCCTTATTTTCTTATTATGTAGTTTGCTGGATATTTGGGTGTAGTTTATATTCATGCTTGCATGTTATTTATATTTATATTATGTTTCAAGATAATGCTAGACTAACCATCTACCAAGTTTATTGACTGATGGAATACTACTGAGATATGATAACTAACTGAGATTATTGAGATTTCTGAGATTACTGGGACTACTGAGTACTAAGATTACTGAGATTTCCTGTGTCATGAGACTGACTGAATTCTATTGAACATGGCTTGACTATGAGTATCTTGAAAACATAACACTGGCTCTAGGCACATAACTAAATTGTCGGGTATAAATACCCCCAGGACTCGATAACATAAAATTGACAAGACATGACACTTCTTGAAGACATGACCAACACCAACAATCCATACTACAATAAGTTGGGGATTTCATGAAGCACATGGTTATCATAATCTTGTACATGGATAGGAATGCATATAATTATGTCATAATTTCATACTCTAATATCATGAGCATTCCAACAAACATCTACAATGCACAACAATAGCATGGGAGTCATTTGAACGTAAGGGTAAAGCATGAATTCATCATTTAAGCCCTATTGAGTCAAAATGCATCATTATTGTTCTCTTAGGCATTTTATCGAACACCTTACATGCACCACTTAGGGTATAGGCATAATCATCAAATTTAATACTTTAAAACTCTATAATTCAACCCAATTTCATAAGTTTCAATCCATATGCTATCATAAATTCATGAACAACACATAGAGATTCCATCTTGGGAATCATACCATAATAATCATATGAACATACTCAACCCACAACATAAACATCACAATTTATAATATAAAATTGGATTCTTGAGCTTCATGGATGAAAGGAATCCATGAAAGAACACTTGACATACCTGGATGGGTGATTTCTTAAAAATTGGTGGAGGAAAGCTTGAATTCTTAACTTGGGATTAAACACCTAGGGTTTCTTATTCTTGGGGATTGATCTTTGAGAGAAACCCTAATTTGGTGTTGCGGATGAATAAGGAAGTTATGAGCTTTGGTTTGGTATAATTAGGGGTTAAAAAGGGTGGAAAAAGACCCAAATACCCTTTTAAAAATATCTTAAAATCGCTGATCGAAAGTGGCGACGGTTTGGGCGACAGTCCATCGTTGGCTCGATGGTTCGTCGATCTTGGCCGTCGCACTTGGCCAGAACCTGAACTTTCTGCCTCATCTGCGATGGTTTGGGCGATGGTCCTTCGCTAGATTGATAGTCCATCATTCCTGTCCATCATACTTGACCAGAATTTTGGTTCACTGCCTTAGTCGTGACAGATTGGGCAACGGTCCATCACTAGCTGACGGTCCGTCGGCCTGACCGTCGCTTCTTGGCACTTCCGACAGTTCTCTGTAAAATGTCCATAACTTTTTACTCCGATACCGGATTTGGACCAAATTGGTATTGTTGGAAAGATGATTCAATTTTCCAAATGATAATAAGTCGAAATTTGGGAAATTATATCTGATTTAAACATTAATTATTTAGGAAGTCATCACTAATACTTCTGAAGACTAGATTTTACTTAAAGAAAGTTTGGGATATTACAGTAATTCATCCTTACCATTCCATTAACTTATTATGTTAGTTGCTTGTGTATAAATAGAATATTTATCCCTATTGTCTCATTATCCTTATTATGTAATTTGTTGGATATTTGGGTGTAGTTTACAATCCTTCTTGCATGCTATTTATATTTGCATTATATTTGGAGCTCAGTCGATAGTTGCCTACTGAGTACCACATGTTTGTACTCAAAGTATACTTCTACATCCTACAAATAATAATACGGGTTTTTGCCAAGGTTTGTGCGTCGTGCGGAGCTGCTATGGTTCAGAGACATAAAGTGACCTCTTGAGGTCCGGAGTATTGCGACTCTCACTCTTATGTACTAGACTAGTCTCGATGTTGTATTCAGAGATGGGTTGCATTAGTATATTTATTTTGGTACTGCACTTTGTAAGTCTTATTACATTATGTAAGTCTTATTACATTAGAAACTCTTGTACTGATTCCACAACGTTTTGGTACTATCTTATGTATTTCACTTTTGCTATATTTATTTCGTATCTTTCCTTTATTTCTCTTGAAAGTTTGTTACTAGTAGTTCTGTACTAAGGGTTGACTTTCCTATTGGTAGGTTGTAGTAGGCTCCATAATTGTAAGACCCCAAAAATTTCTAGCTTAATTCAGTCCTTTAATCTTTTTAAGGGGCCCAAGACTTAGAAAATTATAGCTAATTATTCATACTTAGTTTTTTTTAGCCTTCGAAAGTTGGAAATTTCATTTCATGACCTAGACGTCCGTTAATTGTGGATATTTAAGTTAATTTATGATCAGGAAGGTCAATAGGTGAATCCGGACAAGTTTCGGATTTTTTGAACTTCGTTTGAAGCTCCTTTGAAATCCCAAAACAGTGAACCAATGCAATCTTGGAGCGCCGCGTTGATTAATATTTTTCCCAGCTACCAGCATCAAATTCTAGTGAGTCGAAGCTAACTTTTCGCGATGCGTTGGATATCGCATCGGTACCAATGACGCGATGCATCGACCTGTGCGTTGCTGGGCGTATTTTATTTCAGTCATTAAAAATCCGCATCCAGAGGGGCAATTAAGTCAATTTCCTTCCACCCTTATTCCGTATAAATATAAAATTAAAGACTATTACAATCACTTTAGGCAAAATTTCATCATCTTTCTCCCAATTGAAAACCCTAAGTTCAATACTCATCTTCAAGAATCTCAAGAATTCCACCATCCTTTTTCCAAATAAGTTCAAGATTCAAGATTCCCAACTCAAGAATTCCAAGAACCCTCTTTCAAGAGTACAAACAGAATCCCAAAAGCAAGTTTATTCATCTAGTTATTTATCTGAGGTATGTGGGGTTTGAACAAGAAAAAATCATTCATTCTTGATCCCCAAAACTTGAATTTTATAAAAGATTTTGATGAATTCCAAGTTGTGATTTATACCCAAAGTATCTTGTTTTAAGTTTATGAACTTGTAAGTGATTTAAACTTTGAAGTGCAAGTTTATTCAACCTATTTATGCTTTGAATGGAGGATTTATACCATGAATTGCATATACCTATTGTGAATTGCTATTCTAAAGTGTTACCAAGATAGTTGTCAAGAATTAAGCTTCGTTATGAAATCGTGATTATTTAAGTATATATATATATGCTTTAAATCCAAGGATTACTTTTCATCATTTTTAAAGTATTTCAATTCTATTATTGTGAGCATGAGGTTATTGTGATTTGGCATGATTTCCAAGTATGGGTTGTAAGCCATAAGTTTCATTCTTGTTAATCTAGAAAGATGATTTTTAAGCAAGATTTGATCTTTTGATCCTACTCTAAGATAGGGAACCCACATTGTTCATAGATTTCATGATTTAAAGTAAAGAGAAGCATAATTGGTTTTCATTATAGACCCTTGTGCTATTTTATGTTGGATTTTCCCTAAAAAGTTCTGAGCAATAAGTATGGGAGTTGTATTTATCACCGAGTTGGGTATGATTCAAAGGTAATATGTCCCAGAACTACGTGACACTGTAGGTTTCTAACTTGCCCATAGTGGGCTAGGATAGTGATCACTTAAGTTAAGGTTCCATTCTGATGGCAAAGGTAGAACAACTCTCCCCAATGTAGGCAAGAAGTTGGACTCCATGTCAGCTCATATGGTTTATGTTTGTTAGAAGAAACTCCCAAGCACAAAGTTCCCAAGTCCTTGAGTCCCAACGTTCCTATGACTTAAAAGAAGAGATGAATCAAAAAGCTTTTACAAAACTAAGTGTATTGACTCATAAGATTTATACCACATGCTTTACTTTTCATAATTGATGATCTTTCTAATTTCAGATTACTCAAGCTATGTGAGTCATTTATTCTTAGCATGCTAGATTTTATAAACTGTGATGGTATTGTTTACATATTACGTTTACCCCATATACTCAGTACATCCTCAAAGTGCTGTTCTATATATACGTATATGTGCTACATTGTCTCATAATGTAGGTTCAGGTGCTCAGTATCAGGAGCGATAGTGATTTCCAAGCATATCATCTACATCTCTACCTTTGGTGAGTCCTCATGCTTCGAGGACTTACTTCTGCATCTTTCTAGTTTTCATAGTATTTGAGTTACTATTTTCAGTTCAGTTCGAGTCAGTTGGGGGTCTGTCCCATTAACTCTCTAGTTCGTTAGCTGTAAAGGCTTGTCGTACTATCAGTTGCTTTGACCAAACTTTGCAGTATTTTGTCATTCAGATATTTTCTTTAGTTACTTCAGTTTAGACTTGCTATAATAATAGTATTATTGCTTGACTAGTTTATTTAAAAGTAAGCTCCAGATTCAGTAGTAGGCTCAAAGGGATAGCTTGGGGCTACTTATAGCCTTGATCACCATGTGATGTCTCAAGGTGAGATTTTGGGGAGTTACAAACTTGGTATCAGAGCCTAAGCTTTAAAGATTCCTAGGGAGTTAGAAAAGTCACATTTTGTAGAGTCTTGAAAATGAATATGAAGCACACAACATTTATGAGCAAGAGGCTATGAGATGTTTAAGAAAATCACCTCTCCCTTTCAGAATCTATCATGCTTACAACAATCTCTATCTATTATTAACTCGTACTCTCTTATGACCAAATATACCTCCCGAAGAGCTAATGCCCCTAGGAATGATAATCAGCCACCCCAGCCTATTGATCCCCTGAATGAGAATGTGTCTCATGCCAAATTTTAGGATGGTTTTCAGGTACTACCCCACGTTGTGACTGCTAATGTTCAAGCCAATAATCAGGATGCAGTACCGCATCAGCAAGAAGGTGATTTTTCTGCAGCCAAACTTCTTGAACTTATGAGAATGAATCCGCTAGAATTCTATGGGTCAAAGATAGGCGAGGACCCACAGCTATATCTTGATGAGGTAAACAAGATCACTAAAGTTATAAATATTACCGAAGAGGAGAGTGTAGAATTGACATTCTATAGGCTAAAGGATGTTGCTTATGATTGGGTAGTGATGTGGAAGAAGAGTAGAGGAGAGAATGCAACTCCCATGACTTGGCAGATATGTCAGGATGCATTCTTAGCCAAGTTCTTTCCACTTGAGATGAGGAAAGCGAAGATAGAAGAATTCATGAACCTAAGGCAGGGCTCTATGATAGTAAGGAAGTACTTCCTTAAGTTTAACCAGTTATCTAAGTATGCTCCTAATTTGATAGATTACTCCAAATCTAGTATTAGCAAGTTCATGACTGTTGTATCTGGATTGGTAGTTAAGGAGTGTAGGACTGCTAAGCTCAATAGATACATGGACCTTTCTAGATTGATGATGCATGCTTAACAAATTGAGGTAGAGAAGATGAAGGAGTGGGAGAGAGTAAGTAAGAGGGACAAAATAGGGTAGTTTAAGTATGGTCAGGCTAGATCTCATGGAGGAAATCATTCACAATTTTAGAGTCGTCTGCCTTTGACAGCGCCATCTTCACCTAGTGCCCCCTCACCCAGAACCAAGCAAGATCAGTGGGGTAAGTCTTCAATGCCCAAGTCCTAAAATTATGTGAGTGGTAAGCCCAATTATCCTCCATTTGCTAAGTGTGGTAGGACTCATCCCGAAGAGTGTTTGGCCGAGTAGAAGGGTTGTTTTGGTTGTGGAAATGTGGGACATAGAATTAGAGAGTGTCTGCATTCTAAGAAGTGAGACAGAGATCTTCGTTCCCAGACTTAAGCCTCCAGTGCACCAACTCCTGTTGCTCGCCCAGCCCCTCCTCAGGGTGCTTCATCCAATATCAGTGGCGGTCAGCGCCAAAACTGATTTTATGCTTTACCTTCATATCAGGAGTAGGAAGATTCACCATATGTTGATACTGGTATGCTTCGTGTCTTTTATTTTGATGTATATGTGTTGTTAGACCCTAGGTCGAGTTTCTCTTATGTTACCCCGTTAGTTGCTGTGAATTTTGAGATATGTTTTGAAAAGACCCCTGAGCCTTTCCTAGTTTCTATCCTAGTAGGTGAGTCAGTTGTTACTAAATAGATCTACAAAAAGTTCCCTATCACTATCCTTCATAAGGTCATGTTCGCAGATCTAATAAAATTAGATATGGTTGATTTTGATCTTATTCTTGGTATAGATTGGCTTCATTCTTGTTACGTTTCAATAGATTATCCCACCTTTGTGGTTAAGTTTCAATTTCCAGATGGGCTAGTATTTGAGTGGTCAGTAATTTAGTATCTCCCAAGAGTCATTTCATATCTTATCATAAGGCCAAAAGATTGATATCCAAAGGTTTCATTTACCATTTAGTTCAAGTTAAAGACACTAAGCCTGAGACCCACCAATTCAGTCAGTCAAAATAGTAAATGAATTTCCTGATGTTTTTCTAGAGGATCTCCCAAGGTTACCTCCCGATAGATAGATAGAATTCGAGATTGACCTTCTTTCTGATACTCATCCCATTCCCATTCCTCTATATCGTATGGAACACGTAGAGCTTAAGGAGTTGAAAGAGCAACTTAAGGATATTTTAGATAAACGATTCATAAGGCCTAGGTTTTCTCCATGGGGAGCTCTCGTCCTATTCATGTATGTTCATTAACTATCATCATCTAATTAAGGTCACACTCAAGAATAAATACCCTCACTCTAGAATGGATGAATTGTTTGATCAATTACAAGGTGCCTGTTATTTCTCAAAGATAGACCTTAGATCATTCTATCATCATCTTAAGGTAAGGGAATGTGACATTTTGAAGATAGCCTTCAGGACCCATTAAGGACATTTTGAGTTTCTAGTCATGTCTTTTGGGCTAACCAATGCTCCAGCAGCTTTCATGGACCTCATGAATCGAGTGCTCAAACAGTATCTAGATATGTTTATCATAGTTTTCAAAGATGATATCTTTGTGTATTCCCGTAGAGAGGATGACCATGCAGATCATCTTTGAATTTTCTTAAAAAATCTTAAAGACCATGTTTGTTCGCCAAATTCAGCAAGTATGAATTTTAGGTAAGGTCAATATCCTTTCTCGATCATATTATTTTCGGCGATAGTATTAGAGTTGATCCCTAAAAGACAGAAACCATAAAAAACTAGCCTAGACCTATCTCTCCATCAGACATTAGGAGTTTATTGGGCCTAGCTGGCTATTACCGTCGTTTTGTTCAAGTTTTATCATCTATTGCATCTCCTATGTCTAGAATGACCCCAAAAAAGTCAAGTTCAAGTGGTCAGATTCTTGCGAGAAGAGTTTCTAGGAATTGAAGACTTGACTCACTTCAGCCTGAGTGTTAGCATTACCAAATTGTACCGTAGAATTTGTAGTTTATTGTGATGCCTCTAGAGTTGGTTTGGGTTGTGTGTTGATGCTGAGAATTAAGTTCATAGCCTATGCCTCAAGACAGTTGAAACCTTATGAAAAGAATTATCCAACTCATGATCTGGAATTAGCTGCTGTGGTGTTTTCTTTGAAAATATGGAGACACTATCTGTATGGTGTTCATATTGATGCTTTCACGAACCACAAAAGCTTGCAATATATGTTCACTCAGAGGAAGTTGAATCTCCGTCAGAGTAGGTGGTTAAAGTTGCTGAAAGATTATGACATGAGTGTTTTGTTCCATCCGGGAAAGGCCATATAGTGGTAGATGCCCTTTGCAGATTGTCTATGGGTAGCGTTGCTCATGTGGAGAAAGATAAGAAAGAGTTAGCTCCAGAAGTTCACCATTTGGATAGGTTGGATGTTAGATTGATTGATTCGGATGAGGGTAGCATTTGGGTGCAGAATAGTGCAGAACCTTCCCTAGTTTCGAAGGTGAATAAGAAACAAGGTAAGGACCCTACCCTAGTTGAGTTGAAGGAGTCCGCTACTGACCAAAAGGTAGAGGTTTTATCCCAAGGGGGAGATGGTGTGCTGAGATACCAAAGTATATTGTCTGCCATGTGTTGATGAATTGAGGTAGTGAATTATGGAGGAAGCACATGGTGTGCATTATTGTATTCATCCAGGTGCTTCCAAAATATACCATGAATTACGAGAAATCTATTGATGGAGTGGTATGAAGAAAGATATAGTAGAGTTTTTGGCAAACTGTGCAACTTTCCATCAGGTTAAAGTAGAGAACCAATACCTAGTGGTATGTTGCAAGAGTTCAGTATCCCTACTTGGAAGTGGGAAAGGTGAATATGGATTTTATGATTGGTTTACCCCGATTGCATTGTTATTATGATTCGATTTGGGTTATTGTAGAAAGATTGACCAATTTAGTGAAATTCTTGTCAGTCCATACGTCCTTTACAATCAAGGATTATGCTAAGTTGTATATCTAAGAGCTAGTAAAACTGCATGGAGTTCCCTTGTCTATCATCTCAGATAGGGGTACTCAGTTTACTTTCCAGTTTTGAAGAGCCTTTCAGAAGGTTCTTGGCACCCAAGTCCATCTTAGTTTAGCGAAGAGAGGACCATCCAAACTCTAGAAGAGATGTTGAGGGCATGTGCTCTTGATTTTAAAGGAAGTTAGGATGAGCTTTTTCCATTGATTGAATTCGCTTATAATAACATTTAACATTCTAGCATTTAGATGGCCCCGTTTGAAGTTCTTTATAGGAGGAGATGTAGATCACCCATAGTGTGGTTTGAAGTAGGTAAGGCTACTCTACTTGGGCCAGATGCAGTGTTTGAAGATATAGAAAAGGTTAAGTTGATTAGAGATTGATTGAAAATAGTTCAGATTCATCAGAAATCATATACAGATATGAGAAGAAGGGACCTAAAGTTTGAGGTGGGTAATTTAGTGTATTTGAAGATTTCACCCATGAAAGGGGTGAAAAGATTTGGCAAGAAGGTGAAACTTAGTCCCCGGTATGTTGTCCCTTTATAGAATTCTGAGTCGTATGGGGAAAATAGCTTACGAGCGGGAGTTGCCCACAGACTTGTCAGCCGTCCATCCTGTCTTTCACGTCTCTATACTTAATAAGAATATCGATGACCCCACCGTTGTAGTTTCTTTAGAAAGATCAGAAATTCAGAACAACCTTTCCTATGAAGAAATTCCAGTCGAGATTTTAGACCATCAGATTCATAGACCGAGGAACAAAGAAGTTCCCTGGGTTAAAGTCCTTTAGTGAAATCAATCTGCTGTGGGTGCTACTTGGGAAACAGAAGCTGATATGCAGACCAAGTACCCTCATATTTTCAATACAGATTCAGATTTAGATCAAGGTAACATGCTTCCTCAAATCTCCTCTTTTCAATTCTAAGTTTCAAGATTTATATAGCCATTCATTCGATAATTCATGCATTTGTATTTAGTTTAGTCAGGATTCTAGTAAATTAATGCATGCCAGTTATAGGCTCAGTTTTTCGCATCTCAGTTTCATTAGCCACATTCGAGGATGAATGTTTCCCAAGGGGGAGATATTGTAAGACTCCGCAAATTTATAGCATAATTCAGTCCTTTAAGCTTGTTAAGGGGCCCAAACGTAGAAAATTCTAGCTAAGTATTCAGATTTAGTTTTATTTTTAGCCTTTGAAAGTTGGCAATCTCATTTCACGACCTATACGTCCATTAATTGTGGATATTTAAGTTAATTCATGATCAGGAAGCTCAATAGGTGAACCCGGACAAGGTTTGGATTTTTTGGACTTCGTTTGAAGCACTTTTGGAATCCCAAAATAGTTAACCAATGCGATCTTGGCACACCACGTCAGATATCACGTTGGTTAATATTTTCCCTAGCCACCAGCATAAAATTCCAGTGAGTCGATGCTAACTTGGCACGATGCGTTGGATATCGCATCTGTACCAATAATGCGGCACATCGACCTGCGCATCGCTGGACATATTTTATTACAATCATTAAAGATCCGCATCTAGAGGGGCAATTAAGTCAATTTACCCCCACCCTTATTCCGTAATAACATAAAATTAAAGCCTATTACAAGCACTTTAGGTAAAATTTCATCAACTTTCTCCTAATTGAAAACCCTAAGTTCAATACTCATCTTCAAGAATCTCAAGAATTCCACCGTCATTTTCCAAATAAGTTCAAGATTCAAGATTCCCAACTCAAGAATTCCAAGAACCCTTCTTCAAGAGTACAAACAAAATCTTAAAAGAAAGTCTATTCATCTAGTTCTTTATCCGAGGTATGTGGGGTTTGAACAAGAATAAATCTTTCGTTCTTGTGCCCAAAAACTTAGATTTTATTAAAGATTTTGATGAATTCCAAGTTGTGATTTATACCCAAAGTATCTTGTTTTAAGTTTATGAACTTGTAAGTGATTTAAACTTTGAAGTGCAAGTTTATTCAACCTATTTATGCTTTGAATTGAGGATTTATACCATGAATTGCATATACCTATTGTGAATTGTTATTCTAAAGTGTTACCAAGATAGTTGTCAAGAATTAAGCTTTGTTATGAAATCATGATTATTTAAGTATATATATATATATATATATATATATATATATATATATATGCTTTAAATCCAAGGATGAATTTTCAAGATTTTTAAAGTATTTCAATTCTATTATTATGAACATGAGGTTTATTGTGATTTAGCATGATTTCCAAGTATGGGTTGTAAGCTATAAGATTCATTCTTGGTAATTAAGAAAGATGAATTTTAAGCATGATTAGATCTTTTGATCCTAATCTAAGATAGGGAACCTACATTGTTCATATAGTTCATGATTTAAAGTAAAGAGAAGCATTATTAGTTTTCATTATTGACCTTTGTGCTATTTTAAGGTGGATTTTCCCTAAAAAGTTCTGAGCAATAAGTATGGGAGTACTATTTAGCACCAAGCTGGTTATGATTCCAAGGTCTCATGCCCCAGAACTACGTGCCACTATAGGTTTTTGACTTGACCATAATGGGCTAAGATAGTGATCACTTAAGTTAAGTTTCTATTCCAATGGCAAGGGAAGAACTGCTCTCCCCAACGTGGGTAAGACGTTGGACTCTATGTTAGCTCACATGGTTTATATCGGTTAGAAGAAACTCCCAAACCTAAAGTTCCCAAGTCCTTGAGTCCCAATGTTCCTAAGTCCTAAAAGAATACATGAATCAAAAAGCTTTTGGAAAACTAAGTGTAATGACTCAAAATATTTATACCCTAAGCTTTACTATTTATAATTGATGATCTTTAGAATTTTGGATTACTCAAGCTATGTGAGTCATTTATTCTTAGCATGCATGATTTTATAAACTGTGATGGTATTGTTTATATATTACATGCACCCCCATATACTCAGTATATACTAAAAGTACTGATCCACATATATGTCTATGTGCTACATTGTATCATAATGTAGGTTCAGGTGCTCGGTCTCAGGAGCGACCGTGTTTTCCGAGTATCTCATCTACAAACCTACATTTGGTGAGTCCATATGGTTTGAGGACCTACTTCTACAACTTTCCAATTTTCATAGTATTTGAGTTAATATTTTCTGTTTAGTCTGAGTCAGTTGGGGGCCTGTCCCAATGACTCTCTAGTTCTTTAGAAGTAGAGGCCTGTCCGACTATTAGTTGCTTTGACCTGACTTTGCAGTATTTTATTATTTAGATATTGTTTTTAGTTACTTCTGTTAAGACTTTCCATAATAACAGTATTATTGCTTGACTAGTTTATTTAAAAGTAAGCTCCAAATTCAAAAATATGCTCAAAGGGTTAGCTTAGGGCTACTTGTAGACTTGAGCACCGTGTGACGTCTCGAGATTAGATTTTGAGGTATTACAAACTTGGCATCAGAGCCTAAGGTTTAAAGAATCCTAGTGAGTTAGACAAGTTGTATTACGTAGAGTCTTGATCATGAATGTGAAGTGCGCCACATTTATGAGCAAGAGGCTATGAGATATTTAGGAAAACCATCTCTTCCTTTCATAATCCATCGGTCTTACAGCTATCTCTATCTACTATTAACTCGAGCTCTCTAGTGACAGAAAATGCCCCTACAGATCTAACGCCTATAGAAATGATTATCAGTCACCCCATCCTGTTGATCCCCTGAATGAGAATGTGTCTCATGCCAAATTTTGGGCTGTCGTTCAGGTACTAGCCCAAGCTGTGACTTCTAATGTTCAAGCCAATAATCAAGCTGCAGTACTGCATGAGAAAGAAGTTAATTTCACTGCAGCCAGACTTTGTGACTTTATGAGGATGAATCTACCAAAATTCTTTGGGTCAAAGGCAGGTGAGAACCCACAACTGTATCTTGATGAGGAGAACAAGATCACCCAAGTTATAAATGTTATCGAATAAGAGAGTTTAGAATTGGCATACTATAGGCTGAAGGATACTACTTATGATTGGGTTGTGATATAGAAGAAGAGTAGAGGAGAGAATGCAGCTCTCATGAAGTAAACAAGTACTGCCTTAAGTTTAACCAGTTATCTAAGTATGCTCCTGATTTGATAGCTGACCCCAGATCTAGTATGAGCAAGTTCATGACTGGTGTGTCTGGATTGGTAGTTAAGGAGTGTATGACTTCTATGCTCAATAGAATGGAAGAATTACCCCACTACTCATGCTTGGTTCTAGGTGCGGGGGAACTAGGTGAAGATGGCACTGGCAAAGACGGACGAATCTAAAATTGCCTACAATTTTCTCCATGAGATCTAGCCTGACCATACTCAAACTGCCCTATTTTGGCCCTCTTACTTACTCTCTCTCTCTCCTTTATCTTCTCTGCCTCAATCTGTTGAGCATGCATTATCAATCTAGAAAAGTCCGTCTCTGTAGTAAGCTCCGTTGTCCTCCATGTACTAAGTATGGTAGGACTTATCCCGACGAGTGTTTGGCTGAGCAGAAGGGTTGTTTTGGTTGTGGCAACATGGGCTATAAAATTAGAGAGTGTCCGTATGCTATGCAGGGAAATAGAGATGTTCGTTCCTAGACTCAGGCTACCAGTGCACCAACTCCTGTAGCTCGCCCAACCTCTCCTCAAGGCGCTTCATCCAGTATCGATGATGGTCAGCACCAGAACTAATTTTATTCCGTACCTTCCCATTAGGAGCAGGAAGTTTTACTACATATTGTTAATGGTTTACTTCATGTCTTCCATTTTGATGTATATATATTCTTAAACCATGGGTCGAGTTTCTTTTATGTGACCCCGTTAGTTGCTGTGAATTTTGAGATATGTTCTAAAAAGATCCCTGAGACTTTCCTAGTTTCTACCCTAGTAGATGAGTCAGTTGTTGCTAAACAGATCTAAAAAAAGTGCCCTATCACTATCCTTCATAAGGTCATGTTCGCAAATCTAATAGAATTAGATATGGTTAATTTTGATCTTATTCTTGGTATGGATTGGTTTCATTCTTATTAGGCTTCTATAGATTGTCGTACCCATGTGGTTAAGTTTCACTTTCCAGATGAGCCAGTCTTTGAGTGGTCAGGTAATTCAATATCTCCCAATAGTCATTTCATATCTTATCTTAAGGCCAGAAGATTGATATTCAAAGGTTGCATTTACCATTTAGTTCGAGTTAAAGACACTATGTTTAATACCCCACCAATTCAGTCAGTCAAAATAGTAAATGAGTTTCCTGATTTTTTTCCAGAGGATATCCCAGGGGTACCTCTCGATAGAGAGATAGAATTCAACATTGACCTTCTTCCCGATACTCATCCAATTTCTATTCCTCCAAATCGTATGGAACCCGCAGATCTTAAGTAGTTGAATGAGCAACTCAAGGATATTTTAGATAAAGGTTTCATAAGGACCAATGTTTTTCAATGGGGCACTCCCGTTCTATTCGTGTGAAAGAAAGATGGTTCCTTGCATATATGCATTGACTATCGTTAGCTAAATAAGGTCACAATCAAGAATAAATACCCTCTCCCTAGAATTGATTAATTGTTTGATCAATTACAAGGTGCCAGTTATTTCTCAAAGATAGACCTTAGATCCGGCTATCATCATCTCAAGTTAAGGGATGTGACATTTCGAAGACTGCCTTCAGGACCAGTTATGGTTATTTTAAGTTTCTAGTCATGTCTTTTGGGCTAACCAATGCTCCAACAGCTTTCATGGACCTCATGAATTGAGTGTCCATACAGTATCTAGCTATGTTTGTCCTAGTATTCATAGATGATATCCTTGTCTATTCCCGTAGAGAGGATGACCAAGCTGATCATCTTCGAATTGTCTTGCAAACTCATAAAGACCATCAATTGTTCGCCAAATTTATCAAGTGTGAAATTTGGATAAGGTCAGTATCCTTTCTTGATCATATTATTTCCGCCAATGGCATTGTAGTTGATCCCCAAAAGGCAAAAGACATAAGAAACTATTCTAGACCTATCTCTCCATCAGACATTAGGAGTTTCTTAGGCCTAGATGGCTATTAACACTATTTTGTTGAAGGTTTCTCATATATTATGTCTCCTATGTCTAGACTGACCCAAAAGAAAGTTAAGTTCCAGTGGTCAGATTCCTGCGAGAAGAGTTTTAAAAAATTGAAGACTCCTCTCAATAAAGCCCCAGTGTTAGCATTACCATATGGTACTGAAGGTTTTATAGTTTATTATGATGCCTCTAGAGTTGGTTTAGGTTGTGTGTTCATGCAGAGAGGTAAGGTCATAGCCTATGCCTCCAGACAGTTGAAACCTCATGAAAAGAATTATCCAACTCATGATCTAGAATTAGTTGCTGTGGTGTTTACCTTGAAAATATGGAGACACTATCTTTTTGGTGTTTATGTTGATATGTACACAGACCACAAAAGCTTACAATATGTGTTCACTCAGAGGGATTTAAATCTCCATCAGAGAAGGTGGTTAGAGTTGCTGAAAGATTATGACATGAGTGTGTTGTACCATTAAGTCAAGGCCAATGTAGTGAAAAATGCCCTTAGAAAATTGTCTATGGGCGGTGTTGCTCATGTGGAGAAAGATAAGAAAGAGTTAGCTTGAGAAGTTTACCTTTTGGAAATCTTGGTTGTTAGATTGGTTGATTAAGCTGAGGGTAGCATTTCGGTGCAAAATAGTGCAGAACCTTCACTAGTTTCAGAGGTGAAGGAGAAACAAGGTCAGGACCCTACCCTAGTTGAGTTGAAGGAGTCCTCTAAAGACCAAAAGGTAGAGGTTTTCTCCTAAGGGGGATATGGTGTGCTAAGATACCAAAGAAGATTATGTGTGCCATATGTTGATGAATTGAGGCAGCGAATTATGGTGGAAGCGCATGGTACGCGTTATTTCATTTATCCAGATGCTACCAAGATGTACCATGACTTGTGGGAAATCTATTGGTGTATTGGTATGAAGAAAGATATAGCAGAGTTTGTGGAAAAGTGTGCAACTTGCCAAAAGGTTAAGGTAGAGCACCAAAGACCTGATTGTATGTTGTAGGAGTTCAGTATCCCCTCTTGGAAGTGGGAAGAGGTGAATATGTATTTTGTGACTGGTTTACCCCAATCACATTGTCATCATGATTTGATTTGGGTTATTTTTGACTGATTCACCAAGTCAGCGCATTTCTTGCCTGTCCATACGTCCTTTACAATGAAGGATTATGCTAAGTTGTATATTCGAGAGATAGTCAGAATGCATGGAGTTCCCTTGTCTATCATCTTAGATAGGGGTACTCAGTTTACTTCCCAGTTTTGGACAGCCTTTCAGAAATGTCTTGGCACCCAAGTCCATCTTAGTTCAGCTTTTCATCCGTAGACAGACGGTCAGGTAGAGAGGACCATCCAAACTCTAGAATATATGTTGAGGGCATGTTCTCTTGATTTCAAAGGTAGTTGGGATGAGAATTTTTCATTGATTGAATCCTCTTATAACAATAGTTACCATTCTAGCATTCAGATGGCCCCATTTGAATCTCTTTATGAGAGGAGATGTAGATCATCCATTGGTTGTTTTGAAGTGGGTGAGGCCTCTCTACTTGGGCTTGATGCAGTGTTTGAAGCTATAGAGAAGGTTAAGTTGATTATAAAAAGATTAAAAATAGCATAGAGTCATTAGAAATCATATGCGGATGTGAGAAGAATGGACCTCGAGTTTGAAGTGGGTGATTTAGTTTATTTGAAGATTTCACCCATGAAAGGGGTGAAGAGATTTGGCAAGAAGGGGAAACTTAGTCCCTGGTATGTTGGCCCTTATAGAATTCTGAGACATGTGGGGAAAGTAGCTTACGAGCTGGAGTTTCCCATAGACTTTTGAGCCGTCCATCCTATCTTTCATCTCTCTATGCTTAATAAGTACATCGGTGACCCCACCGTTATAGTACCTTTAGGAAGCTCAGAAATTTAGAATAACCTTTCCTATGAAGAAATTCCAGTTGAGATTTTAGACCATCAGATTCGTAGACTGAGGAACAAAGTTCCCTTGGTCAAAATTCTTTGGCAAAATTAGTCGGTTGATAGCGCTACTTGGGAAACAGAAGCTGATATGCGAACCTAGTATCCTCATCTTTTCGCCGCAGATTCTGATTCAGCTCAAGGTAACAAGCTTCCTCAAATCACCTATTTTCAATTCAAAATTTCAAGCTTTATATAGCCAGTCATTCGCATTTGCATTTATTTTTGTCAGGCTTCCAGTAAAGTAATGCATGCCAGTTATAGCCTCAGTTTTCAGCATCTCAGTTTCGTTAACCATATTCGAGGAAGAATGTTTCCCAAGGGGGAGATATTGTAAGGCCCCGTAAATTTCTAACTTAATTTAGTCCTTTATGTTTGTTAAGGGGCCCTAGACTTAGAAAATTCTAGCGAAGTATTAAGTCTTAGTTTTATTTTTATCCTTCGAAAGTTGGTAATCTCATTTCATGACCAAGACGTCCTTTAATTGTGGATATTTAAGTTAATTCATGTTAGAAAGGTCAATAGTGAACCCAAACTAGTTTCATATTTTTCGAACTTTGTTTGAAGCTCCTTTGGAATACAAAAACCGTGAACCAACGCAATCTTTCCGCGCCGCGTCAACTATCACGTTGGTTAATATTTTCCACAGCTACTAGAGTCAAATTCTAGTGAATCTACGCTAACTTGGTGCGATGCGTCTGATATCAAATTGGTACCAATAACGCGGCGCGTCGACTTAGGCGTCGCTGGGCGTATTTTATTTCCATCATTAAAGATCTGCATCTAGAGGGGAAATTAAGTCAATTTCCCCCACCCTTATTCCATCTAAACACAAAATTAAAGACTATTACAAGAACTTTAGGCAAAATTTCATCAACTTTCTCCCAATTGAAAACCCTAAGTTCAATACTCATCTTCAAGAATCTTAGGAATTCCACTGTCCTCTTTCCAAATAAGTTCAAGATTCAATATTCCCTACTCAAGAATTCTAAGAACCTTTCTTCAAGGGTACAAGCATAATCTCAAAAACATGTTTGTTCATCTAGTTCTTTATCCAAGGTATGTGGTGTTTGAACAAGAATAAATCTTTTATTCTTATGCCCAAAAACTTATATTTTATCAAAGATTTTGATGATTTGCAAGTTGGGGTTTATACCCAAAGTATCTTATTTTATATTTATGAACTTGTAAGTGATTTAAGCTTTGAAGTGCATGTTTATTCAACCTATTTATGCTTTGAATTGAGGATTTATACCATGAATTGCATATCACTATTGTGAATTACTATTCTAAAGTATTTCCAAGATAGTTGTCAAGAATTAAGCTTCGTTATGAAATCGTGATTATTTAAGTATATATATATATACTTTAAATCCAAGGATGAATTTTTGAGATTTGTAAAGTATTTCAATTCTATTACTGTGATCATGAGGTTTATTGTGATTTGGTATGATTTCCAAGTATGGGTTGTAAGCCATAAGTTTCATTCTTGGTAATCAAGAAAGATGATTTTAAGCAAGATTTGGTCTTTTGATCCTAATCTAAGATACGAAACCCACATTGTTCATATAGTTCATGATTTAAAGTAAAGAGAAGCATAATTGGTTTTCATTATAGACCCCTGTGCTATTTTAAGGTGGATTTTCCCTAAAAAGTTCTGATCAATAAGTATGGGAGTAGTATTTAGCACCGAGTTGGGTATGATTCCAAGGTCTCATGCCCCAGAACTACGTGATACCGTAGGTTTCTGACATACCCATAGTGGGCTAAGATAGTGATCACTTAAGTTAAGGTTCTATTCCAATGGCAAAGTTAGAATAGCTCTCCCCAAAGTGGGCAAGACGTTGGACTCCATGTTAGTTCACATGGTTTATGTCGGTTAGAAGAAACTCCCAAGCCCAAAGTTTCCAAGTCCTTGAGTCCCACATTCCTAAGTTTTAAAAGAAGAGGTGAATCAAAAAGTTTTTAGAAAACTAAGTGTAATGACTCACAAGATTTAGACCACATGCTTTACTATTCATAATTGATGATCTTTAGAATTTTGGATTACTCAAGCTATGTGAGTCATTTATTCTTAGCATGCATGATTTTATAAAGTTTGATGGTATTGTTTACATATTACATGCACCCCCATATACTCAATAGATCCTCAAAGTGCTAATCTATATATACGTCTATTTGCTTCATTGTCTCATAATGTAGGTTCAGGTTCTCAGTCTCAGCAGTGACAGTGATTTTCGAGCATCTCATCTACATCCCTAAATTTGGTGAGTCCTCATGGTTTGAGGACCTACTTCTGCAGCTTTCCAGTTTTCATAGTATTTGAGTTACTATTTTCAGTTCAGTTCGAGTCAATTGGAGGTCTGTCCCAATGACTCTCTAGTTCAATAGCAGTAGAGGCTTGTAGGACTATCAGTTGCTCTGACTAGACTTTGCAGTATTTTGACATTCAGATATTGTTTTCAGTTACTTCAGTTCGGACTTACTATTATAACAATATTATCGCTTGACTAGTTTGCTTAAAAGTAAGCTCCAGGTTCAGTAACATGCTCAAAGGGTTAGCTTGGGGCTACTTGTAGCCTTGAGCATCGTGCGACGTCTAGATATTAGATTTTGGGGCGTTACAATAATGACTTGAGAAATTGGGTTGTGACACCAATGGACCTGGTCCTTTATTTTGGAACTTATGAAATGAGATCTCCTTCAGAATTGTTCCTCTTGAGCCCTGAGAATTGATTTCTTTGCTCCTTTTAAGGATCTAATATGTGTCTAGTCCCTTAGTAGGTTAGTCATATCCTCAAAACAATGCATAGTACTGTAGTAACTATGCATCATCACCTTTCCTGGATGATATTGAATGGTTACATCATAATCCTTTAGTAACTCCATGTACCACCTCTATTTGAAATTTAAGTCCTTTTGAGTGAAAACATGATGGATTCTTTGATAGTATACAAAGACTTCACATTTGATAACATATAGGTAGTGTCTCTATATTTTCAGTGCAAAAACCACCGCTGCCATCTCCAAGTCATGAGTTGGATAATTCCTCGAATGAACCTTCATTTTCCTTGAAGGATAGGCTATCATGTTCTTCTCATTCATTAACACAACACCTAAGATAGAACATAAAGTATCATAAAATACTGTGAAATTCTTACCTTCACTAGTAAAGTAAGGCTGAGAGTTATGGTCGAAAGAGACTTGAAATTTTGAAATATCTCTTCAAACTTGTGAGACAAAACAAAAAGTAACTTCTTTTTAGTCAATCCTGTCAAGTGAGTAGCAATAGAAACAAATTTTTGAAAAATATCTACTAATAGTTGGCCAAATACATGAAGCTATGAACTTTGTCCATAGAGGTGGGTCTAGCCCAACTCTTAACAACATCAATATGTTGGGGATCCCTCATTACCTCTTTTTTAAAAACTACATGTTTGAAAAAGGACATAAATGACATCTAAAGTTTGTGCTTAGAGAACTTCACATAAAGATTCTTCTCTTTCAAAATATCCAAGACTATGTGCAAATTCCCTGCTTTCTTCTCTTTGCTTTTAGAGTAAATTAAAAGGTCATCAATAAATATAATGACAAAAAAATCCAAGATTTATTTAAAAATACCATTCATGAAGATCATGAATACTGCATTAGACAAACCAAAAGATATTGCAAAGAATATATAACGCCCATAATGAGTATTGAAAGCTATTTTAGTAATATCCTCAGTTCGGATCTTCAACGGATGATACCCAACTTTAGATCTATTTTAGAAAACATTGAAGCGCCTTACAACTGGTCAAACAAATAATCTATTTTAGCTAATGGTTACTTGTTTTGTATGGTTACCTTATTCAACTGCCGATAATCTAAACACATTCTCATAGTACCATCCTTCTTCTAAACAAACAATACTGGAGAGACCCAAGGAAAAGCACTAGAAGGAATGAAACCCATATCAGGCATCTCTTGCACTTAAGTCTTAAGCTCTCTTAACTCAGTCAGAGCCATACTACAAGGAGGAATAAATATGGGTCTAGTACCCAACTATAAATCAATAAAAAGTGAATGTCCTAATCAGGAGGCATACTATCAAGACAATAGAAAACGCCTCCTAAATTTCATATACTATAGGAACTGACTCAATAGAGGAGATCTCTACACTACTGTCCAAAATATATGCAAAGAAGACTAAACACCCTATGATACCCTAAACTTTTAAGTTGAGAATTTAAACATTTAAGTATGTAGTTATATCTAACCATTGATTTTTGTTTATGCCTAGGTTTTAAGGTTAAATTTCTTTTCTGATAAGAGTATTGGATGTTATTTAAGGTCATAAGAAGTCCCTAATAATAATTTGTGTTGAAAACTCCTCTAGTGATTAAGTTCGCATATGAGATTCCAGTATGGTCAAATTAATGATCATTACTCCTAGAATCTCTAGAGTTATGTATCCTAATACTAAGAAAATTAAAGATTTTGATTTTTGTTTCCAATACCACGAACTTCTTGTTAATCTAATTTTTGATGTGTGAGTTGATGCTAACACATTTGAGGATTTTAACTGAGAATAATTGCAAAGTCTTAAGCAAATTTTGTCGTTTTTGAGTGTTTTATATTTTATTTTGTGGTAGAAGCTAAGATGCTAGAGAACCAACAAGGATGGAAGCAAAAAAGTTAAAATCTGAAGCAAAAAGAAGAGAAGTGTGGCTGACGACATTATGAATTTATGTAGTTGTTCCGATCATTACATCATGAGTGGCTAAACCCCTCTAACCTGAATTATGGGATCTATGGGTTAAGTTTTGGTAAGATGCTAAGTGTTTAAGATTCAAAAGGTAATAGGACTCCTTGATAATTCCAAGATTTTAATCATTGTCTATTGGTTGCAAACAATAGATCGCACCTGCTTTGATTTGCTTGAGATAAAAAATCAAATACAGTAGGAAGTGAATTATTGTCAGGGACTTGGAAGCACTAAAAACTTCCATTTAACAATTGATGTTGTAACAAGGTTGATTAACCTGAGGTAAAGTTTGGTCAGTGAATATAAATTCCCTAAGTCCGAGAGGATTAGGTAATTAAATGCTTAAATAGGTCGAGAGACATTTAGCCATAACTTCGATAAAAATAATTTGTTGTCCTATTTACTGTGAGAATCTTGAATTACTATTAGTATTTGTCAAGTGCCAAAACCCATAGTGAACATAATTCTGGTTTTCCATAAACTCTTGATTACAAATACTGAAGCTAAAGTGACTAACAATTATTTGTTAAACTCAAAACCCCCTATTTCAGGAAACATCCAACTATCAGTTGATTAACTCGCAAATGACATACGTTCACACCATATTCTCTGTGGGATTAGACCCCAACCTAGTTGGGCTATATATTGACAACGATTGCTTACATTCTCATTAGAGAGGTGTAGTTTGAGAGTTATCAAACATGGCACCGTTACCGGGGAATACGGTTGTAAATTGAAGTTTGTGTGCACTAATTGATTGTAAGTCAAGTTTCCTAGTTGTACATTTATCTATTACTTTTGTTTATTGCAGGATCTTTGTAGTGTATGTCAAGAACCAGAAGTTTTGGAGAACCATTAGTACCACTAAATTCAGAACTGCAATAAATTGAAAGAATGGTAGCCCATCTAGAGGCTGACAGATTAACAGCCTTAGCTAGAGCTCAGGTGAATATGTAGAATGTTGGGCAACAAGCACATCATCCAAATCCCAATGATGAAGATTTGGGAGACGAGGAGTTGCTAAATCCTTGTAACCCAAGGCGTGCAGAGCAAGTTGCTGCACCAGTACAATGTAATGCTAATAGGAACAGTCCATTCCAAGGAAGGCAAGATTACCAGCCTGTATAGTATGACCTTAATGATGATGATGATGGAATGGATGGAGAAGGTAAAACGGGTGCAATTATTCCTCCACCATTGGCACCTGGGGAAAAATTCAACATTACGAGTACTATGATTCAACTCCTCAATCTGAAGGGGTTGTTTGGTGGCCTTCCTGGGGATGACCCAAACTTGCATTTGGTGAACTTTGTCACCATCTGTAAATCTTTTGATAACCCAGGAGTGGGTCAGAATGCTATCTGATTGAGGTTGTTTCCGTTATCTCTGTCTGGGGAGGCAACTTTGTGTCTTAATGAGCTAACACCCGATTCTATAACCAACTGGAGGCAGTTGAAAAGAGCTTTCCTAGAAAGGTTCATTTTGCCTTCCAGGAGGGTACAGTTGAGCGATGCGATCAATAACTTTAGGCATCTCTCGACTAAAGCCTTGCATGAAACCTGGGAGAGATTCAAGAAGAAGCTGACACAGTGTCCGAACCACAATAGGACAAAAATACACTTGATGGAGACTTTGTACAGGGCTCTTAACTTTGTCACAAAACTAATTGTACATAATGCTGCTAGTGGTTCATTTGTTAATCTTACATTCCCAGAGGCTTCAGAGATGCTAGAGAGAATGACCAAATAGAGTCGAGCATGGCATACTAGAGACTCTGTGGTAGCCAGCCCTACTATTTTTGTGGGCACGACTGCGGAATAATGCAGAAGAGATGAAGAGCATGATCGATACATGGCTCACCTAAATATACAGATGTATCTGCTAACCAAGCACTTGATATCATGCAAGACTGAGAAGGTGAAAGATGTGGGATCTCAGGATAGAGTTGATGTAGATGCTGAAGAAGAGGCGAACTATGTTAATAATCAGGGGGTTTTTAAGGCAATGGCCAAGGGAATAAAGGTCAGAATTATTATGATAAGCCTGGTTATAAAGATAGGGATAAATGAAATTAGAGGAACAATAATGATAGGAGCGGACTCTGTGTCCCTCCTGGAAATCGTGAGGCTGCTACAATAAGTTCTGAAAAGATGTCTATAGAGGACATGACGGCTAAGTTGCTGAAGGGAGTGGAGGCTACCAACTCTGGTGTGACTACCATAAGGATCGATCTATCATCTATTAGTCAGTTGGTTAACTCATACTCCACCGCAATAAAATAGTTGGAGCAGCAGATAAAGCAACTCTCCATAGCATTTAACTAGAGCAAGAGTAGAACGTTACCAAGCGATACGGTACAAAATCTGCAAAACGATGGATCATGTATGGTGACTACCACTAGGAGTGGTAAGATATTACCTGGCCCTTCTGTGGGAAATGTTTTGTTGAAGATGTGACTGAGGCAGGGGATGAACCCAAAGAAGAATGTCCAGTGGAGTTTGAGAAGCTGGATGGTTCTGATGGTCCTCAAGAAAAGAGAAAGAGAAGGAGAATGAGGTAGTGTTGAAAACTTTCCCAAAACCACCACCTCCCTTTCCTCAACAATTGAAGAAAAAGACTGATGATGCAAAATTCAGCAAGTTTATGGCAATTCTCAAACAATTAATGGTGAATGTGCCATTGGTTGAGGCACTTGAGCAAATGCCAGGATATGAAAGTTTATGAAAGACCTAGTCACGAAGAAATAGAAGGTTAGCCATGAGCCGGATTACAATCTTCATCATTGTGGTGCTATCTCCATAAGGTCTTTAGTGCAGAAAAAGGTAGATCCGAGAGCATTTACCATCCTGTGCACTGTTGTGTCCCTGAAATTTATAAAATCACTATGCGATTTAGGAGCCATTATAAACCTAATGCCACTAATGGAAGATAGGTCTGTAAAGCGGCCAGCGAGCATATTACATGATGTATTAGTAAAGGTGGCCGACTTTATATTGCCTGCTGATTTTGTAGTCCTAGAATGTGAGGTGGACTTTGAAGTGACCATCATCCTGGGTAGACCATTCCTTGAAACTGGGAGAGTGATAGTGGACATGGAGCTGAATGAGTTGAAGTTTAGACTCAACGACAAAGAAACAAGATTCAAAATACACTCTTCCATGACAAAGAAAAAAGAGATGAGTGTTCTCTCAATTATGGATGTATTCTATTAAGAAGTAATCGAGATACCTGAGTCATGCCGCGACATTAAATCAGGCGCTACATGGGAAGTAACCCATGATCCTCATGATTGATCTACTCTAGGTATACCCTAATCCTTCGTTCAATTTTTCTTTGATTTTAAGCTGAGGGTGTAGGGTAAATTGTTGTTGTAAAATTTTGTAGTCGACTAGGAAAAATACTAGTACTTGAGGAAGTTAGCTTGTTTTTATAATTTTTGAGCACCTCTCCAATGGACTGAGTAGTTACTTATGTGAATTGCATCTAAGTGTTACCACTGTGCATCTTTGTATGGCATTAGTTCTAGTGACAAAATAATCAGTGCTAAACAACTGCATAAACTAAACGAGTAGTAGCTTGTGATATACTTGTGTGCCATATGTGTGTGAGATCTTACTCAGTTCCCATTGTATGTTGAATTTAGAACATTCCAGGTTAGTCTTACCTAGGTTGAATGATAGGGGATAGGAAAGGATAATAGGCTATTTTGATATTAGCCTACTATTAGCCTAAATGACCTTCCCTGTATGTAGAATATCCCTTGATCCCTACTTTGAGCCTGATTAGCCTATTTTTTTATGACACCTATCACCTTCTAGTTTATATCATAATGAACCTATTTTGGCCCTGGTCCTCCTTGGAAACTGTGCACTTTGACTTAGGAAAATGGCCTAAGTTGAGGGTGGCTATCATAGGGATGCGTGATGTAAAATGAGTAAGAAGAAAGGTAGAGTAAAAGAAAAGAATAAAAAGTTGGGTGCTGTAGAAAAGAGCAAGAAAAAGAAAAGTTGTGAAAAAAGAAAAAGTGATTGTAGGAAAGACTGAATCCATCCTGAATAAGTGTGATCAAGAAAAGAGAAGAATAGAAAAAAGCTAATGAGTGAAAACCCAAAAAGCTAGTGTAGTGTCAAGGAGACTTAGTCACTATAAATATCACCGAGTAACATACTATCCCCTAGCCTACTTTACAAACCAAAGAGAAGACCTATAGTGATCCTAGTGGACCTGTCTGATGATCTGGGTAATGAAAATAACGTCCAGCCTATTTTATTCAACATACATTGATTGGAACTTCATTCTGAGAGTGAGTGTTTTGTGATTGTCCCCATGGTTGTATATGTGATGTCTGATATGTGATGTGTGAGAAAATGCCGACACATTTAAGACCTTTAACCAAGAATAATTGCAAAGTCTTAAGAAAATTTTGTCATTTTTTATTTGCTTATGTCTAATTTTACAGTTTAAGCTGATAGGATAGAGAACTAACAAGAATGGAAGAAAATAAGTTGAAATCTGAAGGAATCTGAAGAGAAGTATGGCTGACGACATCTGTGATAAGTTGTCAGCCCGGTGATAGGCTATCACAGTTATCGTCAGACTTAAGCATGAGTTGAAGCCTGTGACGACATCTGGTGATATGATGTCAAAAGTGTGATACGCCGTCATGAATGTCATCATCCTTAAACAGAGAATGAGAGTTGAAGACATTTTTATGACGACGTTCATGATAAGCTATCAGGGTGGTGATAAGGCGTCAACGTTGTCGTCAGCCTTAGACAACAGAAAACAAAAGTGCAGATGAGCTGATGACATCCGTGATAAGCCGTCAGACTCCTAATATACTATCACGGATCTCGTCGTCTATTCCGAGAAAAAGCTGCAACTTTAATTTTATTTCCTTATTTAGGTTAAGCTATTTAAAGATTTATTTTAGGGTATTATAGGAGGCATTCATTCATCATCATCATTATTCTAAAGAGAGTTCGATATTTTGAGTCTTGGAGAATATTTTTCGATATTTCTTTCTCTATCTTTTTGGATTCGAACAATACACCTATTTTGGGGATTTTCCTTTGTGATCTAATCTATGATTCACTAATTATTATTCATCTCTGTAAGTTAATATTCACAATTATGAATTCAATTATGTGTTTTGTTCTTTGCATCATGAGTGGCTAAACTCTGTTAACCTGAATTATGGGATCTAGGGTTAGATCATGATGATGTACTAAACACTCAAGATTTAATAGATGGTAGGATTTCTTGATAATTCTGATATTTTAATAAATGTCTGTTGGTTGCAAATAGTAGACACACCTACTTTGATTTGCTTGGGAAAGAAATCATATACAGTAGGAAGTGAATTATCAATAGGGACTCGAAAATTCTTCGTTTAATAATCAGTGCTGTAACAAGGTTGATTAACCTGAGGTAAAATCTGGGCAGTGAATAGCGATTTCCTAAGTCCGAGAGGATTAGGAAATTAGACGCTTAAATAGGTCGAGAGACATTTGAGCATATCATCGATAAAGATAGCTTGTTATCCTAACCACCGTTAGAATATTGAGTCACCTTTAGCATCTATCATGTACCCTAAGCCCTAGTGAACATAATTCTGGTTATTTCATAAAATCTAGACTACAAACATCGAAATTAAAGCGACCGACAATTATTTTCTAATCATTAAAAAACCCCATTTTGTCTTCTCGTGCCAGTTATTTGAATTTAACTTGTATCTTTAGTTTCAAACTAGTTTAATCACCACTAACATTATTCCCTGTGGATTTGAACCCGACTCCAAAGTTGGGTAAATATATTGATGACGACTTCCTTACACTAAATTGAAGTGTAAGTTGAGCATTATCAAAAATGGCGTCGTTGCGGGGAACAATTTGGCGTATTGAATTGGTTTTGCATTTTAGTCTACTTGCTTGAATTCAAACTTATAAATATTTCTTTTTAATTTTCTTTTATTTCTCGTGTTAGGTAGATTTTTATTTTAGTTTACTTATTACAATGGCATCATGGAATGAACATGATCTTGGTGGTTGTAAATCTTATCTTGATGATCCATGTCCATATTGTGATGGACCTCACTTTTGGCAAGATTATAGATATGCTCCCCGGAGAGAGATGTGTGCACCTTCTCCATCCTATCGGGAGTATGATTGTTCATTATGTGGTGGTCAAGATGGACATTGGAGTGATTTCCAAAATTCCCCCTCACCTCGGTATGCTAACCCAAATTTTAGTTTTTTTTTATTTTGATAGTTCTTATGGTCAAGAACAGAAAGAACGAAGCACCAGAAAGAGTGGCATTGAAGCTATGCTTAAACTAATGTTGGAGTATGTGGACACAATGAATGATATCATATGTGATATACATCAAGACATAAGGTCAAATAACGAGGAAAGAAGAATGATAAAGGATATAGATATAGAGGTCAAGCATTAAAAACACTTTTCCACATTATGTTTAGATGATATCTTGTCTGTGGAATCATTTAACATAATGGACAAGTGTGAAGATGAGGAGCAAGAATCTAATGTTGATGATGAGCTTGATGTTGAGCAACCCTAGGTGATTTCCCAACCAACTGAACCATTTTTGAATGAAGATGCCAAAGACGAGGAAATGGTACTAGAGTCAAAAGAAGAAATCAAGCACAATCTTTGTGAAGACTCTAGTCCATTTTAGGGTAAACATACTAATAGGTATGCTACTCCAAAATTTAGAGTTAGTCATCGTTCGAACCACTTTTCAATATTATGCTTGGTGGATGTGATGAAAGTCGAATCATCCAAGAAAATGATGTATTTTGAAAATGAGGAGGAAGATTCTTACATTTTGGAGTTTGTCCTTCCAAAAGGGTATACTACAACCCCAATCTTGAAAGACAAGAATATTAAAGATCGATGTCCATTTAGTGGATTTTTAAGATTCTCACCATTGCCCAATGAGCCCACATGAAAGTTTGATGCAAAATTGGGCAAGCAGTTCAAGTCTTCGAAGTAGCGCGATAGAATATTCCTTATCATGCCCTGACATTTTCCCAGCGTACCTAAAAGATGTTAAGATCGAAAGATGGGCCGGCAATTTAAATCGTCTAAGTGGAGGGATAAAAGATGATTAAATAATGTCGTGCCGCGACATTAAATTAGGAACTGTTTGGGAGGCAAGCCAAGGTATTTTGTTGTTTGTATTCGTATTATGTGATTGACATCAGATATTTGCACCCATGGTTCCACATGTATGTTTCTAACTCTCTTGTTTTGGTTTGACGCATTGGGGACAGTGCATAGTTTTAAGTTGAGGGTGAGGCTACTTATGGGTGTTGATGTCCTCTTAGGGTTTTTGTTGCCGTGCCTCTTTTCCCCGGAGTCTTGTTCCTAGTAGAGCTTGTATATTTAGGCGTATTGTGTTTTGTTTTATTATGTGTTGTAGTTGACTAGGAGAAATACAAGTACCTTAGGCAGTTAACATATTTTTGTTGATTTTTGAACATCTCTCTAATGGTCTATTTTATAACTGTGTGATATGTATTTATGTGTGACCACTGTGCATCTTGTTATGGCATTAGTACTAGGGATATGATAATCGCTTATAACAAGTGCATGAACCTAATGGGTAGTAGCTTGTGATATACCTTTGTGCCATGTGTGTATGAGATACTACCTAGTTTCCATTGTGTGTTAAAGCCAGAACTTTCCCGGTTGGTCTTGCCTTGGTTGTAGGATAACGGTTAGGAGAGGATCATATGCCATTTTAATTTTATCCCACTTTTAGCTTAAATAACCTTTCATGTGTACATAATATCCTTTGATCCCTATTTTTTAGCCTAAATTTCCAGTTTCTTTCATGATACATATCACCTTCTCATTTACATCATAATGAACCTATTTTTTCCCTGGTCCTCCTTGGACACTGTGCACCTTGAATTAGGCAAATATCCTAATTTAAGGATGGCTATCATAAAGGTACGTGCTGCAAAATAAGTATGAAGAGAGGTAGAATAAGAGAATCGAAGAAAAACCCAGGTGTGGTGCAAAAAAAAAAGAAAAGAAAAAGTTGTGTAAAAGATAATTTGGTTTTTGAAAAGATAGCACCCACCTTGATCATGTGTGATCAATAAAAGAAAGGAAGATAAAAAGGTTAAGAAGTGAAACCCCAAGAGGTTAGCGTAGTGTCAAGGAGGCATAGTTACTTTAAATATCATCGAGTATCATACCAATCCCTAACCTACATTACAAGCCAAAAAGAAGACCTATATTGATCCTAGCTAACCTGTCTGACGATCAGGGTAATAAAAATAAGATCAAGCCTATGGTATTCGAGATACATTGATTGGAACTTCATTCTGAGTGTGAATGTATTGTGATTGTCCCCGTGGTTATATATGTGATATCTGCTATGAGAAAAAAGGGATTTCTTTGTTGTAAGGGAACATCGATTGCATTGCTAGTTGCCTACTTGTTTGGGAAGTGTAATTTGTATATATGCATGATTATTGTTGCTAATTTGATGTCATATCTTGATTCCCTTGTGTCACATTGTTGATCTTCATAACACAGTTGGGGTTAAAGTGATTGAAAATGGCGAGGGTATTGTGTTTTGAACTAAACTTGATAATCAACTGTCATAGGTATCTTATATGTCTCTTGGTTAAGCATCGTAGTATGGTGTTATGTAGTTGCTTGAGGATAAGAAATTTTTTTAAGTTGAGGGTATTGATGTGTGCATTGCTAACACATTTAAGACCTTTAACCAAGAATAATTGCGAAGTCTTAAGCAAGTTTTATCATTTTTTATTTGTTTATGTCTGATTTTACAGTTTACGCTGAAGGGATAGAGAACCAACAAGAATGAAAGCAAGAAATTTGAAATATGGAGGAATCTGAAGAGAAGTGTGGCTGTCGATATCTGTGATAAGTCGTCATCCCTATGATAGGCTATCACAGTTATCGTCAGACTTAAGCATGAGTTGAATCCTGTGATGACATCTAGTGATTTGACGTCAAAAGTGTGATACGCCGTCATGAATGTCATCATCCTTAATCAGAGAATGAGAGTTGAAAACATTTTTATGACGGCGTTCATGATAAGCTATCAGGGTGGTGATAAGGCGTCAACGTTGTTGTCAGCCTTAGACAACAGAAAACAAAAGTGCAGAGGAGTTGATGACATCCGTGATAAGCCGTCAGACTCCTAATATGCTATCACGGATGTCATCGTCTATTCTGAGAAAAAGCTGCAACTTTAATTTTATTTCCTTATTTAGGTTAAGCTATTTAAAGATTTATTTTAGGGTATTCTAGGAGGCATTCATTCATCATCATCATTCTTCTAAAGAGAGTTTGATACTTTGAGTCTTGGAGAATATTTTTCGATATTTCTTTCTCTATCTTTTTGGATTCGAACAATACAACTATTTTGGGGATTTTCCTTTGTGATATAATCTACGATTCACTAATTATTATTCATCTCTGTAAGTTAATCTTCTCAATTATGAATTCAATTATGTGTTTTGTTCTTTGCATCATGAGTGGCTAAACTCCGTTAACCTGAATTATGGGATCTAAGGTTAGGTCATGATAATGTGTTAAACACTCAAGATTTAATAGGTGTTAGGATTTCTTGATAATTCTGAGAGTTTAATTAATCTATGTTGGTTGCAAAGAGTAGACACACCTACTTTGATTTGCTTGAGAAAGAAATCATATACATTAGGAAGTGAATTATCAATAGGGACTCGGAAATACTTCGTTTAATAATCAGCCCTGTAACAAGGTTGATTAACCTGAGGTAAAATCTGGGCAGTGAATAGCAATTTCATAAGTCCGAGAGGATTAAGAAATTAGATTCTTAAATAGGTTGAGAGACATTTGAGCATATCATCGATAAAGATATCTTGTTATCCTAACCACCGTGAGAATCTTGAGTCACCTTTAGCATCTATCATGTACCATAAGCCCTAGTGAACATAATTCTGGTTATTTCATAAAATCTTGACTACAAACATCAAAATTAAAGCGACCGACAATTATTTGCTAATCATTAAAAACCCTAATTTTATCTTCTAGTGCCAGTTATTTGAATTTAACTTGTAGCTTTAGTTTAAAACTAGTTTAATCTCCAATCACATTGTTCCTTGTGGATTCGACCCTGACTCCAAAGTTGGGTAAATATATTGACGACGACTGCCTTACACTAAATGCCTTGCACTAAATTAAAGTGAAAGTTGAGCGTTATCAATATGAGAAAAGGGGGATTTCATTGTAGTGAGGGCACACTAGTAACATCACTAATTACTGACTTGTTTAGATAGTGTAAACTTTATGCATGCATGGTTGTGTTGCTGAGTTTTTTCCATATGTTGAATCTTGTGTGTTACATTGGTGTTCTTAAATAATATACATAGTTGTTCTTGAATTAACTGACCTTGGAGATGGTGAAGATGTATTAGATGATATAGATGATTGACTGCTAAATGTACTTTGTATTCTCTTAGTTGTGTTTGAGTTGCTTGAGGACAAGCAATTGTTTTAAGTTGACGGTGTTGATATGTGAGCTGGTGCTAACACATTTGAGTCTTTTAACTGAGAATAATTTCAAAGTCTTAAGCAATTTTTGTCATTTTTGAGTGTTTTATCTTTGATTTTGCAGTAGAAGCTAAGATGCTAAAGAACCAACAAGGATGGAAGCAAAGGAGTTTAAATATGAAGTAAAAAGAAGAGAAGTGTGGCTGACAACATTCCTGATAAGTTGTTATCCCTATGATAAGTTATCAGCTTCATCGCCAGCCTTAGACAGAGAATGGACCTCAGCTAAAAGTCGTGATGATATTTCGTGATAAGTCGTGCAGGAGTTGATAGGTTGTCAAAAGTGTCGTCAGTCTAAGGCAGAACATGGGAGCTGAGGCAGATAAGTGATGACATTCATGATAAGTCATCAAAGATCTGATAGGCCATCATAGTTCATCGTTAGCCTAAGGCAACTAATGTCAAAATCAAAGAGGAGTTGACGAAATTTGTGATAAGTCGTCAGCCTTCTGATAAGGCATCACGAATGGCGTCACCTATCTGAGAAATTACTGCACTCTATGATATTGTTTCCGTAATTAGGGTGAAATATTTAAAGAATTATTTAGGGTTTTCTAAGGAGTTCTGAACATCTTTTGAAGACACATATTTTGTTACTTTTTTCTCTTGTTTCTTGGCTTGACAAACAATTAACTTTGAAGAGATTTCCATCAATACTTTGGGGATTCCTATTGTGATCTAATCTGAGAATCACTAGTTATTATTCATCTTGTGGTAATTTTATCTTTCAAATTATGAATTCATCTAGCTGTTCCGATCATTACATCATGAGTGGCTAGACCCCTCTAACCAAAATTATGGGATCTATGGGTTAAGTTTTGGTAAGATTCTAAGTGTTTAAGATTTAAAATGTAATAGGACTCCTTGATAATTCCAAGATTTTAATCATTGTCTATTGGTTGCAAACAATAGATAGCACCTGCTTTGATTTGCTTTAGTTAAGAAATCAAATACAGCAGGAAGTGAATTATTGACAGGCACTTAGAAGCACTAAAAACTTCCATTTAATAATTGACACTGTAACAAGATTGATTAACCTGAGGTAAATTCTGGTCAGTGAATATAAATTTCCTAAGTTCAAGAGGATTAGGTAATTAAATGCTTAAGAAGGTCGAGAGACATTTAGGCATAACTTTGATAAAGATAATCTGTTGTCCTATTTACTGTGAGAATCTTGAATTACTATTAGTATCTGTCAAGTGCCAAAACCCATAGTGAACATAATTCTGGTTTTCCATAAACTCTTGATTACAAATACTGAAGCTAAAGTGACTAACAATTATTTGTTAAACTCAAAACCCCCTATTTCAGGAAACATCCAACTATCAGTTGATTAAATCGCAAACGACTTAAGTTCAGACCATATTCCCTGTGGGATTCGACCCCAACCTAGTTGGTTTATATATTGACAATGATCTCTTACATTCTCATTAGAGAGGTGTAGTTTGAGCGTTATCATTTTTATGAGAAATAGTATAAGAGATTTTGTAAATACTGTCAGTAACTAGAACCCTTAGTACAGGCCATAGGTTGCATTTACAAATTATATCTTAGACTCAATAGATGAGATTTGATTTTGTTAAAACTATCCCAAACTTGTACATTCATTTTACATATTGTGTTATCAATGTAAAGATCATACCATCACCAATACCAATCAAACCCAAATCTATATATACGATATCATAAAGTATATTCTTCCCCTAATATCTCAATAATTAGTCTAGAATAAGTCCTTAACAAATCTAAACAAGATCAAGCAAGATAGGATTCCAAATCAAGCTAATTTCTTAAGTTCTTCTTGTGAAGTATTAACTTTTGCTCAGGTACACAAGATTCAATGATGGATTTTTTTATCTCCATACCTAAGTACTTTTTATTACATGATGAATTATGTTTAAAGCTATAGTCTTACGCAATTCTTTTCAAGCTATGGTTTATGCAATGTTAGAGTTATGAAATATTTCTTATTCATATTAATGAATTTCTATGAACAACATTTTCTATGATATGATAATGATTCTCGAAGCATGTTTTAAGATTATTTATGCATAATGATAGCTAGTATGAGGATTTACAAGTTACGCTTGATTTAAAGTAAGTTTTCTCATGTTTTAAGCTATATGTATAGAAGTAATATATGTTTATGAAAAGAGAGATTTGAGCATTGTCTCCTAACACTATGATTCATGGAAAGAATAATATCTTGATATTCCATAAATGATTATGAATAGTATTGACATCTAGATATGTTTTATGACACGACATGAGCTATACAAATATATTTATGAATGGATTATTAAGCACCCAAGAAGACTTACATTCTAGATAATGCTTGACCTAGATCTACATGCCACTGTTGGTTTATGTTAGCCCAAAAGTCTTATATTGGATTCATAGATAGATATGTTCAACAAATTTGCAAGTGTACGTAACACCTCTCAAATTGAGATTGTAAGTTGGTGCACCAAGAGCTCACATGGTGTATGTTAATTAGAAGAAACTTCCACCAAATTATTTTATGTATGATTTCAATATATCTTTATGAATATATTTATTAGGAAATTAAGTTTTACATAGACTCTATGACTTATGATTCTCTTTAGATTTTAACATATTTATGATGCTTTAAAATAATTTTTCATGATTTATGTTCGTTCTCCACCTATGATCTTAAGTTTTTCTTATGCTCTCACTTTTAGTTTAAGCTTATTGCTATATATATATACATATATATATATATATATAACTTGTGTACCAGTACATTCTATTTTATTGTTTTTGTCTTCCATTACATTTTTTAGGTGATATAGATATAGGTTCTCAGACTCAAGATCGCTGCTAGACATTTCGTAGCATCTACAATTTTGCTGTTTAGAGAGCTTTCCTATAATTTAGATATGTAGATTCTTATTCCAATTTTCTAGTTATCTTGGAGTTTCTTTTTTATTTTCAATAAAGGTTATGAGGCAGTGTCTCATTTTATTTCATGTTTAGTATTCTACGCTTTTCACCAGATAAAGAGTTAGATGTTGGATGTTACTAAACCTTCTCAGATTTATATTAAAGTTTTTTTTATCTTATTTACATGTTCATTTAATTCTTCTGTTGTACTTTAGTTATTTATTTATCTTAGTTAGGTTGTATCAAGAACCCATTTTGGACACATGTAATGACCAATTCATGGTCTCCACTTAGAGGTAGTCTTGGAGCATGACAAACTTAGTATCATAGCCTAGATTTTAAGTGCCCCAGGTTTTTATGAAACCCTATCTAGTAGAGTCTTTTTTATAGGTTTGTTGTGCACCACATTTATAATCAGGAGGCTATGAATTATTTAGGAATACTTTTCTTTCATTCATGGTATATTTTTATATTATAAAATTTAACTCTATGTATTTATTCTAACTCATGTGTTATGCATCTTAGATCTTGATTCCATAAACAAAAGAATGAATAATGTCATAATGATAACCCTCTTGCTCTAATGAATCAGCCTCTCATGATGAGGTTATTAATGTTGATTTTTTATTGTATTTCTGTTGTTGGCGCAAGCTATGACAACTCATGTGAATCAACAAGTAGCAGTCCATCGTAACCCAAATAGGGTATTTGCTTCTACTCAACTCAAGGACTTTGTTGGTATGTATCCTCTTATATTTTTCTAGTTAAAGGTTAAGAGAGACTCCTAGAACTTAATTGATGAATTAAAGAAGATTCTTTACGTTATATAGGTGAATAGGGTCGAAAGTGTAGATTTGGCTTCCTATTAGCTCAAGGATGTAACTCATTTATTATTTACTCAGTGAAGAGACAGTGATAGTAGAAATGTAGCTCCTTTGGTTTGGGAAGTTTTTGTTGGTCCATTTATGAGTCTATTCTTTTTCATAGAGAAGAGAGAGAAATGCTAAAAAGTTTATGAAAGTGAAGCACGGGTCTGTGTAAGTCAAGAAGTATGATTTAAAATTTACCAAGTTGTCCCATTATGCCCTAGAGATGGTAGCTAATACATGGGCTAGGATAAGCATGTTTACATAAGGGTTTTCAGACTTAGTGAAAAAGGTGTGTAAGATGGCCATGTTGATCGGGAACATGGATATTTATTAGCTTATGACATATGCTCAACAGATAGAGAACAAGTCAAGGCATAGATGAGAGAAACAAAGTAAGATGATTAAAATAACCAACTCTGGGAATAGCCAATAGAAGACCAAAATAGGGATTGACCATTCCCTAATAAGAAGTTAATTATATCTAAGAATGTCCCAGAGTTCAAAGCAATATGCTCCTAATTTATAGGTAATCTCATTCATATGCAAATCTTTTTAGAAAGGATAAATGCTACAAATGTGGTCTATAAGGTCATGTTGTGATAGATTATCTCTTAACAAAGCACTGTAATAGAAGAGATAAGGCTAATATTCTAACAATAAGTTCTAAGAATTATTTCTATAAATTAACTAGCTAGTAAAACCAAGAAAACCCTCTAGATACAACAATTGATATGTTGTTAGTTTCTTTGTAGGTGGTTGAGTTACAACTATGAGATATGAATAGAAGATTCCTAGTGTAGTGAGGTATGTGCGAATTTAAAGTTATAGAAGGGGATTTGAAACACCCTAGACTTTGGCCCTTGAAAAATTCTTGAGCTTTGAACCCATTTCCTTGGTTATAACTTGACGCCACGAGTCGTATGGTGTCTTGACGGTTCATGAGATCCTGTCGTAATCCAATGGATGTTGTTGAGTTTCTGTCTTGGGTATACCTTGGGGATACGAGTTATGAAGACTTGTGATGAGTCCTTAGGATGAGTCGTAACCAAATCATGTAAGTTGTTGACTTGATTTTGCTTTGTGTAATAATGTCTTACTATGAGCTGTAAGGACTCGTTATGAGCCATAATGATCAAACCATTGGATGTTTGGTGTTCACCCTATTTTGTTCTGCTCTGGTAACGAGTAGGATCCTACGAGTTGTAGGGTCATATTACAAGTTGGTTAGTTGAGTCATAAGGATAACAGTGTTGGGGATCCAAGAGACTGTCCCATTATGACTCGTGGTGATGATTCGTAAGGTGATGTTACGAGTTGATGGACGAATCTTAACCAAAGACGATGCTTTTCCATCTTTTAAGTTGGGGGCACTTTAGACATTTCCCACTTAAAACTATTTGGATCCCAAGTCCATAAAACACTTTTGAGGCATTCATTCAACACTTTATCGGATTAAACACTCTCTCTAAATCCTCCCAAGAAAGTTAAGCTAGGGTTTCACCAATTTGGTCATCTAAGGTCCCAAGAGTTAATTTCTCTCTGTAAATATTTGTGATTCAGGAATGTGACTCTTCCATCATTGCTAATTATTAAAAGCATGTTATTTAAACTATTGTTCATAAGTCATTGACAAGAGTTTTGAAAAAATGGTTGAGGGTTTTGAATGTTTATTGATGAATAATGTTTTCCCATGGTTTAATTATGATTTTCCATGCCTTGATAGTGGTTTTTCATATGTGGGTGCATGGGAATAGTGATTTAACTAAGGGTCCATGGTTAACTCCCTATTTAATGATTTTTCCCTGATTTTGGCTTTCATAATAGTACACCCTCATCCTTTTTGTAAAATTGTTAATGAGAGTGACTTTATCATAAGTTTGAATTATGTGTTCAACTAATGAACTGGTATAAAATAGTTAATGAATGATAAATGAATTTATGAAGACTTTGATGGCTATAAATTGATTTAAATTATAACCTTGGGGTTTGATTGGCTAATTGGTTTGAGTCCCAAATGTTAAATTAATTTGATGACTTTGTTCAGACAATTGGTTTGAGTTCCAATTGATGAAATTATTGTTTTGACATATTATATACTTGCAAGTAGGGTTGGTATGATGATACCAACAAGGTGCCTATATGTATAATGGGTTAATAAATGGTGATGCATATTAAATGTTTTAAATTGGACTTAAAAGTAGGATATGTAGCCATGTTGTGAAAGTGTAGGTCCTAAAAGATTGACACTAGAAATTGTGCTAACCGGTGCAAATGTCTGAATAAGCAACAGGTCCGAGTCTCCCGTATTGAATGCTTAAGTCACCATATATTATGTTGGGAAGTTCAAGTCCCCCCATAAAGGCATATGCGGATATAGATATCCTCTAGTTCGTGCTGTTGCTACACTCACTGAGGCTCTTCTAGCTAGGGAAGAGCTAGGCCCACATAGCCCGTGGGTGTCTTGTTATATGACGATTATGCTACACAACCCAGATTAAGGTTTAAAAGTTTATGCTAAGCCTTGCTCCCTACCCAGTATGTGGTATTATATATGTATATGTATCTCTTTTGATATTATGCACTGATTGTTGTATTGGCTTTGAACTATTATCATGGCTTTATTTTGTTTGTCTTTCCCTAAGATACTTTCTAGAGCTGTAATTTCTAACTGTATTTAGATGTAGTATCTCCTTGCGATACAGTCATTGGCCATACTTCTTAATCTCTTGTTCAATTACTTGGTTTTGGGATTAGCTAATGAGTCAGATAGAAGTGGTTGGCTCCCATCCATCGAAAGACCCCATATCATGTTGTACTTTCCTTTTTATGAGTTGACTATCGCTTTGGATATTGGTTTTGGCTATTGTCGGGGGCATGTCCCTATATTTCATTAACATTAGGTTTCATAGAGGCTTTCTCGAATTACTGTGGACTTGGGTGGTTTGGTTGATTATTATGGTGACAGATGGTTATTTTGTTACTAGTGGTTGGTATAGACATATCATGAGTTATCGTAAGTTCTATTATACACTATATTGTTATATGTTTGGAATTCATCTAACATTTGGTAATTTGTATTGGTTTGGTTAGGAAAAAGGGGTGATATCAGGTCCACGTGGCACTTGAGATACCCGTCATGTCTAGGACGTGGTTCGGGTTACGACAAAGGTGGTATCAGAGCCTAGGTTCATGGTCAATAGGGTATCCACAAAGTTGTGTCACGTAGAGTCTCTTTTATGGGTTGGTAGCGTGCCTCACTTATAAGGGAGAGGCCATGAGACATTTAGGAATGTTCCACTTTCTTGTTGTCTTAATTTTGAGTTATAGATTCTAAGGTCTTGGATCCTTCTAATTTCTATTTGACCGTCTTTCAGATCATGCATCCAAGAAGACCTAATTTTCGTGGAACTTCTTCTATCCTATTCGAGGACAATATGGATGGGGCTCATCCAACTTCTATGGTCTAGAACTGGTGAAGGGTCGCTGCATCAGACTATCCTCATGGTGTCCCACCTATCCCCACTGATCCTACACCTAAGAATGACACTCATACTTAGTCACCTCAAGATGAATTTACTAATTCTGAGTTCTGTCACCTTATTAATGTTTTGACCCAGTTTGTGAGGTCTCATTCATAACAGTCGGGTTCTGCTAGTATTGGTATGGGTTTGTCTAAGGTCATTAGAGTTGGCCAATTTATTAGGTTGCATAATCCGACGTTTACTGGTACTAAGGTTTATGGAGATCCTCAAAGTTTCATTGGTGAGATGGAGAAGATCTTTTGGTTTATGCATGCTTCGGAGGTTGAAGGCGTAGATTTTGTTTCCTACCAATTGAAGGATGTGGTGTACTAGTGGTACAAAGAGTGGGAACAGTTTAGAGGCGAAGATGCTGGTTTTACCTTGTGGTATAATTTCTCTAATGCGTTTATGAACCGCTTCTTTCCTTAGGAGTTGAGGTAGTTAAAGGGAGAAGAATTTGTTAAGTTGAATTAAGGAAGAAGTACAGTCAAGGAGTATTCCTTGAAATTTAATTAGTTGTCCCGGTATGCTCCTGAGTCGGTATCTAGTATAAGGGCTAGGATGAAAAACTTTGCTTCTGGGTTGTCCTGAGACTTGATTCTAGAAAGTAAGGCTGCCTTGATAAACAAGGATATGGATATTACTCGACTTGTGGTTTATATAAAGAAGTTCAAAGAAGAGAAAAAGAAGCAAGCTGAGTTTGGTAAGAGGCAGAGTAAGAAATTTTGGTATTCAAAAAAGGGTAAGGGCCAGCAACAGAGTTGAAAATGGTCTAAGATGAAGTGCTGGGTGAGTCCTAACACCTAATTGATAGATAATTCTCCCTACCCAAACTCGTCTGGAGACCGATATTATCAGGGAAGTGATGCTTCTACAGAATAGGGTGACCAACTTCAGGCCAATGGGGCTCAGTCGGTACCATCCTACCCTCCCTACCGATTCTTTGGTCAGCACTACCGTGGTTAGTGTGATAAAGAGAGGAACTAAAATTTTAATTGTGGCCATATTGGACATATGCAGGGATTGTCCCTCTAGAGTTGCTTCTGGGGAAAACAAGGTTCTTGTTACCTCTTCATCAGCTTCGGCACCAAAGGATGCAACATCTGGCTCTGAAAATTAAAATATCATGTGTGTCCTTAAGTTCACCGTGAAATGTATCACTCACTCAATAAGTCATGAAAACTCATTATGAGTTCTAGTCAAGACAGTATGGGATAGTTGAATTCTATTTTGTTTACAACACAACCCTAAAAGTCATAGTGGGACCATACGAGTCATATAGTTTAGTTGTAATCGGCTCAGTAGGAAAAGCCTAATATTTCTTGTCATATGATGACTCGACCCTAGGAGTCATTATAAGAGGTGAAGATTCGTATAGTGAGAGTCATAATGTTTTCAAGCTAGGAACACTGAGTCTTTAACCAGATTACGATTGGTTTCTACAAGTCGTAGTGACTTGTTAAAAGTCGTAGGATACGACTCGTATCCATACCAGTCTGCACCCTTCTTGTTACTTCCAAGGCTATGAGTCACTAGGATAACTCATAGCTAGACGTCACGAGTAGTGAGATAACCTGTGACAACTGGCGATCAAGTTTTTATTTGTTAAGTAAAGGGGCCTTTTGGTCTTTTCTCCTCTTGAAACTTCCAACCTGTGACTTAAAACATAAAAAAGCCATTATTTCTTTCCCATTCTCAATAACTTAATGACATTCTTTATTCTCCCACTCTTAAGAACAACAAGGCAAGGGTTTATTCCTCAAAATCATCTCTCAAGTCCCCATGTCTAAGTTCCCTTCAAGAAAGTCAAGCAAATCTAGGTATGTGGGGATTGAACAAGGATAATCCTTCATCCTTGTGCCCAAAAGCATTGATTTTAAAGTTGGACTTATGTGATTTCAATTACGGTTCATGACACGACCCAAATTGGGGCCTTGTTTAATGGGTACCTCGAGCCCAACAAGGACCGGAGATCGCCAATTAACCCAACCTAACCATCATATAAATCAACAAGTATTAGATAAATTTCAAATATATAACAAAATAGCAGAAACAAGACTAATAATCATAACTTAAGAAGTATCTAATCAATCCATTAATGTCACATACTAAGACAATATACCCAAGTCCACAGTCATCCATAAAGCCTCTACAAATCCGATGTCTATAATATGTTTGGACATGCCCCCAATAATAGCCAAAAACCAAGTCTAAAACAAGTCTATGACATAACATAGAAAGACCATGAAATGTATGAATTCTAAAGTATGAAAGCACACCACTTCAATGTCAACACACGAACCGCTCGAACCCCTGTTCATTGCACAGAAAAAGAAGAAAAAGGTTTGGCCCTTGTGTTTCTTGGGGACAGTGTTCGAAGATGGTTAGTGGTTGGAGCGCTAGCATGTAATTCAAGGGTAAGAATAAAATAGTGCAATTATTCAAAACCAAGTCAAACCATCATAAGAAACCACATTTATATACATAGGCATATATGTAGATATACATGTATATTAAGTGTTAGAAAAGGGAACAAGGCCTTAGCATGAATTCGAAGCACCCAATCATGATATATAAGGTGGAGGACTCTAACCTAAAACTCATGTAGGTTAGGAAGGTTGAACCTCCTAGTTATATTGAAAAAAATAAATATAACCTCAAGCCATCTTATTAAGCAAGTGGACTCTAACAACACACCGTTTTATCAGACAGATGGACTCTAACCACAAAAAGTCTTTTTAAGCAAGTGGACTCTAACCACAATCCATCGTGTCCATTACTAGTCGACATTAGGAATTTAACCCTTTTTCCATGCCTTTACATCCACTTAGTTCAAGATTTAAGGACTCTAACCCACTTAGCCAATTCAAGCAATAAAGGCTACAATTCAACACCATACATGACCCCAAGGTCTTTATGAACCATTTATGAATCCATCACTTTAATAGGACAATGAATTTTTTTAAATCACTATTCAAGTCAAATTATGGTCATCAAGACCTTTACCAAATCATGCATTCTTTATTAGCATTCTTACACCAAGCTTTAGTTCAGACATAATTCAATTTCATGTTTAGGGATTCAAACCCGTTTAACCAATCAAACCAACAAGGTTACCAATTAACTCTTTGAATATCCAACAAGTACTTTACAAAGTCATTTACCAATCATTCTTACTCATTAATCCATTGCCTTAGTTCAAAACATTATTAACATGTGACTAGTTATTTCTCTTAGACATTATCACAAACACCTTGAGGGCATACCTTTACCATGACTAAAACCAAAGTGAAAACCATCAAGATTAGGGATACTCATGACCCATTTGTTAGACCACAATCAAAAAGCATCCACATATGGAAACGATCACTAAAACATGTATAAACACAAGTTAAACCAAGAGTAAGTATTATTCAACCATATGAAACAAAACCCTCAATTTTTGGTTTTCAAACCACTATTTAAGAATAAAAATCACACTATAAAAACATGATATTTGTGAAAATAATAATGAGGGGAGAGTCACATGCCTTATACACAAAGATTCACAGAGAGATTCTTGGTCTTCAAGCCCTTATATGTCCTTCTTGATAAACCCTAGCCCCAATCTTGTTAGAGAAGTCTTTGGAAAGTGTTTCAGAATGTTTTGATCTTGTACATGTGAAGAATGAAGGTTTAAAAATTTTTACAAGTCATTGTTCATAATGTTTTAGGGGTGGAAATATCTAAAATATCCCATCTAAAAAGTTGAAAAACACACACAAGAAGGTACGACTCATCCCTTGACCCGTACCATAGGGCACGAGTGGTACCCTTACTCATATCCTAAACCTCCACTCAGAACCCCATACTTATCAACATACGACATCTCATGACCAAGTCATATCTTAACATACGAGTAGTACCCATCTAAGTCATACCTTGGTCAGAATCACCTAGACCATACTTAAAAGTTCAGATTAGGATATTAAGTTATTTTCCTTCAATATTTGTATGTATGTTATTTTACTTTCCATATGAGTTTCAATATGAATATATATCATGGGTTAGCTTGGGGATATTCGTAGTCCTAGGTACTGTGTGTCGTCCAAGGGGTACTTTTGGGAGGTTACAACACTGGTAGGAACCACCTTTATGCTCTCAAAACTTGTCAGGAGTCTGACCAATATTTGAATATCATTATTAAGATGTTGAAACTCTTTTCTTATGGTGTGTACTGTTTACTTGATCCGAGGTCCACTTTCTCTTATATAAACCTATTTGTGGCTATGCATTTTGGTTTCAATTCTGAGTGTTTATCAGTTTTTTTTTCTATTTCTACCCTGGTGGGTAACTCTGTGGGTTTTAAAGAGTCTATAAAGGTTGCATGGTATCTGTTGGTAATATAGAAACTTTGGTGGAATTGATAGAGTTAGAAATGGTTTACTTTGATGTTATTTTGGTGATGGATTGGTTGCACTTGTGCTATTCTTCTCTAGATTGATGAGCCCATAAAGTCATGTTTAAATTCCCTAATAACCCAATTTTTTAATAGAAGAGAAGTTGCCTAAAGTGTAAGGGGAGGTTCATATCATTTCTTAGAGATTGGAAATTAATCTCAAAAGGTTGTGTATATCATTTGGTCTTGGTTAAATATTCTAACTTAGAGGTATTGTCTTTACATTCTATCCCATTGGTAAATCAGTTTCCTAAAGTTTTCTCTAATGATCTTCCTAGTGTCCCTCCCGATATGGAGATTGAATTTAGTACTGACCTTGTTCAGGACACTTATCCTATTTCTATCCCTCCATAGAGATGGCTCCAGCTAAGTTGAAGGAACTCAAGGATCAATTGAAAGACCTTTTATACAAGGATTTAATCCATCTTAATGTATCCTTGGGGTACATCGATCTTGTTTGTGCGTAAGAAGGATGGTTCCCTTCATATGTGCATTTGTTAATGATAGTTGAACAAGGTGACGATAAAGAATATGTATCTATTTTTGATAATTGATGATTTGTTTAACAAGATCTAGGGTGTTAAATTCTTTTCTAAGATAGGTCTTCAGTCCGGATATTATCCGTTTAATATTAGGGAAGTGGATATCCATAAGATAGCTTTTCATGCCTGGTATAGGCTTTTTAAGTTCTTGGTCATGTCTTTTGGCTTTACCAATGCCCCGATGACATTCATAGATGTGATGAATAGGGTCTTTCATTAGTTTCTAGATTTGTTCATAATTATATTCATTGATGACATTTAGTGTACTCTAATAGCGAGGCAGATTATGCCGATTACCTCGGCATTGTGTTGTAGACCTTGAAAGATCAACAGTTGTATGAACAATATTGGAAATGTGAATTTCGATTGGACAGTGTTACATTTTTGGGTCATGTTATATCTAGTGAGGTGTTCATTGTGGATCCACAAAAGGTTGTGGTAGTTAAGAAGTGTCCTAAACTCATGACTATAATCGATATTTAGAGTTTTTTGGGTTTATCCGGTTACTATAAAAGGTTTGTGGAAAGTTTCTCATCTATTGCTTCCCCATTGGCCAAGTTGAATCAGAAGAAGGTAAATTTCTTGTGGTTTGATGCTTGCTAGGATAATTTTGAGAAGCTGAAAGATAAGTTGGCTTTGGCTCCAGTCTTGACCCTACCCGAGGGTATTGGTGGTTTTGTGGTCTATTGTGATGCATCTGGGTGGGACTTAGTTGTGTACTAATGCAACATGGAATGGTGGTTTCTTATGCCTCTAGGCAGTTAAAGGTTCATTAGAAGAACTATCCAACTCATGAATTGGAATTGTTAGCCATGGTATTCACATTGGCCTTAGCACCACCTTTCATCCACAAGCATATGGGCAAGAAGAAAGAACCATTCAGACCTTGGATGATATGTTGTGAGCTTGTGTAATTGACTTTGGAGGTAGTTGGTTCGACCACTCATCTCTCATTTAATTTTCCTATAATAATGGTTACCTTTCTAGCATTGGTATGGCTACATTTGAGGCATTATATAGTAGGAGGTGTAGATCTCCAATTGGGTGGTTTGAGGTTAGTGAAGCAGAGATGTTTGGCCCAAACTTGGTTTACCAAGTTATAGAAAGGGTAAAGGTGACTTGGGATAGGATTAAGACTAGACAAAGTCACCAAAAGTCCTATGCATATGTCGGGAAAAGAGGGTTGGAGTTAGAGATTGGAGATTGGTTGTTCTTGAAGGTGTCTCCCACGAATGGAGTAATACGGTTTGGAAAGAAGGGAAAGATTAGTCCCTAATATATTATCCTGCACTGGTTTTTAGAAGGGTTGGTAATGTGGCATATGAATTGGATTTTCCCTCTAGCATGAGTTCCATTCACCTTGTGTTCCATATATCTATGTTGCGGAAGTATGTAGGTGATACTTCATTGGTTGTTTCCTTGGAGAATATTGGTATTTTGGATTCTTTGTCCTATGAGGAGGTCCCGGTGAGGATCTTGGATTGGCAAGTCCGTCAGTGACGGATGAAGGACGTGTCTATGGAAAAGGTTCTGTGGCAGAACCAAAAGTTCGAGAAAGCAACTTGTGAAGCTGAGTAGGACATGAAGTCCAAGTACCCATTCCTATTCCCTATTTTAAAAATTTGTGCTTGAGGTATGTATGTTCTTAATATCTTTGTTTTCTGTCTTTGTTAAAGGAAGATTGAATATTTCCTTGGTATTTTGTTTTCTGTCTTAAGGGTAAGAGTAATGATGTTTCAGGTCTAATCATTCTAGAAATTCTGTCTTAAGGGTAAGAGTAAGTGTCAAGTGTTTTAAGAATAATGATGGGTTAGGCTATTATTAATTTTAATAATAAGCTATGTAGTTTCATAAAAAATATAGTTTTGATGTTAAAAGAGTGGGAAATGACTACAATGCCCCTAATAAATCGTAACTAAAAATCTGCAAAAATGAGTTGTATGGACAATCCCACATTTGTGAGGGCTACCAATGATTATGGGAGGTTCTCATTATTTGAAGGGTGTATTTAGGATCTCGAAACTCCACTAGATAAGTCTTGGTATTATCATGGGACCTATCTATTATCGTACATTAGTTTTGTAGGTAGGAAGTCCAAAATGAATCCCTTTTAGGACGCACAATCGTACCTAAAATCATGGTTTTAAACCAAGATTGTGGTTCCATCTCGTGGTTGAAAGGTATGATTATTAAATTTTATATGTTTAGGACTATTTCAATAAGATGAGAGAATTGTACAATAGTAGAATCTCACCAAGATCGTACCTAAGCTAGTAGGTTCTCACTAATGGACAATACTTTATTAGAATAGCCATAACCTTTTGATCTAATATTAAATTAAAGAAAAAATAGATATATTGGAAAGTTAATTCAAATATCTATTATTTTGTGGGTCTTGATCTAAAAAATACCATGGAATCTAGGAGTTATTTTTGTTTGAAGTTGACCTTAAAAAGACCCTTCACAAGAAATCAATCGGTAAGGAATGTTTCAACTAGTCTATGAGCTAGGAGTTACATGTGAACTTAATAAATGTCTAAATCACTCCTAATACCACCATAAAAATGTAGTTTATTCTACATATACTTTAATCTAGGCTCAAATCTTAGCTTGGATTTTTGGGATGTTACAATATATCTCTCTTGGGGACATTCACCACCGAACAAAAACCAACTAAGCTAAAATATTAGGGAAAGAGTTGCAATACCAATATTAAATTTCTAAGAGATGAATACTAATATAATAACTAAGTCTATACCAAAAACATTGACTAAAGAAAACTCATGAATGCACGCTATGACATAAGTATACATGGGTGGCATGAAATAGAAAGAATTAATTTAGCAAAAATGATTACCTCAAGCGAGAGTTGAGTTCCTCGAGAAAAGATTGGGGTAATTGGTCAACATATCTACCCCTGATTTCAAAGTAGATCCCTCAACTGACTGATTTTTCCAAAGAACCTTTACCAAAGCGACATCTTTATCAACTTATGAACCTGACAATTAGGGATCACAACTAGGACATCTTTGTATGTGAAACTTCCTGGGTTTGGACCCTTAGAAAATTTCTTGGATTTCTTATTTCTGGATAACTTACGACTTGTAACTACTATTCGTATGATGGGGTACGGTTGGTATGCTCTTAGTCGTATACTAACTAGTATTGTTGGTGGGTTGGATTCATTTCTGAATGGGTATGACTTAGAGGGTATGCATCGTATGGTTGGATACGAGATGTATGGTTTGAGTTTTTCCATTACTTAATCTGAGACTTGGTAACTTAGATCTGAGTTCGAGTGGCTCACTATTAGCCATAAGATATGGTATGAGTCATACCATTGACTCATATGGTAGGAAGTGTTCAAACTACCTTTTGGTCTATTCTGCCAGGGATACAGTTTAGGGTACTAATCATATGGTTAGGTATGACTTGGGCTGGGTAAGTCATATGGTGGACAATGTTAGGTCTAAGAGGGAGGCCTAGGGTACGAGCGGTGGGTACCACTTATATTGGAGGGTATGAATGGCATGGGTAGTCGTACCATCTGTCGGGAATTTTAAACAGTTTAAGTTGGGGGTAATTTGGACATTTCCCCACTTAACCACTTAAGGCTCCATGAATTATATCACTATTGGGATATCATTTACCCTATTATTCTAATCTAAAACACTTAGAAACACTCTCTAATTCTTTCTAAGGCTCTTAGGTAAAAGAATGCTAGGATTTTATCTCGAGGATCAATTTAGGTTTTGTACAAGTGATTTCTCTCCCCCATCTATGTAATCAAAGGCTTGTACTCCTCCCTTATTATTCTTTCCAACAAATGGCATATTTTATACAATATTTTCATGGCATGATTACTGTATAATTTTGGGGTTTTCAAATATATGTTGGCATTTTGGTATTAAATGCTTGGTTATGGCTTTCCTATTTTTTAATTATTTATTTACAAGCTTTAATGGTGGTATGGACAATTGTTTATGGTTAAATAGGCAATTGGAATTGGTTTTGGAAATGCTATGCACCCAACATGTTTAATAAAATACCTTTGATAATGCTTTTACTATATTATCAAACTTTTAATGAAACTATTATATGGTATGGTTTGGTAATATAACCCTAAATGGTATAAATGATTTAAATAGTAAGGTTTGGTAGTCATATATATGGTTAATTAAACATTCTTGTGGGGTATACCACTACTTATAGGCTTGGTTAAGAATAATGGAATAATGGTTTAATTAGATAGTAATGGTTTTAATTGGACAATAATGGAGTGGTGTGATAGCTAACCGTGAAGTTTTGATCCAATGGACGGACACTAGAAACTCATGTTTGTCAACATGAGGGTTGGTCATAGCCACTATATATGATACTATAAGGTACATAGAAATTCTCTAAGTACACTGTACATATGTATCAAGTAGAGAGAAGGGTACTTAGGAATTCCATACACTTATGGTATCTCTAGTTCACGCGGCTACATGTACCGGGGCCCGTTCTGGGGTTACACTGGACCCATATAGCTCATGGGTGGTTCTAGGATGATTAAGCTACATATACCAAGGTTAATGATTTTAAGTGCATGCTAAACCCAGTTTTCTTTCTCGGCATGGTTATATATATGTATGTGTGGTTTGTATGTATATGGTTAGTTTACTTAGATTTGCTGGATGACATTATTTTATCCTTATTCTGAGTTCACGCTACCGTTCACCCGCTAACCCATATTTGGGCGACTCTATCCCTATTTAATGTAGAAACAGACCGTTCTACTCCTCATACTTAGTAACTAGATTTATGATCATCAATTGGATTGAAGTGGTAAGCTTCCATCTTTTGAAAGGCTCTATTTCATATCATGGATGTGCTTACATACTTTGGTTTATTTATGGATATTGGTTTTGGCTATGGTTGGGGGTATGTCCCAATCATATATTGTTTTTCTTTTGGTTAGAGGCTTTGTGGAACTACTATGGTTTTGAATGGGTGGGATCGGTATTGGTGTTAGTCTTAGTATTGGCATTGGTATTGGGCCTGATACCATTGGACTGAATTTATGATTGTTCCATCCTTTTATGTTATGTTATGGATAGGAACTTTGTTTTTATATTAGTTTGGTTATGGTTGTTTGTTGGTCATGGAAGGTTGGACTTATTTGGGTTGGTCATAATTATAAACCTATCCCAGTCTTAGGTTATTCTTACCAGCTATCTTGTAATACATTCAGAATCCATCCGACACAGGATGCACATTTGGATGGTTGGATTGAGTATCGGGGGTGGTACCCAATCTTATTTGGACTTAGAATGCCTATTACGACAAGGCCTCGAGTCGAGTCATGTCAAGTTGGTATCAGAGCTTTAGGTTCATGGTCAATTAGGAGTCCACAAAGCCGTGTCGAGTAGAGACTCTTTTCAGGGTGTGTAGCGCACCACACTCATAAGGGAGAGACTATAGGGAATTTAGGAATCTTTCACTTTGTTGGTATTCTATTTTCAAGCTTGGAGTATCAGTCTTGGAATTTTCTCTAATCCTAGTTTGTTTGATTTTCAGATAATGTCTCAATGATCAGAGATGCACGGAAACTCCTTTGTCCCAATCGGGGACAATATTAAAGGAACACGCATTACTTAGGAGATCCATACTCAGTCTAGGGATCCCATCCCTGATATTTCTGGAGTTCCACTAATTTAACTAGTCTTCCTCAAGATGAGGTGACTAATATAGTATTTCATCAATCGATTCATGTTATTGCCTATTTGGTTGCTGCTTAGGCTGAGCGGGATACATATGGTGTTTCATCTACTGATGCAATAAGGGTTGACCAGTTTATGAAGATAAATCCTTATAATTTTATTGGTGTGAAGGTGGAGGAGAATTCTTAAGGTTTCTTAGATGAGACAAAGAAAATCTTTTGGGTTATGCAGGTCATGAATATGGAAGAGGTAAATTTTACTGCTTACCAACTTAAGGATGTGGCGTACCAATGGTATGGGAGTAGGATAGGTTGAGAGGTGATGTTGAGGATTCAATTTTGTGGGAGACTTTCTCTAATAATTTTCTGGATCGCTTCTTTCCTCAGGAGTTGAGGGAAGCAAAGTCAAAGGAATTTGTCAATCTAAGATAAGGAAAGTTGGCTGTCAAGGAATATGCCTTGAAATTTCATCAGTTGTCAAGGTATGCTCTGAAATTGGGGTCTGATATGAAGGGAAGGATGATAATGTTTACTTCTAGACTGTCTCGGGACTTTATCCTTAAAAGCAAGACTACATTGATGATCAAGGATATGATATTTCTAGGTTTGTGGTTCATATGCAATATGTGGAGGAAGAATAAAAGAAGCAGGATAAGTTTGGGGAAAGGTAGGGTAAGAAGTCCAGGTCATCTGAACAGAGTGGTGCTCAATAGTAAGGTGGTCGGGATGGCAGTAAATGGCCAAAGAAAAAGTAGTGGAGTTCTGGTTCCTTTTCTATAGCTAGTGCTCATTACCCAAAATAGTCAGGTGGTAGGCATCATCAGGGTGGCGATAATTTTTTAGCACAGAGTGTACAATCTCAGGCGAGTGGGGCTTAGTCGATAATATCATGCACTCTCTATTGGTTCTGTGGTAGGCTACATAGGGGTTTCTGTGATGAGGGGAGGAACAACTGTTTCAAATATGGTCAGCCGAGCAATCTGCTCAAAAATTGTCCAGTTGGTAAGGGTGCTTCGGGAGTGAGTAAGGCTCCAGTTGCTTCATCTTCTTCTCCTTCACAAAAGAGTGCCTCTTTTGCACCTATTTCTGCTTCTAGTATTGGTGCCGGTCAAAATAGTTTATCTACTTTTGCTACTCGGCAGGAATTTGAGGCATCACCTGATGTCATGGTTTGTACGTTATAACTTTTTTATCGTGATGTGTATTCTTTTTTTTTATTCGGGGTCCACTCTCTCTTTTGTTACCCCATTTATAGTTGTGTATTTTGGTTTTGATCCCAAGGTTGATTCGGATCCCTTTTCTATTTCTACCCTGGTAGGTGACTTTGTGATTTTTAAAGGGGTCTTTAGGGAGGTGTAGTATCTGTTAGTAGTAGGTAGACTTTGGTGGATTTATTCAAACTTGATATGGTGGATTTTGATGTTATTCAGGGGATGGATTGGTTTTACTCTTGTTACGCATCCTTAGATTGTCGGACCCATAAGGTTGTCTTTAGGCTCCCCGATAAATTAGTTATTGAGTGGGAGGGTGGTTCCCTAGCTCCTAGGGAAGGTTTATTTCTTATCTTTGATCTTGGATATTGATCTCCAAAGGTTGTCTCTATCATCTAGTCCAAGTTAAAGATTCTAACTTGGATAGTCCTTCTCTACTTTTGATTTCGGTAGTGAATAAGTTTCTTGGGGTCTTTTTGAATGATCCTCCTGGTGTTCCTCCGGATATCTATTCCTCATACAATATCTATTCCTCCATATAGAATTGTTTCGGCTGAGTTAATGGAACTTAAGGAGAAACTTAAGGATCTTTTGGATAAGGATTTCAACCATCCTAGTGTGACCCCTTGGGGTGCACCGATCTTATACAAGTGAAAGAAGGATGGTTTCTTTCGGATGTCCATTGAATATCGACAATTGAATAAGGTAATGGTTAAGAACAAGTATTCTCTCCTAAGGATAGATAGCTTGTTAGATCAGTTGCAAGGGGCCAAATTCTTTTCTAAGATAGATCTTTGGTCTGGGTATCATCAGCTTAAGATAAGGGAGACGGATATCCCTAAGATGGATTTTCGTACTCGGTATGGGCACTTTGATTTCTAGTTAATATCATTTGGTTTGTGTAATACTGCAGTGACATTTATGGATTTGATAAAAAGTTTTTTCGATAGTATTTGGATTTTTTTATCATTGTGTTCATTGATGAAATTCTGATTTATTCTAAGAGTGAGGTGGATCATGCCAATCACCTCCGCGTGGTGTTGCAGACCTTGAAGGAGCAATAGTTCCATGCCAAATTCTCCAAGTATGAGTTTTGGCTGAACGTTGTAACTTTTCTTGGTCATGTTATTTCTAGTGAGGGGATCATGGTGGATCCACAAAAGGTGGTGGTGGTTAAAAATTGGCCTAAACTCACGACTCTAATCAATATTCAGAGCTTCTTGGGTTTGACTAGATATTATAGGCGGTTCTTGTAAAGTTTCTCGACGATAGCTGCCCTATTGACTAAGTTGACTCAAAAGAAGGTAAGGATTTCTTGTTCAGATGCTTGTAAGGGGAGTTTTGAGAAGCTTAAGAATAAGCTAACTTTAGCTCTAGTTTTGACATTTCCTGAAGGTAATGAGGGGTTTGTAGTTTATTGTGATGCATCCCGAATCGTACTTTGTTGTTTTTTGATGCAACGTGGGAAGGTGATTGCCTATGCTTCCAGAAAATTGAAGTTGCATGAGAAGAATTATCCTATTCATGATTTGGAGATATTAGTGGTGGATTTTTATTTGAAAATTTGGTGGCATTATTTGTACGGATTCCACGTGGACATCTTTTCTGATCATAAAAGTCTATAATATGTGTTCAATCAGAAGGAGCTAAATCTCAGGTAGAGGAAATATTTAGAGCTTCTCAAGGAATATGATATGAGTCTTCACTATTATCCAGGCAAGGTTAATGTTGTTACTGATTCTCTTATCAGGTTGTCCATGGGTAGTTTAGCTCATGTGGATAAACAGAAGTGAGAATTGGTGAAGGATATTCACCGCTTAGCTAATCTTAAAGTTTGTCTTTGGAGTCCAATAATGGTGGTGTGATGGTACAGGAAATAGTTCGGTCATCTCTGGGTGAAGAGATCAAGGAAAAATAAATGCTAGATCCCATCTTGATGAAAATCAAGAGTGATGTTGGTGGACAAAAGGTGATGGTTTTTTAGATCAGTGGTGATGGTATCTTACAGTACCAAGGGAGGTTATGTGTTCCTGACGTTGATGGTGTATGGGAAAGGATTTTGGCTGAGTCACATGAATTGAGCTATGTAGTTCATCCTGATTCGACAAAAATGAATTATGATCTCAAGGAGATGGTTTGGTGAAATATTATGAAGAGGGATGTGGCTGATTTTTTGGCCAAGTGCTTTGTGTGTCAACAAGTGAAAGTTGAGTACATAAGACTTAGAGTGTTATATCAGGAAATTGAGTTGCCTGATGGAAGTGGGAGGAAATCAATATGGATGTTATTACTTGTTTTCCTCGATCTTGGAACCAATTTGATTCGGTTTGGGTCATCGTGGATAGGATTACAAAGTACGCTCACTTCTTGCCAGTGAGGGCTAACTTTTTTGCTGGTACTTTATGCAGTTGTATCTTCATAAGATTTTAAAGCTACATGGGGTAACTGCTATGATTATCTCTGATTATGGAACACAAGTTTTATTTCACTTTTGGTAATCGTTTCAGAAGGGGTTGGGTGTTAAGGTTAGTCTGAATACTGCTTTTCATCTGCAGATGAATAGTCAAGTAGAGAGGATTGTTCATACATTGGAGGACATGTTTCGTGCATGTATGATTAATTATGGTGGCAATTAGGTTGAGTATCTACCTTTGGCAAAGTTTGCTTACAACAATAGCTATCATTCAAGCATTGGGATGGCCCCTTTTGAAGCATTATATAGTCGGAGGTGTACATCTCTTATTGGGTAGTTTGAGCTTGGTGAGGTGGATATGTTCAGTCCGAATTCGGTTTATCATTTTATAGAGAAGGAAAAATGTGTTTCTGAATAGACTTAAGGTTGTCCAAAGTCGTCAAAAATTCTATGCTGATGTAACGCATAGGTACTTGGAGATTGAGGTGGGACATAAGGTGTTCCTGTAGGTATCTCCCATGAAGGGAGTGATGCGGTTTTGTAAAAAGGGGAAGTACAGTCTTCGAAATGTTTATCCTTATATAGTTTTTCAGAGGGTTGGTAACGTGGTGTATAAATTAGAGTTCCCTTCTAGTTTGAGCTTCATTCATCCGGTATTTCATGTCTCTATGTTGATAAAGTGTCTTAGTGATCCTTCTTTGGTGGTTCCTTTAGAAAGATTGGGTATCTTATATTCTCTGTCTTATAAAGAGGTCCTGGTTGAGATATTGGATCGGCAGGTTCGTCGATTAATGACCAAGAATATGGCCTTGGTTAAGGTTCTATAGTGGAACCAATGGGAAACGAAAGCGGACATGAAGTCCAAATATCTATATTTGTTTTATGCTTTGGATATTCATGCAGAAGGTATGTGTTATTGATCATATCAGTTTTTTCTAATTTGGTCAAAGGTTGGATTGATATTTGATAATGGAAATGAATCGTGCTTGTGTTTGACCTGCCTTATCCGTCATTCAGGGATAAATGAACCTTGTAGGGGAGGCTAAAATACCCTGGCTTTTGACCCTTAGAAAATTTCTTAGATTTTTGGTTTCTAGACAACATATGATTTGTGGGTACTAGTCGTATTATAGGGTACAATTGGTATTCTGTTGGTCGTATGCTAACCAATCTTGGTTGGTAGGGTGGATTAGTTTCTGGAAGGGGTACGACTTGAAGGGTATGAGTTGTATGGTTGGATATGGGTCGTATGGTTGGACACTAATCGTATGGTTAGGTACGAATTAGGTTGGGTAAGTCATATGGTTGACAATGTTAGGTCCAAGGGGAAGGCCTAAGGTATGAGTAGTGGGTACCCCTCGTATTGGAGGGTACGACTGGCATGCGTAGTCGTACCATTTGATGGGAAGTTTAAATAGTTTAAGTTGGGGGTAATTAATTTGGATATTTCCCCACTTAACCAATTAAGGACCCATGACTTATATCACTATTTTGACATCATTTACCCTATTATTCTAATCTAAAAAACTTAGAAACACACTCTAATTCTCTCTAAGGCTCTTGGGTAAAGAAATCTAAGGTTTCATCTACAGGATCAATTTAGGGCTTGTACGGATGATTTATCTCCCTTATCTTTGTAATATAAGACATGTACTCCTCCCTCATTTTTAGTTCTACCTAAAGGTATGTTTTATACAATGTCACCACAATATTTTAGTTCTATTGTCACTCTTGGAAAGCGTGGCCTAAAATAGCAAAAGGTGTGGTCTTTTATCAAAGGATACACTTTCGGAATTTAGGCAACACTTTTAGGGGGGTGGCCTAAAGAGGCATAACCTTTGATCAAAGGCAACACTTTTCAAGTGTTTCCATATTAGATACATTTAAAAAGAGTGGCCATTAAGGTATAAAGTCCACGCTTTGCAGCTTGTCATTGGCAACATTTTTATTTGATAAAATTACACTTACAAGTGTTGCCTTTGTTTTGCTATTGGGAACGCTTCTCAAGCGTAGCCTTTTGTATCACCTCTATAACAACACTTAAAAACATTGGATTTGTTTTACTATTGGTCACGCTTCACAAACGTAGCCCTTTGTAGCACCTCTATAACAACACTTAAGAATGTGGTCTTTACTTTCTTGAGGCCACACTTTTGAAGTGTAGCCATTGATACCTTCTCTAAAGCAACATTTAAAAAGTGTTGCCTTTGCTAATTTACACTGACACATCTAAATAAGTTGCACAATCTATATCCCTGCTCCCAATGACAACACGTTTAAAACATAACATTCTTCTCTAGTTTATACGATTAATATTTACTACAAATTTTGATTGAAAAATACAATTATATTCTCATACTTCTACTATTCATAGTATACATTATTATTCTATTTAAATTTTCTCAAAACACTATGTTAGATAAAAATAACTCAAAAATAATAGTACACACAAATTTTCATCATGTTCCCTTTGAGAAATAGACTGACTCCATGCTTAATCTGGGCTTTGGAACGTCCTCGATCACAATATACATTATTATTCATATCCTTGCTAATTTGTGAGTTAAACTAACATCTTCTCTAGTTGAATAACATACTATGATGTTGTATATAACACAAATAGATCCACCTAATGTTTCCTTTAAAAACCACCTTACCTGTATTTCAGAAGAAAATAACTATAATTAAGTAACAAGAATGGGGAAATGAACCAGGAAAGAAAAATTACTATATTTGAAAAGAAAGTGTGACCTAGAAAAACAAATACCAAGTGTACTCCCATAAACTAGGGTCTGGGGAGGGCAGAGTGCACGCAAACCTTTCCCCAACCTTCAAAGGTAGAGAGGTTGTTTTCGATAGGACCTTGGCTTAAGAAAAAAATATGATAGGGCAAAACGATTATAAAAAGGATAATGGAGGGATGGGGAATTCAAAACTTTGGAAAGAATTCTGAAACTAAAGGAACAATACATCAGGAAGGGACTAAGGTGGCTCATTCAATTTATCAATACCATCTTGAGTAATGGTATTTGTAATAAATCTGTTATTGTTTACTTCTGGTGACGAGTTGGCAAGTTCTTTAAGGCCCTATACCAATATTGGTGAAGTCAAGTGCAAGTGAGATTACAAATGTTACTGATATTCACTGAAATGTTATGAAATGAAAAGAAATACAAACCACGACATGGTAATAGACGGACAATGAGCAGTAACACTACAAAATAAACTATGACAGTAGCAATCAATCCTTTTGAATCTAAAATCATAAAGGTTCAACCATATCCATAATGCCTCAAATTTGCAAAACTTAATTATTTCTAATCAAAAGAATTTAAAAGATACATATTAGAGTGTGCTTCCTAAACAAAATAATCTGTTGTTTTGGGGAATGTAATAGCCTTATGTTGAAGAGTTATTCCAACTGAAGGTACATTCTTTGATTCACAAATATACAAGTTATCAGTTCACACATATACGAGATATCAGTATGGGCACCAGGATTAAGAAGTAGTCCATGCATTGGAACAAATAGGTAATGATTATCTTTCATAAATTGTTATGTTTCGATATATTTCAAACAATTTTTGAATTTTCCATTAGTAAGAAATGTCCCTTGATGGATTCATTTATATGAATAAAAGACAAATACCATTTAGCTTTCATGAAAATTGAATATGAACACATGTTCACACCAACACCATGAAAAAGGTAAATGCCAAGAAAAAAATAGGAAAAATACATCTAACACTATTTAAGTTAGTTGAAGTACCATCAGAGTAGGTGTAGAGATGCCCATAATTTTAAGTTGCTCTTGCAGCAGAAAGTTATGATTAAAAAAATATATTAATATCCAGCATCAGTAATGCTAAACAATCCACATGCCATGTTAAGTTCCTCTTTGTAGCATAATCAAAGGACAAAATAGAACACATGAAATGATGGAATTAACAAGAAATTATACAATAGATAGCAAAAAAGGAACTGCAAGTAAGAACCAAAAAGGATAAACTTATAACTTAATGTATGGAAAGGCTACCACGTGTTAAGATTGTAGAGAAAGAACTAAAGAAGAAAGAACAGGTGTAAACTCACAGTAAGAGCCTCTGAGACATTCTCTAGATGTTTAATCAGATTTGAAACATTAGTTGCCATATTTTTTTGGTTACATAAATAAGATCAGAGAATGAAAAACCCTGCAAGTATTACGAGAAAAATAGGTGAAGATAATGGAATGAAATTAGAGACCACGAGAGAAGGAAAGTATCACATAAAAGATCAAAAGTTGGTCACTGTGTCTTTCCCTTTACCCTCTATCTTTTATTTTCTTACTTTTTTCTGGAGTGATTTTTTTCTAAGATAATCCTGACTCAGTTGATATAATACGTACAGAAATAAGCATAACACTCCCTCGGCCCCAACTTAGAATCATTATCAAATCAAATCCAATTTTCTTGAAGTTGAACCTTTTCTGCTTTTTGATAAAAAAAAATTGTTGAACCCTGGCCCTTAAAGAAATGTACTGTTAAAACTTACATTTAGCAGATCAATATCATCTACAAGTATTAACACTAGAATAGATCATAACTAGATAAATATTTTACAAGTAAAACAAATAGGAAAGGAAATTGAAGAATGTTCTATTCGTAACCCAAACAAAAGGGCTATCAGAAACACTTACATTTCGCATTCATGCATTTATCTAGTTATGTTGCAAGTATCATAGAGTCTAATCCACCAAAAAAGAGCACGGAAACTTGGAAACTAGAGTATTGTATTTATTTGTGTTATCAAATAAAGTGGCCTACACATTACCCAAGAATTATGTCAATTTAGAAAGCTAATATAGCAGTTTATGCTTTTCATTTTCTATTAAATGGCTTCTAAGATTAATACATCTATCAATAAGGAGGAGTCGAATGTTATTTCTAACCATTGGGTAGAGACAGAAAAAGAAATCAGTTTTAGACCTGGTAGATTATATTTAATACAGTGCGTCACATGATCAACTCTTGTAAAGTAATCAATACCCTGTGCGGTAACGATGTAAAGTAGTCTGTCGAAGCTATAACAAAATTAGAAGAAAACTGCAATTAATTTAGACCCTGATAGAATGTTCAATCACAATTACTACATTCACCAAACATGAAATGAATGGTATTAACAACATAGCTATGTGATATTGATCTAACTTAGGTTCCATCAGAGCGGAAAGAGTTAAAGGCAATTTCTCTTTCCTGCAATAAACCTTTTGGCGTGAAGCACACAAGTCCTTGGGTTTTGGTTGGATAAAGGTTCTCTCCCAAGTGATTATCTTCTTAAGCTTTGGATCTGTCCAGTCATGCTTCAGAAATTTACCAATTAAATCTTTATCCATTCCTAAAGAACCAATAGACAAACTATATACAATGCATGAAAGTTCTTCCCAAAAGTCTGTTTTGGCTATTTGGTCTCTAACTACAAAATCTGCAAGATCAAAGCTACAATGAGTTAAAATATTTCACTCATTCATAGAGGAAAGATAGAGGAAATATAAACTACACTACCAACCATTACCAACTAATAGACAGCTCAAAAGCTTAAAATAAACAATATTTTATTGAAAGAGCTGACTTTCAATAACATTTCCATGAAGCAACAAACTTTACAGAGGATGGCTAAATCACCAAAATGTTTAGCTCAAAACGATATGTTTGATTACTAAATGTTCTTTCCTGTACATGCTCAATCATCACAATTGCTAATTTAATGTAGTTGTTACCATAAACGATAATTACAACCCACTGCTTATGTTTGCTTTAAAATAAGTTGAAGCTTCTCTAAGAAATCTTTGTTATGTTAAAAGAAATCAATAAGAGAGTAGGATGCTGAAGAAGTGTTAACAAAACTTTCATTTACAGAGGCAAGTGGTGATACAGAAGATAGTAAAAATCGAGGGTCCTCCATCGTGGGCCGTTAAACAAGAAGTCCTCGCCTTCCAAATGTATCTCAACCAAAGCATCTGCATAAACCGAACGATAAGAAGCACAATCAAATTTGACTAAAATATTCTATCCAAGATTATGTCCCTTATATTTGCAAGGGACATAATCTTGGATAAAATATTGCAACCTGTAGAATATTACAACTTGCTATTCCTATGTCCTAACATCACCTAAACTATTTTTACAACTTAGAGGGAAAAAGAATGTAAAAAGGACACATAAGGTCTACATCCTAAGGTTACAAAATTTGCTTAGGCAATTAATAACCTAATCTATTTACTAGAGTATGATTTTTCCTAAATTACTTGTAAGTCACACAGTGAAAGCAATAAACAACAGTGGTCTAAGAATTAGCCTCTCCAGTTGATCATCATACCTACTCCTTAATATGCCTGCCTATTTCTCTAGCCTCTTTTTCTCAAAATTTCAGAGCATCAAGTACTATATAGGATTTAAAGACTCCATCACTATAGGTTTTGAATCCTAGAGAAAAAAAGGAATATTTATGTACACAACAATCATGCTAAACCTTTCCGGGATATTTTGGCTCATCATTCAAATTTATAATAAAGTATAAATTAAAAAAAATCACAGTTACTTCCATGAAAAATAAAAAAGATGAGGATAAAAAATTAAAGAAAATCTATAAATGGCCCAAGCGATCCATAAACTACTGACCTGATTTCAGTCCAACGAGTTGATTAGAAGCTCACTATTTCTATTTTGCCTCAGAAAGTAAATATAAACACATAGAACTATGAAAATAGCCTCTAAAGAACAGGCAAGAAAAAGGTCATGATGTTTTATAATAGCTCTATCAGGGTGACAAATATTCATTAACTGAAATCAAGGATGCATCTTGAGCGTACAACTGTAAGTCTACTGTTAAAGGGCAACCCAGTGCACTAAAGCTCTTGCTATGTCCAAAGTCTGTAGGGATGGACCACATGGGTCTATCGTACGCAGCCTTTCCTTGCATTGCAAGAGGCTATTTCCAAGACTTGAATTTGTGACCTCCTAATCACATGGTAGCAACTTTACTAGTTACTCCAAGGCCCCCTTCAAATGCAGGTCTCTATTTCATTACAAAAATTACAAGTCTCTTCCTAATCATCAGTAACTCAATCCACTTTCATCTTCATTGCTACTTGAGACAAAGGAAGAATGTTAGGAGCATCGTAGAGAAGAAAACCTAAATGCAAATTCAATGGAAAAGCAAATACAGTAGAACATGATGGAGAACCCTTGGTGATTTTGTTAACTAGTACTTAATGAATGAAATAATTCTTTCAATTAGTACCATATAAAAATCATTTTAAAGAAATGTTATTTATAAGAATACAAAAACACTGAGTAATTTCTTTCTATCTGTGCTAGCCTAGGTGGGTAGAGTTACTTGATAATTATTGGTGGGAAGTGACACGTATCCCAAAGAATCAGTGTAGATGTGTAAAATTTGTCCAAGACACCAAGTTTATCCAAAAAATATCATTTAAAAGATTGTAAGTGTATATAATCCTTTCAATTTTCATCCAAAAAAGAACTACATCTGTACTTTCTGCAAAATTTGACAAAAAAAAGACAGTAAATTAAGAGAACTTCATAAGTAGAACCATTTAGTAAAGAGATTAAAAGAATGAAAAGGGAAAAGAAATAAATTCTTAACATAATTTAACAAATTACGCTTATTTCCCTTGATACATTCAACGTTTCTGTAGCACTCAAACTTCTAATCAGACATTAAGATTTATTAATTAAACGCTAAAAGCATGCGACATGATTTATGTAATAGCCGTTTATCTCCAAAAAAAGTCTGTCGGAGTTCTTCAGAATGGAGAAAAAAATTGGAAATATATGAAATTAAAAGCAATATTGAGAACCCTAGTTGTGCCGCAGTTCTTTAGGTTGAGGAAAATTGAAAATATTTGCTTTTGGGTAGCAATACATTGGAGGGAATAAAATATTTTAGTGTTAAAAATATTAGAGGGAATATGATATTTTGATATAGATTTTATAAAAGTCATAAGACAACACTTATAAAATATTATTTTAAAATAATAAAAATAGCTATATTCTAAAAGTGTAACCAAATTTATAAAAAGTGTTTCTAATTATATAATGATATGAAAACACTTATAAAGTGTAGCCTATAGCATTAAAGAGCATGTTTTACAAGTGTTGTCAAAAAAATTGTGGCTTAAAGATAAACTTTAAGGTTACAGTTTAAAAGCGTACCCAAAATGAATTTAAGCAATACTTTACAAGTGTTGTATAGATTTAGTGTGGCCTTAGGTCAAAAATATTGTAGTGTGTTTTCATGGAATGATAATTATATGGTTTTGGGGTTTTTAAATATATGTTGGGGTTTTGGTATTAAATGCTTTATTATGACTCCCATGTTTTAATTATGTATTTGCATTCTTTAATGGTGGTTTAGAGAATTTATTGCATGGAATGGTTAAATGGGTACTTGGAATTTGTTTTGGAAACACTACGCCCCCGACATGTTTGATAAATACCTTTGATAATGCTTTTACTATATTATTGGACTTTTAATGGAACTATTGCATGGTATGGTTTAGTAATGCAAACCTAAATGGTATGAATGGTTTAAATGGTTTGGAATTGTTAAATGGTAAGGTTTAGTGGTCATGGTTATGGTTAATTAAACTCTCTTATGGGGTACAATGAAATCCGCCAAGTATACATGATAATGAACAACATGTGGGTACATGGTATTCCCACAAGCAAACTTAATAATGGAACACTTGTGGGGGTATACGGGATTCCTCCAAGTTAACTTGATAATGTAATCTATGGGTATATAGGAATCCCTTTAGATTAAAAGGCTGGCTAAGGACATTGCTTGCAAGCTATTATCGGTATGAAGATATCAATACTCATAGCCTTGGTTAATTATAATGGAATAATGGTTTAGTTGGATAGTAATGGTTTTAATTGGGAAATAATGGCGGGGTGTGATAGCTAAACATAAAGGTGCGATTCCAATGGACGGACACTGGAAACTCATGTTTATTTACATGAGGGTTGGTCATAGCAACTATATATTATACTAAGAAGTACATGGGAATCCTCTAAGTACATTGTATATGTGTATCATAGAGATATAAGGGTACTTAGGAATTCCCTACTCTTATGGTATCTCTGGTTCATGTGTCTAAATACATCAGGGCCCATTCAGGGGTTACACTGTACCCATATATCCCGTGGGTGGTTCTACGATGGTTAAGCTACACATACCCAAGTTAATGTTTTTAAATGCATGCTAAACCTGGTTCCCTTTCCCAGCATGGTTATATATATGTATGAGTGGTTTGTATGTATATAGTTGGCTTACTTGGTTTTACTGGATGAAATTATTTTATCCTTATCCTAAGTTTATGCTAGCATTCACCCAATAACCCATCTTCGGGCGGCTGTATCTCTCCGTAATACAGGAACCAACTGTTCTCTCCTCCTGCTCAGTAACCGGATTTGGGATCAGCTGTTAGTTTAAAGTGGTTAGCTTCCATAATTTGGAGGTCTCCATTTCATATCATGGATGTCTTTACATACTTTGGTTTATTTATAGATATTGGTTTTGGCTATGGTTGGGGGTATGTCCCAACCGGATATTATTTTTCTTTTGTTATAGGCTTTGTGGAACTACTATAGGTTGGAATGGGTGAGATTAGTATTGGTGTTAGCCTTAGTATTGGCATTGCTATTGGGGCTAACATATTGGTGTCATCCTTAGTATTGGAATTTCTATTGGGGCTAACACCGTTGGATGGAATATTTGATTGTTCCATCCTTTTATGTTATGTTATGGATAGGAACTTGGTTTTTACATTGGTTTGGTTATGGTTTTTGGTTGGTTATGGAAGGTTGGACTTTTTTGGGTTTGTCACGGTTGTAGACCTATCCAGAGTCTTAATTTATGCTTACATGCTATCTTGTTATACGTTCGGAATCCATCTAACACAGGGTACACATTTGGATGGTTGCATTGGATATCGGGGGTAGTCCTCAGTCCTGGTTGGACATGGGATGCCCGTTATGACAAGGCCCCTAGTCGGGTCGGGTCGGGTCATTATGAGAGACTATTTCACACACACATTCTCTTAGGGAAAAACTAATTTGGGACCACCAATGCACTTTTTAACATTGAAACATAGGTGATTTGTGCACTAATGCTAATTCTGTAGGCAAATCTAACTCATGGGCTACATATCAAAAATAACCCACAATCTCATAAGGACCAACATAGCGGGGAATGAGCTTTCATTTCTTACCAAATCTCTTCTCCTCTTTTATAGGTTAAACTTTCAAGTAGAAAAAATTACCAATATCAAACTCAAGTTCCCTTCTTCCCACATTGGAATAGGACTTCTAATGGCTCTAAGTTGTTTTAAACCTTCCTTTAATCAACTAAACTTTCTCCATATCCCCATAAACAAAATTTGGCCCTATTAATGAAGTTTAACCAACATCAAACCAACCAATTAGAGATCTACACCTCCCATCATTAAGTGCTTCAATGGGTTCATTTAAATATTGGAGTGATAACTATTATTATAAGAAAACTTAATCAAAGGTAAATAATCATCCCAATTTCCCTTGAAATAGATCACAAATGCTCTCAGCATTATAGTCTGCTCTGCCTAACCATTCATCTATAGATGAAAAGCCGTACTAAGATGAACATGTGTACCAAGACACTTGTAAAAACTCTTCCAAACTAGAGTGGGAAACAAAGTACCCCTATCTCAGATGACAATTAGAGGGGCTACATACAATATCACCAAGTCCCTAAGGTAGAATCTACAATAATCTTTGGCTGAATCTGAAGTGTTAACCAGCAGAAAATTGGCTAACTAAGTATTCGTTCTATGATAACCCAAATAAAATCATGTTGTTGATGAGTACGAGACAACCCTATAATGCATTCCATATTCACTACTTCTTATTTCTAAGTAGGAATACTGACGTCGTGAAGAATACAACTAGATCTTTGGTGCTCGACCTTAACCTATTGTCAATTTAGACACTTAGCCACAATTTATTTTCTATCGTTCTTTATTCCATTCAACCAATAGACTTACTATAAGTCAAAATTCTTTTTAGTGCCTCCTGGGTAAATAGAATAATAAGAACTCTAAGATTTTATTAGCATCCATTGTCTCAAGTCATCTATATTTGGAACACTTAGTTTTCACTGATAACGAAGAACTCCATCTACCTATTGGGTGAAAACCTCAACCTTCTAACTCTAGACTACAACTTTTAACCTAACAAAAATAGGATCACTATCTTGATTTTCTTTTACCATGTCTATCAAAGAGCAATCTAAAGCATTTTGAACCCAGATATCACCCTCGACTGAATAAAATAATCAAACACCCAATCTAGAAAGATGGTTAACCTCACAAACTAACTCTTTTATCCTATCTTCTATAGGAGTAACACATCCAAATACAACCTACTAATAGCATTACCCATCACATTGGCTTTAGCCAGATGGAAGAAGACACTCATATCGTAATTGTTTAAGAACCCTAGCCATCTTATCTTATGAAGATTTAGATATTTCTAGTTGAACATATACTGACGGCTCTTGTGATCAGTGAACACATCAACATGAACCCCATAATAGTAAGTCTCCAAATATTTAAGTTAAAAATAATTGCTTCGAACTCAAGATCATGAGTCAAGTAATTCTTCTTGTGAGGCTTGATCTAGCTAGAGGTATATGCTATAACCTTTCCACGTTGCATCAATACACACGAATACCTAGTCTAGAAGCATTACAATAAACCACAAAACTATCTAAAACCTCTAGAAGATTCAAAATTAGGGTGGTTGTGAGTCGAATCTTCAACTCTTGAAAACTCTTCTCGCAAGAATGAAATACTGAAACTTTACTGTCTTCTGAGCCAGTATAAAAATAAGAGAAGCAATAGAGTAAAACCTTTCCACAAACTCTCTATAGTAACAAGCTAATCCAAAGAGATTCCCAATATATGGTGAAAAGATGAGTCTAGTCCAATTTCCAACTTCTTTAGTCTCTTGAGGATCAACTCAAATGCCTTCAAAAATATGATATGACAAAGGAATGCTACTAATTTTATCTAGAACTCATATTTTCTAAACTTAGAAAATGATCAATGTTCTTTAAGAGTGAGTAAAAAGATCCTCAAATGGTTGACATGTTAATCCTCAGTACGAGAATAAACAAAGATCTCATCTATGAAGAGAATTATGAACATGTCCAAGTTTTCCTTGAACACTCTATTAATCAAATTTATAAATTTTTTTGAAGAATTTGTTAGTCTGAGGACATAGTAAAAATTTAAAGTGACCATGTCGAGTTCAAAAAGCTATCCTTAGAATGTCACATTCTCTGACTCTGAGACAATTATCGTTGGATATGAGGTCTATCTTAAAAAAATAATTGGCATCCTAAAGTTGGTCAAACAAGTCATCAATCCTAGGAATAGGATACCTATTCTTGATTGTGACCTTGTTTAACTAGCAATAGTCAATGCATATTTTGAGAGAATCGTCTTTCTTCCATAGAAAAAGAATTGGAGCACCCCATGGAGAGAAATTAGATCTAATAAAAATCTTGAATAAGAGGTATTTCAACTATTCCTTCAACATCTTAAGCTCATATAGAGCCATCCTATAAGGTGGAATTGAAATAGGTTGGGTACTTTGAATGAGATCTACTCTGAAGTCAATTTGTCGCTTGAGAGAAATTCCAAGAAGATCTTTAAGAAACACTTGTGGAAATTCATTTATCATAGCAGCTGACTTAAGATTTGGGTACCGGGCTCTAAATACCTTACCCAAAAATTATTATATATAAAACCTTTGGAAATTTGTTTTCTATCTGTAAGGTAAGAGGCAAGGAAAGATACAGGCACTGAGTTACTATTTTCAACTTTACGACTGGCTCATTCAAAAATTAAAATTGGATAACTCTATTTCTATAATTAACTGAGGTATAAGAAGAGTAGAGCCAATCCATTCAAACATAACATCAAAATTTGTCATGTGTAATTTTACAGTATCAACTGATATGCCTTTTTATAAAACTATGATAGGGAAATTTCTATACCCCGTATAGCTATGATTGAATTACTGATTGGATTTGAGAATAAGAAGGGTTTCAAGACTACTATAATGGGTATCACGAAGGAAAATATGGTTACAGGATCTAACAATGCATAGACATAAATATGAAAAACATGTAATGTGCCTATGACCATATTTGGAGAACTCTCCAGATCCTATCGAGTTTATATGGAACAAAACCAATTCTAACAATGTCTGCTAGTTGCACTAGATGAGGCACACTACTAAGTCAGGCGGCTCTAGTAGGCGGCCCACTAGAGCTGTTAAAGAGTTAGACTGTCTTCACTTACGAGCATCCCTACCTTTCTATGAAGCTACTAAGCATTCCTTCAAGTTGTGTCTTGTCTTGACACACCCAACAAAAATATCACTACCACCCATACACAAACCCTTGTGGTTTCTACAACACTTCTTCCAAACTAAATTAGTACGACCACTACTCACACTACCTTGGAACTTAGAGCTCGGTACTCTATCCCAGTTATCTTGCTTGGACTTGAGCACTGGAAGAAGAAGTGGTTGGAGCTGAAGATTTTTAGAAGTACTGAGAATAATTACTTTCATCTTAATTTTGCCGAGGGAAGTTGAAACTACCTATTCTAACCCTCTTTCTCTTTTTCTCCCTTTCAATAATATTATCTTTCTCAATCTATTAAGAATGGACCATTAACCTAGAGATTTCTATCTCTTTGACCAACATCACACATGAACTTACTCATTTTGGTCCTAGAGTCAGCAACTATTACAAGTGTATATTCTAAAAGCCGAGTAAAATTAAGAATATGCCCTTTCAGTCTCATGTTACCCTACTTCAAATTTACAAATTTTGTGCCTTGGATTCCCTTGGATCAAGTGGTAAGAACATATCTTGAAATACAACACAAACTTATCCCACACTACCGACCCTGCATCTGTACCTCTATAATCTTTCCATTACAAGTACCTGGTGTGAGACACTTCTTGCAATTGATAAGTAGATAGGTCAACATTTTCTATTAGAGTGACACCCATGATCTTTGAATTTTATAAATACTATCCAAGAATTCTTGTGGATCTTCTTAAAACTTAGACCAAAAAAATATTGAAGGATTTAACTGAGTGAAACATTGAACTTTGGTTGTTGTCACATCCATTATCGAGTTGATTGGTGCAATAGATTATTTTTTATTCTTAGTGGTTATGGACTGGGTCAATGCTGTGAAAGAAACCCTAAATTTAGCATGGGATACTTGTTCATTCAGAGGGTTTACCAGAACTGGTGGTTGTTCTTGGTGATTCCATTATTGTTACCATTTCTATTTCTCCTTGCATTAGTTCTCTTTGGAGGAATTTTTTGTAAATGTATAGAGACGAGTAATAAGAAGGTTTTAATAAAGTTAAAACTCAAACTCATGATATGAACATAAAAGAAGTGAAAACTTTCCAAAAATGTTTCATAGCGTCTCACTCATCAGTGTGGCGCAGTTCACACCCATGAATAAGACTCTATTGTAACGCCTTAAAAATGGTCCCGAGATGTCACACGGTGCTTATTACCATAAGTGATCCCAAGCTAACCCTTCTACTAGCATAACTCATAAGCAATTGAGTAAAATATATAAATTTGATCGAAATAAGCGAAAGATAACTCTTTTCAGAATCTCATCAATAAAGAACTAAATTAATATGTTTACAACTCTGCTTTTACAAATCAATGCTGGAATAAAATACATTATATCTACTAACTGTCTATGAATCCTTTATTAGTATTGACTATAGGTAGACGGGATATGACCCCTAACTATCCCAAATCTATATGACTGAATCAAGAAAAATGAAATACTTCTTACACTATATGACTGACTCGAGCCATTGAATTAAGAGTTCTCATCACCTGCTGATTGGAAGCTGCAATCTGCCTAAATATGGTATGGATACTACAACTGAGCTGATACCTACATTATGAGACAATGTAGCACATAAACATATATGTGGATCAGTACTTTGAGGATTACTGAGTATATAGGGGTGAATGCAATATGTAAGCAATATCATCATAATTTATAAAATCATGCATGCTAAATGTAAATGACTTACATAGGCTTGAGTAATCCAAAATTCGAAGATCATAAAGCATGAATAGTAAAGCATATAATATAGTTCTTGTGAGTCACAACACTTAGTTCTGAAATCTATATTCTGTTCTTATTCTCAAATCATATAGGCTAAGTGAAAAGGGCTCACCTTTTTATGTCTAAAAACTAAAAGTTGTATTTTTGTAACTAAAATCTTAAGTAAAGTAATATCTGAGTAAGTTTGTGAGCCTTTACACTTAGTTTCAAAAATCTGGAAAATACTTTATCTTAGGGAGGTTCTCTTAACCGACATAAACCATGTGAGCATTCATGGAGTCCAATGTCTCATCTTCTTAAGGAATAATCCTCATATTGGGGAGAAGAGTCATACTCTTGCCAGGGAGTATAACCTATCTGGGTGATCACATATCTGTCATCCACGTAGAAGTGGTAATATCTAAATTCTACATTGGCACATAGTTCTGGGGTATGAAACCTTAATAAAGTACCCATCTCGGTGCTAAATACTACTCCCATTAAATCTGTATGCCCATTCTGATGGAAGTCCACTTTTAAAATAGTCTAATGGTTTATAATGAAACCCAACTGTATATCTGTAAAGCTAAATCTGTAATTTGAATCTGTAAAGTGGATTTCATATCTATTCTGAGACCAAAAGGTCAAATCTTTATCAATAATCTGAAAGGAATCTAGTCATAGGGTGTTTATAGAACAACAATTCTTGAAATAACAATCTTTAACTAGGCTTAATGACCCATGTATCAATCTCATGTTAAAACATCAAAATGTTCATGCTTGATAATGTAAACATTGATTATTCAATTCAAAATCTGGAAATTTCTGCAATATGCATTAAATATGAACATAATCATGTAATTCAACTTCTAAATTATTGGAAATCTCATAATCTTGTAAATAACATTAATGGGTGTAAACCCTAACTTCAATTTCATGGGAAATCATATAAAATTCAGTAAATTCATAATTAAAATAAGTTTTGGGAACAAGGATGAAAGGAGAATCCTTATTTATAACTCCACATACCTTAATTGATGATTTTAGATGCTAAAACTTGAATCTTGGATCTCTATTGGTGCTTTGGAGATGAATTCTTAGAGTTCTTGTATTGGAAATCCTTAATCTTGAATTTCTTTGGAGAATTAATGGAGGAATTTGGATTTCTTGGAGAAGGAGCTTTGGTGATCTAGGGTTTTATTTTTAGAGAAAAGTGATGAAATAAGCATAAAGTGCTTTGGTATAAGCTTAATGATATGTTTTGGACGGATTGGGGGCTGGATAATATACCAAAATACCCTTTTTAAACTACCAAACAAAACTGGGGAAAAAACAAAAAATCCCAATTTATAGGGCCACCGTGATGCTCCACTATCACGGTGGCTCAATGAAAAAGGACGAACGGGAACTAGGCGCTCACCGCGATGCGCCACAATCACGGTGCCCCTTGGATTGCCATTTTGGCCCTTGGCGCAATACACTAGTATCGCTGAGTCTCACTGGAATGGGACAATTTGGAAAATGGTCTTCTCCATGATCCAGAGATGTTTCGGAGGGATACTGGAATTTGACAATTGCGTATTTTGCCTTCTCCGCGACACGCCAAGTGCCGAGGTGTCACATTGTCAACTTAAAATGCCATAACTCCTTCACCGAGTGTCGAATTTGGGAAAATTTGGTATTGATGGAAAACTTATTCAATTTCCCACACAATGAAATGTCAAAATCTTGAAAATTCCACATGAAATAAATATTATTCATTTTGGAAGCGATCCCTTAACATTCTAGGAACGAATTTAACCTAGAAAAAATACGGGGTATTACATCTACATAATGTAACTTTCACACACCCTAGGACACTTGAAATATAATGTGCTGATACAAAATTTTTCATGACCCAAGACTTTTCCTAATCGTAACACAATGCTTAAAATCACAAGTGACCCCAAGCTAACCCTGGCCTGACATGTCACTATGAATACTACATAAAACTTAATAACACTATGCAGAATCTAAAGTCTAAATGATATATGAAAATAAAAACAAAATATAAATGGTAAAAAGAAATCACTAAATATAACATAAAGCTGAATCTCTTCTCTCTATCTAAAAGCCTCTACTAAGATGAGTTGCTGGGACAAACCCCTAGCTAACCCTGACTCTTTGAAACTAAAATGAAATAACATAAAATAATTGCACTAGTTCTCAAATGATAAGGACTCACCAATGTACTATTGATTATGTAGTAGGAAATAGTACTATGTTCAATTCAAATGGTGAATGTTAGAACCTATATTATGATACAATGTTACACAAAAAAATGTATATGGTCAGTACATTAAGTGTATTGAGTATATGAGATAGGAAATAACTAATATAGGGAAAATAACGCATGTAACATGATAAACTAATGCAAGATCAAGTAATGGACATGAGTTGTATGATATGTTGAATAACAGAGCACAAGGTCATGCAACTATCTGAATACGAACTATGAACTTTGAAATCTATCATTAATTGATATACCCCAATCTAAGCTAATTGGGGTCCAACCTATAACCCCAATTGGAAAGGTGTTCAGTACCTTGCCAAAAGTATGAACATTGACTAATGTGGATCAACTAAACTAATGTCCAAAATGACTAAGCTATCAAGCCTGGTCTAGCGGGTTACATTTTAGAACCTATGGTGGTGTTGTAAATATTGGACTTAGGTAGTTCTGCTAAAGGTCTTAGCCTAACTAATAGGTGACCCTTCATCCCTGCATCTACTTGGTGCTAAGTACTACTCTAAACTGAATCACATTGATAACTAAAATGCTTAATATTATCAATATTCTGAATATTAGAAATAAATGCATTATTTGAGAGTATTAAAAATAGATAAATTGGAGGATATAATACTCATAAGTATATGCAAGAAATCCTATGTTATTGGGTGTTTGTATCACACCATTTGAAGAATGCAACTATATGGTAATTTCATAAACTAAGTGAATTAAGGGATTTAATAAATCAAATCCAACAATCATGGATTTCACAATATAATAAGGTTTTATTATTTGAACATGTAATGGTACTGAAATTCATGTTAAAACATAGGTTTATAACTCAATGAGATCAAGGAACTGGAATATAAAAAAAATCACAATAGTCATGAATCCTAAGCTTTGAGAAAGGAATTAAAGTTAGAAATTGAGTTAACGTTGGCAGTCAAAGGGTGAAATAAGACCCATGGATGAATTCCCACATACGTGAAGATGAAAAATTAGAAGAAATCATTTAACGTGGAGCCTGATATTGAAGATAAGTATCGAGTGTTTATATGTAATGAGGGCTTAGGGTATTATTAAAGTTAATACTCAACTTTGGGGTGTATTAAATAACATACATATAATGTTAAAAGAGTGGGAAAATAATGCAAAGCCCCTCATAAGATGTAACTAAAAATATACAGAATTAAGTCGTATGGGACTATACCATGATCGTAGAGCCCACCTTCGGTTATGGGTTGTGCTCATAATTTAGATTCTAGATTTAGTATTTGGACTCCACCATATAAGACTTCATAATATTATGGGACCCACCGATAATCGTACCCTAGGTTCATAGGTTATAATTCCACACTGGATCCCCTTTAAGACATATGATCGTACCTAAGATTATTGTTTCAATCCAAGATAATGGTTCACTATCATGCTTTGGGAGTATAATAGTCAAGTTTCAGGTGTTTGGAACTATTTTGACTAAATGAGAGCATTGCATGGTCGTACAGTTTCACCAATATCGTACCAACGCTCGTAGGTTCCCACTGTTGGACAGTGCTTCACTAAATATACATTAGTTCTTACTCTGATATTGGATTAAGGCAAAACTCAATGAATTGGATAGATAATTCAAATTTATATATATATCATTTTGTGGTTCTTGATCTCAAAAGAAATTTAGAGTTAAGGAGTTATGCTCATTTGAAGTTGACTATAAAATGATCCTTCACAGGAAATCAATGGGTAAGAAATATTTCCACTTATCTATGAGCTAGGAGTTACTTATGGCCTTAATACAATTATAAATCACTTTTAATAATACCAAAACAAGGAGTTTAATCCTACATGTACTTGAATCATGGTTCTAATCTTTTCTTGATTTATTAGGATGTTACAATTGCTTCTCTTTTACTTTAGCCACTAATGAGAATTCTGCCACTTTTTGCGTAATAATTCCTTCATTCGGTGATCCAAAAAGGAGAAATCCAAAGCTAGATAATTGGTATAGATATTTAGTCATCCCTTGTCTATCTATGGATTGCCTATAATTAAATGATATTGTCTTATAACGCAAAGCATCAGCTACGACATTTACATTCCTCAAATGATAAAAAATATTAGTATCATAATCTTTTATAATTCAAGCCACCTCTTCTACTTTAGATTTAGGCACTCCTACTTAAAAATATAATACAAACTCTTATGGTTGGTAAATAAGTCAACATGAACCCTATACAAGTAGTGGCACCATACTTTTAATGCTAATACTATTGCTGCTAGCTCAAAATCATGTATTGGATAAGTTTTCTCATGTGGCCACAACTGTCTTATGGAATAATCTATTACTTTATCATGATACATCCATACATATCTTAAGTCAACTCCTGAAGCATCACTATACACTACATAGTATTTTGTGCCTTCCAAAAGTACCAATACAGGTGTGAAGGTCAAATTATTCTTTAGGTCTTAAAATCTATTTTCATAGGTGTAATTCCATTGAAACTTGAATCCTTTTTGTGTAAACTTTGTTAAAGGTGTAGAAATGGAAGAAAATCCTTCAGCAAGCCTCATATATTAACCTACAAACCCAAGGAAACTATAAACTTCTGTAGGTGTTGAACATTTTGGTCAGTTCTTCACAACTTCTATCTTTTGAGTATCAAACCTTACTCCTTTATTGGATATAATATTCCCCACAAATGCCATTAATCTTAACCAAAAATTACATTTAAATAACTTTGTGTATAACTTATGATCATAAAGAATATGTAACACTTACCTCAAGTGATTAGCATTGCCCTCTTTTAATCTTTAATATACCAAAATATCATCTTTAAATATTATCATGTACACATTCATGAATGTCTTTAACACCTTATTCATCAAATTCATAAAACCCTCTAGTGCATTTATGTAACACCCCACATTTTGGGTCTAGAATACGAACTATTATTTCTAAGTGTATAAAATTGAATCTTATTATTTCTATAAAAATCTAAGTGTCACGATCATTATGATAGTGTGAAAATTGACTTTTAAGGGATGAATGTTTGTAGTAAACAATTAGAGTGAAGTGGAGTTAAGAACTTTCATTATCGACAAAATTTTGAAATTTGATTCTACAAAGGTCAACTTTGAACGTGTATAACTGCTTAAATATGTGGAGTTTTGGGGATTAGAACAAAGAAAATTATATATAAATGTGTCCTGTTTTCAACGCATATATTTTAGCATTAATCTAAAATCCGATCTAGAAGTTATGAGCATTTTTGTGAAGAGGTAGTAAGGGTCCGCAATAGCAGTGTGACGATGAGATTATTGTAGAGATTACCCTCCTCAATGCACTGATGCTTTAAATTCAGAAATTTTCAATTTTGTTCACTTGGTAGGAAGGGTATTGAAGTCCTTTCACTAATAAATATCCTCTAAACACTATATTAACCTATTTCCATCACTTTTCACGACATAACATCAATTTCTTCACTCTAAAAAATTCTCTCTCTCAAATTCCCCTTTTTAAGTCAAGACTAGGGTTCAAGGAGGTGGTCATCTAGGATTCAAAGGGTGTTGTCTTCTTCTTCAAGTTTCTTGGTGTTTAAGCCATATAGCTCTTTTCCTTGAATTTACACTTTGGAAATGACATTGATTGATTATAAATGCATAGAATTTATGTGGGTTTTGACATTGTTGAGGGCTTTTGACTTAGTTGGTTGCTTAATTGATTTTCCCATTTGACCTTTATGGGATGCATGAGAATGGTATTAAACTGAGGGGTCATAGTTAATCCCAGTTTAATAATTTTGTCTTTATATATGGCATTGGAAATTATGTGCCTTCAACCTATTTGTGAAATTATCAATGAATATGTTTTATCAATTAGTTTGACTTATCCACCTATGTATTTGCATGTCTTAAAAAGGTTAAATAATGAATATGGATTTTAAAGGCCTTGTTCTCTATGTTTTGATTTAATGAGCAAAGGGGGTCGATCCATTCCCCCATACTTGATTTAATGAATAAAAAAGGGGTCGACGTATTCCCCCAAGTTAAACATGATTGTTATGGCATAGATGTAAGATTTCAAGTGTAATGTTATAAGGATAACCAAATGTGACTTAACAGTTGGTTCATTGGTTTGTAAAATGGGGCATGTGAAACTTTTTTAAATTAGGCTTAATGGGGGTTATGTAGCAAAGTCGTACAGGTATGGGTGTTTGATGACTTGTACTGAAAACTTATGTTTACCCACATGAGGTTTAGTCTTGATGACATGTGTGCATGGTTCATACTATTGATATATATATGTATGTATATATATATATATTATATCTTGGATTGACGTGAGGTCAGGGCATTCCTTGGTCTTTCTTGATAACTTTGGTTCATGTGCCTAACATACGCTAGAGCCCTTTCAGAAGGGGGTGCTGAACCTATATAGCCCATGGGTGGATGTTTATATCAGTTGAGATACATAGTCCAATATAATTTTTAAATGTTCATGCAAAGCCTTGTTCCATTTCTCGACATATGATATATATATATGTATTTTCATTTGATGATATGCATATGATTTTTCTGGTTTTGAATTATCATCCATGGCATTATTTGTTGTCTTATCCCTGAGTTATATATTTGTGTTTAATACACTAATCATCTTCAGATGTTGTATCATTATGTGATGCAAAGTAAGAAGGAGAGTCTATCTTTCTTTTCTAGTGATCAGGTGTGCGCAGTTAGATTAAGAGATGACTTGAAATAGTGAGCTTTCATCCATTCAGAAGACTTTATTTTATGTATTAGTATTTATGTCTTAGACTTTATTTCAGACTTGTTTTGGATATGGTCGGGGGCATGTACCGATATTTTATTGATACTCAATTTATAGTAGAGGCTTTGTAAATATTAGGGACATGGGTATTATGGATGTTTTGGAATATTGATATTACTTAGACTATTTGTTTTTTCTATACTATTTTTAAATATATATGTTATGTTCTGATTGGATAGGTTAAGGGGGTGGTCTCTAGTCCTCGGTGGACTCAAGATACGCATCATGAATAGGCCCTAGTTTGGATAATGACAAAGTTGATTACAAAGCCTAGGTTTCTATATCATGGGGTGTCTATAAGGTCGTGTCAAGTATAGTCTCTTTTATGGGTGTGTATTGCACCACACTTATAAGGGATAGGCTACGAGGCATTTAAAAATGTTTCCCTTTCTTATTGTCTAGTTTGGGGATATAAAGTCTGAGATCTTGGACTCCCTCTATTATCCATTTATTTTCCATTCAGATCATGCCTCCTAGAAGATCTAATATTTGTAGAGACTCTTATGTCCCATCTGGGGACAATGTGGATGGAGCGCGTCCTACTTCTGGGGTACAAACCCGGTCTAGGGTCGGTGCTCATATTATTTTTGTGAAGTTCCACCTATTCCCACTGATCCTTTTCTGATTGGCGGTACTCATACTCGGCCACCTCAGGAAGATTTTACCAATATTAAGTTTCATAGTCCATTCATATGTTGAATCAATTGGTGACATATCAGTCACGTCAGATGAGTTCTTCTTGTATTGTTGGGATTTCATCTTAAGCAACTAGAGTTGGATAATTTATGAGGTTGAGTCCTCCCACTTTCACTAGTACTAAAGTAGAGTAGGATCCTCAGAGATTTATTAATAAGATGGTGAAGATCTTTTGGGTTATGCATGCTAGTAAAGTAGAGGGTGTGGATTTCACTACTTTTGAGTTGAAGGATGTAGCATACCAATGGTATGAGGAGTAGGAGCAGCGTAAGGGAGATGGTACTAAACCTACTTTATAGGATGATTTCTCTAGTACTTTACTTGGCTTCTTCTTTTCTCAGGAGTTAAGAGAGGTAAAAACAGAGGAGTTTATGACCTTAAACCAAGTTAGGATTACAGTGAAGAAGTATTTCTTGAAATTCCACCAGTTGTCACACTATGCACCTGAGCTAGTGTCTAGTATCAGGGCTAGGATGAGAAAATTTGCTTTTCGATTGTCTCATGATTTTATTTTGGAGAGCAAGGTTGCCCTTTTGAACAAGGATATGGACATTTCCTGACTTGTAGTATATATACAACAAGTTGTAGAAGAGAAGAAAAAGAAAGAAAATACGGAAGACCTGCAGAGTATGAAGTTTTAGTATGTAGATCACGATATAGGTCAGCAGCAGAGAAGTAGGGATGGTGGTAGGTGGTCTTAAAAGAAGTAGGGAAACTCTGGTTCTTATTTAATGGCTATTTCTTCTTATCCAAAGACGTTCAGGGATCATCATTTTCGGAGTGGTGATGGATTAAGGGCAGAGGATGACCAATCTCAGGGTAGTGGGGCTCAGTCAGCTCTATCATATCCTTATTGCCAATTTTAAGGGCGGTTTCACCGTAAATTTTATGATGAAGGAAGGAATAAGTGTTTTAGATGCGGCTAGCCTGACCATATTCAAAGGAACTATCTTTTAGGCAATGTTTCTATGGGGAAAAATAAAGTTCATGTTGCCTCTTCATCATCCCCTGCACCAAAGGGTACAATTTCAGGCTCCAGTACTGGTCGGAATCGTCTTAATGTTTTCACTACCCTCCTGCACCAAAGTGTGAAGTTTAGGCTCCAGCACTGGTATGTTCTTCAGTTTAATGAACGATAACGTGTAAATATTTTAATTAGGCTTTAAGGGGGTTATGTAGCTAAGCCATAAAGGTAGAGGTCCCAAGAGGATCGATACTAGAAACTCACATTTGTCGGCGTGAGGGTTGATCTCGATGATCGTATACTTGTATCACCCAATATATATATGTATCCTGAATTGACGTAGGGTAGGGACATTTCTTAGTCTTCCTTAGATATCTCTGGTTTATGCGGCTTCACGCACTAGGGCCCCTTCAGCTGGGAGAGCTAGACCCATATAGTTTGTAGGTGTGTTTAAGGTGGTTAAGGTACACAGTGTAGGCTAATGTTTAACTTTCATTCTAAGACTTGTTCCCTATCACAACATCTTATATGTATGCATGCATTTATGTGAACATGTACATTGAGTTTGGACTGGATTTTGAAATTGGCATTATTTGATCATTATCCTAAGCTGCATGTTATCACTTACCCTGCTAACCATCTCTAGATGCTATATCCCCACGTGATGCAGGGAACAAAGACACTTCTACTCTTTATACACAATGATAGATGGTTCTTAGATTATTCATGAGTCAGCTTGAAGTGGTGAGCCTCCTTCTTCTTGAAGGCCTATTACATCTTATTTTAGTTTATGTCATCAACTATTTCCTTTATTTTCTTTTTGGGTATTGTCGGAGGCATGTTCTGACGTAGGTTGTTCTTTGGATATTAAAGGCTTTGTGAATTAATGTGGATTTGGATGGTTGTTGGAATTCTTAAATTCTTTTGAGTTAGTTGAGTTACCTATTTTTTTATATGTTCAGAATTCATCCACTTCTAGATGTATTTTGCTTTGATGTCTAGGGAAAAAGGTGGTCTTTGGTCCTCGGTGGACTTGAGATACCCATCATGGCCAGGACCTAGTTTGGGTTATGGAAAACTGGTATTAGAGCAAGGTTCATGGTCATTGGTGTCCACAAAGATGTGTCAAGTAAAGTCTCTTTTATGGGTTTGTACCACACCACACTATTGGGGAGGGGTTACAAGGTATTTAGGAATGTTTTTCTTTTTTGGGGTCTAATTTTGGCTATAGCGTCTAAGGTCTCTAAATCTCCTCTAATTCTGATTGTTCATATTTTTTATCATGTCTCCTCGAAGATCTAATGCTCATGGAAACTCCTCTATCCTACTTAAGAAGAATATGGATGGAACTCATTCTACATATGTAGTACAGACTCGGTCTAGGGTCCTAGATCTTAATTGTACTTGCTCTCGTGGAGTTCCACTGGTCCACACTGATGAGTGGTAAATTTACCACTTATTTACACCCAAATTATTACACACTACTATGATTAAATGGTGTTAATATGACGAATTTGTAATTTGAATCCACTATTTTCCATGTTTTGTAGATATGTGGGTGATGGGAAAAAAAAGTAAAATGAGCTGAAAAGAGATAAAAAAGGGAAGAGTTAGTGCAAAAGCTTGAAAGGCATGAGTAGGAAATGATCCTCAATTACCACAATCGTGGGTTGAGGGTCGTGATTGCGATAAGTCAGAAATAGTAAAAGTGGCGATCGTGATGGGCTTACTGCTATCATCAATCGCTGTAGATCATGAAGGTGAAGAAAATAGCCCATGGGTAGAAATATAATTTCCCACATCTGGTTCCAATTCTCTATAGGACGAAAACCCTTTCACTTTTTTTTAGGGATCTCCACTAGATTTTGAAGTTTTTTCTTTTTGAAACCTTACTAAATTGGGAAGGAATATTGTGGTTAACTTTCCAATTGAGTATAGTTGCAATTGAAGTTAAATTGGAGAATACTCTTGCTTGCTTCTTAAATGGAAGCATTGAATGATAATTTAGGTATATTTCTATTCTTAAACTTCATGAGTATCTAAACATCTCTCTTTGGATTATGTTGAAATAGGGCGCAAATATGTGTAAGTTTTAATTATTAGTGTAGATGCTTGGTTAATGAAGTTGGATTTTACTAATACTTGCTTGTTGAGTGTGAACTTTTGGGTGAAAACCCAAAATTCCCAAAATCTCACATCATCCTTGAAAGAGGGATGTGGGTATGCTTTTGGATCCTGTATCATCCTTGAAGAGGGATATGGGTGACAAGGTATTATTTGTGAACAATAATTAGACATTAGCTTATTCCTTTACATTGTCTTAGAAATAGGGATGGATGTGAATTTTCTATGTCTTGGGAATATTCCTAGAAATAGGGATGCCCAATTGAATTTTTGGGTGGATTTGTTTGCCACACCTATGAGGTATCCGAAAGGGTCCATGGGTGGTATTTTTTGTGGTTGGCTGAAAAAATAGAATCAAAACCCCTAACCTAGCCTACCCATATAGTCATTAACTAGAATTTACATTTGATTATCATGACTCCATGCATTATTTGCCCCTAGGAAGACATAATCCCAAGACTATTCTCCTATTGGAATATTACCTACATTTTTTGCTTTTAATTGGTAGTTTGAATAGATTTTGTAAAGCAAGCTTCCAAACCATACCACTGCAATTTTAATTTATGTCTTTAATTTTGATTTCATTACGGGTATATCTTTAGTAGCTTTCAAGACCCATAGGATTTGATTAATAATTCCTCACATCAAGGATTCAACCCAACTCATGTTGGGTTATTATATTTGTTAACGATCGTCTTGCCCATAAATTGTGGAGTAAGTTGAGCGTGATCAAAATGGCATTGTTTCCAGGGAGTGAAACTTAGTTCACTTTTGTGGTGTTGTTTGTATTTTTGAGTTTCCCTGTAGTGTCATAATTCACTTTGGTTGTTGCATTTGAATTTTTTATTAGGTAATCATTATTTCTTCTGAATAACCATGAGTCAAGAGGGAGTCATCAACAACACAACATATGAACATGTTGAAACTATGAATTATCTTGGAGATGAAGAGTATGCTAGTGTCATACGTATTCCACCTTCTGAGGTAAATGGAGTATTTTATGTCACAAGCATGATGCTCCAATTACTTCATATGAAGGATTTGTTTGGGGGTCAAGCTCTTGAAGACCCAAACTTGCAATTGAAGAATTTTATGGAAGTATGTATTTCTTTCGACATTGCTCACATATCATAAGAGTCCATACAGTTGCACATCTTCCCGTGCTCTCTAACGGGTGAGGTAGTGTTGTGTCTAAGATCTCCACCTTCCGGGTTCATCACCTCGTGGGTCAAACTTACAGATGATTTCTTGGAACAATACTTCCCACCATAAAAAATGTTACATTTGCGGGACAAAATCAGAAATTTCTGTAAACTCAATGGAGAGATATGGTATGAAGCATGGGGGAGATTTAAGGATAAGCTTATACAGTGCCCTAACAATGAGGTGCCGGAGAAGATACTTTTACAAATATTTTATAGGGCGTATGACCAAATCAACAAAGCCATAGTTGAAAATGTAACCGGTGGATCCCGTGTTAAATCATCATATGTAGTTGCATCTAGTATGTTAGATCAAGTGGCTAGTTTGGATAGGAGTTAGTACATAAAGGATGTCGAGGTGGCTGTGAGGGCTCCCTCCTTATCCTTTGTATGTCAAGATCAAAGATTTCAAGAGGAGAAAAAACATTCTAATATGATCAAGGTGATGTCACACTTTGAACTTTTTACTTAACATGTGTTGGGAATCTCCATTAAAATCATCAATGTTATAGATGCAAGGGATACTAGGGCATGTGAAGATGTGGAAGAAGAAATACTTGATGAAAATATGAGTTTGTTGCCTAATTATTCAGAAGGTTTCCACGTTGTCTCTCAAAGTAAAGGTGGGAATCAAGATCGAGACAATCCGAACCTGGGCAGGTCTCAATACGAAAAGGAAGGGTGCGTTAATGAAGACATTTTGGCCAGAATCTTAATAGGAGTTAAGGGGACCAAAAAAAATAGTATATGAAATAAGGAACAATTTCTCCAATCTATATCAAACGGTTGTGTCTCGTTCATCCGCCATCTAATAATTAGAGGCAAAATTGAATCAATTATCGATGCACCTCATGGAAAGACAAAATAAAGAGATGTCGAGCGAAATGGGAAAAAATGTTATTGTTACTCGAAATGGAAAAATTCTTGGCATGAGCATGGAGCTCGATGATGATCCCATCAAAAGAGAAAATAATGAGAAAACAAATGTGAAGATAAAGAGGCCGAATGATGATGAGTTAAGGCCAAATGATGTTATCTTTGAAAATTCAAATGTTAAAGAATGTCAAATTATCTCTATGCCACCAATCATAATTCCTCCCCATTTTCCTCAATGGTTCAAGAAAAAAAGGGAAAATGTAATGTTCAAGAAGTTTTTTGATAAATTTAGCAACCTTTTCATTAACATTCCTTTGATATAAGTCTTGCAAGACATGCGGGGTATGGTAAATTTATGAAGGAATTGGTCTCCAAAAAGTGGCTAGAGGAGGATAAGACAATAGAAATAACTCATTATTGTAGTGAAATTATGTTGAGCATGATGGCAAAAAATAAGAAAGACCCCGATGTTTTCACAATCCCCTTCACCATCAGAATGTTAAAGCTTGAAAAGGCCTTGTATGACCTCGGGGTGAGTGTAAATATAATGCCATATGACATATTTCACAAGCTAGGATTGGGGAAACTGCAACCTACCCTGATGAGATTGTTAATGGCCGACCAAACCATCAAGAAACCTATGGGAATACTTCATGATGTGCTGGTTAAAGTCAACCGGTTTATCTTCCTGGCCAACTTCGTGATCCTTGATTATGCTTTAGATCATGAAATTTTTATTATTCCTGAAAGGTCGCTTTTATCCATCAGGAGAGCATTGCCAGATGTAGAGTACGGCGAGATAAAGTTTTACCTAAATTATGAAAAGGTTTCTTTCAATATATGTCAGTCCATGAACAACCAGTGGATTTGCAAGTAATTTTAGTTATCAATGCCATTGATGGTGAGGAGACGAATTATGTTGATATGAGTTTAGTGGGTTACCCGTTAGTAGAATTCTTGAGGAATTCTGAAAGAGATGAATTTAAAGCATTCAATAAAGTGGTTTCATCTTTAATAGGACTTGGATCTTACACCAAGAACCTGGTAAAGTTGGACCTTGATCTTAAAAACCCTGAGAATCCAACCGTAAAGCCATCGATTTTTGAGCCACCACAAATTAAATTAAATCCATTCATGCCTCACCTTCAATATGTATTCTTGGGGGATGGAGACACTTTCCCTATCATCATTACAAGTTATCTTGAGCCCTATCAAATTAAAACTTTAAAGTTGGTAGTAAAAAAGTTCATTTGAGCAATCAGATTAACATTTGCAGATATCGTAGGTATAGCCCCCGACATTTGTTCCTATAAGATCGAACTAGAAAAAAATCACGTACCAAGTGTGGAGCATCAAAGGAGATCAAATCAACCCATACAAGAGGTGGTGAAGAAAGAAATTATAAAATGGCTTGATGCGAGAGTCATCTATCAAATTATCTATAGAACATGGATAAACTCGGTGCAATATGTTCAAAATAAAGGTGGCATTACGATAGTTGTGAATGAAAATGAAAACCTTATTCCTGTCCGACCGGTCATGGGGTAAAGGGTATGCATGAACTACTGCAAGTTGAATTCTTAGGCAGAAAAGGGCCACTTTTCTATGCCTTTATGAACCAAATGCTAGATATGTTAGTCGGGAGGAGGTGGTATTTCTTTCTAGATTGTTATTTGGGGTACAACATAATTAGTTACCTTGAAAGACCAAGAGAATACAACATTCACTTTCCCCTATGGCACATTGGCATTCAAGCGGATTCTCTTTGGTTTGTGCAACGCACCGATAACATTACAACTGTGTATATTATCAATCATTACAGATATGGTTGAGGAGTCGATGGAAGTATTCATGGACGATTTCTCAATGGAGGAAACTCGTTAGAGTGATGCCTTGAGCATCTAATTAAGGAACTTGAGAGATGTGTGAAAACCAACCTTGTCTTTAATTAGGAGAAATGTCATTTTATGGTCAAGAAGGGTATTGTCTTGGGCCACAAGATATCGGGGAAGGGTACACAAGTTGATCAAGATAAGTTAGTGGTAATTTCCAAGTTTCCCCCACTTTCTTAAAGGATATTGGGAGTTTTCTTTGGAATGTTGGGTTCTATCGACGATTTTTTAGGGATTTCTCCAAAATAGCTCATACAATGTGCAAAATCCTTAAAAATAATGAAAAATTCAATTTTGATGATCCATGCTTGAAGTTCTTTAATTGTCTCAAGGATTTTCTTATATCGAATCCCATTATTGTGGCTTCGGATTGGTCGTCTCCATTTGAAGTGATGTGTGATGCAAGTTGAATTGCATTAAAAGTGGTATTGGGTAAATCCAAAGAAAAGCTATTTAATCCTATCTATTATGAGAGAAAGACCTTGAATGCGGCTCAATATAATTAAAATGTTATTGAGGAAGAATTATTGGCGGTGGTATATGCTTTTGACAAATTTTGCACCTACGAAAGCAGTGATGCACATGGATCATACCACTCTTCAATACCTCATGGAAAAGAAATAATCCAAGCCACACCTAATTAGGTGAATCTTTCTTTTGAAAGAATATGATTTTGAGGCAAAGAATCAAAAGGGTGTGAAAACCAAGTGGCTGACCATCTTTTGTGTCTTAAATGTAATCATGAAAGTATGGTATGATTGATATTGATGATAATTTTTCCAATGAGTTATTCATGTTAATCTCGGAGAAAGTTGCACCGTGGTATGCCGACTATGCTAATTATGTGGTGAATGTTGGATGTTAAAAATTATTTTTGGGATGAACCTTTCCTATTTTTTTAGTTCATGGATAGTGTTATTAGGCGTAGTGTTATGAAAGTTGAAATGAAGGATATCCTTGAATCATGTCACTCCTTACCTTATGGTGGTTACCATGAGGGGATTCAAACCACCGCCAAAGTTTTTCAATATGGTTATTATTGGCCCAACATTCATAGGGATGCCAGTAAGTGGGTAAAAATATGTCATCAATGTCAAATTCAATATGGCATCTCAAGAAGACATGAAATACCCTTTAAATCGAATCTTGAAGTTGAACTATTTGACATGTGGGGAATTTATTTTATGAGCCCTTCTGTGATCTCGTTTGGTAACAAGTATATATTGGTAGCGGTTGATTATGTTTCCAAAATGGGTAGAAGTTGTGGAACTTTCGAACAATGAGAGTAAAAACATTACTTTCTTCTTCAAGTAATACATTTTTACGAGATTTTGAATGCCATGTGCCATCATTACTTATAGAGGCTCACACTTTTATAATCGGTTAATTGGGAGCCATCTTTAAAAATATAGGGTGAAGAATAAGGTTGATACCCCATATTACCCTGAAAAAAGTGGCAAAGTCAAAGTTTCTAATTGAGAAATCACAGCTATACTTAAGAAGACCGTAAATGTGAGACAAACCAATTGGGCAAGGAAGCTTGATGAGGCACTTTAGGCATATAGGACGACCTACAAAACCTCAATTGGTATATATCCCTACTAATTGGTTCTCAAAATGGCATTCCACTTGCCCGTCGATCTTTAGCATAATTCCTTGTGGGCATTGAACAAGTTAAACATGAATTTGGAAGAAGCTTCCGAGTCAAGGGTCACTAAACTTCATGAATTAGAGAATTTTTTACTCAAGGCCTATGATAGTTCCTCTTCGTATTGAAAGAAAATGAAGAAATGTCATGATGCTAAGATACTAAGGTGGGAATTTCATATTGGTGATAGTGTACTTCTTTCTAACATTCGTTTGAAGCTTTTTGGGGGAAAGCTTTGTTCTAAGTGGTCGGGCCCCTTTGTGATTTCTAGTGTTTATCCTAGTAGTGCTATTGAATTAGAAGATCATAAGAAAAAGATATTTGTAATAAATGGGCAACGGGTGAGACACTATAATGTACGAGGCCCTAGGGCATCCAAGGTGGAGTCGGTATGTTTCAAATATCCTTAATGTTGATAAAAGAGCATTTTTCCGGAGAGTTAAATTAGGTGATTGATGGGAGGCGACCCATCTTTTACATAATTATTGCATTTTTTATGTTTTGTAGGTGTTTTGGAACAAGTGGGAAGTCTAAAAACAAGAGGAAAATAGAGTTGGAAAGTTGGCAGCTGTTTAGTAAAATAGAGCGAAATAGGAGAAAAATTGGTTATAGTTACCACAATGATGGTCTGAGGGCAACGATTGTGGTCTCATGATCGCAGTACATCATATCGCGATTGCAAACATCGAGATAAATTGTTGTTCCTACTGAAGGAAGTCCTTTTTAACCCTTCTACTTCTTTTATATGCTGCAGTGAGGGAACTTCAACTCTTTAAGTTGGGGGTGGGGTTATATTTGTGTTCGAGCATAGTAATCTAAAAGTCTTACCCCAAGCATAGAGATTGTTGTCTCTCTTTTGATTTATTTTGGATGAGACTTTCCAATGATGGATTGAGTGACGACATTCTTAAGGGAAAATCATCATGATTGGGTTTTGAGCCATAAATATAGGAAAAATCGAAGTACCCATAGCATAGGAGTTTATGGATCACCCTTATACCTATAGTGAAGTCTGAGTATCCATATGGTTTAACCTCGTGTGAGATGAAATGTGAGAGGACAGATTAGTTTGGTGCCATCAATAGCAAATTTTTGTGTGGTTTAAATGCAAAACAAATGCCCCCTCTATCTAAATTTTTTTTGAAAGCCAAGGTCATGGACGTGAACAATTTTGTAATAATACTTAACCTCTTTTTTTTACTACGAAGTCCTTAGTTTGTAGTATATGGTAAATACCTCATTTTTTCTCTAGTAGGAAATACAACTGAGCCTCCTTAAGAACCTTGCATGTCATGTGAGCAGTGAGCGCATTTGTGTAACTCTCATACATGATTGTATCATCTAGAACCTGCCACGTTAATTCTCAAGGCTAATTTTTATTATGCTTGGTTGGTGAAGTGATCTTAGGCCTTCTTTATGAGCATAGGAACCCACTTTAGCCTAATGATCATAGGCGTATTTATATATCCAATCACCAATACTTACCTATAATAGAAATTGTTATATGAGCTAAAATATGTTATTTTTATTATATTTGAGATTTAATTGTGTTCTCTATCTAATGGACATGATTAGTTTGTGCAGGGCTAAATTTTGATAAAATTAGATGCAATTGGATGCATTAACGAGAAGTTAATAATGAATTGAACAATGGGATTGATTTGTTGAAATAATGAGACTTGATGTTTTCTTTGAAAGTAGAGAATGAAGCAAGGAAGAATAAGTTGAGACAACCAAATCCAGTGAATCATCTTGACTAGACTGCATCGCAAAGCTAGACGCGAAAAAATAGCCCGACGTCGCAGTAAAAGGAAATTCTCCATTGGAAAATTCCAGTAGCACACATGTCGGGAAATAAAGTCCAACTATAAAAGGAATGATTCAATTCAATTGGGAACACTTTGGAGACGTAAGAAGAGGAAAAAAAAACACTATAATCTCTCTTAGGGCTCTTTAAACTTCATTATTTTGAGATTACTACTTAGTAGGATTAATTATTTATCTTTGATGCTGAATTAAAACATGAGTGGCTAAACACCCATGTTCTAGGGTTGAGGCCAAGGACATGATTGCACTCTTATATTCTTTATCGTAGCTTATTGTTCAATTATCGTATGGGTTGTTCTTAATCTCTTGTACTTATGATTTTGATGAGTGGCTACAATTAGAATAAACCTATATTCCTATGTGAATCCAGGAGGAGAAAATAGGATAGAATGAAGATATTAAGGATCAAGGTTTTCATTCTTTTATAAAATAAGGAATTTGAATTAGCATCTAGGATATGGATATACCTACAAGCTTTGTTTGGTTCACTTGCAGGAAAATAACTTTAAGCATCTAATTAGATTATTGCATCATCACTAAATGATGTAGTTGTAATGTCCAGTTAGGTAAAAGATTAGAGGTCGAGATACCATGATCATACTATAGACCCTGCAAATCAGTAATATGATAATCAACTAAACTACGCTAGGAAGAGAAATTTGTAAGATTATCTAAAGTATCTCAATCCTGGAATTCTCATCGTTATTTTTTACAACCCCTGCTTACGTTGCTATTGTTGCATATCGTTATTTCTTAATTATTAATATTTTACTTTGAATCTACAAAATAATATTGATACTCTTAAACACTTATTACATTCTTGTTAAACGCTAAAGTTGGTTGAATTGTTAGTTGCATCGTTCTCATAGGTACGATATCTGACTATTTTAGTCACTATATTACTTGTACGATCGCGTGCACTTTCGTGTGCATTAGACTACAAAATTTTTTTTACGTCATTGTCCGGGACTATTATAGTTAGTAATTTTATAAATTTTTGGTTTTTGATAATTAGTTTAAGTGTTAATGACTTGATCTTTGTCGATGACTTTTGAAGGGCTAGCTGAATACAGGACTGGTGAGAGATAGATAGTCGGTAGAGCCTTTCTCAAAACCATAACTGGTATTTAAATAGAGGCGAAGAGCTCATTATCCAATTCAGCCAGTTCAAATAGCGGAGCAAAGATATCATAATCTTATTGATCCACTTGATCCAAATGTCTGACGTGTTCCAACTCTGGTGATTCCAACTACTCCTACTAGAGTAGTAGCTAGACTTATTTGTGAAGTGTCAATCCCACTTATCAACCATGCTTCAAATAGCATCCGCAAACCAGAAGTGGGTGGTCGGTTTAAATTAAAACATAATATGGTACAATTGTTGTGTTTGGTTGTGCAATTTGTTGGATTTTCACATGAAGACCCACAACAACACATACAGGCCTTCCTGGAAATTAGATATACCCACATTCCTTCAAGGGTGTTTACTGATTATGTCATACTGACTCTCTTCCCCTTTTATTTAATTGGGGAAGCAAATAGGTGGTTACGTGCTAAAATGCCACTCTCCATCACTTCCTGGGATGATTTGGCTCGAAAGTTCTTGGTTCAATTCTTTCTATTAGGGAAGACTGCAAGTTTGAGAAGTAAGATTCTGAGTTTTAGGGAAAAGGAAAGAGAAAATCTTTACCAAGCTTGGGAAAGGTTTAAGGGTATGCTAAAAAATTTCCCTCACCATCATCAGTCTAATGATGTTCTTATTCATACTTTCATAGAAGGGTTGGAGCCAAATACCAAGATTCTCTTAGATTCAACAGCTGGGGGGGTAATCTCTTGAGAAAATATATGATGAATTATATACACTGCTGAATTAGATTTTACAAGGGAATCCTGAATAGTATGCTGAATCGAGGAGTGCTCCTAATATGGTTGCATGTGTGTTAGAAATAGATTAGTTCACTGTGTTATCATCTCAACTTGTTACGCTACAAAATCAGATTACTAATCAATTCAGTAGCATGAAGTTGGTGTTGCACAACCAACAACAACAACAAATATAGTTCAAAAAGAAAATGTGTGGTGTGAAGTTTGTGGTAGTAGTGAGCATGCAGTAGATTCTTGTGCGGTTAATCTAGATTTTGTTAATTATGTAGGGAATGCGAATTATCAAGGTCAACAAAACTATGGCAACACTTATAATCACAACTGGTGAAATCATCCCAATTTCTCATGGAGTGGAAATCAGGCATAGAAGAACAATCAGTATAAGAGGACAGCATAACAAAATCAACATCAAGTTCAAAGTAATTAGGCCACAACACAAACGAGCAATTTAAAGGAGACAATGAAGCAACTTCTAGTTTATGATTATAGAAAATTTAACTATTTTTTTAAACTATTATAGACAATAATTTAACTATTTTTTTCTACGAAAAAATTTTTGTAGCTAAATAAAAATTAATCTTTGGAAATTCTTGTTTATGATTATAGAAAATTCATTGTATATTGATATAGCTATAGAAAATAAGACCGATCTAATTTTGTGAAGGTTGAAGTGAACTTATTGAATAAATTTTTCGAAAGGTGTAAAGCCAGTATGTTAATCTTGTACAAGTGAGAAACATTTTAAGTAGGCCGAAGTTAAAAATGATCAACTAATTAATTAAAGTTTGAAGCTATCATATTGTAAATTTTAGCAAAAAAATTTATATTTGATTGTGACAATAGTTTTTTTAACTAATAATTCAAACAATTAGCAACGATGGTATTATCATCACAACTTAACCTGCAATTAATCTAATCAAACAGATAGCGAGGTTATTTCTGAATATTTCTAAATTACTAACCAAACAACCACATTAATGTTATACTTGAGCTACTGACCTGCTAACTAGCAACCAAAAATAACATGTATCTAGTTGAGCCAAAACATCATTGAGATTGGATCCCATACAACTAAAAAATTTTTAGAAAGATATTCATTAGTTTGTATCTAGTTGAGCACGCTTCTTGTCAATCATATACAGAGTTGACTGGCATTTTCTGTTAAGCCATTATAAGGTCATGGAATTTATCCTTCGAGCATCACCTTTGTAGAATCCACCAATATTGGGCGAAGATCACTAAAAGCATGACCATGCACAGTGTACCTTTGTCCTCAATGCCAACCTTTGCTCCATGTCTTAAGGAGTAAAGCCACCTATCATGTAAATGTAAAAGTATTTTTATCAATGCCAATTTTCATGGACTACAAGAAATAATCTGAAGGATCCCAAAAACTTTCCCAAAGAACTCTCCCATTGGAGCTGTCTTAAAGCCAAGTTTCCAGTATTTATGAGGGACGGTTTAATTTTTCACAGCCGGTGAATATATCTTACTTTGAGAGTTCAAGATTACTAGATTTCCATCATCTAATATTGTCACTCTTTCACTAGAATCCTATAAAGGTTTATCTTTGTTGGTTACCCTTACAACAATTGGTGATTGGATATTAAGCATGACACCAACATAATGAGTCGTCGAAGTCTCAGGACTAAAGAATTCGAATTTGAATCTTTTTTCATTGGAGACTAAAGTTACTGAATCTCACAGGGATTCATTGGTGCTAACTGTTAATAGTTAATAGTATCTGACCCAGTTTCTATAGAAAAAAATAGAACAAGAAAAGTTGGAAATAGTAAAGTAATTCTTAAAGTGCTTACTCGTGAATAAAATCTGGGTGGTTGAAAGAAGAAGTCCAAAGAAGGAACATGCAAAATAGAGTCCGACCAAAAAACTTATCAGTAATTTATATCCAAGCGACTCTGGAATTTGGCCTAGATTGTTGTTGTAAATGAGTATGAGTGTCCCCCCACAGAAATATTCTAGGTAATATAGCCAGAAATCCGACCTACGCATTAGCATATTTGCTGAATGTTCTTCTCCAAGAAGCAGGGAAAGTAAAATAAACCTACTGAAAAAAGTTTTCTTTCATTTACCATTTATTTTCCTCTTCGATTCTTCGGTGACGGCGCCGATGGTTCCAATTTAGGATTCAGCATTTACCATAAGCAACAAAAGTACTAGAAGATTCTTTATGAGGTGAGTTTAGTTATGTTTGATATTCTTAAAAAAGATTATGCAGACGCACATCCACTCATTAATTGTGGAGCATCAGAAGCTCATTCTTCATTACCCATGCTTCGAGCAATCCTGGAAGAGAAATATCCTAAGTTTCCAAGGGTTGTCCTTTCTTCATTACCTTCAAATAATGGAGTTGTTGGTCATTTGTTTTCCTCATTGTCAGATTCTCCACCAATCTTCACTTTTCATCTGTTCTGCACCTTTCATTCCTCAGTAAATGAATAATGAGGCATCAAACCCATTAGCTACATCAAGCCAGTATGTTAATGGATATAGTGAACCCTGGTGTATAGATCCATAGTCTATTTACCTTGATTACTTTAAATACCCCTATTAATAACACTCAGCTAGATTGTAGCATTACAAGTGATTGTCATATCCCACATGAGGATCTAAGTAAACAAAGTGATTGGCCTGAATAGGCTAACCTTATAATGAATGATGATGATGCTTTGACTTCTAATTAGAATGAGATCATAGTTGACACTAGAATTGTTGATGCAGCAGAGCCAAAGATGCAATATCAGGAACAAAGTCAACCTTTAAATTTCCCAATACACCAAGGTCAACAATTGCAGCAAATTCCTAGTGCATCTCTAGAAACATCTGGCACTGTTCCTGTATCATCGACTGTAAGTGGTGCTTCATCGAAGCAGCGGATGCATTGGACACCAGAACTTCATGATGACTTTGTGGAAGCGGTCAACAAACTTGGTGGAAGAGAAAGAGCTACTCCTAAGGGTGTGCTAAAGTTGATGAAAGTTGAAGGTTTAACCATCTATCATGTAAAAAATCACTTGCAGAAATATCGAACGACGAGATATAAACTAGAAGCATTAGAGGGATCTTAGAAGAAAAAGTTATCCATTAGCAATTTTTTATCTCTAGACTTAAAATCGGATGTTAAGATCACTGAAGTAATGCGGTTACAGAAGGAAATGGACAAAAAGTTGCATGAACAACTTGAGATCAAAGGAAATCTATAGCTGTGAATATCATCCACCGGAGCATCAAAGTTTGTTTCAGGCTTTAATCAAATATTATCAACTGGAGTATCCTATTTCAGATTAAAAAAAGAACAAAATCAATACCATCTTCGATAATTCCTCAAGTTTCAACAGAAACACTAAAATGCAAAAATAAACCTTAGATTCAGCATTTGCCTCCATTTTAAAGGAGTCCCTGCAACCACTCTTCCATTCTGGACAATTAATCCACTGGACAAACTACACCAAGAGTAGCATAGTAAACCACCAAAATATGAAACTTTCTTCACAATGCACAACAGATGTAGAATATGGCAAAGCCCATAAAGAAAAAGTCCCAGACCCCATTATCAGACCCAACCAAGTGACACCTCCAAAGAAAAAAAACCTAGAATGTTACAGTTCATTTAAATACATTTATCAGACAACAAGAATCCCAGAGAAAAACACTCTTGTCTAGTATCAACCAATTGCATTTGGGTAGACGAAAGTTCAAGGGACCATAAGTCCGTAACAACGTGATGTTGGACTAAACACTTTGGAGACGCTATCTCCATGTCGCTGGTAGGAACACAAAAAATATTCCACATAATATTCCATTTACAATCCCAACATGAATCATATAGATTCTCCTGAGTGAAGGAGCTGAATGTGTTATGATGGTGAAACTTAACCTTAGTTACATACTGATGCATAAGTTTTTAACTGACCTTGATTTTGGTATAATATAACTTTAAAATAATGTTGTTTTAAAGTTAAAAATTGTTAACAATGTGGATAACACATTTACCTTTTAGGACTCCCTTTAAGGATTTTTTGCATCTCTCAGCAACTGTAGCCCTAACCCAATAATATTTCATTATTTTATCCACCAAAAAAGATGATAAAAAACAACCTCAATGTAAAAAACAAACTTGAACCAAAAAAATAAACTTGAATTAACGAATATACAATGTAACATAAATCTGATACAAATCTCACAAATTTTGCTTTCAGTAGTACGGTCCAAACCACCAACAAACACCTCTGTCCCTTTCATTTCCTATTCTGCTAAGCCAGAAAAAACAACACAGTCCATTAAAAGTGAAAACACATCTTTCTTAAGCATGCGAAACCCACATGTTGACAAAGGTATTCTTGAGCCCTAAAGTGAGGCTCAAAACATGTTTAGCGCTTCGTCTCACTTTATGTTTTCTTCAGTGCCATTATCAAGGTTCTATCCATACTATTCACTACCAATGAACCTCTTCTGAAGAGGTGCACTACAAATTGATCACTTTATCATATATCTTTTTTAAATTTTTGTTCATATATTTGTCATTCATACTTAAAATTATTAGTATTGGACTAAATGAAGAGGACCACAAATTTCATCTAATCAAGTAGGAAAAGGTGACTCGGCCAAAAAATCAAGGAGGTCCTAGAATTAAGGATCTTATAGCTCATAACAAAAGCATGATAATGAAGTGGCTTTGGAGATCCAATTTGGAGGATGCAGGGTTTTAGAAAGAAGTTGTCGTAGCTAAACATAGAGTGATGGATCACTGGTGGTCAAAGACTTCCACTCTCCATCATGGATTAGGTCTTTCGAATGGTATTAGAAAATTGTGGGACACTTTTGTTAAACAGACTCACATCTAGGTGGGTAATGGATCACTTCTAAGATTCTGGAAGGACAAATGACTTGGAACTACCACTTTTCAGGATGACTTCCCAATCTTGTTCAGAATAGCTCAAGTTTCTGACTCTATAATCTCTGATAACAAAGAAGGGAACAATTTGGACTAACATTCAGAAGAAACAAGCATGATTGGGAAGTGAATTAGATATTTTAGAAAGACTGCAACAATGTCACATCAATCTTCAGACAGATGACAAGATCAAATAGGGGTGTCATAGTGGGGGTGTCTACACAGTAAAGAAAGGTTACAATTAGTTGTTCTCTAAAAACCCCCTGATAGATAATTGGACCTGGAAACTCATTTGGAGGACCAAGCTATCAGAATACACGTAAAAGTAATTAGGCACACAAACACATAAATCAAATACATTAAAAAATAACTTCATGGATCAATGACTATGATGTTGAAATAACAAACACATTCAGCATCTATATGCAAAATAAATCAGTAAAACAAAAAAATGTAAATATACAGGAAAGTAAAAAATTTTGCTAAGCGGTTGTAGGAATTACCAGTTGCAAGGATTTTCTTCAAATCCTTATCAATAGGACTGGTTTTGCCACCCAAAATGGCCAACAAGAAGTGATAACCTTAGAGAGATGATCATTTTCCAACTAATATAGAGGTAGCACAAATTGCAGGATTTCCCAACTCCACGAAGGTGCCTGCATGAAGTATTTAGAGACAAACTTTCAGGGTTCTCCATAACTCACTCTGTAGTGTTAATTTTGGATTACATCTTTCACTTATTTTTTCTCCTCAAATGCCCTCAATTTGCCTTAGAACATCTAAAAATTATACTCATGAAATGCCAACAATTGTAGGATTTTCAACTAGTAATATGATAATGCACCATGAAATTGAACTATTCAAAGCTCCAGCTCATATCAAGGTTCCAATACCAACACCAAAATCCCAATGACACAGTATATGTATGATGAAAAATGCCATGGCATCTTTTAAAATATCAAAATGGTTAGAAATATAACAAAGTTGGACATTTGAAATACGTAGATCTATAATTTTGATAGTTTGCCATGAAAAATCTCAGTTCAAACAAAATCTGTAGGTAGACAAAAAACCTCCTAAATTACGTTCAAGGGGAACAACTGAAAAAAGGGATACTTCATAAGTTGAATTCATCGAATTTTTCTATTCGAAAAGATTGAACCCTATGTCCTGAAAAAGAAATTCGAGAAAAACATATAAGCACCGCCACCATAAGGTACTAAAGATAACTTTTCTCTTCTGGTAGCAATCAACTCAGTGATATATTTTCCCTTAACTTCAGAGAGTAGTAGTTGAATTCTATCATCTTCTCCCTCATCTCTAACTGTAGCAAGCATTCAAATTTTAATTCTAAACGATCCACTTTAACCAGTAGACGTGTATGATAAATAACAATAAAAATCCAAAATAGATTACAATGGAAATTCACTGTAATAACATATCACCAGTTATAAGACATTAGGAGAAAAATAGACCTTTGTCTCACTCTCACACTTTGAGCCAATTTTGCAACATATTTGAGGGAGCAAAAAATTAAGCAAATCAAACGTAATGGGAAAAGTTAATTAATTTGTAATGTGAAAGATCATAATTGATGATAAAAAACTGCAAGCTAGGCAACCAGTCATATATACATTAAAATAAAATGGTAAACAAGTAAGCAACGATAATCTTACTTATTATGAGGTTACATCACAAGTCAATGTCGGCGTTGTCATCTATGTTATCATCTTCATTATTAGTAGTACTATTAGTACCTTCATTCTCCTCATGGTCACTGATGTACTCAACCATAGTGTCATCCTCTTGGTTAGAATCTTCTCTATTATAATCAATTTCAACTTCATATTCTATTTGAGCCTCCAATTCAATTACGTTTGCATCTATGGTAATCGACTCAATATCATCTCTATGTAGTTAACTCAATATATCAACTGTATCATTAACAATTGATTTACTTTTAAGTGGCGTATCCTGATACACTTCAACATTTGTAACAGGTAACTCATCATTTTCTACCTCTAAGTTTTCCTTTTTTGAAACATCATATATGTGCCTAGCTTGAAATTTGAGCATAATTTGCCAATTTTCCCCCAATTTTGGGTAATTAATATAAAATACTTACTTTTCTTGAGTAGCTAGTACAAAGGGAACATGTTCATACCAAAATCTTTTAACACAGACGCTCGTCAAATTTTTATCTTCTTGCATCCCAATTTTCTTGCGAAGATCAAACCACTTGCATTTGAATAGGAAACTTGATTTTCTTCAACATACTCTAACTTAAGGATGTCAGTTATGATACCATAAAAATCAATCTCTACTTTTTCATGAAGGCCTCTAACAACTATACCATAATTTTGACTTTTACATAATTCATCGCGTTATTGAATACGGTACCTAACACCATTTACAATACAACTAGTACATTTTGTTCCACTTACATTAGGACCCATAGCCAAAGAATATACTTTCATGATAGACCTTGACTTCTCCTTATTAAATAACTGCATAATCTATGAGGAAAGGTTATTGCTTTCAATTAGTAAAGAATAAAAAGATAAAATTTAAGCGCATAACATGATTATTATCTTAAAATCACTTACTTTTCTTCTGAACCACTAAGGAAATTATTCTCTGTGTTTCTCTTCTATATCCACAACACCTTGCTTCAATAGCTCTTTTTTATGCTCTCTACATGTAAAAAAGTAAGTTATTTAGAAACACTTTAAATAAAAATATCAACATATGTAAATATATATAAAGAACTACTTACTCAAGAAAAGGTTATGCTTCTTTGCAATTATTCACACATACCACTGAGCTATGTCAAAATCTTTCTTTGGTATGGCATAATAATCTCCATTTTTATATGGTCTAACACTTTTTGAAAATATTTCTAAAATAGGCCCATTATTATTGCTAAATCCATCATCATTTCTATCTTTATGATTAAATCTAGTTCAATGTCATCAAGATATATAGACCAAAATGTCAAACATTCATCAATAATATAACCTTCAGCAATAGAACCTTCAGGTCGTGCCTTGCTTCGGACATAACGCTTAAGTTTTCAAAAGAAACTCTTGATTTTGTACATCCAATAATATTGTACTGTTCCCCCATTCATTGCCTCTCATGGTAAATGCATAGAAAAATGTACCATTACATAAAAAATGTAGGTGGAAAGATCATCTCAAGATTAAATAATATAATAACTATATCCCTTTCTAGTTTTCCAGGTCATCTCGTCTCAATGTCTTACAACATAATCGTCAGAAAAAATCACTTAACACAATCAATTATAAAGAGACATCTTTATTTTTAAATCCACAAATAGGAATAGGCAACACTCGATGTAAAAAAACATGATAGTCATGACTTTTGAGTCTAGATATCTTACCATCATCCCCATTTACACACCCTAAGATATTTAAAGCATAGCTATAAGGAAATTTAACAGACTTTAACAATGCCCAAAACTTCTTTTGACATATTATAACAAGCACCAGGCATTGTATAATTAGAACTATCATGTTGCAACCATAGTTCTTTTCTTATGTTCATATCCCTAAAATAGCCTCACAAATGTTCTTTTCTATGTGTATGACATCTAAATTATGTCACAACTTCAACCCCTTCCAGTAGGGAAACTCAAATAGAATACTTCTCCTTACCCAATTCAATTCTTCAGAAAGACATTTCTTTTTTTTATTATTTGGGTGTTTTCCTGGTCTATATGTACTAAATAAATCCAATTGTTGCAAGATTTCATCACCTGAGAGATCTTTTGGCTTTATTTTTTTTTCTATCTTCCCATCAAATTTCTTTCTTCTTCTTCTTCAAGAGTGACTGGATTCAAGATACCGACGGTGACTCGTGTAAGAAATTTTACCTCTTACCCTTTGTGAAGATGCATCCTTGTTGCAAGTAGGACATATCATGTATCCCTTAGTTCTCCATCCATATAAATTGCCTAATTCATTAAAAAAATTATATGTTCAACAATAGTTTATAACCTGAACATAAAAATAACATATGCAGAAAAATAAGATTCACTACAACAATGAATAAAATTTCAATTTTCTCATATATTGTCAATAAACTAAAAAAACACTTCTTTTTCATGCGAAATACATTTAATAATTGCACAACTTTTCCCCCAAGGAAAATACACAACTAGGAAAGTAGAGAATTTTAAAACTTACCATAAGCTGGAAAATCATTTATGGTCCATAAAAAAGCAGCATGCATTTTGAAGCATTCCCTAGCTGATGCATCGAATGTCTCTACACTATAACTCCATAACACTTTCAATTCATTAACCAAAGGATGAAAATAAATATCAATATCCTTTTCCGGTGATTGGGGACCAGGAATAAGTAATGACTTCATCATAAATGGGTCCTTAAAATATTTGCATGGAGGAAGATTATTAGGAACAAGAATGACAGGCCACATACTATATGATGTGCTCATGTTACCATGTGGATTAAACCATCAGTTGCAAGACTGAGTCTAATATTATGAGGTTCTTATGCTAACCACTTATTATTCTTGTCAAACTCTTTTCATGCTTCAGAATCAGCGGGATGCCTTAATACATTCACCTTGTCAAGATATTTCTCTCTATGCCAGCTCATGTCCACACTTGTTTTACTAGACATAAATAACCTTTGAAGTCTTGGTTTTAATGGAAAATACCATAGAAGTTTATGAAGAATTCTTTTATCCCTTCTATTGTTAATTTTCCACCTCGATGTACAACAATGTGGACACTCTTGTCTATCTTTATTTTTAGCCCAGTACAACACAATTATTTTTGCAAGTATGAATCGAAATGTATCCTAATACTAAACCCTGTAGCATGTTTTTAGCATCATAATATGTTTTAGGAAGTGTCTTGTCAGCAGGCAATGCCTCTTTTAGCAACTCCATCAAAATATCAAATGATTTATCACTCCATTAATTGTAAACTTTTAAGTGTAACAACTTCACAGGAAATGAAAGATTCAAAAAACTCTTACATCTCGGGTATAATTCACGTTAAGCTTCATTCAACAATTTGTCAAATGTTATAGCTTCTTTCTCACTCATATTACTACATACATTATTACTAGTCTCCTCCGAATAATTGACAAACGATCCTTCAGCGACCTCTTCTAACATAGTTCGAATTCCATCATCCTTATCATGGGATTCATTTTCATCTTAATTGTAAACTGCTTCATTGTTATCTCTCATTTATGATTGTTCCCCATGGTGTCTCCAATGCACATAACTTTCCATAATTTCTTCAAGCAATAAGTGGTCATACACTACTTCTTGTGTTTGAAAAATCACATTTAAGCAATCTGTACACGGACATCAAATTTTGGAATTTCGATCAAAGTGAGATCAAACAATCCGCATAAAATATTGGACACCCTCAATATATCTTTTAGTAAATTTTGGTTCATGCATCCAGCTTTTATCCATGATTACCTGCACAGGAAAATAAATATCATAGGAGTTTAAGCCTTTACGGTAACTCATTGTTTTATAATTTTCTACTAAAAGTTTAGATACGGTACCTACCCTGTCCATATTATTTCAAATATTAAATTTCTCTCTCCCCGTCTTTCCCAATTTAAGTCCTGACCCGTCTAGTTTAATCCTTGTCAACCCCTGTCTTTCTCTATTTCCATCTTCACTTATGACAAATCAATTCATAAATCAAAATTTAGTATTTTGATATCAGGATTAAAAAAAATCATTTATCTCTAGTTTCAATAAATATAAAGTCAGAATCTAACTATATTTACCCAATCATAAAAATCATCTACCCAAACTAAAGGTTTCAATCTTGAACAATACATTCAGATTAAAATGTGGAATAATCACTGAAAACTTAGGTAATTAAACTAAATCAACTCACCTAAATGTAATATTATAAACCCCAAAATAAAAAGTTACAATCTTGAACAAGATTAGAATTAAAAAAAAAAGATAGGAAATTGAGGTAATTGAATTGAATCAACTCACCTAAATGTAAAATCATAAACCCTTAATGACAAAAATACCAATGTTGAGGAAATTTAAGAATAAAAAATAGAAATTAGAGGTACCTGAATATGGAATTCTTGAATCTTGATGTGGTTAGTTTTGTTTGTGAATATTCAGCTAAGAGGTATCTGAATACTTTGTTTGGGCTTGGTAACGTTTGCCTAAATTACGTGCATGGATTGTGACATTTGTTGATGACTAGAACTTAATGGAGCTGCTCTGTAGCATTCTTTGAAATAAGGAGAAGGATTTTTTTTATTTTTTAACTTTAAGAGAATAAGAAAAGAAAAGAATCTAATTAAAACAAAAATTAAAATGAATTTTCTTTTAAAAAAAATAATAAAACAAAACATTTTTAAAAGTATAAAAAAGTCAAATTTTAAAAAAATTAGTATGTGTGTATACTAACTATGTCAGGTATATTGTTCAAATCGCACCTCCCTGAATACAGATCATTTCAAAACCTACATCAATAGGGAATAATTAGTATATCAAACTGTCTCTTATATATGATTTTAATAAAAAATAAAATATTATTAATTAATATTATTTTTTTACAAAAAATATATCTTGTATATTTATTTGGTGTAAATATCAGATACATATTTAAAGACTCAACCCAATTTTTTACTGATAGTTTTTTTTATACTGAGTGGTTAATTATTGAGATTTATAGTATTTTTTACTATTTAAAATTATATGTGTATTCCTATCCCAATTTATGTGATTGTGATAGTATGTGGAGAATCAATCAAAAATTTTATATATAGATAATATTTTAAATTATTAATTATTGTGATTTATGATAATCTCCAACTGCTTTCCAAGCATATTGTATATATTAATATATATATACACACACACACACACTAGATACCGGAGTGCCTGTGATAGCACAAACCCAATATATATTACTCCCTCCGTTCATCAATAGTTATCCACTATTAACTTGACACACATGTTAACAAATTGTAAATGATAGGAATAATGTTACCATATTATTATTCTTTGGATATTATTGTACAATAAAACTTTGAGATCGAAAAAATAAATAATCGAGACAAGAAAAATATTGTAATAATTTTTTAATTGATTTCAATACGTGAGTGTTACAATCTCTATGAATCATCTGATTCGCCTTTTCAAATATCAATTCAAGGGTTTCAAACTTTATTTTGAATTTCAAAATTATTTGTGAACTTTGTGGATTTGATCCCGACTTGTGCTTGATTTCAAGGTTTTTAAGCTTGTTCTTGAATCTTACGATCTCGATCTTGATCTTGATTTTTCAAACTGACCAAGTATTGTTGGTCATTTAATTTTTATAGTATAGTAGATAAGTAAAAATGGACAGATGGAGTAACGTCTTTGTCCCAATTTATGTTACACAAATATAATTTGAAATTAACTAAATTATCTATGTTTTTTTAAAAATATTTAAATTGTTAATTATTGTAATTAATACAATTTTAAAATATTATATTACATGTTTTCATTCATTACTTTAAAATTATAGATCTTTCACGAAATATATTCTTTGTCCAATTCAAAAATAAAATTTTACCAGTTAGATCAAATTTTTGTTATTTTAGTTTTATTGCCCTTTTAGATCCTTTTTCTTCACATGAAATTCAAATTTAATCAATTCAATTTATTAAATTAAACAACATATTTTTTTCATAAATAGATTTAAATGTTGTTTAGCTATAAACTACTTTCAATTTTGAGTTCTGATAGATACAGAATTGAGACATCAAGATTTCAAGAATTTTCTCAATTTTAGATTGGAACTATGGTCTCTTATTGTGAAGATGTGTGAAAATGATTTCAACACAAGCTTTTAGTTATGTGTTTCATGATATGTTGTCATGTTTATTTTTTATTTTATTTTTTAGAGATATTTTATGTGTGTTGTTTGTTGTGTTATAAGCTTCCTTAGGCGACTTCTTTTAAACAAAAGTGCTTATAAGAATTTTATTCATTTTAAAGGTTAATTTTCGACACTAGATAAAAGTCGAGGTCTATTTGGATTCTATTTACAATAAGAGATGACTTCTTCTATCCCTTACTAATACCATAATTTAAAATATAGTAAGTACCCGTTCGCTTTTACTTGACACATCTATTGAGAAGAAGAATTAATAACATAATTGTTTTATTATAGTATCCCTATTTAATGATGTTTATATTGTATCTTGAAAACATACAGAAGCTAGAGTAAGATTCCCTCAAGACCAATCATATATGCTTCATTTTATTTGAAATGCCCCACATGATGAAGATAGTAGAAAAAAATATATTAAATGTGTGCTTATTTTCATTTATATTTATAAGAATGCATATTAGAGCGCCCGAGCTAGTATAGGCCAAATATATGTTAATCCCTTGGCCCATCAATAGTTGTTCACTATTAACTTTGACACATATGTTTAAAATTAGTAAATGATAGGGATAATGTTACTATTTTTGAATATAATAAATTTAATATTTTAAAAAATTTATTGAATAATGAATTGTATTTAATATCAATGGTAAAATCGGCAGAAATGAAAAATTATCCATTGATTTTTCAAATTGAACACTGTTATTGCACATCTATTTTTAATAAAATGGACAAGTAAATATGAATAGAGGGAGTAATATTTAGTCCCAATTATGTGACACAAATGTAATTTGGCGTTAACCAAATTTTTTATATGTTTTTAAAAAAATTTGATTATTAATTACTATAATTTATAGTACTTTTAAAATAGCTTCTATATTATATACGTTACTTTCTCTATCCTTACTTTTTTACACATATAAAAGTTTACCATATTTAATGTCGAGAATATCCAACATTAAAATAAAATCGCGAAAATAATATTTTCAAATTAAGAGTTTTTTAATTTATTATTTTTTAAAAAGAGTTTACGAGTGACAATGTCAAAATAGTAAACATATATTTTTTAGAAATTATACAATTATTTTTTACACCAAACAAAATACTTCCTAAATAATATGCAAACATAACTATTCAAGCATTAGTAATACACCATATTTTATATAATTCGTATACACCCTACCAAAGGACCCTTTAATTTACCCATAGTTTTTTTTTTTTAAAAATATTTATTTATAGCTAATCATATTTAATTATAATTAAATAAAAATTTGTGTATCTTAATTAATTATAATTTTGTGATAATTTATTTGTGAATGCACTATAATATGTTTATTAAATCTGTGTAGCCATGTGGTGCAAAAATAAATATTCTCTATTTTCTTGTATATACTTTTTGGTTTACATCTCTCTCTCTCTCTCTCTCTCTCTCTATATATATATATATATATATATATATAAATTGTTTTTATATGTGAACCACACAATACATAAAAAATGTAAATACTAAGCAATAAAAAACAACAAAACAGAAAATATCAACATAAAGACAAAAAGAAAAAGAAACATCAAAAATTAGAAAAAAGGAAAGTATCTATTAAAGATAAATCTAGAAGCACGCAATTCATCTTATTCATGTTAATTCAGTCTTCTTTCTCTACCAAATTGGTATTGAAACTCGATTCAGATACGTGTAAGTACTCTCCAACATTGATATACCAAATAAATATAGAAGAATTATAATTTATTCTTTGCAGTCTAATTTAATGTTTCTCAAAGCCACCCTTCTCAAGTTTCAGTATGTATTGAAATTTTGGTAAAATTTCACATAATCATTTATGTTTTTTTTCTACATATCCAAAGAGGACCAAGCTAAAAGAATGAAACTCTTGTATACGATACTCCAAGAAATGAGCCAACATTGTGCGACATTAAAATTCTTGATAGGACTGCAGCTGAATTCTTCATCCCTGATGCACAACCAAGACTCTTAAATCAATTATCTGGATTTTTAAAATGTTGTTAGCCTTTGTTTACCAGGTATGCCTTCGTAAGTTCTTTTTTTTATTTAATAGGGATTTTATTAATTTAAAGACTAAATCACTTTGTCTTTACATAAATGGACCAACCCATTTTAAATGGCATCATCCCAATATTTAAAATTAGAATGCCCAATATTAAACATCTGACCTAGCCCTATTATGCTTAGTTCAAAACTTGTGAAGATAGAATTTCCTAATCAAATTTCAAAATTATCCGTCACTTTTTTAAAAAATTGAGAAATATTGTTTTTGGTTGAGTTCAATATAAGCTTCGTCTTGTTGTTGGTATGGGTGAAAAATACCCTTCCTCGTATCCTCAGTGTATATGCTTCTGATAAATCTGTTGTCAGAGTAAGTATCCTCTTCATCTTTTTGTATTATTCGTCTTTATCTGCATCTCATTTTTTCTGGTTGTTGTTCCCAGTTGTGATCTCTGATATTGGGATTTGGAGCTTATTTTAGGTGTTGAATGAGGGTTTGATCCCCCCGACTATAAAGACATGACTAAGTAACCTCCTCTTCTGCTGATTCTAGATCTATCCACACCTTCTTGAGTTAACAAATTCTCCTTGGTGTAGCTAGGGCTGGGATGGAGATATCAAGATGCTCAGAACCGAAAATAGTTGTAATATCTTTTCATCCTCAGGTGTATCATTCTCAAATCTTGTACAAACTCTCCCCTACAATGCGAGTCCTTCTTGCTGGCTACAGATCTATAGACTAGATAGCTCTGTATAGATTATGTTTCCATGTCTTGTAAATACTTGCCCATGTATAATTTTAGCTTTATCCTTGCCAGCCTGCTCATCCCTTTTTTGGGGTTATCCTGATATATGGACATTGTGTCTTATCGTTGTTTAAAATCTTTTTAGATGTTAAGGTTTTGCTAATCATCTATTTTGTTTTCACCTTCATCTTCTGTTCTTTTATTCATTTTTTCCCTTTTCAAGTTATCCAATTTCCCATTTTTTATATCTGAATTTCATGGGTTATCAAGGAAAAATTAAACTTTTACTATAACAGATTATGTTATAATTTAATTTCTATCTATTATTCTTTTTTTCTTATGCATGCATAACAATTAATCTTTTTAAACATTTTATCATGAGAACATATAATTGAATATAACTATATATTTAATTTCAATATTGATCTAAAAAGATATTTGTTTTGTTGTTTAATTAGGAAAAAGGATTTACACTACTGCCATGGTGGAGGACTACACCAATAGGAGGAAGGTGTCAAGCACCACTCAACTTCCCAAGTTGTTTGGATTAATCTGAGGCACTAAGGCACTGTGATAGTACTTTTTTCACTAGTGTACCAAAGAGAATCACAAAAAGGGGGAAATGGAGAAAGAAACCGTATTTTGGTGCTTACATTTTTTAAGGTTTTTGGCTCCAATAAAATTTTAAGAAAACCACCATATATATGAGAAAAAAAAGGAAGCAGTTGCATTGCAAAGTGAAGACAAATTTCTTTTCCTGAATAAGAAGACCAGGTATGTATTAGTCCTCATAATTTATCTTTAAACAAAATTAGATAGATAATTGCATGAAACAATCATATGTAATTTGTAAGAAACCATATTTTTCTTTCAGGTACTATTATAGTGAAGGATAAGTCACAGGTTTCACAAAGAAAAACTTTCTTTTTTAGTCTTAATGCTATAATAAGTACTACTCAACTCATATTTTGATCTAAATGCAATAAAGAACCCTAGTCACTCCCAAATAAAAGAACAAATATTTTATCTTCTCTCTTTCTGTGAGGCTATTAAAGTTTTATTCCTTCTGTACATATTGTATGCCTAAAGATAAACCCCATCTTATTGCAGATTTTTCTTTTCAAACCTTACGTAACAATGTCAAGTGCACAACTCTTGGCATTAATTTCTTTTGTATTTCAAATTTTAATCATGCAGGGAAAGTCGACTGAAACTTGGACTATTTGTTAGATAGCCAATGGACCATTAACAGTTCTATATTATGATATTTAGGTTAACAACTATCAAGATTGCTAACAAGTATAACAGGGTCCTTGATATGCAATCAATCCTGTAGCTTTACCTTTCAACATACATGGCATGCATTTTTTACTTAAACATATAGCATCTTTTTTGAATAAGATAAGATTTATATTTGCAACATCTTTCTACATAAAACACAGCGTTGTTGTACTTCAGTTGATCATTGACCTATAAGATGCACGTTGATGGTGTATGGCATATTAGAATTACAGTTCTTTTTCTTTTGATATGAACTTGCAGCTAATTTATAGAATATTAGTTATAAAGATACATAAGCCTCTTTTTATTTACCTAGTTGTGGATGATCTAATTATTAATAAACAATATGAGGTTCTATGGTGCATGCTATTTTTCAAATTAATTTACAATTCATCTGTTAAATAATGGATTTTTTATGTTTTGAATGTACTATAATTACATAATGTGTTTGGGCAGAATTTTGCAAATCGATAGCACCAGGAGGAGGTATCGTTAGGTAAACTACACTTACAGGGCAAACTATTCAAACAACTCAATCACTAGATGAATAAAATAGCCCTACCCCTACTATTAATACAGGTAATAAATTCAACTCTGTCTATTAGGATTATATTATTTAGTTATTTGTCAACTCAATCACTGAATCATTAGCTTTTGCTGAAGCAATCTGCGCTTTATTTTTTAAAGTATATTGTTCTCATTAGGGGCATAGTTTCACCCATGAGAGCCCCTGCTTTGCTTTGTTGTATCCCCTCAAGCGTCGAAGTGATGATTTCTAATAACACTAGCTTTTCAACCTCCTTTTTTATCAGTCAACAAAAATCAATCTTCTTGTCAATGGATTGCAGAATATGGTGAATTTGTCCTGCCATGTACCCTCTAATGTTAAACCTGCTCTGTCGAGATACCCCAAACTAACCATAGAATAAATATACAAATTAGTGGCTTAACCTTATTGTAAATGGATGACGAAGTATCAACCAAAAACTTTTGTTAGTGTCAAATAACTACTTGGATCAAGAGTAGTACATTATGTTATTTTAGTAGGTGGACTGTCTTTATTGTGGGAGGAATTGTTCATGTCTTTAGAAGTTAGAAATGATATGTCTGTGCTGGTGTTTTAAGATAATTTTTTTGTAAAATTGATTTTGATTTTTGCTTAGTAACAGAATGTTGACATAGGGATTATGGTCCTGCCAAACAACCATAAGAAACACTTAGTTTTGAATGACCAAAAATTTTTATTAGCACAAGGGTTTCCTTCCTGAAGAAACATCATGAAGCTTTATTTTGGTGCTAAGGGGCTATTAGAACTGGAGTTAACATAAGATACTAGTTTAACTTGTCTAAAGCCAAAAGGAGCAATTACATTGGCACTACTGAAACAAGATCCTTGCTTCTATCTCTTATGAATGGTGCCAAGAAATTATTTAATGGCCTACTGTGTCATACAATGCCTATGTGCCATATATTGTTTTCACACCTCACTCTAACTGCCCACAAAGAAAAACTTTAGTCTTATACCAAGAAGAGAGTCAAGCATGTTTGAATAATAACACTAAAGGAACATGAAGATGCCTAATTTGATAGTTTGTTGCACAAAAGAGGTATCTTTTTGAGACCCTTATTTCAAAAAATACCATGGACCTCCCTAGATTGATGAACATTACGTTGGCCTTCTAACTTTATGGCTTCTGATCCAGATATGGTCCCTTGGCTTAAAACTGTCTTTGGGCATATAAGAAGTGAACGTTGTTGACTAAAGAATTAGTCTAATAGGTTTTTTTATTATCCAATACCAGTTAATAGTAAGACTATATAACCAAAAGGAGGTCAATAACTACATGGAAATCAATTACAACATTGTTCTTCATTTTACCTTATGACACAACAAAGAAGTATTTTCTTAGCACCATCAAAAGCAGCAGCATGTTGTAGTATGATGAATCCCATAATACCCTTATTTTTTTCCATAATATACTCCGTACTGTAGAAAAATTACGCTTTATAACAAATATTTGAACTTCTTAGTTTTATCTATAAAGGATATGAAGATTTGTTCTGAGTCATGGTATTCTCCATAGCTAGCTATGCTGTAGTGTGTGATAGTAAAACCACAGTTGTAAGGGTCATAGTTTGGTACTGAGAGAGAAGTGTTGCAGCTGTTTATTGGGTATAAAACACTTGGTAATACGTAGGATGAGAATATTTAGAGCCGTAATTAGTAGCACCATTAGGAATAATAGCCATTTACTGTGATGGAGGAGGAACTTAGGAAAGGCTATAATACTATTGATGAAATTGACTTGGAGGTACTTGGATTACTGTTGGAGTTGCTATTCTGTACACATTTGCTGGATAAATAGGTGAAAGAACTTTAAACACTGCTTATGATGAAACCATTGCTGATTTGATGATGTTAACTATTGGCTTAAAGCTACAACAGTAGAATGAGCTGTATTAGATTGCACTTTCAAATTATACGGTTGAGTCTTAGGGACTAGCCCATAATATATTTTATATTACTGATCCATTTATTGATGAAGTGGTTGCTGGGTTTGGGGTGCATACATTTGATAGTAAGATGGGACTACCACTAGACCTGTTGCAGTATATTGAATCTATGTACGGTGGCATGAACGAATTGCTGCTGCTGCTGCTGCTGCTATGGAACTTGCATAACTACAGAATATTGAACTTGTTGAATCTATATTTGAGGGTTATTATCCATAATATTAGTTTTAGGGCCAGTTACAGCCGGAGGCACTATGGTTTCACAACCTATCACTGGAGGTGCATCTTGGTAAAGTATTTGTTTCAAGAAGGATGTATCTGATGCAATGCTACTATCACTGGAAATCATTGAAATATGTTTTAGATGATCAAAAGCAGACTGGATATGTTCTTTAATTTTTTTCTAATCAATGTTGTTTGTTGTTATTTTATAAATATATCTGCATATATACTCTATCATTTTTAGAGTTAGGTGGTATTTTGAATTGATGTTTTTTCATTGTCAGATGATTCCTCTAGGCTCAATAAAGGTCGTGGTAAGACTATAGGGAAAGGACTCAAAAAAATAAAGAAGGCTATGGAAAGCAAGATGAAAATACATATCCCGATTGGTAAACGAAGGCCAACAAAGCCAATTCAATCAGCTCAACTATCCAATGAATTAGGGATAATTGCTCAGAATTTTCTTTCACTTCCAAGAAAGTGGAAGGAACTTACAAGAGATGAAAAAGATGTAGCACTAATTAGATGTCACGTAAGTATTCTATACTCTTTTAAAATCTATTACATGACAAACAGTTCGTTCACCCTATTGGTGCCCAAGTGCTATGTAGTATGGATATAAATTAAAAGACTATTTGAGGGGCTAAAAACACTGTCATACAACTTGTAAAGACTATTTGCAGGTCTTAGTTAAACATAAGCACATTTGTTTTATTACTTATAACAACTGTGTTTGGAAGATCACAACAGTATATGGGTTGTACTGAAACCTTATATACAGTACTCCGAACTTCACTATTTTATATCTATATTGAGTCTAAAGCATCAATTATAGTGAAAGTGTCATTCGAGTATAATTGATTACACCAAAAACATAACAAAATGCATTTTAGTTTAACTTTCTGCACACTATTATCTAAGATCTCAAAATACCTAGAGTTCCTTTCTTTCTAAATGGCCCACCATATCGAATCATGCAGTACGTGTCTTTTAAATCAACTGGTAATTCTTTAAATGGTATTGTCTTGTCTAATTCCAAGTCCACATATTTTGTACTAAGACTTCAGATTTACCAAAATAACAGACGACTAGGTTCATATGCATTCCGAAGACGTCAAGATAAAATACCTTTATTTGACTATCTACTAGATAGGAGTCCAAAATGACTTCCACTATGTCTATCAAAATATGTTCATCTTATGAGACACATAATATTAGTTTGAAAATAGAAGACTTGCATTCTGCATTTATACTATTCTTAAATTAATCAATTATCATATTAGTTATTCATTTAAGTACTCCAACTTCAGTTGTCATTCGTTTTAATTACAATATATCAATCAACTAAAATTTACATAGTTCAAGTATGAAAAATAAATATATACTAAGGTTTTTTAAATCAATGAACCACCTTAGGTGATCGGGGCCAGAGCCAAAGACAAATGTCTATTTAATAAGTATAAATTATTGGAACCCAATAACTTAAAAAAGACTATAATTTGAACCTATAGATTTTAAATTGTGGGTATGAATTTCTAGAACTTCAATCTATTCTTGTAAGGGCATTAGAGTTTTAAGGTACTAAGCATGCTAGTAGATGTTATGATTATAATTTTATTCTAAAAGGGATTTCGATTGTTTTGTGTATTTCTTCAATACTTCATTGTTTTTTAGGAGAGGTTTGACATTAATTTGGATGAACATTATGTGAAAGATAGCTGCGAGGATATTCTGAAAAATAGAAGCCAACAATGGCGCTATAAGTTGAATAAAAAATTTGAAAGTGCACGCTCTGTGGAAGAGGCTCGTAAAATGGAAGTCGAACAGTTGACCTCAAAAAATTGGAATAAGCTTTGTGACATGTGGAATAATCCAGAGCACAAGGTAATTTATATTCATGTTATTCTCATTATTTAAGTTATGATGTTTATATTTTCCTTGTAGAAGCGATGTGACATAAACAAGGCCAATCGAACTAAGCTTAAATATAATCATTTCATGGGATCAAAAACATTTGTAGCAGCTCGTGCTGAAATTGTAAGTTATGTCATTTTAGTTCTTTTTACTAATGACACTTTGGCACTATTTAATATTGTGTTGTTTGATAAATAAGAGAATAGGTATGTAAGTTGTAGCCCATTTTAGTCAGACACCTCTACATACTATTTCATATAATTTTATTGTTATATAGGGTGAAAAGGAATCTAAAGGTGTAGAGCCTAACAGAATTAAGTTCTATAAGAATACTCATTACAAGAATTAAAAAAGATGGTCATCTGAAGAAACTAAGACTAACTATGTAAAAAATTAATATTTTAGTAACATACCTTTGCATTTATTTGATTAATATTCTTCATGTATTCTCCTTTAAATGTGTTATTATTATATGTAGAACAACATGAAAGATTTGAAAGCTCTATATACTTTTGGAGAGTCTTCCATGACTATTGATGAAAGTGTGGATGTTGTACTTGGTACAAAGTCGGGGTACATAAAAGGTCTTGTGTATGGTTCTAAACCTAATACTATAAAGGAACACAAAGGAGAACAACAGAGTTAGAAGAATCCCTCAAAAAGGTGAAACTGGAAGCTGCTAGTACCCAAAATGAGTTCCAGAAATGATTAAATGCAGCTGAAACTATGGTAGAAACCCAGCAATCACAAATACAAGACCAACAGTCGCAGATTAAAGCATAAAATTCTGAATTAATTACTGTAGCAACACGCCAAGAGGAAATGCTTAAGAAAATACAGCTTCTTGTTAGCCCATCATTGTCAAGGTTAGAGGTAACGTAAATTTATATGATAAGTTCTATTTAATTTCTCTTTATTAAAAATATAAATTATGTACATCAACGTGTTCTAACATGTTCTTGGTGGGTCTGTTGCTAGTGGAGTTGTTAAAATTGAAGTTTTACCTATAGTGCTTCTCCTACTACAACTCTAACTTTTATGAACCTGAAAATTAACATGGAATTCCTTGGCTTACTAGGGGGGTTTACTTGATATGATAATGTTTTCTTATGATGTTGGCTTTTTGTACTTCTCTATACCATTTTAGTTTTTTTTTAAATAAAACTTGACCTTATCCAAAAAAGTATTATTGAACCCGAATGTTGTTGATGTGTGACTGCTTGAAGCTTTGACCGAGAATCATTTAGAACTACTTGACCCATAATGAACTCTAATGCTGAATTCAACTTGATTGTTCTTTCTTGACACAACCTGCTACTATACTTATTTAACTGGATGAAAATAGATTGAGTTGCCTTAAAGAAAAACATTTAGATTCTCTTTTGATGAGATAATGGCTAAGCATATTTGTTAGTTTGGCTATTCTTCAACAATATGAATGAAACATGAAACTCCACTTGAGTGAAAGAAATCAAATTAATTGATGAATGTCATTTCCTTGAGAATGTTTTGTGGATAAAATACTGAAGTTTTATTTAGTAATTTATGTTGTTTTTATTTAAAGAGGGACATTAAAATTTTTATAAAATTGAAAATTTCAAAAGGGGAAGCGTCTAAATTAATTATGCCAAATGCAAAAGCTACTCGATAACAATTGTGCTATTATTAATTGGCACTATTGGTTTTCCACTCTGTTATCTGTAGTTTTTACTTTGGATGTTTATTTTAGAGCACTTTCAGCTCTTGATATGCTCTAAATGAAGTTTTATACTATTCCTTTTCCTGATCGTTTATTCGCATTCAATGTTTCTTTACACTGGTACATGATCCTGGAAGCTGCAAATTTTTCTTTCTTGTTTTTCCTTTTCTTGATCCTGTTTTCTTAATCCTGTTAATAAAATGTAACAACTCTCAGAAAGGGAAATAAAAATTAATTAGGATGGTCAAACCGCAGGTTTACAGATGTCTAGTCATTTAATTTGGGAGCCACCTTTTTCCTTGTATTTTCCAATCTTGGAATATCAAGAAGAAAAGATAACATTATCATCTTTGTATATCAAATTAGGAAACTTATGATGCATTTGTCTTTATGTATAATCTTTGATTCTTCTCTCTTGACTTATGGGGTCTTTGTGTGTGTGACAGACTTCGTCATTTTTCTTGTTTTTGATATTAAAGTACTACTGAATAATTGAAACTTGTCCAACTTATATTAGATAGAAGTGTGTTGTAACATGTTGTTATGTTCTTTTATGTTTTTTTTGTTATAGTCTTATCCTGAGTTGGGGTTTATCACAAACAATCTCTCTACTTCATCTGCTGTAGTGGTATGAACTGCGTATACATTATTCTCCCCATACCCCACTATGTGGGAATACACTTGGTATGTTGTTGCATAATACATTTAAGGTAGTGGTATGGACTACGTACACTTACCCTCTCCAAACCTCACTTTGTGGGAATGCATAGAGTATGTTGTTGTTGTTGTTATAGAAGTTTGATGTTTTTACTGGATAGTATTTATCTTGTTTCTGGGCAGCCTAGCTTTTCATAATTACATGTTTAATGTATTCTAGTTGTGTCTTGGAGAAGCAGTAACATGTAGAGTCATTTTAACTAACAAACCTGAAAGCATCATCATCAATCTTAATTTTTTTCTCTTTTCCACAGGTGTAAAAGTGAGTTGAACGAAGAATAATTGCATGCTGAACACGTTATTGGTACTTTGGAAGAAACCTCTACATAACTGCCTTAGTTTAGGATAGGATTAATATTTAGTACTATATTTCAGTTAGATTTCCTTTGTGTTGGATTAGTTTTACTTTTCTTTGCACTGTGAGGAGATATACCTTAGTAAAGTTTTAGTTCTTTTAATTGTATGATTGTGGGTGAATTTTATGAATCTGACATGTTTTATAATTTTATTTCTAATTTATTCAATTCTAATTTTAAAAATAATATCAGTATGAAATAATTAAGAATTTCTTGTAATTAGCGACAAAATATTTAATTATCAAAGATAACTTTTAGCAACGATTAAATTAGACTTTTTCAGAAAAATATTTTCATCACGAAATAAAATAGTTCGTCATAAGTTTGACTATATTTAGTGACATATGTATTTATATCAATATCTTCCTTTTTATTTGATACAAATTAATTTTGTATTTTATGACAATTATAATTGTCAGTAATCATAATAATTTAGTAACGATTCTACATCATCGGTAAAAAATACTATTTTTAGAGACAAATGGTAGATTTAACTACAAAATTATTAATCTTTATTATAATAATAAATTTGTCACTAATTCATACATTTAAGGATGAAATTTTTTGTTGCATATAAAAAGTTGTCAATATTGACGAAAATACATTGTTCAACCACGAAATATATATAACTCTAAGGACAATTGGTGTCGTTGCTGATTGAACTAAATAATTAGGGATGATGAAATTTTGTCGGTATTGATAACTTTTTAGTGACGAAAACTTATCATCAACTACAAAAAAATTCTATTTTTATGACAAGCAGATTCGTCATAAATGTAACACATTTGGAGATGATTTTTTTTGTAGCTAATTTAATTTTTTTAGCGATGAAGAACTAAATCGTCTTTGTCTACTTTTGGCGACCCAGATCTATTATCAGTGATGGAGGTACGCATTTTGTTAACACTTGGTTTAAAAATCTATTGGCTAAATATGGTTTTAGACACAAGGTAGAAACAATGTATCACCCACAACCAATGGCAAAGTAGAGGTTTTTAATTGAGAAATCAAGTAGATATACTAGAAGACAGTTAATAGCTAGTGTAAGGATTGGTCAGAAAAGATGGATGAGCACTATGTCCATATAGGACAGCCTATAAGATGCCCATTAGGACATATTCGTATCGCTTGGTATATGGCAAAGATGCCACTTGCCTGTGGAGCTTGAGCATCAAGCTTATTGGGTAGTGAACAAACTGAATCCCGATATGAATGCTTCTGGTTAAAAGAGATTGTTCAAACTGAATGAACTCGATGACTTTCATTTCTATGCTTATGATAATGCTAAATTGTACGAAGAAAAGACTAAACAATGTCATGTTAATCATTTTCTAAATTGATCTTTCGAGTCTGGATAACTTGTTTTGCTATTGAATTTAATATTGAAGTTGTTTCCAGGTAAGCTAAGGTCTAAGTGGTCTAGGTTGTTTGAAGTGGTGATAATGACATCTCAAGGAGTTGTTGAGATGTGGAACAAGGAGAAGACTAAAAAGTTCATGGTGAATGGACAGAGAGTAAAGCATTATTGGGCAGATCATGGGGATCAACACAATAGGTCCATCACCTTTACAGATGAATGCATTGAGTTGGGTCATGCCACGATGTAAACTATGGCGCTGTGTTGGAGGAAACCCATGAATATAATTTAATAGTGTAGTTTAGTTAAAAAAACAAAAAAAAACTATAGAAAAGAATGCAAAAATTCAAAAACGATGCATCGTGCCACAACCAAAACTAAGGCGCTAAGTGAGAGGCAACCCACTTTTTCTTACATTAGTTTGTTATTTTTGTTTAATGTGTAGGAATAAGAAACTTTGAGGAAAAAAGGTGAGAATTCAAACTAAATGAATTTCACGTGAAGGTAAGCCATAAGGTTTGTAAAGGATGCATGGAAGTGAGGGATAAAAAGGTAAGAAAAGGGGGGTAGAATTCACCACAGGTGGGAATTTAGTTCTCTTACCGCGATAAGGACATGTTGCAGAAAACTAGCCTTGCATTGCAGTAAGGTTAAATAAGAGGTTGTGGAATTTCTAGTAAGTCTCCACAATAAGCCCGCATCATGGGTCTATACATGAAAGACACATCGTGGTAAGAGTGATTTTTAGAAAAAACGTAATTAAAATGTTGGGTTTAACCCGACACACCCTTATTTGATTATCTCCCTTAATAAATACCCCCTCCATATTTCCCCTAATTTTTTAGTCAAGTGGTTACCTTTATAGCCAAGGACTTGAATGAATTATTAGGTGTTCCCAAGGCTGATGCGAAGCCATTGAGGTAGCTGAATATTACACCTTCATATGCTGTAACACCCTGATAGTACACCGTGGGAGATACACAGTGCTTATGGTCATAAGTGACCACAAGCTAAACCATGAGCTTGTACCTGTTGAGATCACTGAATAAAACTGATGACAATAAAACATATGCAGAAGAACAAATGATAAGCCACAAGGTTTTAAATACAAAAATAATACTGAATTAAATTACTGAAAACAACTATCTGAAAACAATATTGTAATACTGTCAATAACAATAGATAACTGAATAACTAACTTAGAGTGTTCGAAAGCCTCTAACTGACTAACTATGGAGTTGATAGGATAAGTCCCTAACTAACTCCAACTTACTACTGAACTGAACTGAAATAAGCATAAACCATCCTCGGTATGTGAGGACTCACCAATGCTGTTGCTGCTGATGCATTTTAATGTATTACTATAGTCAGGAACCTAAGCATCCAAACCTATGATATAAGACATCATAGCATAAGAAATGAGTATGCGGTAAGTACTTTGAATGTACGAATACGCTAAATGAGGTTAGGCTAATATGCATGGGTTCATGTGCACGAGTCATAATTGACTGAATGCATAGCAGGAAGTATTGAGTAAGAATAGATGAAATCTGTAAATACTGAGGATACATAACCAAGCATAATAACATGAGTCTGAAATAGTTTGTAGATTGAAATACTAAAATATTGATGACTGGAAAACTGATATTTTCATGTTATAGTCAAGAAAACCTGAGACTGAATACTGAACAGGATACTAGACTAAAATTGTGGGAACTATCATCTAACTGACATGGCTCAATAAGGTGAATTAGGGTCCAACCTATAACCCTAGTTGGATGGGTGTCACTACCGTGCCACGGGTACTAACACTGGCTGTATGGTTTCACTAAAATATTGTCCCGAAGGACTAATGGTCACCCTAAACTGGCAGGGCCATAATGAGATATCTGTCAACCCTCAACTAATAGGTTAATGTCTTAAGCTACGTTGGCTACATAGTTTCGGAATGTAGGGACTACTACTAAAGGTCTCACCCTGAACTGGCAGGTGAGCCCCCATCCCTGTGTTCGATCAGAGCTAAATCCTACTCCCAATTGAAAGACACTAGATACTGGATTGAACTATGTTTACTGTTTATGGTCACTTACTAAAATGATAGGACTCATAACTATTTTGGAATCATTCTGTAGATATTGAAAACTAGGTAAGAAGCTAATTTTGGGCATTCAAACCCCCGGGAATCGATAGCAATAATAGAAAGATTATACTAAAACTGTAAGGACATGATATGTAAGAATTTATTCAAAACTCATTCTTGTAGGCATTTCATGAAACACATGCAATTTATGATTAGAGCTTAGCATAGGACTAGTTTAAAGACTTGTAGTAATAGCATGATTTCACTACTAAAATCACCAATTAAGGTTTAACTCAGCGAACAACACTATTCATTTGTGTGGGATTTAATAACAATAACAATTACATATAACATGGTATAGAATCATAATTCATGGGGATTCATGGTTAAAATCACAATATCTTGTAAAAAAAATCATAACTTTGAATAAAATTAGATTCTTGAACTCCATGGGTAAAAAGGTCCCATGGATGGACATCTAACATACCTCAATTGAATAATCCTTGAAAGTCCTTGGTGGATTTTTGTGGGAATTGATCTTGAAAGGTGAAGCATTAGGGTTTTATTGGAGAGAAATTTTGGTGAATAATGAACATACTATGCTTAGAATAGGTTAAATCTTTAGTTTTCATAAATTAATGCAAAGGTAATTAACATAAATTCCCTTATGAAACTTAAAATTGTGACTGGAATACCGATTTTACCCCTTGGCGCGACGTGGCGTTATCGCGTTACATCACTGGAAAATGGACGAATGTAAATTTTCACTCCAGTGCGACGCGGTGCTATCGCGTTGCGTCACTGGAAAATGAATAAGTGCGAATTTGCACTCCAGTGCGATGCGGTACCTGCTCCACTGCAATTTTTGGCGCGAAACACGCCAATCGAGATGAGCTACTGCAAAGGGACAAGTGTGATTTTTGGGATCACCACAATGTGGCATAATCGTGGTGAGCAACTGCACACATGAAAAATGCAATAACTTCTCACCTGGGTAACGGATTAAGGAAAAAATATTACCATAGAAAAGCTGACTCAATTATATACAATTCGGTGGGTCTTGAGCAGGAAAATTCTACATACATCTACAGTTATAATCTTTCAAAGTTGACCTTTGTGGTATCAAACACCAAACTTTGGACAAATCCAAGGTTCATAGCTCAACTTGGCTCTAACTGATTTCTATGACATTATTCACCTAAACACACTTCACACACTAGGAGATGAGCTGAACTATGAAAAGTACGGGGTATTAAAATATCTCCCCCTAGGAAACATTCATTCTCGAATGAGATTGTAGTTAAGCTGAGGACATTACGAAATTGAGGTTATACCTTGAATATGCATAATCGAGATATGATCACATGATCGAGTTTTGAACATAATACATGACTGAGCTGATTCTTGAACACATGAAATGATATGATACTGATTACATATATGGGATTGAAAATAAAAAAGAATTAATCCAGTGAAGAATGTTACCTTAGGCTGAGTCTGAGTTTTCAGAGAAAAGATGAGAGTACTTAGTTCGCATATCTACTTCTACTTCCAAAGTGGCTCCCTCTACGGACTAATTCCATCAAAGAACCTTGACTAGGGGAACTTCTTTGTTCCTTAGTCTACAAATCTAGTAATCAAGGATCTCGACTGGAATTTCTTTGTAGTAAAGTTTGTTCTGAACATCTTCCCTTTCTAAGGGAACAACTATAGCTGGGTCACCAATACACTTCTTCAACAAAGAGATGTGGAATACCGGGTGCACTGATGCTAAGTCTGTAGGCAACTCAAGCTCATAAGACACCTTTCTGAAATGGCTCAAAATTTTGTAAGGGCCAACATATCGAGGACTAAGTTTCCCTTTTTTACCAAATCTCTTTACCCCCTTCATGGGAGAGATTTTTAGATATACAAAATCACCAATATCAAATTCGAGATCCTTTCTCCTCACATCTACATAAGATTTCTATTGCCTTTGGTTTGCCTTAAGCCTCTCCCTGATTAGATGAACTTTATCCAAAGCATCAAACAACAAACTAAGCCCTATCAAAGTGGTCTCACCTATCTCAAACCAACCAATCAAAGATCTATATCTCGTTCTATATGGAGCCTCAAACAGAGCCATCTAAATATTAAAATGATAGCTCTTATTATATGCTAATTCAATCAAAGGCAAGTGGTCTTCCCAACCGCCTTTAAAGTCAATGACATATGCTCTTAATATGTCCTCAAGGGTTTGAATGGTCCTCTCGGCCTTACCATCTATATGAGAGTGAAAGGATGTACTGAGATGAACTTAGGTACCAAGACCCTTCTAGAAAGATTTCAAAAACTAAGAGGTAAACTAAGTACCTCTATCTGAGATAATAGATAATAAAACACCGTGCAACCTAACCAACACTCTAAAATAGAGCTTGGCATAGTCCTCGGCTGAATAAGAAGTATGGACAGGTAAGAAATGGTCTAATTTTATTATCCTGTCTATAATGACCCAGATCGAATCATGCTGACAATGAGTACGAGGCAAACCTGTCAATAAATCCATGTTCACTTCCTCCCACTTTCGAGTGGGAATACTGAACTCCTTCATAGACCTACTGGTATTTTGATGTTCAATCCTAACCTGTTGATAAGTAGAGCACTTAGCTACAAACTCCGCAATATCTGTCTTCATCCCACTCTACCAATAGATCTCCCGTAAATCGCAGTAGGATTTACGGGAGATCTTAGTGTCCCATGGATGAATAAAGTAACTCGAACCATGTGCTTCTGCCAAAATCTGCTTCCTCAAGTCATTTACACATAACACACATAGCCCACCCTGGCAACGTAACACACCATATCCCCCTTGGGAGAAAACATCTACTTTCTGATCTTTGAGTGACTCCTTCAGCTTCACTGGACTTGGATCCCTATCTCGCTTTTCTTTCACTTTGGCCACCAAAGAAAATTCTAAAATATTCTACTCCCATACACTACCCATAGCTGAGTCAACCAAATGAACACCTAATCTATCCAAATGATAAACTTCCTAAACTAACTCTTTCTTACCATTCTCAGCATGATCAACACTACACATATACAGTCTACTGAGGTAACCCGATACTACATTGGCCTTACCCTGATGATACAGAACACTCATGTCATAATATTTCAACAACTCCAACCACCTTGTCTGGTGCAAATTCAAATCCTTCAGTGAAAATACATACTGCAAGATTTTGTGGTATGTGAACACATCAATATGCACCTCATACAAATAGTGCCTCCATATCCTTAAATTGAACACAACATCTTCTAGTTCAAGACTGTGGGTAGGGTAATTCTTCTGATGGGGCTTAAGATATATAGAGGCATAGTCTACAACCTTAACCTTCCGTATTAAAACATACCTTAAATTAACTTTGGAAGCATCACAGTACACAACAAACCCATATGAACAATCTTTGGTAATGTCAAAATTGGGGCTATGGTGAGTCAAGTCTTCAACTCCTAAAAACTTTTTTCACAAGAATTTGACCACCGAAACTTGACTTTTTTCTAAGTCAATTTGGACATGGGGGATGAAATAGACAAAAACCCTTTAACAAATCATTGGTAATAGCCAGCAAAACCCAAGAAAATATAGATATTTGATGGAAAAATGGGTCAGGGTGAGTTTCTCACCGCTTTGATCTTTTAAGGATCAACTCTACTACCATCACCGGAAACAATGTGACCAAGGAAAACTACTGATCTAAGCCAAAATTCGCACTTACTGAATTTTGAGAACAACGATGGGCTCTAAGAGTCTGCAATACTATTCTGAGGTGATCTGCATGATTATTTTTTTTACGGGAGTAGACAACATATCATCGATGAAGACTATGATAAACATGTCCAAGTAATATTTGAACACTCGATTCATCACGTCCATTAAGATTTCTGGGGCATTTGTGAGACCAAAGGACATGACTAGAAACTCGAAGTGACAATACCGAGTCCAGAAAGCTATTTTTAGAATGTCACATTGTCTGACTATAAGCTGATGATAGTCAAATCTGAGGTCTATCTTGGAGAAGTAACTGGTTCCCTGAAGTTGGTCGAATAAGCCATCGATTCTGAGAAGTGGATATTTATTCTTGATTGTGACTTTGTTCAACTAACGGTATTCTATGCATATCCTAAGAAAACCATCCTTCTTATGAATGAATAGGACTACTGCGTCCCACAGGTAAATGTTGGGCCTGATGAATCCCTTGTATAAGAGGTCTTTCAACTCTTTAAGTCTAGTTAGAGCCATTATATATGGGGGAATAAAAATAGGAGGAGTATCCAGAAGAAGGTCTATTCCAAAGTAAATTTCCCTTTTGGGAGGAACTCCGGGAAGATCTTTAGGGAACACATCTGGAAATTCCTTTGCTATTGGAACAGACTCAAGATTGGGAGCCTCGAAACTATAGTCTTTGACTCACACAAGATGATACATACAACCCTTGGATATTATTTTTCTCGCTCTTAGGTATGAAAATTTTTGACCCCTAAGCACTATGGTACTACCCCTCCATTCGACAACTGGTTCATTTTGAAACTAAAAATGGACAACCCTATTTCTACAATCAACTAAAGAATCGCATGAATGGAGCCAATCCATGCCATGTATAATGTCAAAATCCATCATCTTCCAATCTAGAATATCTACTGAAGTAACTTTCTAAGACACCGCAACTGGACAGTTTCTGTATACCCATCGAGCTATGATGAACTTACCTACTAGGTTAAATATTGAAAAAGGATTTGTTAAGGTTTTGGGCCTGACTCCAAAGTTGACAGCTATGTAAGGGGTTACAAAAGAATGAGAGGATCTGGGATCTAGCAAGGCATAAATATGTAAATGAAAGACTTATAATGTGCCAGTAACCACATCAGGAGAACTTTTCTAATCCTGTAGGGTATGAAGTGCATAAAGTCTATTCTAGCACTGACCACTAGTAGCAATGGAAGTGGTACCCTACTGCAATGGGTGACCAAACTGAGTTGGGGAATGACTGGACTGACCCTGCTGACCACTCTTTGGGCAATCCTTAACTCTATGGCCTATCTTGACAAACCTAAATCACACGTCACTACCGGATCTACAAATACCCTGATGGTTTCTACCATATTTCTAGCAAAGAGGATTTATCCGAGCACTGTTCACACTACTCTGAGACTTTAAGCCTGGCGCTCTATCCCTATTATAATTTTTGAATTTGTGAACTAGTGCACTAGCCAAAGATGGAGCTGGGACTGAAGATTTTTGATGAAATTGTGGAAGGTTACCACTATCTGACCGTGGATGAGTAAAATTAAATCTACCTTTCCTAGCACTCTTATTTTCCCTCTCTGTCTCCTTAGTCTTCTGCTCCTTAATTTGTTGAGCATGGACTATCAACCTAGACAAGTCCATCTCCTTAATCAATATTGTGTTCCTACACTCCTTGACCATACTGTCAGATATACTAGACACGAACTTGCTCATCCTAGACCTATTATTAACCACCACATAAGGAGCATACCTATCTAGTTGAGTAAATTTAAGGGAATACTCCTTCACACTCATGATTCCCTGCCTTATTTGAGAAACTTAAAAACTTTGGCTTCCCTCATGTCTAAAGGGTAAAATCTATCTAAGAAGGCTATAGCAAACTCCTCTCATTCTATAGGCCCTGCATCTGCGGCTCTATCCCCTTTCCACTGCTTAAACCAGGTATGGGATACATCCTATAGATGGTAAGCAACCAATTCAATACTCTAACTAGAATTCACCCTTATAATATTTTTTTACCTTCTGGACCATGTCAAGAAATTCCTGTTGATTCTCTTCAGATTTGGATCACAAAAATAAAGGAGGATTCATTCGGGTAAAGTCTGGAATCCTAGCTGCGGCGATATTGTCCACTGGGTTGGCTAGAACTGTGGCTGTCCAAAATTTTTGAGCCACTACAAAGTGAGCTATAGTAGTGAATGCAGCTCTGAACTCTTTATTAGAATCATGCTCATTCAGGGGACCTTCCTGAACGGGCGGAGTTGCTGACTGGTTTACATTTCTTCTTTTGTTTGTCTTTCTGGAAGGCATGTTCTATAAGAAGAAGGAAAAAATAGATTAGATAGAGAGTTTAACATGATATCATGCTCAGTTGCACGATATGAATATTGAAAGAAGGGAACTTTTCTTAAAATGCCTCATAGCCTTTATTCCATAATTATGGAACTCTTCACATCCATGCACCAGACTCTACTTGATGTGACTTTTAGACTCCCTAGGACACTTTAACACCTTAGGCTCTGATACTAAGTTTTTAATGACCTGAGAGTACACCCTAGGTGCTATATGGTGCTTATGGTCATAAGTGACTACAAGATAACCCATGAGCTGGTACCTGCTGAAAGCACTGAATAAAATTGATGAAAATAAAAACATATGTGAAAGACAATTGTAAGACAAAAGGTTTTAAATATAGAAAAAATATTAAATTGAATTACTAAAAATATCTATCTGAAATAAATATTATAAGACAGCCAATAACAACTAATAACTGAATGACTAACAGAGAGTGTTTGAAAGCCTCTAACTTTCTAACTATGGAGTTCATGGGACATGTCCCCAACTAACTCTGACTGACTGCTAAACTATACTAAAATAAGCATAAAATGTCCTCGGTATATGAGGACTCACCATTGTTGTTGTTGCTGATATGCTAGAATGTCCAACTACGGCCAGGGACCAGAGTGTCCAAACCTATGATATGAGAAATCATAGTGCAAGAAACCAGTATACGGTCAGTACTTTGAATGTACTGGTATGCTAAATGATGTTAGTCTAATATGAATGGGTTTATGTGAACGAGTGATAACTAACTGAATGCATAACATGAAATATTGAGTAATAATGCATGAAATCTGTATATACTAAGGATGCATGACCAAGAATAATAACATGAGCCTGAAATAGTTTGTAGACTAAAATACTAAAATACTGATGAGTGGAAAACTGATATCTATATGATATGGTCAAGTAAACCTGAGACTAAATACTGAACTGGATAGTGGTCTGAATCAGTAGGAGCTATCATCTAACCGACATGCCCCAATAAGGTGAATTAGGGTCCAACATATAACCCTAGTTGGATAGGTGTTACTACCGTGCCATGAGTACTAACACTGGTTGTGTGGATCCACTAAAATGTTGTCCCAAAGGACTAAAGGTCACCCTCAACTAGCAGGGCCCTAATGAGATATGTGTCAACCCTCAACTGATAAGTTAACGTCTCAACCTACGCTTGCTATGTAGTTCTAGAATGCATGGACTACTAATTAAGGTCTCACCCTCAACTGGAAGGTGAGACCCCATCCCTGGGTTTTCTTGGTGCTTAATCCTACTCCCAACTCAAAGACACTAGATACTGGACTGAACTATGTTTACCTTTTATGGTCACTGACTGAAATGATAGGACTCGTAAAAATTTAGGAATCATTCTGTAGATGTTGAAAACTAGGTAAGCAACAAAATTTTAGGCATTCAAACCCCCAAGACTCGATATCAATAATAGCAAGATCATACTAAAACTTTAAGGACATGATATGTAAGCATTTATTCACAAGACATTCTTGTAGTCATTTCATCAAATACCTGCAACTCATGGTTTAAGCTAAGCATGGGAATAGTTTTAAGACTCGTAGTAATAGCATGATTTCACTACTAATATCACCAATTAATGTTTAACTCAGCGAGCAACACCATTCAAATGTGTGGGGTTTAATAACAATAACAATTACAAGTAAACATGTTATAAAATCAAAATTCATGGGGATTCATGGTTAAAATTACATTAAATTGTAAAAAAATCATAACTTTGAATTCAAAATTGAATTCTTTGACTCCATGGGAGAAAAGGGCCCATGGAGGAACATCTAACATACCTCAATTGTAGAATCATTGAAAGTCCTTGGTGGATTTTTGTGGGAATTGATCTTGTAAGGTGAAGATTTATGGTTTTCTTGGAGAGAAATTTTCATGAATAATAAGTGTACTAGGCTTAGAATAGGTTAAATCATCTGTTTTCATGAATTAAGGTGAGGGTAATTGACTTAAATTCCCTTCTAAAAATTAAAATCATGACTGAAATCCCAATTTTACACCTTGGCATAATGCGGTGCTATCGCATTGCATCACTGCAAAAAGGACGAGTGTGAATTTGCACTCTACTACGATGTGGTGCTATCGCGTTGCGTCACTGGAAAATGGATAAGTGCGAATTTGAACTCCAGCGCGACGCGGTACCTGCTCCATCACAATTTATGGTAAGACACTAGCTAATCGCGGTAGCTACTCGAAAGGGATGACTGTGATTTTGGGGACCACCGTGATGTGGTACAATCATGTTGAGCTATTGCTCACACAAAAAGTGCCATAACTTCCAACTTGGGTATCAAATTCAGGAAAAATTGGTGTCGTTGGAAAGCTGACGTAATTATTTACAATTTGGTAGGTCTTCAGCTGGAATTCTTCGTACATCTAATTATATGCTCTTATAAAGTTGACCCTTATAGAATCAAATACCAAACTTTTGATGAATCCAAGGTTTTTAGCTCAACTTAGCTCTAAGTGATTTCTATGAGGTTATTCACCAACAGGCACTTCACACACTAGGAGTTGAACTAAACTTAGAAAAATATGGAGTATTAAATACGTACACCTCCGACACCTATTGTATGGAACCAAATCTTCTGCTAGATGGATTCAACAAAGAGGCACTGGCCTCCATTTCACTTTTGCTGATGCTCAAATGAACAGGGAGACACACAAGTGGGGGAAAATTGTCTACCATTTCCTCATTCAAGGAAAACATATGAATGACATCACACGTCACAAGGTATGTTTAATTTATGATCTTATGCATGATGACATTGATATCAATGTATGTGCTGCCATTTTTTCTAAAATGTAAAAGGTGTGATACCATGAGGGATGTTGATATGTCTTTGGTGTGGTGGAATGATTACCATATTCTTGAGAAAGCACAAGGTTGAGGAAGAAGACCTTGATTGCAAGAATATTATGGATACGCGCCCCTATTGATATGACAAGAGATAGAACTTTAGCTGTATCTAATTGGTTGATACTCACTATGCCTAAGCATCAGGCTCGTAATGATAAGATTACCATTAGGATGTATAGACTGTAGATGCTCCAACTATGAGTAGGAGGGAGACAAACAACCAATGAATAAATTTAGGTGGTTGAGTTGGATTTCCTTCTTGGTCACCATGATAGGATTTTACTGTGGAGAGGAACAGAGTTTGTTGATCCTATTGATGATGAAATTCCTAAAGATGAGGTGGGTGTAATGCCCCGCAAAATCCTCTTCCAGTCAGAGCCTTAGAGCATATTTGGTAAATCAAAAATTTGAGTCAAAATGTTTCAAAAATACCATCCCAAGTATGAAATACTTTGAATCTTGTGGGAATTTATTTGAGCATGAATTAAGATCATAGAGGTCCCCTAACTCATGGACGAGTTAAAAGCGTTCCTATCGTTCAAGTTTTAGTGATCGTCAAAATTTGGGTCAACTTAAATCGACCATAACTACTTGAATATATCTAATTAGAGGACCTACTATATATAAAATAAAATATCATTGAATTATCTTTCCAACGATACAAATTTTGTCAAAATCTGATACCGGAGAAAATAGTCATGCCTATTTTACTCCAGCATGTCAGTCTGAAAAATGTGTGATGATATTTGTGACGGCTCATCACAGGTCTGACGGCTTGTCACAAAAGGTCGTCACAATTAGGCAGAAAATCATAAAATCTATCCTTTTGTGACGACATTTTATGACGGCCTGTCACAGGTTTGACGGCCTATCACAAATGTCGTCACCCATTTTTTTTCTGCAATTTAGAGATGTTTTTGCAAGGGTATTTTGGTCATTTCCCACCTTTTGTGAGCCTCTATAAATATGAGAACCCACTTTTAAAATCCTAATTTCATAATTTATCTCTTCTAATTCTCTCAAGAATATCTTATTAGGGTTTCATCAAGAACCCTAATCTTTCAAAATTCATCCATAAATCTTCAAGCTTTCTTCAAGAATCAAGTTCCTCATAATGTGAGCTTCGAGAATCATTTATTACAAGTGCGGATAGAGTCTCAAGCTTAGAATTCATACTATTTCAAAGGTTAAGGTATGTAGATGTTGATTCTTGGGTCTCTTTCATCCAAGAAGCTCAAGAACCCTTTTTAAAACTATAAGATTTTTATGTTTATGAGTTGTTAATGATTTGTATAAGTTGAAATTAATGTTTAATGTGTTGTTGAGTTTTGATTTATGTTTGCCTACAAAATTTATGAACTTTGACTCTAGTATGTGGAATTCATGTGATGTTTGTGATACACCCTCTGGAAGTTGTTTTTCCATGTGATGTGTTCATGACTTTTGGGTGTAGAAATGGTTGAATAAGTGAAGAATGTTCCCCATGGGTTTGATAAAGAGATTAGGTGAAGCAGAAGAGCTATTATAGTATGTTGAATGTGAAACTCCAAATTGTGAGCTAGTCCATGCATGCCTAGTGTTTGATAAAATGCCTTAGTGAGTGAAATATGCTAAATAGCATGAAATCCCCAAGTTGGTGTAAAATCGGTCATGTCTAGTGGTTGTTGATAGTCCCTAGTGAACAAGTCGAGATATGATGGTTGTAAATTCCCTGATTATGTGCTCTTTGATATATGTTAAGTTTTTTAATACATCTCAAGTGGTTAGTAAGTAAGTTGTGACACGATAGTAATAAGTTTGCCCAAGTTATGTGTTTCCTAATTACTTGAAGAGATGTGTTAATGATCGGGAAGATGCTTTAATGATTGTGATGATGAATGAACGAATAAATGTGATAATGAATGATTACGATTTACTTTTATGTCATCGAGTCCTCAGGGTATTTATACCCGACAATAGAGTTGTTATCTAGAGCCAGTGTCAATTTCTTGATTACTCCAGTCAAGCTATTATTCCTAGAACTCAATGAACTATAGAACTCTGTATCCTCAGTCAAGTGCAAAACTTAAGAAAGCTAAGTAATCTCAGTTATCTCTGTAATCTCTATATCATAAGTAATCTAGCCTCCATCCTGTAATCAGCTCAGATCTAATAGTATGTAAGTGATTCAATTCTAATCTCAAAAGCGATTCGAGTAATATATTCAAGCTCTGCATCGTCAGTCAGATACCATGATTTGATACCTTTTCCGCCAGATACAAAACTAAGTAATCTCAGCGTAACTCAGTAATATCTTTTGAGAAACATGATCAGTATCAGATTCAGTTCAGTTGTGTTCAGTTAAGATTTCAGTTCAGAGTCTTTTAGATTGGACTAAAATCTAGCACCGAGCGAGGGAATGGATGACGGCTCTCCCGTCAGTGAGGCCGAGTCGTTAAGAGCAATCCCTGAACTCCAAAACTATGTAGCCAATGTAGAATGTAGGAGTATCCCATCATTAGAGGCTATCACCGTCAGAGAGGTTGGACTATTATATTACCTCAGGCTGACTTCCTGTAAGGGCCATCCTGTCAGAGAGGCTTGACCAGAGTGGTCTTCACTCGTGGCACGGTATTGACACCCTTCCAGCTGGGGTCACAGGTTGGACCCCACCTATGGTAGGTTGGGGCATGTTGGTTAAGTAACTACTTCCCACAAATGCAGTTTCAGTAGCGATCTTCAGAAATTAGGACTGTATGGTACAGTCGTCTATCTCAGTGAAGAACTCAGATAGTTCCATTGATTCATGGACCATCCTATCAGATAGTCTTGGTCTCATATACAGATGCTTATTATCTTATAATATCTAGATATCTCCCATCAGATAGGCTTGATCTCCATCTCAGATTTTATTGCGTATTCTTTTTGTTAGATTTGGACATGGTCATACGTCTTATCATTGATAATCGCTTTTAGAATAATATTTTAGAAAGATTAATCTCTAATTCTTTCAGTCGAAAGCAGTACGCTCAGAATTTAGTCCTTGATGTAAGTACATCTAGATCCTCAGTTATCAGTATCAGATGAGTCAGTGATTCAGTATCTCAGTGTTAGTAGTGAGTTCAGTCTGTAGTTAAGTGGTATCTGAGTTTCAGTAGCTAGAGTTGTGATGATTGAGTTCATGGTCTATGCATTCATGTATGTGTTCTCATGCGGAATCTTCGTGATTATTCAGTTTAGATATTGTGCATACATAGCCCTTGCATTAGCCTACCTCATTTACATACTCAGTACATTCCTGTACTGACGCATTTATGCTATGGTGTTTTATTTCACACCATAGGTTCAGAGGCACAAGATCCAGAGAATTCTCAGCAGTTAAGTCCCAGTCAGCAGTAGTAGCAGTGATTCCTCTTCTTTCAAGGACGAATCTTAGTTTACTATTATTGTTTCAGACTTTGTTTATTTTTAGTTAACGAAGGTAGTTGGGGACCTGTCCCATCAACTCCACAGTTCAGACAGTTTAGAGGCTTTTCAGAAAGATGTATTAGTATTCAGTTTTTTGTATTATGAGTATTCATAGATGTGTTGAACCTTATGGATAGTTTTTGCATTTATTTCAGATATTATGTAGTGTACAGGTACAGATATTAGTAAAGGGTTAGCTTGTGGTCCTTCGAGGTCATTAGAACCGTGTGACATCTCACGATGGGATCTCGGGGCGTTAAAAACTTGGTATTAGAGCCTAAGGTTCAAGAGTATCCTAGGGAGTTTGAAAATCTGCATCTAGTAAAGTCTTGTGCATGGGTGTGTAGCGCACCACATTTATGTACAAGAGGCTACAGGATGTTCGTAGGAGTAGTTATCTTCTTTCAATGATCATTTTATGCGAGTGAGCATGAGATCAAGTTGATCATTAGTCTAATCCACTTCATTCTTTCATTTACAGAGTATGCCTCCTCGTAAAGACTTTTTCCATAGAGTTGATGATCATCCCCCTCAGCTAGTAGATCCTGAAAATGAAAGTGTGTCATATGCAGAGTTTTGGGAAGCTTTCTAGGCGCTAGCCTAGGTGGTTACTAATGTTCATGGAAACCGTCAGGCTGCAGTCCCACCTCAGCAAGATGGGAATGATGTCGTATCCAGGATTAGAAGCTTCAGGAAAATGAACCCACCTGAATTCTTTGGGTCAATAGTAAGTGAGGACCCGCAGTTGTTTCTAAAGGAGCTGAAGAAGATCACCCAGATTATGCATATTTATGAGGAATGGAGTGTTGAGTTAGCATCTTATAGGTTGAAAGATATTACTCATAATTGGGTAGTGATATAGGAGAAGAGTAGAAGGGAAAATGCAGCTTCTGTGACTTGTCTAGAGATTTAGAGTGCCTTTCAAGATAGGTTTTTCCTTCTAGATATGAGAGAATCTAAGGTAGAAGAGTTCATGAACCTAAGGCAAGGTTCCATGACATTGAAAGAGTATTGTCTTAAGTTTAACCAATTAGCTAAGTATGCTCCTGACTTGATAACTGACCCTTAAGAGAGTATGCTTATGTTTTTGACTAGGGTATCAAGTGATGTGTTGAAAGAGTGTAGAGATATCATGATCATTAAAGATATGGATTTTTTTAGGCTAATGATGTATGTGCAACAAATTGAGGCAGATAAAATGAAAGAAAGAGAAAGAGTGAGTAATAGAGCCAAGATAGGTAGTCGTGGTTTCCCACAGTTAGGGTATAAAGGTGGTAGTATTTCTAAGTATGGTCGGAGATTTTTAGTTCCAGCTCCATCTTCAGCTAGTGTACCTGCACCTATGTTTGGGGGTGTCAGATCTAAGGAAGCGCTAAGCTCCAAAGCCTAGAGTAGTGCAAGTGGTGTTCGTACCCATATGCATTTTGAAGAGTGTGGTAGGTGCCACCAGGGTATGTGTAGAGTCAGTAGTAATGTATGTTTTGGGTGTGGTGAGCTAGGCCATAGAAGGCGAGAATGTAGAGTGCTGACTCAAAGGGGTAGACTTCATGCGTTAAAGACTCGCCTTGATCAGGAAGGATTTCCTAATATAGAGCCGGGTATGTTATGAGCCTTGCATCTTTGCGACATGCATTTTCAGATCCTTTGCTTTCATTTTGAGCCTATGTGTTAGAATGAGTCATGCATAAGTTTCAGATCTTGATCGGTCAATTATGACCCAGTCTATAGGTGCCCCGCGCACTGCTCCAGTATTTCAGTGAAATGTGTTTAGAGGGACATAGATTCTCAAGGTGGAGTTACCCCATAGTATTATGATGTTGCATGCCATTAGATTCATCCCGATGCATGTTCAGATTTTTTTTATAATGTTAGCATCAGTCATTGTTGAATTGTCAAGTCGTGCTTTCAAAAGTCAGCTTAGCCGGACATTCATGCATTAGATATGCGTATTTAGTAGAAAGAGTTCAGCTTGTCAGCATGTGTTCAGTTGTCTATTCATGAGATCATCCCAGTTATGAGTTCATGCATCAGATATGCATGTGTATTATGAGAATTCATCTATAAGTTTCATTAGTCGAGTATTCCATGCATCAGATATGCATGCCCAGTGTGAGAACTCTATATGTCAGTCGTTCCAGTTGCGTAGTCCTGATCTGAGATATTTCTATTGCTTGAGTAAGTTCTGTTGATCCGTATTCTCAGTCTATCAAGAGACATTCGAGGACAAATGTTCTCAAGAGGGAGATAATGTAATGCCTTGAAAAATCCTCTTCCAATCATAGCCTTATAGCGTATTTGGTAAAGCAAAAATCCGAGTCTAAATGTTTTAGAAATATCCTCCCAAGTATGAAATACTTTGAATCGTGTGGGAATTTATTTAAGCATGAATTAAGATCATAGAGGTCCCCTAACTCATGGATGAGTTGAAAGCTTTCCTATCGTTCAAGTTTTAGTGACCGTCAAAATTAAGGTCAACTTCAATCGAATATAACTTCTTGAATATATCGAATTAGAGGACCTACAATATATCAAATGAAATATCTTTGAATTAGCTTTCCAACGATACCAATTTCTCGAGAATCCGATACGGGAGCAAAGAGTTATGCCTACTTTACTCCAGCATATCAGTCTGGAAAATGTGTGACAACATTTTGTGACGGCCCATCACAGATCTGACGGCTTGTCACAAAAGGTCGTCACAATTAGGAAGAAAATCATAAAATCCATCCTTTTGTGATGACATTTTGTGACGGCTTGTCACAGGTTTGACGGCCTGTCATAAATGTCGTCAGCCATTTTTTTCCAGCAATTTAGAGATGTTTTTGCAAGGGTGTTTTTGTCATTTCTCACCTTTTGTGAGCCTCTATAAATAGAGAACCCACTTCAAAAACCCTAATTTCATCATTTTTCTCTTCCAATTCTCTCAAGAATATCTAATTAGGGTTTCATCAAGAACCGTAATCTTCAAAAATTCATCCATAAATCTTCAAGCTTTCTTCAAGAATCAAGTTCCTCATAATGTGGGCTTCGAGAATCATTTATTACAAGTGCGAATAGAGTCTCAAGCTTAGAATTCATCCTATTTCAAAGGTTATAAGGTATGTAGATGTTGTTTCTTGGGTCCCTTTCATCCAAGTAACTCAAGAAATCTTTTTAAAACTAAAAGATTTTTATGTTTATGAGTTGTTTATGATTTGTATGAGTTGAAATTGATTTTTAATGTGTTTTTGAGTTTTGATTTATGTTTGCCTACAAAATTTATGAGCTTTGACCCTAGTATGTGGAATTTATGTGATGTTTGTGATAGACCCTCTGAAAGTTGTTTTTCCATGTGATGTGTTCATGACTTTCGTGTGTAGAAATGATTGAATAAGTGAAGAATGTTCCCCATAGGTTTGATAAAGAGCTTAGGTGAAGCATAAGAGCCATTATAGTATGTTGAATGTGAAACTCCAAATTGTAAGCTAGTCCATGCATGCCTAGTGTTTGATAAAATGCCTTAGTGAGTGAAATGTACCTAATATCATGAAATCCCCAAGTAGGTGTAAAATCAATCATGTGTAGTGGTTGTTGATAGACCATAGTGAACAAGTCGAGATATAATGGTTGTAAATTCCCCGATTATGTGTTCTTTGATATATGCTAAGTTTTTAATACATGTCAAGTGGTTAGTAAGTAAGTTCTGACATGATAGTAGAAGTTTCCCCAAGCTATGTGATTCCTAATTACTTGAAGAGATGTGTTAATGATTGGGAAGATGCTTTAATGATTATGATGATGAATGAACAAATAATTATGATAATGAATGATTATGCTTTAATTTTATGTCATCGAGTCCTGGGGGTATTTATACTCGATAATAGAGTTGTTATCTAGAGCCCGTGTCAGTTTCTCGATAACTCCAGTTGAGCCATGATTCTCAGAACTCAGTGAACTATAGAACTCTGTATCCTCAGACAAGTGCAAAACTTAAGAAAGCTCAGTAATCTCAGTTATCTCTGTAATCTATGTATCGCTAGTAATCTAGCCTCGATCCTATAATCAGCTCAGATCTAATAGTATTCAAGTTATTCAATTCTAATCTCAAAAGAGATTCAAGTAATCTATTCAAGATCTGCATCGTCAGTCAGATACCATGATTCAATACCTTTTCCGTCAGATACGAAACTAAGTAATCTCAGCATAACTCAGTCAGATCTTTTGAGAAATATGATCAGTATCAAATTCAGTTCAGTTGTCTTTAGTTAAGATTTCCGTTCAGAGTCTTTCAGTTGGGAGTAGAAGCTAGCACCGAGCGAGGGAAGGGATGAAGGCTCTCCCTTCATAGAGGCTGAGTCGTTAGGAGCAATCCCTGAACTCTAGAACTACGTAGCCAGTGCAGGATGCAGGAGTCTCCCGTCAGTAGAGGCTGTCACCGTCAGAGAGGTTTGACTATTGTATTGCCTCAGGCTGAGTTCCTGCGAGGGTCATCCCATCAGAGAGGCTTAACTAGAGAGGTCATTACTCGTGGAACGGTATTGATACCCTTCCAGCTGGGGTACAACTAGTTTCCATATTTATTTAAGATATTATGCAGTGTATAGGTATAGATATCAGTAAAGGGTTAGATTGTGGTCCTTCGAGGTCATAAGCACCGTGTGACATCTCGGGATGGGATATCAGGGTGTTATAGAGAGGCAGTTATGGGATTCAGACATTGAGTAAGAAAAGGAAGAACATCCAAATATAGGAGATGAGGAGCATGGTCCAGATAATGATGCAGATGGTAATAATAGGGATGAGGCCTGACTATAAAGTTAAATGCCACCTCATTACCTGGTCTTATTTGTAAGCAATGGGATAGTGATTCTTTTTAAATGTGGGGTGGTAGGATCTCTCATCTCATTCTCATTTCTTATCCTTTAATTTATTTAGTTAGATATTTTTATTCTGTTGGATGTTATCCATTTGCGGTGTTGGACTAAGTAATTCTAACAATTTGGAACGATACGGTCTGTAATAGTTAGTATTTAGAAATGGTTTTCTCATTAGTTGTGTGCTTAATAGTTACTTTAAAATTTTTGTTTTTTCCCTTAAGGCAAATATAAATAAGTCGTAGTAGTTAGTTTCCCTCCCCTATGATGTATGGATGACAACCGTCTTAAGGGGAGTTAATCATAGGAAATTAAGAAGTGATGAGAACCGAATCCCAACTTAAGGATAAATTCTCTGTGTTGGGTCATTGGTACGGTGACTTGAAACATATTTGTCTTGAAATAGAAGAATGTCATAAATTAGAAAGGGAGCTAATTTTAGATACTTAAACTCAATAAGTGTAGTTTTTAGTTCGTTGACTTAAAATTTGATTTTGACAAAGTGAAGGATCCGACTTAAATCTCGCATGGACCAAGAGTAAGAGAGTTGTTTTAGTTATTCTACATTTATAGTGTTTTCTAGAACCTACCCAGTGTGTTTAAAAAGAGAAATAAAGGATGTTGGGTGCAGGAAATGATGTAGGCATTTTTATTGATAGCTAAATTTTTAGACCACGTTTACCTACCCTTGTGCATATCTCTAGTTAGCCCCCTTGAGCCTATAGCTTGATTTCTTTAGTAGCCTCATATGAAGAATAATTCCTTCTTTTATTGACCTTAATATGATACAAAGCTCCAAAGATCTTTAGTATAAATATTAATTGAGTAAGGAGTGTAGAAAAAATAAGAGAAAAAAAGGTGAAAGTAAAGCCCAGAGTAGTGGTTATTGGTGTGTAATGTTTATGTGTTGTGGTGGGGCATGAAAATGAAATTTTGTGCTCAAAATTGAATCATAAATTAATAGAAAATACTCCTACCATACTCTATGTTATTGAGATTAATGAAATAGGGTAAAACAAAAGATGTGAAAGTAGTAAAGGTGAAAGTTGGTTGCTAGAGACTGATCTTAATTGTAAAATGTGATCTATTAGGGTCCTTAGTGAGATTAGCCACTATTTCTTACATATTTCCTGCCCATCCCCTAGCCTACATAGAAACCATGGAAGACCTAGTTGATCCTTCATCCTAACATATGACCATTAGTGGAGTAGTACACTAAGGGCAAACTTATGGTTCATTATATATCATGTATGAATTCTTTATTTAGAGTGAGTGATTTAATTATGATATTCCCATTCTGTTGTTTATTGTAATATTATGAGTGAATGTGAGAAATTTTCTTGTTGTGAGGGTGCATGTGAATTATAGTCAGGTGACTTATAGTGTTTTTAGATTGAGTGATTTGATTAGGTTGCCAACAAATTGGAAGTTCACCATTTAGGTAAAGATGTTTGAAAAGAATTGTCCCATGTTTATACAAGTTAATTGATATGTTTTTAGCTAAAAAGTCATTGTTAGATTTGTGAGTACCCAACACAAGCCTTTTGCTTATGTTTTGATGTTAAGATTAATTGGTTATAGTGTTGATTGAAGTTGTTCGAGGATGAAAAAGGTTGTAAGTGTAGGGTGGTGATCTTGGCCCTATTTATATGTCCAATCACCAATATGTAAGTATAATAGAACTTGTTTTGTGAGTTCAAATATGTTTTTTTTATTGTATTTGATCTTTAATTGTGTTCCTCATCTAATGGACATGATTAGTTTATGTTGGGCTAAATTTTGATAAAATTGGATGCAATTGTATGCATGAAAAAAAGTTAATGATGAATTGAGAAATGAGATTGATTGCTGAGATAAGGAGACTGGAAGTTGGGTTGGAAACTAAAGAATAAATAAAGGAAAAAGTAGAGAAAACCAAATCCAGTTACTCATCATGATTAGATTGCATCACAGAAAACTAGCCCAGCATCACGGTAAAGGGAAATTCTCTATTGGCAAATTCCAGTAGCTCACCGCAATTAGACCGCATCATAGAGCTAGACACGAAAAACTAGCCTCACATTGCAGTGAAGGTCACACGTCAGGAAATAAATTTCAATTATAAAAGGAACGATTCAATTCAACTGGAAACATTTTAGAGACGTAAGTAGAAGCAGAAAAATAGTATAATCTCTCTCTTAGGGTTCTTTGAACTTCATTATTTCTAGATTACTACTTGGTAGGATTAATTACTTATTTTTGTTATTGAATTCAAACATAAGTGGCTAAACACGCTTGTTCTGGGGTTAAGGTCAAGTATATGGTTGCACTTTGATATTCTTTATCATCGTTTATTGTTGGATTATCATATGGGTTGTTCTCAATATCTTTTGCTTACTATTTTAATGAGTGACTTCCATTAAAATAGACCTATATTGCTATATGAATTTGGGAGTAGCATCATAGGATAAAATGAAGAGATTATCTTGTATAAAATAATTGATTTAAATTAGAATCTAGGATTAGGATATATCTAGAAGTCTTATTTGGTTCATTTGCAAGAAGATAACTTAAAGCATCTAAATTGATTATTGCATCCCCGCTCAACTATATAGTTGCAATGTCCAGTTTTGTAGAAGATTAGAGGTCGGGAGACTATGATCAAACTATAGACCCTGCGAATCAATAACTTGATAATCAACAAAACTACGATAGGAAGAGAAACTTTTAAGATTGTCCAAAGTGTATCAACCCTGGAACAGGGGTGTTTAGTACTCATGTTTTAATTCAACATAAAAAACAAATAATTAATCCTACCATGTAGTAATCTTGAAATAATGAAGTTCAACGAACCCTATGAGAGAAATTGTAGTGTTTTTCTACCTCTGCTTACGTCTCCAATGTTTTCCAATTGAAATAAATCATTCCTTTTATAGTTGGACTTTATTTCCAGACATGTGACCTTCACCATGATGTGGGGCTAGTTTTCCTTCCTTTTATTTATTCTCATTCCTTGTACTTTGTTTTATACTATTGGATGTTTTTATTCCTTTGGATGTTTTCATTTTTGGATGTTTGACTTAGTAATTCTAACTATTCGGATCAATATGGTCTGTAATAGTTGGTATTTAGTAATGGTTTTCTTATTAGTTGTGTTCTTAATAGTTAATTTAAAGTTTTTGACTTTTCCCTCAAGGGAAATATAAATAAGTTATAGTAGTTAGTTGTCCTCCCTATGATTGATGGATGGCGACCGTCTTAAAGGGAGTTAGTCATAGGAAATTAAGAAGTGATGAGAACTGAATCACAACTTAAGGAGAAATGCTTTGTGTTGGGTCATTGGGACAGTGACTTGGAACATTTTTTTTCTTGAGATAGAAGTATGTCATAAACTAAAAAGAGAGATAATTTTAGATACTTAATCTAAATAAGTGTAGTTTACGGTTCACTGGCTTAAAATTTGAATTTTACAAATTGAAGGATCAGACTTGAATCTAGCATGCACCAAGATTGAGAGAGTTGTTTTAGTTATTCTATATGTATAGTGATGTCTAGAACCTGCCCGGTGTGTTCATAAAGAAAAATAAAGGTTGTTGGGTGTAGGAAATGATGTAGGCATTTTTGTTGATAGCTGAATTTTTAGACCATGTTTACCTACCCTTGTGCATATCCCTAGTTAGCCCCCTTGAGCCTATAGCTTGATTTCTTCGGTATCCTCATATGATTCCTAATCCCTTCTTTGATTGACCTTAATATGATCCCAAGCTCCTAAGCACTTTAGTATAAATATTAATTGAGTAAGAAGTGTGAAAAAAATAAGAGAAGAAAAGGTTAAAGTGTAGCCCCAAAGTAGTGGTTATTGGTGTGTAAAGTTGATGTGTTGTGGTTGGGAGTGAAGAAGAAATTTTGTGCTCAAAATTGAATCATGAATTAATAGAAAATACTCCCATTACACTGTATGTTAATGATCTTAATGAGATTAGGTGAAATAAAAGATATGTTAACGTAGTAAAGGTGAAAGTTTATTGCTAGAGACTGATCTTAATTGTATAATGCAATCTATTAAAGAGCTTAGGGAGATTAGCCACTATTTCCTAAATAGTTCCTACCCGTCCCTTAGCCTACATTGATACCTTGAAAGACCTAGTTGACCCTTCATCCTAACATATGACTATTAGTGGAGTAGTACACTAAGAGAAAGCTTATGGTTCATTGTCTATCATGTATGAATTGTTTATTTAGAGTGAATGATTTAATTTTGATATTCCCATTCTATTGTATATTGTAATATTATGAGTGAATGTGGGAAATTTTTTTATTGTGAGGGTGCATGTGGATAATAGTCAGGTGACTTATAGTATTTTTACATTGAGTGATTTGATTAAGTATGCCAACAAATTGGAAGTTCACTATTGAGGTAAATATGTTTGAAAAGAATTGTCCCATGTTTATACATGTTAATTGACATGTTTTGAGCTAAAAAGTCATTGCCAGGTTTTTGGGTGCCCAACAAAAGCATTTTTCTTAGGTTTAGATGTTAAGCTTAATTAGGTATAGTGTTGATTGAAGTTGTTCGAGGACGAACAAGGTTCTAAGTGTGGGGTGGTGATCTTGGGACTTTTTATATGTCCAATAACCAATATGTACCTATAATAGAACTTGTTTTGTGAGTTCAAATGTTTTGTTTTTATTGTATTTGTTCTTTAATTGTGTTCCTTATCTAATGGACATGATTAGTTTATATAGGACTAAATTTTGATTAAATTGGATGCATGAAAAAGAAGTTCATGATGAATTGAGCAATGTGATTGATTACTGAGATAAAGAGACTGGAAGTCGGCTTGGAAAGTAGAGAATGAAACAAGGAAGAAGTATAGACAACCAAATCCAGTTACTCATCGTGATTAGATCGCACCGCGGAAAACTAGCCTAGCATCGTAGTAAAGGGAAATTCTCCATTCGCAAATTCTAGTAGCTCACCGCGATTAGACCGCATGGTAGAGCTAGACACAGAAAACTAGCCCTACATTGAAGGAAAGGTCACACGTTGGGTAATAAAGCCAAATTATAAAAGGAATGATTCAATTCAATTGGAAAAACTTTAGAGACGTAAGTAGAGGCAAAAAAATAGTACAATTTCTCTCTTAGGGTTCTTTGAACTTCATTATTTCAAGATTACTACTTGGTAGGATTGATTACTTATTTTTGTTGATGAATTTAAACATAAGTGGCTAAACACCCTTGTTCTGTGGATGAGGCTAAGGACATAGTTGCACTTTGATATTCTTTATCGTTATTTATTGTTGGTTTATCGTATGGGTTGTTCTCAATATCTTGTTCTTACTTTTTTGATGAATGTACACCATTTGAATAAACCTATATTCCTATGTGTGAATTCGGGAGGAGAATCATAAGATAGAACGAAAAGATTATCTTGTATAAAATAAGGGATTTAAATTAGAATATAGGATAGAGATATACCTAGAAGCCTTGTTTGGTTCATTTGCAAGAAGATATCTTTAAGCATCTAAATAGATAATTGCATCCCCGCTCAACTATATTGTTGGAATGTCCTATTAGGTAGACAATTAGAGGTCGGGACACTATGATCATACTATAAACCCTGGAAATAATAACCTTATAATATAGTAAACTACGATAGGAAGAGAATTTTTTAAGATTGTTCAAAGTGTTTCAACCTTGGAATAAGGGTGTTTAGCCACTCATGTTTCAATATAACATCAAAAACAAAAAATAAATCCTACCAAGTAGTAATCTTTAAATAATGAAGTTCAACGAACCCTATAAGAGAAATTGTAGTGTTTTTCTACCTTTGCTTACATCTCCAAAGTGTTTCCAATTGAATTAAATTATTTCTTTTATAGTTGGAATCTATTTCCCAACGTGTGACCTTCACCGTGACGTGGAGCTAGTTTTCCTTCCTTGTATTCATTCACATTCCTTGTACTTTTTTTATTCTATTGGATGTTTTTATTCTGTTGGATGTTTTCCTTTTTAGATGTTGGACTTAGTAATCTAACTATTCCAAACGTTACGATCTATAATAGTTTGTATTTAGTAATGGTTTACTCATTAGTTGAGTTCTTAATAGTTACTTTAAATTTTTTGTTTTTTCCCTCATGGCAATTCTAAATAAGTCGTAGTAGTTAGTTTCCCTCCCCTATGATGGATGGATGACGACCTACTTATGGGGAGTTAGTCATAGAAAATTAAGAAATGATGAGAATCAAATCACGACTTAAGGAGAAATGCTTTGTATTGGGTCATTAGTATAGTGACTTAGAACATGTTTGTCTTAAAATAGAAGCATGTCATAAACTAACAAGGGAGCTAATTTTATATAAATAGTCTCAATAGGTGTAGTTTTTAGTTCGTTGACTTAAAATTTAAATTTTAACAAGTGAATGAGCCGACTTGAATCTTGCATTCACCAAGAGTGAGAGAGTTGTTTTAGTTATTCTACATGTATAGTGATGTCTAAAACTTTCCGGGTGTGTTTACAAAGCAAAATAAAGGTTGTTGGGTGTAGGAAATGATGTAGGAATTTTTCTTGATAACTGAATTTTTAGACCATGTTTACTTACCCTTTTGCATATCCCTAATTAGCCCCGTTGAGCCTATATCTTGATTTCTTTGGTGGCCTCATATGAAGCCTAATAACATCTTTGATTGACCTTAATATTATCCAAAGATCCTAAGTGCTTTAGTATAAAAATTATTTGAGTCAGGAGTGTGAAAAAAATAAGAGAAGAAAAAGTGAAAGTGAAGCCCCAAAGTAGTGGTTAATTGTGTGTGAAGTTGATGTGTTGTGGTTGGGCATGAAGAAGAAATTTTGTGCTCAAAATTGAATCATGAATTAATAGAAAATACTCCCACTATATTGTATGTTTAAGATCTTAATGAGATTAGGTAAAGTAAAAGATATGTTAAGGAATTAAAGGTGAAATTTGGTTGCTAGAGATTGATCTTAATTGTAAAATGCGAACTGTTAAAGCGCTTAGGGAGATTAGCCACTATTTCCTAAATAGTTCCTACTTGTCCCTTAGCCTACATTGCAACCATATCCTAGTTGATCCTTCATCCTAACGTATGACTATTAGTGGAGTAGTACACTAAGGGAAAACTTATGGTTCAATATCTATCATGTATGAATTCTTTATTTAGAGTGAGTGATTAAATTCTTCTATTCCTATTCATTTGTATATTGTAAGATTATGAGTGAATGCGGGAAATTTTCTTGTTGTGAGGGTGCATGTGGATGATAGTCAGGTGACTTAAAGTGTTTTTAGAATTAGTGATTTTTTAAAATATGCCAACAAATTGGATGTTCACTGTTGAGATAAATATTTTTGAAAAGAATTGTCTCATGTTTATATATGTTAATTGACATGTTTTGAGCTAAAACGTCATTGCTAGATTTGTGAGTGCTCAACACAAGCATTTTGCTTAGGTTTTAATGTTTAGCTTAATTAGGTATAGTGTTAATTGAAGTTGTTCGAGGACGAACAAGGTTCTATGTGTGAGGTGGTTATCTTGGGCCTATTTATATGTCCAATCAACATTAATTACCTATAATAGAACTTGTTACGCGAATTGAAATGTGTTATTTTTATTGTATTTGTTCTTTAATTGTGTTACTTATCTAATGGACATGATTAGTTTATGCAGGGCTAAATTTTGATAAAATTGTATGCAATTGAGTGCATGAAAAATAAGTTAATGATGAATTGAGCAATGTGATTGATTGCTGAGATAAGGAGACTTGAAGTTGGCTTGTAAAGTAGATACAATGAAATCCAGTGACTCATCGCGACTAGACTGCATCATGGAGCTAGACACAGAAAACTAACCCAGCAACGCGGTAAAGGGAAATTCTCCATCGGGTAATTCCAGTAGCTCACCATGATTAGACCACATCGTGGTGCTAGATGTGTAAATTTAGCCTCACATCATGGTGAAGGTTATATGTCAGGAAATAAAGTCAAACTATAAAAGGAACGTCTCAATTCATTGGGAAACACTTTGGAGACATAAACAGAAACTGAAAAACACTACAATTTCTCTATTAGGGTTCTTTAAACTTCATTAATTCAAGATTACTACTTGATAGGATTAATTACTTATTTTTAATGTTGAATTCAAACAAGAGTGGCTAAACACCCTTGTTCTGGAGTTGAGTCAAAGGATATGATTGCACTTTGATATTTTTATCATAGGTTATTATTGCATTATCATATGGGTTGTTCTTAATCTCTTGTGCTTACTATTTTTATGAGTGGCCACCATTATAATAAAACTATATTTCTATGTGAATTCGGGAGAAAAATCATAGGATAGAACGAAGAGATCAAGGATCAAGGTTCTCATTCTTCTATAAAAGAAGGGATTTGAATTTGCATCTAGGATAGGGATATACCTAGAAGCCTTGTTTGGTTCACTTGTAGGAAGATAGATTTAAGCATCTAAAGACATTATCGCATTCCCGCTCAATGATGTAGTTGCAATGTTGAGTTAGGTAGAAGATTAGAGTTTGGGAGACTATGATAATACTATAGACCCTGCGAATCAATAACCTGATAATCAACTAAACTAAGATGGGAAAAGAAATTTTAAATATTGTCCAAAATGTATCAACCCTGGAATAAGGGTATTTAGTCACTCATGTTTGAATTCAACATCAAAACCAAATAATTAATCCTACTGAGTAGTAATCTTGAAATAATAAAATTGAGCGAACCCTAAGATTGAATTGTACTATTTTTCTGTTTCTTATTACGTCTCTAAAGTGTTTCCAATTTAATTGAATCGTTCCTTTTATAGTTGGACTTTATTTCCTAACGTGTGACCTTTACCATGACGTGGGGCTAGTTGTCCTTTCTTGTAATCATTCTCATTCCTTGTACTTTATTTTATTCTATTGGATGTTTTCATCCTGTTGGATGTTTTCCTTTTTGGATGTTGGACTTAGTAATTCTAACTATTCAGAACATTACGGTCTGTAATAGCTGGTATTTAGTGATGGTTTGGTCATTAGTTGTGTGCTTAATAGTTTCTTTAAATTTTTACTTTTTTCCATCAAGGCAATTCTAAATAAGTCATAGCAGTTAGTTTCCCTCCCCTATGATAGATGGATTACGACCGTCTTAAAGGGAGTTAGTTGTAAGAAATTAAGAAGTGATGAGAACCAAATCACAACTTAAAGAGAAATGCTTTGTGTTGGGTCATTGGGACAGTGACTTGGAACATATTTGTCTTGAAATAGAAGCATGTCATAAATTATAAAGGGAGATAATTTTAGATACATAATCTCAATAGGTGTAGTTTTTAGTTCGTTGGCTTAAAATTTAAATTTTACAAAGTGAAGGAGCCGACTTGCATCTAGCATGCACCAAGAGTGATAGAGTTGTTTTATTTATTCTATATGTATAGTGATGTCTAAAACTTTCCGGGTGTGTTTAAAAAGCAAAACAAAGGTTGTTGGGTGTAGGAAATTATGTAGGCATTTTTCTTGATAACAGAATTTTTAGACCATGTTTACTTCCCCTTGTTCATATCCCTAATTAGCCCCGTTGAGCCTATATCTTGATTTCTTTGGTGACCTCATATGAAGCCTAATCCCTTCTTTTATTGAGCTTAATATAATCCAAAGTTCCTAAGTTCTTTAGTATAAAAATTATTTGAGTAAGGAGTGTGAAAAAAATAAGTGAAGAAAAGGTGAAAGTGAAGCCCCAAAGTAGTGGTTATTGGTGTGTAAAGTTTATGTGTTGTAGAGGGGAGTGAAGAAGAAATTTGGTGCTCAAAATTGAATCATGAATTAATAGAAAATACTCCCACTATGTTGTATGTTAATAATTTTAATGAGATTAGGTAAAATAAAAGATATGTTAAGGTAATAAAGGTGAAAGTTACTTGCTAGAGACTGATCATAATTGTAAAATACGATCTATTAAAGCGCTTAGGGAGATTAGCAACTATTTCCTAAATATTTCCTACCCGTCCCTTAGCGTACATTGCAACTATTAAAGACCTAGTTGATCCTTCATCCTAACATAGGACGAACCTTGATGTCTAGAACTTGCCCAGTGTGTTTATAAAATGAAATAAAGGATGTTGAGTGTCGGAAATAATGTAGGCATTTTTGTTGATAGCCGAATTTTTAGACCATGTTTACCTAACGTTGTGCATATCCCTAACTAGCCCCATTAAGACTATAGCTTGATAACTTTGGTAGAATCATATGAAGCCTAATTCCTTCTTTGATTGACCTTAATTTGATCCAAAATCTCCTAAGCTCTTTAGTATAAAATTAATTGTGTAAGAAGCGTAAAAATTATAAGAGTAGAAAAGGTGAAAGTGAAGCCCCAAAGTAGTGGTTATTGGTGTGTAATGTTGATGAGTTGTGGTGGGGAGTGAAAAACAAATTTTGTGCTTATAATTTAATCATGAATTAATTGAAAATACTCCCACTATGTTGTATGTTAATGATCTTAATGAGATGGGGTAAAATAAAAGATATGTTAAGGTAGTAAAGGTGAAAGTTGGTTCCTAGAGACTGATGTATTAAAATATAATGTATTAAAGCGCATAGGGAGATTAGCCACTATTTTATAAATAGTTCCTACCCATCCGTTAGCCTACATTGCAACCATTAATGACCTAGTTAATACTTTATCCCAACATCTAACTATTAGTGGAGCAGCACACCAACGACAAGTTTATGGTTCATTTTCTATCATGTATGAATTCTCTGTTCAGATTGAGTGATTTAATTTGGATATTCCTATTTCGTTGTTTATTGTAAGATTGTGAGAATCTTCCATGTTGTGAGAGTGCATGTGGATGATAATCTGGTGACTTATAATAATTTTAGTTTCAGTGATTTGATTAAGTTTGCTAGAAAATTGGAAGTTCACTGTTGAGGTAAAGATGTTTGAAAAGAATAGTCCCATATTTGTACAAGTGAATTGACATGTTTGGAGATAAAAAGTCATTTTTAGTTTTGTGAGTGCCCAACACAATCATTGCAATTCGTTTGTGATGTTAAGCTAAATTGGGTGTAGTGTTGATTGAAGTTGTTCGAGGACTAACAAGGTTATAAGTGTTTGGTGGTGATCTTTGGTGTATATTTATGTATAATCACCAATATTTACCTATAATAGAACTTATTCTGTGAGCTAAAATGTGTTGTTTTATTATATTTGAGCTTTAATTGTGTTCCTTATCTAATGGACAAGATTAGTGTTTGTAGGGCTAAATTTTGATGAAATTGGATGCAATTTGACGCTTGAACTAGAAGTTAACGATAAATTGAGCAATGGCATTGATTTTATGAGATAAAGAGAATGGAAGTTGGCTTGGAAAGTTGAGAATAAAGGAAGGAAGAATAAGTTAAGACAACCAAATCCAGTGACTCATCACGATTAGACCGTGTTGAAAAGCTTGATGTGGTAAACTAGCCCCGCGTCATAGTAGATGGAAATTCTCCATTGCTAAATTCAAGTAGCTCACCGTTATTAGACCGCATCGTAGACCTAGGCATAAAAAATTAGCCCCGCATTGTGGTGAGGGTCACACATTGGGACATAAATTCCAACTATACAAGGAATGATTCAATTCAATTGGAAACACTTTGAATACAAAAGCAGAGGTAGAAAAACACTACTATTTTACTCTTAGGGTTCTTTGAATTTTGTTATTTGGAGATTACTACTTGGTAGGATTAATTATTTTTTTTATGTTGAATTCAAACTTGAGTTGCTAAACATCCTTGTTCTACTGTTAAGGGCAAGGACATGATTTCTCTTTGATATTCTTTATCATAGTTTATTGTTGTATTAGCGTATGAGTTATTCTTAATCTCTTGTGCTCAGTATTTTGATGAGTGACCCCTATTAGAATAAACCAATTTTCATATGTGAATTCAGGAGGAGAATCATATAATAGAACAAACAGATTATGAAGAAAGGTTCTCATTCTTTTATAAAATAAGGGGTTTGAATTAGCATCTAGGTCAAGGATATGCCTAGAAGCCTTATTTGGTTCACCTGTAGGAAGATAAATTTAAGCATATAAATGGATTATTGCATCCCCGCTCAATGATGTAGTTGCAGTGTCCATTTAGGTATAAGATTAGAGGTTAGGAGACTATGATCATACTATACACCCTGTGAATCAATAAACTGATAATCAACTAAACTATAAAATGAAGAGAAATTTGTAAGATTGTCCAAAGTGTCTCAACCCTAGATTTCTCATCGTTATTGTTTACAACCCTTAATTATGTTGCTTTTGTTGCATATCATTAAATTTTAATTATTTATATTCTACTTGGATTCTTCAAAATAATCTTGATACCTTTTAATACTTATTACATTCGTGTCAAAAACTAAAGTTGGTTGAATTTCTAGTTGCATAGTCCTCATGGGTACGATATCCTACTATTCTAATCACTATATTACTTGTATGATCACATGCGCTTGCGTGCGTGTTAGACTGCAACACCTAAATAGCTTCCTATACATAGAATATTATCCTTACTTACCTAATTTGAGCCTTCAAACCTTTGATTGACAACCACATTACATGCCTTGAACCATTGAAAGTTTTTCCCTCCTTTGAACCTTACCCTCTTTGAACTTAGAAAATAAAACTTGAGGCCAAACACCTAAGTTGGGGGTAGTTAGTTTGGATGAGAGGACCTTGGGCTATGGTAATGTAAGTAGATCCCTATGATGCTAAGCAAATAAAGAAATGGAAAAAGTGAAAAGAAAAGGAATCATTGAATAAAGGAAAAGCATATGCTGCAAAAGAAATAAGCGAAAAAAGAATGCTTTCAAAGAGATGGGTAAATCAAGGTAGCGATATTAGGCATATGGTGAATCAAACAATGAAATGGTCTATGATCAAACGTTTTGTTAAATAGTGTGAAGTACATGTCCGGGGGGAGGGAGGGAGTCACTTTGTACCCAAATGATATCATACCCTTTCCCTAACCTTTATTATAAGCTTTATAAGGTCCTTCGAGATCTCCAACCAAGTGAGTTTATAGTAGTGGTGATTAAAAATAAGAGCAATCATATGGTATAGTACCTTTTAGCATTGAGAGAGTCTTTATGAGAGTGAGTGTTTGCACATAAATCCCTTCTTGTATAATATATAATTTGGTGTGTGGGATTTTCTTTTTGTGAAGAGGCATGTTATAACGTCCCGAAAATCAAGTTCCGAGACGCCACACGGTGCTTAGGGTCACAAGTGACCCCAAGATAACCCTTTTCATCGGTATAACTCAAAAGCAATTGATTAAAACATAATTATGAGAGAATGGATCTGAAAATGTCTCAATACAAAATCTGTTCAGTATAATATTGGAATTACAAGATGACAATTCTACTAACACATATACATTTACAAGAAGGAGACTGAATACATCAACCACAACTACTGTCTATGAATCCTCTACTAGTATTGTCTGTACATAGTCGGTTCATGACTCCCAGCTACCATACTCAATACGACCGACGAAAGAAGATATAATGCTCCAAACTGAAATAACCGACCCAAGTCCCTGAACTGTAAGGAGTCTTTACCAGCTGACCGGAAACTGCAACTGAATAAAATAATAAATGGGGGTCATCACAAAGAGAATGTACTGAGTATGTGGGGGTACATGCAACACTTTAAATAACATCATCAATTTCCTGAAAGTATGCATACAGACACTGATGACTCACTTAGCTTGAGTTATATCAAATCATACTCTTTATACTTTCATAATAAATAGTTTAATTGGTAAAATCTCATAATCCATGTAAATCATCAAAAATCATAAATTATGATAAATAATCATAAATCATCATAAATTATCAAATCGTCAAAACTCATCATAGGTAAACATAATTCATCATAACATCTCAACTCTTTGACTCAAATCTCGGAGTGACTCGGTAATTCAAGAAACATGACTTATATGGACAAGGGAGATTCCTATAACCGATAACCCAACATGAGCTACGTGTAATACCAATGTTTGAAACCCCCATTGGCGGGAGCGTCATACTCTTTGCTAGGGAGTACGACCTTAAAACTGCAATAATCACAATCGGGCTCTCTGGCCAATAATATCATCATCAAACAACCCTACGGTGGCACATAGGTTTGGGGAAATACCAAATTTCCCTCTCGGTGCTAACTACTACTCCCCGACAAGCTCAGAACGTGTTAGGAAATCCACCATCATCATCACAAGGGTCTATCATAAAGACCAAATCAAATATCTCAATTTATAATTCATCAACAATTTGTGGATTCCTAACCCCAACTTCGAGTTAAAACATTTCAATCTTTTTCAACATCAACAAGGTATCAATGCATTGAACCATAACCGACTCGATATTTGGACAAGGATATGAAGACTCAATACGTAATATCTTCAATAATTCAACTCATGAAAATCATCCGAAAAAAATACCAAAATTCATCTTAACATCTATATCAAAGTCAATCTTTCTCATAGCCAAAATCATCTCGACTATGCGAGTTCAAGGTCAATGTACTCAAATGATTATTCTTTTAATTCAACAATTAAATCATGACAACATCTTTTGAAAAGCACTTGAGACCTTCAATTCATAATAAGAATACATATCCCGTAGTACAACTCAGATCACGACTTTTATCTCGAAAGCCTTTAGAAATATCAATTCATTGTAGTAGTATGCAATTCATAGCGTAAATTCTTAATTTAAGAAGTAGAGTAATGAAGTAATCATGTATATCCATATTGAAAAAAATTCAAAGTCTTATAAATGCTCCATAAAGTAATTTGAGTGTATACCCATTTTCGAATATCATGTAATTTCAATAATAGAACTCAACCTTTTCAAATGTCAAAATGTAACAATTTATCAAGTCATGACAACATCAATATTTTTGAGAAAATATCAAGACTCATGGTAACATCTCAAATGTTATATCTCAATATGCTCAATGATTGAATTTCGTCATAAAGAAGCTTTAAGATTATCATAAATCTCAAAATCATTCCAAAATACCATTTCAACATATATCTCGAAATCGTTCAAAATAAAAATATGAAATTTACAATTGTAGATATCAAGACATCTCATGTCTCCAATATATATTCAATAATTCAAATCGTCATTGGAAATCATAAATCTTGACAGATATCTCAAAATATTATTCCAAAATACCATCTCGACATACGTCCCAAAATCATAAAAAATACCACCTCGTGGTAAAAGTGTGTAATTCGCAATGATAATTATTAAATCATATCATGAAAATATTGAGATAATCATATAAATCAAAGTTTATTCATTCAATCATCATAATCTCATAATCGAATTATTTAGACATAATCTCACTTGCAAAATTATGTAAAACCATAATAAAATTAAAGCTTAGAGCACAAGAATGGAAGATTGCTCTTGTTCAAAACCCCACATACCTTAAGATGGAAGATGAATATGAACTTCTGACTCCGGAACTTTATTCACGAAAATGAAAGGTGATTCTCGAAGCCCTTAACATGATCAACTCGAATCCCAAATCAATTTGAAATTTCTACGGTTCAATTTAAAGATTTTTGGAGCTAAAATTTGACCTAGGGTTTTCCTCTCCTCCAAAACTTGATGAAAATATAAATTTCATGGTCCAAATATGGATTATATGCAAGAATTTTCGTCCAAGAAGGGGAATGTGAAATGATCAAAATACCCTTAAAATTCAAATAATGTCAAATCTGTCCTTTGGTGGACAGTTTTGATAGGTTGTAGTAGATCGACCATATTTGTTTTCTCCGATATCTAAATTGGATGAAACCAATTTCATTATATATAGCACTCTCATATATTTCCGGTGATATATAGTATCTTACCCAGATCATTATGTACAAGGAGTTATGTTCATTTGATATTGACCCAAAAATTCGCTTTTGATAGGCTGAACTAGATTGACCATAACTTTTTTCTCCGATAGTAAAATTGGATGAAACTAATTTCATAAGAAAGAGGACTTACAGAGATTTCTGTTGATATATAGTAGATCACCCAGATCATTAAGTACAAGGAGTTATGATCGTTTAAAGTTGGAGCAAAAATACGCCAGTCCTCAGTACTTTTTCCTGCATATTTTACTGTTCACTACTATTCACGGTTCGATCGGAATGTTCATAACTCGTCGCTCGGGTGTCCGTTTTGGATGATCCATGTATTTTTGGAAACCTTATTTGATACTCTACGCAATGGTGGGTCATAATATTAGACATTCCGCACGAAAAATTTATAATTCATTCTAGAACATAGAACCCAACACGTTTACGCACAAAATTTCAACAAAAAATTTCCCGGGGTACTACATCATCTCCCCCTTGGAAACATTCGTCATCGAATGTCGCTTGATAGGATAAAAGAACTGATTGACTGACCTTCTTAAGGGACGCGAAAACCTGAGACATATCGGCACAATTGGAATTACAGTTTCCTAGTCCTCATACTGAACATGCATATCTGACGCATAAATATCTAGCTGAACGGACTCTGGAATGTATGAATACATATGAAACAATAGCCAATACAAGGCTCGTAATGATAACTTTATCATGAACTAGATGTGTTTAAAATACGGAAGCTTTAAGAAGTCACGGGGTATCTCCCCCTTGGGACTCTATGTTTCTCTACAACACTTATTTCACAGGGTCACTAAGACTGTGCACGGGGCACCTATGAGTTAGCTCATATGCATGACGCACGAACAGAGGTATACTCATAACTACTGAGATGCTCCATATGGAAATAATTTCATTCCTAAGATCCTTGGATAACATGATGAAATGATAAATTAGAAGGAACACTATACGATTCTGATTGACTGAGCTCGAATACTTGAAAAACAAAGATCGTTTAGTAGAAGTTTACAAATTGAAGCATAACTAGCTTCCAGAATCTAAAACATGTACACCACAATCCCTCAAGATAACCACTTAAAACTTCAACTAACCACATTATACATGAAAACTTAATCTCAATCTTACTTCACATTACCACTTAGCTCAAAATAAGCATACACCTTTCTAACAAAGATAAGGAAACATTTTCTCTCTTCTATCTAGATAACTATTCACCAACACCCTTATCCACAACAAATACATATTTTTTCTATACAGCCAACCATTCATCATCACTCTCTCACTCTACGAAAGAAGTTATCAAAGGGCTAGAACATGCTGGTCTAAAATATGACTAGATACCCTGAATAACTTGACGTTCACTAAGGCGTAATGAATAGAAGATTTAACATCATGAACTCGACAGAGAAATTTGATTTGGGAATATGCATGATATGAATCCAAACTTTCATTGATCATTAATAGAAATGCTTTATTTCTCGAATAGAGCATAGGGTAAGGCTAGAGTACCTCGATTACTACCCACATAACTTAAGATTTGGAATTCATAACTTATGGAATATAATTCCACCGCTAAAAAAATCCGAAACCCCATGTATTGGGAACTGAGAGAGAACATGGTCCTTTATGACATGTACGAACTCGAATTATGATCATGGAACTGAAGTGTAAAGTAGGAGTAGGCCCTGGAATAACTGAAAGAACTGAAATAGGAATGGGTCGAGCAAAACCCCTTTCTTACCACTATTGGAATCCGAACACTTAACTCGGTTACTTGATCTATCATCTCCCCCTTAGACTTAAGACATCGCTCTGGGTTAGTAACACACTATACACTTTAATCTAAACTAAAGTCACTTCACTCGAGAGTCCAATACATAATCACACACACAAACCATAAAACTTCACCCAAATGACTACCTCAGAAAGCATATAACCACATCCTCACACAACTTCTCGAATTACCACCTATCCTTCTATAACCCCAATAATCAACACCTAACACTTGCACACTTTCTAATCTCAAATCCACATAAGCAACCCAATAGTCGGAGTATACACCATCTAGAGCTTCAACGCTTTCAGCTTAACTTCAAAATTTCAATCTTAGAGTCTAACGCTCAACTCAAATTTTTCTCATCCTTAATGGACCACACTACCTCTGTCATTGCTTATTAAAATCATGATTGTAAACTTATATTTATAAACCATAAGAATCAAAATCACATCTAAGAAGCTCAACCATTACAGTCATACACTAATCCTCGAAATTAAAGCAGACCCATAATAACTTGGGTGAACTTCCTCATCATAAACACAACATCAAACTTAATCATAAATTAACCAAACTTAGGCTCTTATATCCACTATTCAAGCCTACTAGATCACTTTCTAACAACTAATACCATTAATCAAGAAATCTTCATAGTCACCTTCATGATCACCAATCATTCAAACTTAACTTTTAGCACATAATATAACTTAAAACTTTTCGCATGAAATTTCCACTTAGAAACTATAAAACAATCCTCAACAAATGCTATCCCATTTAAACTTCATAACAATAATAATTGGTCATAATCATATAGCTTATCTTATTCACAATCCATTAACACATCTTTCTTTCACCCGTCACTACTATCTATCCTTCATACACAACTTAACTTAGTTCATAGCTCTCTACGTCTTAACTTAACTTCATCTTGCAACCCGGCAACGACATAATTTAACAACACTCACCCACCGATTACTTCCATTACTAACCTATACTCTCTGGTATACAAATACCGTCAACACCCGTTTCGTACCTCGAACAAACTACATCAAAAAATTGACACACAAGGATATATCACTCCCTATTAACCCCAAATGTATGCAAAAATGGATTCCGCTATACTTATGCTCAACAAATTACACTTACCATCCTTCTTATTATTACACCTCCAAATCCCACATTTTCAACCAGCAAAAGGAACAAGATGAACTACAAGTTGCTAGTGGATCGAAATAGGCCGCACACGGCTCCACTAGGCATTGAATATGAGTTTTGAAAAAAAGTTTGAGGTGAATAACAAAATAGCTGTGCTAGTGAATCGAAAGATCCCCACACGGCTTCACTAGACTTTCATTTTTTTTTCAACAGCATGATGATAGCAAGATTACGGGAGATAGGAACTTGGCATACCATATTCGATGATCAAGAAGTACGCATCCACTCAGTCTTAGCTGAACAAGTCATAAAGAAGTGGACATAACATGAAACTTCAGGAACTTATAACACACTGAGAGGCTCTTCTGAAGCCACTTTTATTAGAATTCTGAAATGTTTTGCTAATCAGTTTGAAAACATTATCAGGGAAAGAACCGGGACTTGCTGCTCATACTATCTCAAGAATAGCACAAAGATAGAAAAGTACAAACTGTCACTTATAGATCCTGAAAAGAAATTTGGTAGCTTATATAGTTTAAACTTATTGCACGAATCAAGACTTGAAAGAACAACAACCTTTCCTAAATGCCTTATAGCCTCTCGAAGAAAAGTACAGACGTCTCCGTACTGTTCTGCAAGACTCTACTAGACACGAATTCATAGACACCCTAGGACACTTGAACTCTATGCTCTGATACCAAGTTTGTAACATCCTGAAAATCAAGTTCCGAGATGCCACACGGTGCTTAGGGTCACAAGTGACCCCAAGCTAACCCTTTTCATCGGTATAACTCAAAAGCAACTGATTAAAACATAATTCTGAGAGAATGAAGCTGAAAATATCTCAATACAGAATTTGTTCAGTATAATTTTGGAATTACAAGATGACAATTCTACTAACACATATACATATACAAGAAGGAGACTGAATACATCAACCACTACTACTGTCTATGAAGCCTCTACTATTATTATCTGTACATAGTCGGGTCATGACTCCCAAATACCACACTTAATACGATCGACGAAAGAAGATACAATGCTCCAAACTAAAATAATCGACCCATGTCCCTGAACTGTGAGGACTCTTTACCTGCTGACGGAAACTGCAACTGAATGGAGTAGTAAATGGGGGTTAGCACAAAGAGAATGTACTGAGTATGTGGGGGTGCATGCAACACTTTAAATAACATCATCTATTTCATGAAAACATGCATACAGACAATGATGACTCACTTGTCTTGAGTTATATCAAATCATACTCTTCATACTTTCATAATAAATAGTTCAAATGGTAAAATCTCATAATCCATGTAAATCATCAAACAACATAAATTATGGTAAATCACCATAAATCAGCATAAATTATCATATCGTCAAAATTCATCATAGGTAATCATAATTCATCATAACATCTCAACTCTTTGACTCAAATGTCAGAGTGACTCGGTAATTCAAGAAACATGACTTTTATGGACAGAGAATTTTTCTATAACCGACAACCCCACGTGAGCTATGTGGAATACCAATGTTTGAAACCCCCGTTGGCGGGAGATTCATACTCTTTTCCAGGAAGTACGACCTTAAAACTTCAATAATCAAAATCGGGATCTCTGGCCATTAATATCATCATCAAACAACCCTACGGTGGCACATAGGTTTGGGGAAATACGAAATTTCTCTCTCGGTGCTAAGTACTACTCCTCGACAAGCTCAGAACGCGTTAGGAAATCCACCATCATCATCACAAGGGTCTATCATAAAGACCAAATCAAATATCTCAATTTATAATTCATCAACAATTTGTGGATTCCTAACCCCAACTTCGACTTAAAATATTTCAATCTTTTTCAACATCAACAAGGTATCAATGCATTGAACCATAACCGACTCGACATTTGGATAAGGATATTAAGACTCAATACGTAATATTTTCAACAATTTAACTCATCAAAATCATCTGAAAAAAATACCAGAATTCATCTCAACATCTATATCAAAATCAATCTTTCTCATAGTAAAAAACATCTCGACTCTGCGAGTTCAAGGTCAATGTACTCAAATGATTATTCTTTTAATTCAAAAATTAATCATGACAAGAACTTTTGAAAAGTACTTGAGACCTTCAATTCATTATAAGAATACATATCCCGTAGTAAAACTCAAATCATGACTTTTTTCTCGAAAGCCTTTAGAAATATCAATTCATTGTAGTAGTATGCAATTCATAGCATAAATTCTCAATTTATGAAGTAGAGTAATGAAGTTATCATGTATATCCATAATGAAAAAAATTCAAAGTCTTATAAATCCTTCATAAAGTAATTTGAGTGTATACCCATTTTCGAATATCATGAAATTTCAATAATAGAACTCAACCTTTTTAAATGTCAAAATGTAATAATTTATCAAGTCATGACAACATCAATATTTTTGAAAAAATATCAAGACTCATGGTAACATCTCAAATGTTATATCTCAATATGCTCAATGATTCAATTTCATCATAAAGAAGCTTTAAGCTTATCATAAATCTCAAAATCAGTCCAAAATACCATTTCAATATATATCTCAAAATCGTTCAAAATAAAAATATGAAATTTACATTTATAGATATCAAGACATCTCATGTCTCAAAGATATATTCAATAATTCAAATCGTCATTGGGAAGCATAAAGCTTGACACATATCTCAAAATATTATTCCAAAATACCATCTCGACATACCTCCCAAAATCATTCAAAATACCACCTCGTGGTAAAAGTGTGTAATCACAATGATAATTATTAAATCATATCATGAAAATATTGAGATAATCATATAAATCAAAGTTTATTCATTCAATCATCATAATCTCATAATCGAATTATTTAGACATAATCTCACTTGCAAAATCATGTAAAACCATAATAAAATTAAAGCTTTGGGCACAAGAACGGAAGATTGCTCTTGTTCAAAACCCCACATACCTTAAGATAGAAGATGAATATGAACTTCTGACTCCGAAACTTTATTCACGAAAATGAAGGGTGCTTCTCAAAGCCCTTAACATGATCAACTCGAATCCCAAATCAATTTGAAATTTGTACAGTTCAATTTAAAGATTTTTGGAGCTAAAATTTGACCTAGGGTTTTCCTCTCCTCCAAAACTTGATGAAAATATAAATTTCATGGTCCAAATATGAATTATATGCAAGAATTTTCGTCCAATAAGGGGAATGTAAAATCACCAAAATACCCTTAAAATTCAAATAATGTCAAATTTGTCCTTTGGTGGACTGTTTTGATAGGCTGTAGTAGATCGACCATATGTTTTTTTCCGACATCCAAATTGGATGAAACCAATATCATTAGAAATATGACTCTCATATCTTTCCGTTGATATATAGTATCTCACCCAGATCATTATGTACAAGGAGTTATGGTCGTTTGAAGTTGACCCAAAAATTCGTTTTTGATAGGCTGAACTAGATTGACTATAACTTTTTTCTCCCATAGTCAAATTGGATGAAACTAATTTCATTAGAAAGAGGACTCATAGATATTTTCGTTGATATTTAGTAGATCACCCAGATCATTGTGTACAAGGATTTATGATCGTTTAAAGTTGGAGAAAAAATACACCAGGCCTCTGTACTTTTTCCTGCATGTTTTACTGTTCACCACTATTCACGGTTCGATTGGAATGTTCATAACTCGTCGCTCGGGTGTCCGTTTTGGATGATCCACATATCGTTGGAAAGCTTATTCAATAATCTACACAATGGTGGGTCATAATATAAGACATTAGGAATGAAAAATTTATAATTCATTCTAGAAGATAGAACCTAACACATTTACGCACAAAATTTTAATGAAAAATTTACTGGGGTATTCCACATGTAGACTAATTGAGTCAGTGAAATTGTCATCTTCCGATAAATGAGCCAAAAGGAGTATAGTGGAGTTGCTATTGATAGAGAGTCACATCTAGAGGGTTAGTGATTGTTGCATTGTGGTTCTTTAAAGTCTTTTGAATCTTTGAGATCATGCTTCATTTTGTGAGTAGTTGTGCAAATATCTTTGCCCATGCTTAAGAGCTATTTGTGGGTATTAATCATGCTCGATGTAATTTTGATCATTTGGTCATTTACATAGGCTTACAATTGCATAGCGCATTGAGTAAGAAGTAGTATTTCTTGAGGACAAGGAAAGGTTTAAGTTGGGGGTGTTGATGAGTGGTAAATTTACCACTCATTTACGCCCAAATTCGCGCACACTGCTATGATTAAATGGTGGTAATGAGATAAACTTGTCATTTGAATACACTAATTCCCATGTTTTGCAGGTATATAGGTAATGGGAAGAAAATAAGTAAAATAAGCTGAAAAGGGATAAAAAATAGAAGAGTTAGTGCAAAAGATAGAAAGGCATGAGCAGGAACCGACTATCATTTAATGCAATCACAGTCTGAGTAGGTTGCGATCGCGATGAGTTGGAAATAGTCATAGTGGCTATCACTATGGACTCACCGCGATGATAAATCATTGGCGATCGTGAAGGCACATAAAATAGCCTAGTGGTAGAAATGTAATTTCCTACAGCTTGTTCTAATTCTGTATAGGACGAAAACCCTTTCACTTTTGGGGGATAAACAACTATATTTTTAAATTCTTTCTTTCTAAAACCCTATTAAATTGGGCAAAAATATTGTGGTTAACTTTGCAATTGAGTTTAGTTGTAATTGAAGTTTAAATTGGAGAATACTCTTGCTTGCATCTTCAATAGAAGCATTGAATGATCATTTTTGTATATTTATTTCCTTAAACTTCATGACTAGCTAAATATCTATATTAGGATTATGTTTAAATAGGGTGCAAATATCTGTGGGTTTTGATACTTTCTTGTCGAGTGATAATTTATGGGTGATAACCCCAAATTCCAAAAATCTCAAATCATCCTTGAAAGAGGGATGTGGGTATGCTTTTTTATCCTATATCATCCTTGAAAGAGGGATATGGGTGGCAAGATATTTGTGAACAATAATTAGTTATTAGCTTATTCCTTTACATAGTCTTGGAATTACAGATGGATTGTGAATTTGCCGATTCTTGTGTATTTTCCTAGAAATAGGGATGCCCAATTGAGGTTTTGGGTTGATTTGTTTGCCACACCCATGAGGTATCATAAATTTCCATGGGTGATATTTTTGGTTGTTGGTTGAAAAACTAGCATCAAAACCCCTAACCTAGCCTATCCATATAATTGTAAACTAGAATTTGCTTTTGATTATCATGAACACATGCATTATTTCCCTCTTAGAAGACATAATTCCAAAACTATTCTCTTATTGGAATAGTAACTACATTTTTTTCTTTTAATTGGTATTTTGAATAGATTTTGTCAAAACAACCTTCCAAATTATACCCCTCAATTTTAATTTATGTCTTTCATTTTGTTTTCATTACGAGTATATCTTTAGTAGCTTTTAACACTCATAGGATTTGAATAAAAATCCCACTCCTCAAGGATTCAACCCCAATTCAAGTTGGGTTATTATTTTTGACAATGATTTCCTTGCCCATAAATCATGGAGTAAGTTGAGCGTGATCACCTACCAGTCCTTCCCGGGATTCTCAAGCTGATGGTGATCTTGCCCCACTTCCCTAAGGAGATTTTCTAAAGCTAAATTTTTTTGATATATTCATCTTCTGACTCAGTTGGTAACTTCTCAGACTCATCATCTTGACCATGTTAGTTTTATTACTCCATATTCTGAGGTCACTATAGTTGGCCAGTTCATGAGGTTGAGTCCTTCGACCATCACATGTCCTGAGGTTAAAGAGTATTCTTAAGGGGTTGGTGATGAGATGAAAAAGATATTCATGGTTATGCATGCTACTAATGTAGAGCGTGTGGAGTTTTTTGTATATCAGTTGAAGGATGTGGCATATCATGGGATTTGAGGAGTGAGAGAAGTCAAGGGGTGATAATGTTGATCAGGTTATGTGAGAGGAATTTTTTGGTGCTTTCCTTGATCGTTTCTTTTCATAGGAGTTAAGAGAGGCTAAAGCTAAGAGTTTGTGAACATGAAGCAGGGAAAGATAAATGTTAAGGAGTATGCCTTGAAGTTACATCAGTTGTCTTATTATGCTTCGGAGTTAGTGTCTAACATGAGGGATTGGATGAAAAAGTTTGCTTTGGGTTTCTCTCATGACTTGGTACTAGAGTGTAAGGCAACAATGTTGAATAATGACATGGATATCTCTAGGTTTGTGGTGCATATACAATAAGTTAAGGATGAGAAGAAAACACAGGTGGAAATAAGAGAAAGGCAGAGTAAGAAGTTCAAATTTTTTATGTAGGGTGGAGGCCAGTAGAAGACTAGCAGAGATGGTAGGTCGTGGTGCAAGAAGAAGGTTTGGAGAAATTCTGGTTCCTATTCTACCATTAGTGCTTCGTATCCTAAGTTGTTTGGTGATTGTCGCTTTTTGGCTGACAGTGGGTTTAAGCCACAAGGTGCCTAATCTAAGGCCAGTAGAGCTCAGTCAGTTCCATTATACCCTCCTAATAGATTTTGTGGGCAGTTTCATCGTGGATTTTGTTATGAGGGGAGGAATAAATATTTTAGATGTGGCCAGCCTTGTCATATTCAGAGGAACTACCCATTAATCAATGTTGCTGCTAAAGCTAATAAGGATCCAATTTCTACTTCTTTAGCTTATTCACCAAAGGGTGATACTTCTAGTACCGACACTAGTTAGAACTGTCTTTATTATCTTTCTATCTGTCAACCATCTGAGGTATCTCTTGATGTTATCAGTGGTACGTTATATCTTTTCTCATGTGATGTGTACTATTTTCTTGATCTAGGGCCTACCCTCTCTTATGTGATCCCTTTTGTGGCTATTCATTTTGGTTTTAAACCTGAGTGTATTTTTTATCCCCTTTCTGTGTCAACCTTGATCGATGATTCTGTTGTGGCTAATAAGGTCTATTGGGGTTGTGTGGTATCTATTAGGGTTAGGAGACCTTGGTGGATTTGATAGAGTTGGATATATTAGATTTTGATATAGTATTGGAGATGGCTTGACCTCACTAATGTATGCTTCTCTAGATTGTTTGACCCAAAGGGTCAATTTCAAATTTTTGAATAACTAGTACTTTAGTGGGAAGGGATTTCTCTGGTACCTAAAGGAAGGTTTATTTCATATCTTAGAGCCCAAAAGTTGATTCCCAAGGGGTGTCTATACAATCTAGTTTGGGTCAATGATTCTAGTTCTGAGGTTCTCCCTTTACAATTTATACCTATGGTTAATGAGTTTTCTAAAGTGTTTTCCAATGATCTTTCTAGTATACCTCTCGATAGGGAAATATACTTTACGATTGATCTTCTACTGGATACCCATCATATCTCTATCCCTCTATACAAAATGGCTCTGATTAAGTTGAAAGAATATAATGAGCAGCTAAAGAATCTTTTTGATAAGGTTTCATTCATCCTAGTGTTTCTCTATGCAGTGCCCATGTTCTTTTTGTGCGTAAAATGGATGGTTCCCTTTGGATGTGTAGAGATTATCACCAACTGAATAAGGTGTCGATGAATAACTATCCCTTTCTTAGGATAGATGATCTCTTTGACTAGCTTTAAGGTGCTAGATGTTTTTTCTAAAATATTTTCGATCGATTTATCATCAGTTGAAGATTAGGGAGGTGAATATCCCTAAGACTGTCATCCAAACCTTCTATTGTTATTATGAGTTTCTAGTGATGTCATTCAGTTGACTAATACTTTGACTGCATTTATAGACTTGATGAATTAGGTATTCAGATAGTTCTTGGATTTGTTAGTGATTATGTTTATTTATGACTTCTTTGTATATTCTAAGAGTGAGGAGAATCATGTCAATCACCTCCATATAGAGTTACATACACTTAAGGATCAACGTTTGTATGCCAAGTTTCCAAAAGTATACATTTTTGGAGAATATTGTGACCTTTCTTTATCACGTTGTTTCTAGTAAGGGGATCATGGTGGATCCACAAAAAATTAAGGAAATTAAAAAGTGGCCTAAACCCATGATTCCAACCGACATTCAGAGCTTCTTGGGTTTAACTGGGTATTATAGAAGGTTTGTGGAGAGTTTCTCTTTGATTGCTTCTCCGTTAACTAAGTTGACCTAAAAAAAGGTAAAGTTTCTGTGGTACGGTGTTTTCTAGGGTAGTTTTGATGAGCTGAAGGACAAGTTGACTTTTAGACTAGTTTTACCCTGCCTGAGGGTATCGATGGTTTTCTTGTGTACTGTGATACGTGTTGTATAGGACATAGTTTTGTATTGATACAGCATGGTAAGGTAGTGTCTTATGCTTCAAGGCTGCTGAAAGTTCATGAAATTAAATATCCGACTCATGATTTGGAGTTGACAGCTGACGTGTCTGCCTTAAAATTTTAGCGATATTATTTGTATGGGCTTCATAGGTCTCCAATACTATCTAGGAAAATCTAATATAGTTGTTGATGCTCTGAGGAGGTTGTCCATGGGTAGCTTGTCTCATGTGGATGAGGAGAAGCAAGGATTGGTGAAGGACATTCACCGGCTGGAAAATCTTGGAGTCCTTTTTTTTTATTCTGAGGGGGGTATGATTTTACAAAAGGTGGTGGAGTCATCTCTTAGGTAGAGGTCAAGGAGAAGTAGATTTTGGATCCTATCTTGATGCAAATTAAGGATGATATGGTTTAGTAGAAGGTCATGAACATTTGATATTGGTGGAGATGGTATCTTGAGGTACCAAGGTAGATTGTGTGATCTTGATGTCAATAGGCTGTGGAAAAAAGTTTTGACTGAGGCTCATAAGACGAGGTATACAGTTCACTCTGGTTCAACAAAGATTTATCATGACTTGAAGGAGATCTATTGGTGGAACAACATAAAGAATAATATGGCTAACTTTGTGGCTGAGTGTATGGTGTGTTAGAAAGTAAAGTTTGAGCACTTGAGGTCTAGATTCATGTCTTAAGAGTTTGAGTTTCCTATGTGGAAGTGGGAGATGATAAATATGAACTATATTACTGGTCTTCCGCAGTCTCACCACCAATTAGATTTGATTTGGGTTATTGTGGATAGGATGACTAAGTCTGCTCACTTCTTGCCTGTGAGGACTACTTACACTGGATAGGATAATGCTACGTTGTTTATTCAGGAGATAGTTACACTACATGGTTCCCAATTTCCATTATTTCAAATCAAAGTATGTAGTTCTCTACTCACTTTTAGCGCTCGTTTCAGCTGGGCTTTGGAATACGGGTGAGCCTAAGCACCGATTTACACCCTGAAATGGATTTTCAGGAGAAAAATACCATTAAGACTTTGGAAGACATGTTATGGTTTTGTACAATTGATTGTAGTGGCAGTTAGGTGGATCATTTGCTTTCATCGAGTTCGCTTATAACAATAGTTATCACTTGAGTATTGAGATGGCTTCTTTTAAGGCTCTTTATGGTAGGAGGTGTAGATATCCTATTTAGTGATTTGAGGTTAGTAAAACTAGGTTGTACGGTTTGGATTTGGTTCACCATGCCATGGAGAAGGTGAAGGTGATTCAAGATAGACTTAGGACTACTCAATATCAACAGAAATCTTATGCAGATATGAGGCGAAGAGAGTAGTTTGAAGTTAGTGATTGGGTGTTCTTGAAGGTATCTCCTATGAATAGAGTGATGAGTTTTGGGAATAAGGAGAATCTCATTCCCTGATATGTGGGCCCATACTTGATTTTAAGAAGAGTGAATAATGTTTCTTATGAGTTGGATTGGCCTTCAAGTATAGTTTCCATTCACCTGCCTTTCCATGTTTTGCTGTTGAAAAAGTGTGTGGGTGATCCTTCCTTGGTTGTTCCTATTGAGAGTGTTGGTATTATGGATTCCTTGTCTTATGAAGAAGTCCCGATTGAGATTTTGGATAGGCAAGTCCGTCGTTTGAGGACTTAGGATATGGCTTTGGTAAAAGTTTTATGGAGGAATCAAAAGGTAGAAGAAGCTACTCTGGAAGTTGAATAGGACATAAGGTCCAAGTATTCATTCTTGTTCTTCATATTAGACAATCATTCTTAAGGTATGTGTAATCCTTATCATCTTTGTTTTTCGACTTTGTCAAAGAAAATTGTGCTTGTGTTTCAATCTTAAAATCGTACAAATAGATACCTTGACTCATCATTCTGGGATGAATGATCCTAAGGGGAGAATATAACACCCCAAAATTTTGGCCTTTGAAAATTTCTTGACTATGAGCTTACTGCCTAGATTATGACTCATCATATAAGTTGTAAGGTATCATTAAGGGTCGTAGGACCCTAATTGTAGGGTGACCAGTGTGTTACCCAAAGTTTCTGACCTGAGCACTATTAATATATAACAAGTCGTGGTGCGACATTATGAGTCATAATGTGGGACTCTTAGTCTCATTAGTGTAGTGCCCAAATGTTTATTTTCCTGACTATGACTAGACCCTACAAGTCGTAAGGTACAACTATGAGTCATAGGGTATGACTAGTAGGGTCAAAAGTGAAGAGTGCCCTCGTCACTGCCTAGACTATGAGTTGAGGCAATGACTCGTAGCCAATCGGAAGGCAACCCATAACAACTGGGCGACAAATCTTTAGAGTTTCATTAAGGGTACTTTGGACATTTCACATCTTACCCAATTGTGACCCCTAACTTAAAACCCCCTTTTGGGTGTTATTATCATATCATAACAAATCATAATAAAATTCACAATCTCTCTCAAATCCCTAATTTAAGAACAACTAATGTTTCTGAAGGTTGATCAACTAGAGCTTCTAAGGGTAATTTCTCTCAATAATTGTGATACTTTCAGGAATGTACCTCCCCCCATAAACTTGTTTTACTTGAAGCATGTGTTTAAATGGTTTCTCATGTGAATTTGAATATGGTTTTGATATGGTTGAGGGTTTTGAAATGAATTTTAAATAAATTAGATTTCCATAATTTTATATGCATTGCTTATGCTTTATTAATGATTTTTGAATTAATTGGGAGAATGGGTATGAGAAATGAAATGGGGCCCAAGGAAGTCCCCTAAATTGATGATTTTTATTTGGAATTTGGTTTTGGAAATTGTGTTTTCTCAACCAACTTGCATAATTGAATTTGAAATATGGTTAGTCACATGATTTGGCTTATTTCCCTAAACTTTTGCATTGTATAAATGGTTAAAGGGATGAAAAGGGTTTTAAAGACCTTGTTGGCCATGTTTTCAATTTTAAACCTGATTTAATGAATAAAGGGGGTCATGTCACTCCCTCAGTTGATTTAATTAACAAAGGGGTTCGAGGAATTCCCCTAGGACAATGAAATTGGATTGAAATAGTTATAATCTTGCAAGCAAAAATTGGTATGACGATACCAATGGTATCTGACTTTATTTGATGGTCCTTCCTTTAATGAACAAGAATTTGTAAATGTTCTAACTAGGCTTAAAGGGGGTCTTTATGACGTTTAGCTACACAGTAGAGGATAATGTTTAATTTAATGCTAAGCCTTGTTCCTTATCCAAACATCTTATATTCTTATATGTGAACATGTACATTAAGTTTGTACAGGATTTTAAAATTAGCATTATTTTATCCTTATCCTGAGTTACATGCTAGTGCTCACCCGGCTAACCATCTTCAAATGCTTTATCCCACATAATGCAGGAAATAGAGAAAATTTTGTTTTTTTTGTGTAGTGATAGGTGGTTTTTGGATTGTTCGTGAGTCATCTTTAAGTGGTGAGCCTCATTTTACAAGAAGGCCTATTACTTCTTGGTTTAGTTTATGTCATAGACTATTTCCTTGATTTTTCTTTTGGCTATTGTCGGAGGCATGTCCCGATGTAGGTTTTTCTTTGGATATTAGATTATTTGTGGATTACTCTATATTGATATGGTTGTTGAAATTATTAAATCTTTTCAGAGTTAGTTGAGTTACCTATCTTGCTATATGTTAGGAATTTATATGCTACTAGTTTTATTGTGCATTGATGGCTAGGAAAAAAGCGTGGTCTCCAGTCCTCAGCGGACTAGAGATACTCGTCACGGAAAGCCATGGTTTGGGTCATGACAATACCATTATAGTGAGTCTATATATTGTGTATTACTTTTCCTTATGGAGTAACTTGCATTTGGAGTCAGCTGAAATATTATGTGTAAGTTTTCCCGACTCAAGCCCATATACGACGCATAATGCCTTTGGGAAGACCCTCATAGAGAGTCTATAAGGGCATATCTTGTATAAGCCATGAATATAGTTACATGTAAAAAATCATAGGTATTTGAGGAACACATAATTACACTTGTCACATATTGCCTCCAGCAGGCCATCATATGATTATTTGTGATAAAAGTAGGCATAAGACATTAAACCTAGGAAAATTTATTGGTTCTTTAAAATGCTTCAAAATGAATAACTCACAAGATGTTATATGATAGGTTAACAAGAAAAATGCATAGATTATAGATTTATATTGTGCATCTATCAATTACATACTCATAAGTTATAGTTCCACATAGGAGTTTCTAGTACTCAATCATTTATAGTTGCTTATTTTGTTATTTAGTTCCATGAGCTTCCTTATATATCTACCTATTATCCTGTCTGCATTATGTACCAATTCATGTCGTATATGTACTGACATCCCTATGTTTTAGGATTTTGTATTATTTTATTTGGTGGATCAGGTGTACCAGTCAACAAATTTTTATATTGGGCACTTATCCAATATTCAACAATGCAGTTGGTGAGCTCTTCTTTTATTCAAACCTAATAGATGTGTAGTATTCTTTATTCATGCTGTAGTTATAACATACATATAATGGAGTCTTTTCCCAACCATATCTACTAGTTTTCTCAGCTCGAGATGATAAATGACATATATGGCCTTCGCGCAGACCCATATAGAGATCTTATGGGGCATATCCTCTATAAGACTACAATTATAATTTCATGTACAAAATCATAACAATGGACATTTCAGCAACACATTTTTACTCATGACACATACTGCATTTAGTAGATCATTATATGATTATTTATGGTAAAAGTAGTCATAGTACATTAAACCTAGGAAAATTACTCGGTATTTCAATATTCATTAAAATGAATAACTCATAAGTCATTATACAATAAGTTAACTAGGAAAATGCATAGTTTATAGTTTTATATTGTGCATGTGTCACTTACACACTCATAAGTTGTTGTTCCACACTGGAGTTTCTAGTATTTAGTCATTTGTATTTCCTCATTTGGTTATTTGGTTCCATGAGCTTCCTTATATGTCTACCTATTATCCTGTCAACTTTATGTGCCAGTTAATGTTGTATATGTATAGAGGTACCTATGTTTAGGGGTTTTGTATCTTTGAATATGTAGGATCAGGTGTAATAGTTAACAAACTTCTATATTGGGCACTCATCCTATATTCAACAAGTAGTCGATGAGATCTTCTTTCATTCATAACTAATAGATCTTTAGTCATATTATAGTTATAACATGGGTATGTCGAGGTCTTCTCTCAACCATCCACATTTGTAAAGCAATAAGTTTTATTAGAAAATTTGTCGATAATGTACAATATTATGTGTAATTATGATTTTAGTTGCCACAACATTAGTGTGATCAGTTGGCTTGTGCCACTTATGTACCACTCCTTTAATTATATCAAGAATAATGCCTCATCCTCTTAATACAGGTCATTTGTATGGTAGGTGTTCATACGGTACCTTGTCTACCCCTTCCTTCATTGGTGCATGAAAAATATGGTATCAAATCCTAGGTTCAGGTGTCTAGAGAGTCTATGAAGTCGTGTCTAGTAGAATATCCCTTATGAATATGTTGTGCTTAACATTAACAATGAAGGGACTACTTGTTCTTCTAGGAATTATGAACTTATTTTATGAACTTGATCTTGCGACTGAGCCTAAGTAATAAGATGTTACTTCCTATTCATATGAAGGTAAATCGTGATATACTTCCTACCTATTAAGGAAAACCTTAGATCAAGCCAAAAGATAAAACTCTAGTAGCGCCAAATAGGTAGTTTTCACCGCATATCATAGTGACATTGATGCTCATACATTAGGCTTAAGATGGCTTGATGATTCTGATCTTTCATGCCCCAAGTTTTATTACAAAGAAAAGTATGCAGAAATTCGTGTACCCTCAACACTACAATTATAGTGTTATTATATTACCCAGATTTATTCAATTCATTCATAAGGAGGGGATTAGTTAAAGGATTATTTTTTTAAGGGTTCATCTACAAAATAGGGAAATAGTACCTCCTAAAATAAATTTTGTATAACAATGCAATCGAATTCTAAGTAGAAGTTTATTATATGATCCCTCTAATGCTTATATTATTTAAGCCTATACAGTATGTTCAGTCCTTATTAAAGGATAAACTAGAGATCCAAGATATGGTATGAGTTAATAGTTGAGGTGATTGAATTAACTTCTTATAAGTTCAAAATGATGACAACTAATATAGTTAGGAAAAGGGATCCACACTAGCATTAATCAATTATATTGTTAATTAACTAACATGGACTAGATGCTTAATTAGATATCAATTATGACCTGAACCAGGGCCTAGCTGTGATGGGTATCTCAAATCCAACAACCACCAGAGACCACTCCTGCACCTAGACAAACAGATCACCATACCCTTAACGGTGGATGTATTCCAAATACGTACCAAGATAGCAGAAGATAATCTCAAAAGAATTTAAGATATGTCTATAACCGATAGCTGGTATCCAACAAAATACAACTAACCAATAGCACCCAAGTCCACAGTAGTCCACAAATCCTCTACAATCCAAAAATAATCTAAGTTGGGACATGACCCTAACCCTAACAATGATAATGTTAATGCGAACTCTTCAATTCTAGTTTATAAAAGGAAACTGATAAAATGACCAATTCTTTCAGAGAATGGTAGCTCAACACTTCACCACTTACGACTGATAAACTGAGTCGATACAGCTAACACTATGCAGGAAAAGTATAAGTATCTCAGGTGCCTACATCATGTGGGGATATAGCATTCGGAGATGGTTAGTGGGTTAAGCACTACCATGTAAACCAGGGGTAGGGGATAAAATAATTCCATGATCCAAATTTTCAAAATCATTCAAGACAATGCACATATTCAGATATACATACATAAACATGTCATGCCGAGAAAGGGAGCAAGTCTTAGCATGAAGTAAAACTTTATCCTGGACTATGTAGCTCAACCATCATAAACAGGAACCCACGGTCTATATAGATTCAGCTCCCCCAATTAAAAGAGCCCTAGTGCATATTAACTGCACGAATTGGAGGTATCAAGAAAGACCAGGGAATGCCCCAATCCCATGTCAGTCCAAGATACAAATATATCAATAGTGTGAACCATGAACATAGGTCATCAAGACCAAACCTCACATCTGAACACATGAGTTTCCAGTACAATTCATCTAATACCCACACCTTCACAACTTCTCTACATAACCCCCATTAAGACCAATTTAAAGCAAGTTTCACATAGCCCATTTACTAACCAATTAACCAACCTTTAAGCCACACTATGGGTATCCTCATAACCTAATACGTGCAAGCTTATCTCTATGAAATAACAATCACACTAACTTGGAGAAATACCTCGACCCCCTTTGTCCATTAAATTAAATCATGGACAACAAGGCGTTCAAAATCTATGATCATTTTTAATCATAATGGAATTAAATAACATAGGTGAGTAAGTCAAACCAAGTGACAATTTCACAATTCAAAACCATTTACACAAGTGAGTTGAGGAAACATAATTATTAAAACCAATCCCAATCTCAAAACATCAATTTGGGAAAAACCATGGATCGTTAGTTTTTTCTCCATTCCTATGCACCCCACAAGTTTTAAACCATTAACAAAGCATAAACAATGCATAATAAATAATAGGAAAACAATTTAAGAATTAACAAGGTCAAAACCCTCAACCACAACAAAACGCACATTCAACACCATCCACTAAATTATTTAAATACAAGATTTTCATAAAGTAATAATTGGAGAAGAGTAACATGCCTAAAATATCAATAGTTATGGAGAAAATTTTCCCTCGGAAACTCTAATTGATGAACTTTATAGAAACCCTAAGTATTTTTCTTAGGAGAATTTAGAAAGTTTGAGATAGTGTTTTGATTTCGAATCGTCTGTTAATGAAGTCCTAAAGAGGGTTTAAAGTCATGGGGTCTCAGTGGAGAAGTAGTAGAATTACCATGATGCCCTTAATTAGAAGACTGAAAAATCATCCCCAGTTAATAAACGTACCGTTACAACTCGTAGGGTCACCCTACGACCCTTATAATCCAGTCGTAGACTAGACGTTGTCCAAGTACACCCAATACTGGTCTTGTTACGAGTCGCTCTATATCACTTGTAATGATTTCATACAACTCTTAACATGTTAGTCGTAATCACACCAAAAGCTTGGGACAATACAATGGTTTCCCTATGATTCACACCCTACGACTCATCATGAAACCCTATGACTCATTGGGTCTAAGTCATAGTCAAGATAGAAACTCAATGGAGACATACTATATAGGCAACGATTAGGTCCCTATGACCCATAATGACACTCTATGACTCGTATGGTGAGTCATTGTAAGGATAGTAAGATCAAATATCAATGAATTTTTAGGGAACCTAAAATCTTAGGTATTACATTCTCCCCCCTTAGGATCATTCATCCTCTAATGATGAGATAATTTATACCTTAGCATAATTTAACATAGAAACACACCCTCTCTTACCTTTATCAAAGACAAAAATCAAAGATATCAAGAAAATCATAATTTCCCTTAACAATCTCAGTAAACACAGATGTTACGAAGAATACATACCTTAAACATGATTATCTTAAAATGGGAACAAGAATGGATACTTGGACTTTATGTCCTCTTCAGCTTTCCAAGTGCCCTCTTCAACCTTATGGTTCCTCCACAGAACCTTTATCGAAACCACATTCTTAGTCCACAACCGCCGTACTTGAGAATCTAAAATCTTGATGTTTGAGCAGATGCTAACACATTTGAGGCTTTTAACTAAGAATAATTGCAAAGTCTTAAGCAACTTTTGCCATTTTTTATTATTTTCTATTTGATATTGCAGTAAAAGTCAAGATGCAAGAGAACCAACAATAATGAAAGTAAAAGAGTTGATTTCTGAGCAAGTAGAGAGGGAAGTATAGTTGACGACTTGTTTGATAAGTCATCATCCTTGTGATAAGCTATCAGAGTTACCATCAGCCTTAGACAGAGAATAGGTTTCAGCAGTAATTCATGACGACATCTATGATAGGCCGTCAGAAATGTGATAAGCCGTCAGGCTCGTCGCTAGGCTTAGAAAGAGAATGGGCTTGAGTTGGAATTTGTGATGACATCTGTGATAGGCCATCAGAAGTGTGATAAGCCTTCAGGTTCGTCGTTAGTCTTAGGAAAGGAATGGGATTTGAAGTGAATAAGCAACGATAATTTTAATAAGTCATCACATGTCTGATAATCCATCACGTCTCATCGTAAACCTAAGGAAGAGATTGTCAAAATTGAAGAGGAACTGACAATATTCCTGATAAGTTGTAAGACTCCTGATAAGCCGTCACACACGTCGTCAGTTATCCAAGAAAATACTGTGATCTATGATTTTGTTTTCATAATTAAGCTGAAGTATTTAAAGCATATGTTAGGGTTTTCTAATCAGAAGGGGGAACAAATATTTTGAGAATCTCTTCTCTCTAATTTTCTGACTTGAACTTTACAATTATTTTTGGAGAGATTATTACAATTGTTTTGGGATTTTCTACTGTGAATCAAATCTGAGAAACACTCGTTGCTATTTATCTTGTTGTAAGTTCATATATCAAACTATGAATTCAACTTGTTGTCTTGATTATTTTATTATGAGTAGCTAAATTCCCTTAACCTGAGTTGTGGAATCTATTGGTTTGGGTTTGTAATGTAACTAAGTGTTCATGATTCTAACGGTGGTAGAAACTTCTTGTTAATTCCATTATTTTATATTATGAATATTTGTTACAAACAATAGGCCTTGCTTACTAGTGATTTGGTTGAGATAACAAGTCAACCCTAGTAAGAAATGAATTATCAATAGGGACTTGGAAGCATCAAACTTCCATTTAATAATTAATGTTGTAACAAGATTAATTAACTTGAGATAATATCCTGTTATAAAATATAAATTCCCTAAGTTCGAGAGAATTAGGTGGTTAACTGTCTGAATAGGTTGAGAAACGTTTAGACATAACTTCGACAAGGATAGTCTGCTATTCCTACCTACTACAAGAATCTTTAACATTACTAGCGTCTGTAAAATCCCAACACCCATAGTGAACATAACTCTGGTTTTCCTTATCATATTGATTTTAAACACTGAATTGAGTAGTAATTATTTGTTACCTTTTTAAAAACCCCATTCACAGGAAACTGATAACTATTAGTTGATTAACCTGCAGATAACTCAAATTCACACCATATTCCCTGTGGGATTCAATCCCAAACAAGTTAGATTATATATTGATAATGATCATTTACATTCTCATAAGAGTGGTATATCTTGAGCGTTATAAAAAATAGAGTCGTTGCTGGGGAATATAGTTGTAAATTAAAGTTGTGTGCGCTAATTGACTGTTAGTCAAGTTTCCTAGTTTTACATTTATTTGTTGTTTTTGTTAGTTGAATAACTTTTATGGTGCATGACAAGAACCAGAAGTTTTAGAGAACCATTATTACTATTTAATCTGGAACCACAACTAATCGAAGAATGGCAGACCAACATGAGGCTGATAGGTTAACAGCCTTAGCTAGAGCTTAGGTGAATGTGCAGAATGACGGTCAAAATGTACGACATCCAAATCCTAAGGATGAATATTTGGGAGATGAAGAGTTGCTAAACCCTAGTAACCCAAGGCGTGCAGAGCAAATAGCTGCACCAGTACAATGTAATGCTAACAGGAACCGTCCATTTCGAGGAAGGCAAGATCACCAGCCGGTCCAGTATGACCTCAATGATGATGATGATGGAATGTATGAAGAAGCTGAAATGGGTGCAATTATTCCTCCACCGTTAGCACCTGGGGAAAAATTCAACATTACGAGTACTATGATTTAACTCCTTAATCTGAAAGGGTTGTTTGGTGGCCTTCCTGGTGATGATCTGAACTTGCATCTAGTGAACTTTGTCACCATTTGTATAAAATTTGATAACCCAGGAGTGGGTTAGAATGCTAGCCGTTGGAGATTGTTTCCGTTATCTCTGTCTGGGGAGGCAACATTGTGGTTTAATAAGCTGATATTCGATTCTATAACCAATAAGAGGTAGTTGAAATGAACTTTCCTAGAAAGGTTATTTCCACCTTCTTGGAGGGTACAATTGAGGGATGATATCAGCAACTTTAGATAGCTCCCAACTGAAGCCTTGCATAAAACTTGGAAGAGATTAAAAAAGAAGCTGACACAATGTACGAACCACAACATGACAAACATACACTTGATAAAGACTTTGTATAGGGCTCTTAACTCTGTGACAAAATTAATTGTAGATAATGTTTCTAGTTGTTCGTTTGATGATATTACATTCCCAGAGGCTTCAGAAATGCTTGAGAGAATGACCAAACAGAGTCGGGCATGGCATACCATGGAATCTGTGGTAGTAAGATCCACTATTTCTATTGGTATGACTGCGGAACAATGCAGACAAGACGAGAAGCATGATCAAGACATGGCTCACCTAAAAATGCAGATGGACTTGCTAACCAAGTATTTACTATCAGGTAAAACTGAGAAACTGAAGGCTGTGGGAACGCAAAGCAAAGTTAAGTCTGACTCAGAAGAAGAGGCAAACTATGTAAATAATCAGGGGGGTTTTGAGGCAATAAACAAGGAAATCAAGGTCATACTTACTATGAAAAGGCTGGATATACAAACCAGGAGAAAGAAAATTAGAGGAGCAATAATGATAGGAGCGGTTTATATATCCCTCCTGGAAATCGTAAGGCTGCTACAACAAGTTCTGAAAAGATGTTCCTGGAGAACAGATGGCTAAATTGTTAAAGAGAGTGGAGTTTACCAACTCAGGGGTAAATACCATGAAGACTGATATATCCTCTATGAGTCAGTTGGTAAACTCGCACTCCACATCGATCAAATAACTGGAATAGCAAATGAGCCAACTCTTTGCAATGCTGAACCAGAGGAAGAGTGGAACATTACCTAGTGATACGGTTCATAATCTGTGGAATGATGGCTCATGTATGGCAATTATCACTAGGAGTGGTAAAATATTACCTGGCCCTTCTATGGGAAAAAGTTTGATTGAACATATGACTGAAGCAGATGATGAACCCAAAGAAGAATGTACAATGGAGTCTCGAAAGCTGGATGGTTCTAATGATGCTCCGAAACTAAGAAAAGAGAAGGAAAAAAAGTAGTGGTGAAAACTCTCCCAAAACCACCACCTCCCTTTCCTCAAAGATCGAAGAAGAAGGTTGACGACATGAAATTTAATAAATTCATGGCAATGTTGAAGCAGTTAACAATAAATGTGACTTTGGTGAAGGCACTCGAGCAAATTCCAGGGTATGCTAAATTTATGAAGGACCTCATGACGAATAAAAGAGCGGTGAGCTACGAACTGGAGGATAATCTCCATCATTGTACTGCTATTTTTATGAGGTCCTTGGTGTAGAAGAAGAAAGACCCAGTATCATTCACTATTCCTTATACAATTAGGTCTCTGGAATTCGCTAAGGCCTTATATGATTTGGGAGCGAGCATTAATCTGATGCTGCTGGCTGTATATAAAAAGATGGGTTTGGGAAATCGCACACCCACCAACATGAGAATCTTGATAGCGGATAGGTCTGTAAAATAACCTGTTGGTATTTTGTATGATGTGATAGTGAAGGTAGATAACTTCATATTTCCTACGTATTTTGTCATTCTGGATTGCGAGGTAGACTTTGAGGTACCCATAATCTTGGGTCGACCTTTCCTCATAACTGGAAGTGTGTTGATTGATTTGCGAGATAATGAGCTCTTATTTAGGATGAATGATGAGGTGGTATGATTTAATGTGTGTAAATCAATGAAATAGCATAAAGAAATAAGTATGTTCTCAATTGTTGATGTATATTATGAGAATGAGTAGGAGGTGTCAATAGAGGAGAAACTTGTTGTTGAGCCTTTAGCCGCAGTTCTGATAAATTTTAATTGTGAAGTTATTGAGGAGTATGAAGAGACTGTTTGTGCTTTATCAGGAATAGGTTCATACTCTTATGCTCCTATGAAGCTAGATCTTGATCTTGCTAATCGACCAACACCACTGGCTAAGCCATCCATTGAAGAGCCACCGGTGTTAGAATTGAAGGAACTGCTAGGGCATTTAAGGTATGTGTTTTTGGGAAACGGAAATATGGTACCCGTTATTATTTCACTTGATTTGGGTGAGTAACAGGTAGAAGCACTTATTTCAGTACTTTAGAGGTACAAAAGAGCAATAGGATGGACTATTGCAGATATTATTGGCATTCCCCCTGACATCTGCACGAATAAAATACAACTTGAGGAAGATTGTACTCCAACCATAGAGCACCAGCACCATCTTAAACCACTAATGCAAGAGGTGGTTAAGAAGGAAATTATTAAGTGGTTAGATGCAGGAGTGGTTTACCCAATTTTTGATAGTAAATAGGTGAGCCCAGTTCAATGGGTGCCTAAAAAAGGGGGTATAATTGTTGTTGCAAATGAAAGAAATGAGTTGATTCCACTCAGGCTTGTGACTGGGTGGAGTGTTTGCATGGAATACCACAAACTAAACTTATGGAATGTGAAATACCACTTCCTGATACCCTTTATGGACCAAACGCTTGATCGATTCACTGTAAGGGGGTGGTATTTCTTCTTGGATGGTTATTCTGGATATAACCAAATCTGTATTAATCCTGAAGATCAGGAGAAGATGACATTCACATTCCCCTATAGAACATTTACATTTATGAGGATGCCATTTGGGCTATGCAATGCACCTGCTACTTTTCAACGGTGCATGATGTCTATTTACTCAGATATGGTGAAGGACACCTTAGAGGTATTCATGGATGATTTCTTTGTAGTGGGAGATTTGTTTGAGATGTGTTTGGAAAACCTGAGTATGGCCTTGCAACAATGTGTTGAATTCAAATTTGTGCTTAATTGGGAGAAATGCCACTTTATGGTAAATAAGGGCATAGTTCTCGGGGAAAAAATTTCAGCAATAGGGATAGTGGTTGATCAATCCAAGGTTGAAGTTATCTAGAAACTACCACCTCCCATTTCAGTGAAGGGAGTGCGTAGTTTTCTTAGACATGATAGTTTTTACCAGTGATTTATAAGAGACTCCTCAAAGGTTGTAAATCCACTTTGCAAACTTTTGGAGAAATAAGTGAAGTGCTCCTTCATTGATGATTGCTTGAAGGCATTTGAATGCCTTAAAAATAATATGGATAAGGCCCCTATCATTATTGGACCGGACTGGTCAAAACCGTTTGAGATCATGTGTGATACAAACGGTGTTGCCCTTGGAGCTGTATTAGGACAAAAGAAGGACAAACTATTTCATCAAATATATTATGCTAGCAAAGCACTGAATGGAGTGTAAAAGAACTACATCGTCACTGAACAGGAACTCCTGGCTGTAGTGTATGCTTTTGAGAAATTCAGGGGTTACCTGCTTGATACAAAGGTGCTGATCCACACTGACCACGTAGCCTTGAGGTATTTGATGGATAAGAAGGATGCAAAACCAAGGCTGATTAGATGGGTGTTGCTGCTAAAATAATTGGACGTTGAAGTCAAAGATAGGAAGGGTTGTAAAAACCAAGTTGCAGATCATCTGTCGAGAATGGAAGGTGAGCAAGAAGCAAGTAATGAAATGGAGATAAATGATGCATTTCCTAATGTGGAGATCTTGGATACTTCTATGGAGAAAATGCCTCCGTACGCTGATTTTGCAAATTATGTTGTGAGTGAGGTCATTCTAGAAAAACTTTCTTTCCATCAAAGAAAGAAATTCATTTATGATGTGACATATTACTTCTGGGATGAGACATATCTTTTTTGGTGATGTGCTGATAATATTATAAGGATATGTGTGCCAGAAGTGGATGTATTTTGTATATTGGAAGCATGTCATGCTTCCCCAGTTGGAGGTCACCATGCAGGTGACCGAGCGACTAAGAAGGTGTTACAAAGTGGCTACTATTGGGAAATGTTAGTGAAGGATGCTCACGAGTTTGTGCTGAAATATGAAAAATGTCAGAGGCAGGGCTCGATCTCCAAAATACATGAGATGCCTTTGACTAAGATGCTTGAAGTGGAATTGTTTGACATCTAGGGTATAGATTTTATGAGTCCTTTTGTAAGCTCGTATGGGATAAAGTATATTCTAGTTGCTGTTGACTATGTCCAAAAATGGGTCAAAGCTATTGCCTTGTCTGATAATAAAGGAAAGAGGGTTGTTTCTTTTCTCAAGAAGAACATCTTCGCTCGCTTTGGAGTACCACTTACTATATTAAGCGATGAAGGATCTCATTTTTGCAACAAAGTGTTTCGAGATGTCTTAGCGAAATATGGGGTGAAACAGCATAGAGTTTCCACTCTATCACCCACAAACTAATGGGTAAGTGGAGGCATCAAATAGAGAGATTAAGGCCATCTTAGCCAAAACGGTGAATTCTAGTCAGCAAGACTGGTCTCGAAAGCTTAATGATACCTTGTGGGCATATCGAACCACTTTCAAGACACCCATTGGCATGTCACCATTCCAGTTAGTTTATGACAATGCATGACACTTACTAATAGAGCTGGATCATAAGGATTTATGGGCACTTGAAAGGTTAAATTTGAATTGGAAGGAGACAGTAAAGTTAAGACTGGGACAACTAAATGATATGGATGAATTCCGTCTCAGGGCATATGAAAGAGCAGTCCTATACAAAGAAAAGATAAATAAGTATCATGATTGGAGGATCAAGAAATGAGATTTCCAAAAAGATGACTTGGTGCTTCTGTTCAATTACAGACTCAAATTGTTCCCAGGTAAGCTTAAATCCAAGTAGTCAGGCCCGTTTAGAGTTAGTCAAGTCTACTCGTCTGGAGTAGTAGAACTTGAAAATAAATATGGTAGCATCTTCAAGTTTAATGGGCAACGTGTCATACTTTATATCGGTCCAAAAGACTCGATGAATAGTATTGCTACTATCTATCTCGATGAAGTCTAATGTAATCGAGATACCTAAGTCGTTCTGTCACTTTAAATCAGGTGATACATGGGAGGTAACCCCTGATTCCCGTGCTTGATCTACTTCTAGTATACCCTAACCCTTAGTTTAACTTTTCTTTGATTTTATGTAGAGGGTTTAGGGTGAGTTGCTATTGTAATATTTTGTAGTTGACTAGGAGAAATACAAGTACCTGAGGAAGTTAACGTTGTTTTATTATTTTGTGAAAACCTCTCAAATAGTCTGATTGTTTAACTGTGTGATTTTCATCTAATTGTGACCACTGTGCATCTTGTTATGGCATCAATTCTAGTGACTTGATAATCATTTCTAAACAATTGCATGAACTACATAATTAGTAACTTGTGATATACTTATGTGCCTTGTGCATTTGAGATCTTACTTAGTTCCCTTTGTATGTTGAATCCATAACTTGCCCGGTTAGTCTTACCTAGATTGAAGGATAGGGGTCAGGAAATGATCATAGGCCATTTTTATATTAGCCACTTTTAGACTAAATGACCTTCCATGTATGTATAATATCCTTTGATCCCTCTTTAGATCCCGAATAGCCTATTTCTTCTTTATGATACCTATCACTGTCTTATTTATATCATAATGAACCTGTTTTAGCCCTGGTCCTCCTTGGACACTGTGTACCTTGACTTAGGCAAATGGCCTAAGTTAAGGGTGGCTATCATAGGGGTGCATGATGTAAAATGAGTACGAAGAAAGGTAGAATAAAAGAAAAGAATAAAAAGCTGCGTGCGGTGGAAAAGACAAGAAAAGAAAAGTTGTGAACAAGAAGAAGTGATTGTAGAAAAGACCGCGCCCATCCGGAATATGTGTGATCAAGAAAATAGAAGAATAGAAAAAGGTTAATAAGTGAGACGCTAAAAGCTAGTATAGTGTCAAGGAGTCTTAGTCACTTTAAATATCATCGAGTATCATACCATCCCCTAGCCTACATTACAAGACAAAGAGAAGACCCGTAGTGATCCTAGCTGACCTATCTAAAAATCATGGTAATGAAAAAAAGGGCAAGCCTATGGTATTTGGTATACATTGATTGGAACTTCGTTCTGAGAGTTAGTGTCTTTTGATTGTCCCCATGGTTACATATGTGATGTCTGATATAAGTGGAGTGGGACTTGTTTGTAGTGAGGGCACACTGGTTACGTTGCTAGTTCCTAACTTGTTTGGATAGTGTAATCTTGGTACATACATGGTTGTTGTTGCTGAATTGATGCCATATCTTGATTCCTGTGTGTCGCATTGTTGTTCTTCAATAATATGCACAGTTGTGGTTTTTAAATTAATTGACCTTGGAGATAGTGAAGATGTTTTGAGATAATATGGATGGTTGACAGCTGAATGTACTTTGCATCCTCTTGGTTGTGTTTTAGTTGCTTGAGGACAAGAAATTGTTTTAAGTTGAGGGTGTTGATGTGTGAGCAGATGCTAACACATTTGAGGATTTTAACTAAAAATAATTTCGAAGTCTTAAGCATCTTCTGTCTTTTTTTATTTATTTTTTGTTTGATGTTGCAGTAAAAGTCAAGATGCAAGAGAACCAAAAATAATGGAAGTAAAAGAGTTGATTTCTGAGCAAGTAGAGAGGGAAGTATAGCTGACAACTTGTCTGATAATTGGTCAGCCTTGTGATAAGCTATCAGAGTTGCCTTCAGGCTTAGATAGAGAATGGGTTTCAGCTAGAATTTGTGATGACATCTGTGATAGGCCATCAGAAGTGTGAAAAACCGTTAGGCTCGTCTTTAGGCTTAGACAGAGAATGGGCTTCAGCTGGAATTGGTGACGATATCTCTGATAGGCCGCTAGACGTGTGATAAGCCGTCAGACTCATCGTTGGCTTAGGTAGGGAATGGGAGTTGAAGTGAAGAAGCGACGACAATTCTGATAAGTCATCATATGTCTGATAAGACATCATGTCTCATCGTCAACCTAAGGAAGAGATTGTCAAAAGTAAAGAGGAGCTGACGACATTCCTGATAAGTCGTCAGACTCCTGATAAGCCGTCACACACGTCGTCGCCTGTCCGAAAAAATACTTTGATCTATGATTTTATTTCCATAATTAGGCTGAAGTAGTTAAAGCATATGTTAGGGTTTTCTAAACAGAAGGGGAGAACAATAGTTTTGAGAATCTCTTGTCTCTAGTTTTCTGACTTGAACTTTACAATTATTTTTGGATAGATTATAACAATTGTTTTGGGATTTTCTACTGTGAATCAAATCTGAGAAACACTTTTTATTATTCATCTTGCTTTAAGTTCATATATCAAACTATGAATTCAACTTGTTGTCTTGATTATTTTATTATAAGTAGTTAAATTCCCTTAACCCGAGTTGTGGGATCAATGGGTTTGGGTTTGTAACGTAACTAAGTGTTCAAGATTCTAACGGTGGTAGAAACATCTTGTTAATTCCATTACATTATATTCTGACTATTGGTTGCAAACAATAGGCCTTGCTTACTTGTGATTTGCTTGAGATAAGAAATCAACCCTAGTAAGAAGTGAATTATCAACAGGGACTTGGAAGCATCAAACTTCCATTTAATAATTTATGTTGTAACAAGATTAATCAACTTGAGATAACATCCTGTTATGAAATATAAATTCCCTAAGTTCGAGAGAATTAGGTGGTTAAATGTCTAAATAGCCTGAGAAACATTTACACATAACTTCGACAAGGATAGTCTGTTTTTCCTACCCACCACAAGAATCTTGAACCGTTACTAGCATCTGTCAAATCCCAACACCCATAGTGAACATAACACTAGTTTTCCTTATCATATTGATTTCAAACACTGAATTGAGAAGTAACTATTTGTTACCATTTCAAAAACTCCCATTCACATGAAACTGATAACTATCAGTTGATTAACCTACAGATAACTCAAATTCACACCATATTCCCTGTGGGATTCGAGACCAACCTAGTTGTGTTATATATTGACAACAATCACTTACATTCTCATAAGATAGGTGTAGTTTGAGCATTATTACATCTCCACTGGGACTTTCTCATACGACAACGCCCCTGAAATATCCACCGTTTCCGATGAAACCACTAAATAGGGATCACCCACACACTTCCTCAACATTGAAAAATGAAAGACTGGGTGAATAGAACATAAACTAGAAGGCAATTCCACTTCATAAGCCACATTATGCACTCTCCTCAAAATATAATATGGTACAACATAACGGGAATTGAGATTCCACTTCTTTCCAAAATGCATCACTCCCTTCATAGGAGACACCTTCAAGAGCACTAAATCACCAACTTTAAATTGCAACTCTCTTCGCCTCACATCTGTATAGGACTTTTGGCAACTTTTGGAAGTCCTAATCCTATCTCGAATCACGTTCACCTTCTCCATAGCTTGGTGAACCAAGTTGGGACCATACCACCTAGTCTCACCAATCGCAAATCACCCAATTGGTGACCTATATCTCTTAACATACAAATCATAAGAGGAGACATCCCAATACTCGAGTGATAACTAATATTATATGAAAAATTAATGAGCGGCAAATGATAAACCAAACTGCCACCAAAGTCGATCGCGCAGGATCTAAGCATATCCTTCAGTGTCTGAATGGTCCTCTCTACTTGTCCATCCATCTAAGGATGGAAAGCTATTCTAAGGTTAACCTTAGTCCCTAAACCTCTCTAAAATGAATGCGAAAAGTGTGAGAAGAACTAAGTACCATGATCAAATATAATAGAAACTGGAGCACCGTGCAACTTCAGAATTTCGGCAATGAAAAACTTTGCATAATCCTCACAAGACTAATTAGTTCTCATAGGTAGGAATTGGGTAGACTTAGTATCCTATCCATGAAGACCTAAAACAAATAAAACTAATGGAGGGACCACGAAAGATCAGTAACGAAATCCATATTAATCACTTCCCACTTCTATTCGGGAAACTCAATCTCTTGAGACAATCCTCCAGGTTTTAAGTGCTCCACCTTCACTTGATAACAAATCATGAACTTAGCCACAAAATTGGCCACTTACCTTTTCATATTATTCTACCAATAGATCTATTTAAAATCATGTTACATTTTTGTCGAACCAGGATGAACAGTGTACCTTGACCCGTGAGCCTCAACCAATATTCTCTTCTCGCAGCCCATCAACAACGAGAACACATAACCTACATTGGTACCTCAGGATATCATTACTGCCGATCTGAAAAGCCATCATTTCTGCTTGATTATGCCATTCTTAATCCACATCAAGCTAGGATCCAAAACCTACTTCTCTTTTTCTTTGGCATAAAGAGATGACATCACAACCTCTTTCACTATTAAACCACCATCCTTAGAGTCCAAGGGATGAACTCTGAGATTAGACAATCGGTGAATATACTTTAGCAATTATAGCTTCACCTCTTCAACATGAGATAAGCTCCCCATAGAGAACCTGCTAAGAGAATCATCAACCACGTTAACTTTACCTGGATAATAATAAAGAATCATCTAGTAGTCCTTGAGAAATTCAAGTCATCTCCTCTATTTGATATTTAATTCCTTTTGAGTAAACACATATTGCAGGATCTTATGGTCAGAGAAAATGTAAACGTGAACCCCATAAAAATAGTGATGCCAAATCTTTAGAGCAAAAACTAAAGCTAACAATTCCATATCATGAATAGAATAGTACTTCTCATACACCTTCAACTACATAAATGCATAAGCAACCACCTTACCATGCTGCATCAACACATAGCCTAGTCCCACGGAGATGCATCATAATAAACAACTAAACCATTGGTATCCTCGGGAAGGATCAAAACCGAAGCTAAAGTTAACTTATATTTGAACTTCTAAAATATACCCTCACAACTATCAAACCACAAAAACTTCACCTTTTACTGGGTTAAACTGGTAAATAGATTAGCAATCAAAGAAATTTTTTCCATAAACCTCCTATAGTACCCAACTAAACCTAAGAAACTCTAAATATAAGTTGGAGTCGTGGGTCTAGGCCACTTCTTAACACCGCCAACTTTTGTGGATCCTTATCCCCTCACTAGAAACAACATGACCCAGAGAAGTAACAACATTTAACCAGAACTCACACTTAGAAAACTTCGCATACAATCGCTGCTCTTCCAAGGTTTACAACATAATGCGGAGGTAATTTTCATGATCCTCCAAACTCTTGGAATACACCAAAATATCATCAATAAACACAATCACAAAAAAATCTAAGAATTCATGGTATAATAGGTTCATAAGATCCATAAATATCGTCGGGGCATTAGTCAAACAAAACAACATGACAATGAACTCAAAGTGACCATATCGGGTTTGGAAAGTAGTTTTAGGGATATCCACCTCCCTAATCTTCAAATGATGATAACCTAACTATAGATCAATCTTAGAAATGTACTTAGCTCCCTAAAGATAGTAAAATAGATGATCAATCCTTGAAAGAAGGTACTTATTCTTCATAGTCACCTTACTCAATTAGGGTAATCTATACATATTTGAAGGAGCCCATCTTTCATTTACATGAAGAGCATAGGAGCACCCCACGGACAAACACTAGGACTAATAAAACCCTTATCAAGAAGATCTTTCAATTGTTCATTAAGTTCTTTCAATATAGCTAGAGCCATTCTTTAGGGAGGGATAAAGATAAGACGAGTGTCCGAAAGAAGATCAATCCCAAAATAGATCTCGCTATCAAGATGGACACTAGGAAAATCATCGGAGTACACTTTGGGAAACTCACAAACCATATACAAAGATTGAAATGAAGGACATTCTGAATTAGAATCCTTAACCTGGACCAAATAGTAAAGACACCCCTTGGAAATCTACTTCTGAGCTTCAAGATAAGAAATGAACCTTCCCTTAGGAACTAAGGAACTACCTTCCCACTCAACCACTTGTTCATTCCAAATTGGAAACTAACCTTTAAGTCCGACAATAAAGAGATGCATAGCACTAGTCCAACCAATCCATTCCTGAAATCACATTAAAATCTAACATGTACAACTCTATAAAATCCACTAGAGTCTACCTATCATAGATAAATACCATACAACCCCTATAGACTTTTCTAGCCACAAGAGTAACCTATCAGGGTAGACATACAGAAGGGATTAAGAATACACAAAGAATAAAAACAAAAATGAATAGAATATAAGGGGTCACATAAGAAAAGGTAGACCAGGAATCAACTAGATAATATATATTTCAAGAGAAAATTTTAGCGTACCAGTATTAACTTCAAGAGATGCCTCAAAATCCTGACGAGTGTCAAGAGCATACAGACGATTTCGACTAGTGTCGAAGCCAGAAGTATCACTTTTCAATGTGGGAGTAGAAGAAGTGACAATCAGAACCTTATTATCTCCCGTATCAACATTTCTTGAAGGTTAGTTCCTTTGAATATAGGAAACCTGGACATATCTGAAACACTTATTCCTCCCCTCATTAAAAAATCCATGGTCCAACTATCCATAAAATCTACAAGGACAATGGGATGGAGATGACTAAAATCCAATGGTCTAGGGTTGGGCACCTTATGCCTTAAACCCACTATTTCCCTTAAAACGGTGATCACCAGAAGGCTTAGAATATGGAGCGTTAGCTATAAAATAGAAACCATAATTCCTCCACTTTTTCTTTGACCATTTCCCACCATCCTTACCACTCTGTTGCTGACCTTTACCTTGATCTAGATACTGAAACTTCTTACTCTGCCTTTCACTAATCTCTGCTTGCTTTTTATTTTCCTCCTTAACCTATTGCATATATACCACAAGCCCCAAAATTTCAGTGTCACTATTTAGCAAGACAACCTTGCACTATAATACCGCATCTCGAGACAATCCTAAAGCAATCTTTCTCATCTTAGCCCTCATGCTAGAAACTAGCTCTGGAGCATAACGGGACAACTGATGAAATTTTAGGGCATACTCTTTAACAATCATCCTACACTATTTCTAGTTCACAAAATCCTCTGTTTTTGCCTCCCTCAACTCCTAAGGAAGGAAGTGCTCAAGAAAGGAACAGAAAAAATCAATCCAAAAAGCTGAGTTAGAATCATCACCCCTAGACTAATCCCACTCCTTATACTACTGATACACTATATCTTTCAGTTAGTAGGCAACAAATTCCATGCTCTCAACATTGGTAGCATAAATCACACAGAAAATCTTCTCCATCTTATCTATAAACCCTTGAGGATCTTCCTCAACCTTAGATCCAGTAAAGGTCAGAGGATTTAGCCTTATAAGTTTGTCAAATATAGTAGCCTCAGAAGAACTCATGGTAGCACCAACAATACTTGACTGACATAACTGAGGTTTCACCAAATGGGTGAATAGATGAATGAAATGGCTGAACTCAACATTAATAATATCTCCTGGAGGTGACCGAGAAGGAGTGTTACTATAGAAAAAAAGATCAGTGGGGACCACTGGAACTCTACTAGGGCAATCAGAAGTAGCGGCCCTAGACCAGGTCTAATATTTTTAGGTAGGATAAGCCCATCTATATTTTCCTCTAGAGAGATAGAGGAGTTTCCATGAGCATCAGATATTCCATGAGGCATGATCTGAAAAGAAAAATAATGGGAATTAGAGGAGATTCAACTCCCTAGGATGTACAACCCAAAAGTAAATCACAAGAATAGGAAACATTCCTAAATTCCTCGTAACCTTTCACTTTATAAGTGTGGTATGCTACACACCCATAAAAAAGACTCTATTTGACATGACTTTATGGACATCCAATAAGACCGAACCTAGGCTCTAATACTACTTTGTCACAATTAGAACAAGGGACTAGTCATTAAAATACATCTAAAGTCCAACAAGGACCAGAGACCATCCCCTGCACCTAGCCAAACAGAACACCATACCCCAACGGTGCATGAATTTCAAATATATAACAAGATAGAATAAGATAAGCTAAAAGAATTTGAGATATGTCTATAACTGATAACCAATAATCAACCAAAAACAACCTACCAACATCACCCTAGCCTACAGTAATCCATAAATCCTCTATAATTTGAAAAAAATCTAAGTCGGAACATGCCCCCGACCCTGACAATGACAATGACAATGACATTGATAATGTTAATGTGAACTATTCAATTCTAGTTTATGAAAAAAATAATGAAATGATCAAGTATTCCAAAGAATGGAAGCTCGCTACTTCACCACTTATGATTGACGAACTGAGCTAATCCACCTAACACTGTGGAGGAAAAGTAGAAGTATCTTCGGTGCCTGCATCACATGGGGATACAATATCTGGATATGGTAAGTGGGCTAAGCACTAGCATATAACTCATGGGTAGGGAATAAAAAAATATCATGATCCATATTTTCAAAATTATTCAAGCTAATGCACACAATCAGATGTATGCATAAACATGTCATGTCAGGAAGGGGAGTAAGGTTTAGCATAAAGTAAAACTTTATCCTAGACTATGTAGATCAACCATCATAAACAGGAACCCACGGGCTATATGGGTTCAGCTCCTCATGTTGGAAAGTCCCAGTACATATAAGCCACATGAATCATATGTATCAAGAAAGACCAGGTAATGCCCCAACCCTACATCAGTTCAAGATACAAATATATCAATAGCGAGAACCATTCACATAGGTCATCAAGACCATTCCTCACATTGGAAAACATGAGTTTACAGTACAAGTCATCCAAGATCCATACTATAATGCCCTGAGCCTATACTCTGGACGCTACACAATGCTAGCAATCCCGAAGGACCACTAGATAACCCATGACTGGTACCTGCTGTGAGCACTAAATAATAGTAATACTATAATAATAATATAACTAAGATAAATGTAGAAAACTACCATAAGGTTCAGATCTAAGAATAAACTGAATACGGTATAACAATACTAAGAATGAAATATCTGCCTAAAAATACTCTAGTCTGAAGACCCTCTAAACTGTCTGAACTGTGGTATTGATGGGACAAGTCCCCAAATAACTTCGACTACTGAAAATGAACTAAAATTATGAAAAGAACAATTATGTCCTCAAACTATGAGGACTCACCACCACTCTGTTTGCTGAGAATTTAATTTGCTAAGGGTGCTCGGGAGCCCGTGCATCTGAACCTATGATATAAGACATCATAGCACAAAATAAAGTCACACTTTAGTACTTTGAATGTACTTTTATGCTCAATGAGGTAGGCTAAAATGCATGGGTTCATATGAATCAATAATACTAACTAAATAACATGAGTATAGTTGAATAAGAGTACATGCATGTATATGAAAACTATAACTCAAATTGTGATAGTACTGAATACTAAGTCTGAATACTGATTAATTGATATTCAAGTTTAATGATACTATATTACTGATTACTAAATGACTTTATCTAATAGTCTAAATCTGTAAAAATGAACTGAGTTCTATACTGAGACTGAATCTGACATTGAGACTGAATTTATGGGAGGTAATTATCTAACTGACATAGCACAAATAAGATGTTTGAGTTGGGGTCCAATCTGTAACCCTAAGAAGGGTGTCAGTAATATGCCACGGGTAAAGACAACTGTTGTGTAGTCAGACCTAACTAACGGGTAACCCCTGAGATCAGTCCTAATCTAGCGGGTGATCCCTGAGTATGCCAGTCCTATCTAATGAGTGAATCTCAAAATCTATGTTGGCTACGTAGTTCTGGAACTTACGGATTTCTTCTAGGGACCCAATCCTATCTAACGGGTATGCCTCAATCCCTAGGTTTGCTCGGTGCAGAATCCTTCTCCCAACTGAATAAACACTAAACTAATTTCCTAGTTCATACTAGGCTTGATTGAACTATTGTTGATTGTACTTTTTGATTAAACTAAAGTGAGTTCATTAAGTTCCATGGACTGACGAAATACTACTGAATTCTGTTAACTGACTGAGTACCGCTGAGTTCTGAACTGAATGCGCTGACTGGATTATGAATACTACTGAAATTTTTCTGAGTTCTAAAACTGACTAAAGCTCTAGGTAAATATAAAAGTTTTCGGGTATTGAATATCCTCGAGAATCAATAGAATGAAAGGTAAATCATTGCATAAGCTTGAAAAGCATAATCATGTGCACTTGTTCATAACTTATTCACGAAAACATTATATCAACTACTTGTAGGGTACAACTTTCACATAATCTAACATAACATGATCTCTTTCCCTTATTTGTTCACATGAGTAATTCATCAAGCATTTGGTGAGAACACATATTCACATAATACTAAACAACAAGTAGACATCATAATTCAAATCCCCATTGAAAATTTCAAGGGTTTAACATGGATCCACATGATACTACACATATATCAATTGACCCCAAATGAAACTTATCATAAAACATGAATTACAAACACAATAAATCATTATAATTATCAAACCCAACATGGAATTCATCGAATCATTACACTTAAAGTATAAAAATAGTTTCTTGGACTACAAGGGTGGAAGGGACACTTGGATGAACACTTCACATACCTTGATTACTACTTTTGAGAAGATTGTAGTGAGTTCTTGAGACTTGAATTCTTAAACTTAATGAGTCTAGGGATTTCTCTTGAGAGAGTTTATGAGTAAAGAATGAGATTTTTCCATATAGGTTGATAAATTTCATGTTAAGGCTGAATAAGGGTGGGAAAAATGACCCATTTTCCCCCACAACCCTTATTAAAATAATGATGAACAGGGTTGCCCTCGCATCGCGACCTCTGCTTGGGTCAATTAACCATCGCAATGCGTCCCCAACTCGGGTCAAGAAACCATCGCGGCATGGCCCTTACTTGGGTTACTGAATCTCACGACGCAGGGCTATCGCGCCCTCTCACTATTTTGAACATCCAAACTCACCCTTAAGCTAGTCTAAAAAATTAGAAACTCACCTTAGATGACCCACAAGTGACCCTGATCATGAATCAATTAGAAAATCAACAAACTAAGTTCAATAAGGTCATGAAATAAGATGGACAACTTACGAAGGCTAAAATGACTCTGAATGAGAATACTTAGCTAAAATTTTCTAAGTCTGGGACCCCTTAACAAGCTTAAAAGAATGAACTAAGCTAAGAATTTTTCTTGGTCTTACATACATCTTCATGGTTTCGCTACATAACCACCATTAAGGCCAATTTAAAGAAAGTTTCACATAACCCATTTATGCCATAACAATCACATTAACTTTGGAGAATACCTCGCCCCTCTATGTTCATTAAATCAAATCATGGATAACAAGGCTTTCAAAATCCATGTTCACTAGTTAATCATAATTGAATGCAATAACATAGGAGAGTAAGTCAAACCAAGTGAAAATTGCACAATTCAAAACCATTTACACATGTGGGTTGAGGGAACAAAGTTATTCAATGCCAATCCTAATATCAAAAAATCAATTTGGGAAAAACCACGGACTCTTGGTTTATTCACTATTTCCATGCTCCTCATAAGTTCAAAACCATTAATAAAACATAAATAAGGAATAATAAATAGTGAGAAAATAATTTAAGAATCTACCAGGTCAAAACCCTCAACCCCATCAAAACCCACATTAAAAACAATTCAATTAAACTTTTTAAATACATACATTTCATAATGTAATAATTGGGGAGAGTAACATGCCTAAAATATCAAGAGTTATGAAGAGAATTTTCCCTTAGATCTCTAAGTGAAGAATTTTTTAGAAACCCTAAGTATCTTATTTGAGAGAATTTAGAGAGTTTGAGAGAGTGTTTTGATTGTGAATCATAGTTTAATGAATTTCCAAATAGGGTTTTATGTAATGGGGTCTAAGTAGGGAAGGAGGGGATTACCAAGATTCCATTATTAAAAAACTAAAAAAATCACCGCCAGTCATTATGGGTGTCCTTAGTAGTTGTAGGGTAACCCTATGACTATTATCGTCCAGTTATAGGATAGACAATGTCCAAGGCCACCACACGTCTGTCTGGTTACAAGTCGTACAATATGACTTGTAATGAGTCCATATGATTTTTAACATACTATTCATAATTAATCTAGAAACTTGGGACAATACACTAGTTTTCGTATGATTCAAACCCTATGACTCATCATGATACCCTATGAATCGTTGGGTCCAAGTTGTAGTCCAGAAAGAAACTCCTAGATAATATACTAGAAAGGCTACGATTGGGTCCCTAAGACCTGCAATGACACCCTACGACTCACATAGTCAGTCACTATGAGGATAGTAAGTTGAAGGATCAAGAAATTTTCAAGAACAAAAATCTGCAGTGTTACAATATCATTTCAAGGCTATAATATAAATGATTTCTAGAAATTATATGCATTAGATTTGTAATGACCCTTTAAGTTAGATTCTATAGTTTTATTTATTTTGGACATTAGAGTTTTTTTTTATAGCTTCCTAAGTCATTATGACTTGTTGGAACTGGCAGTATAGTTATAGGGCAGTTCATTTGGATTTTAGAGAAAATTCTTTATTTTGAAGTCTTCACTGGTTCTAAATGGACACCGGGTGAAAAATTTAGTCAAATGACCTTGAATACAAATACTCAGTTCTAGTAGCTCCAGAATGTTGATTTAGACTATGAGGAATCTTAGTTCGGGGCCCAAGGCTCCCAACTTATTTTAACCTATTGGTCTAAGATTGAAGAAAATAGAATACGAGTGTGGGACCCATATTTTTTGAAAACAGCCTCAGATAAAAATTTTTACTATGCCATTGAGTTTAGAATATCAAATTTAGTGTGGTTACATAGTCCGTTTACAAATACAGGACTCAGAATAATTCTAGTGGCTTGGCAAAGACATTGAAAATTCCAAGTCTACTGTTGTTATCTGGTGCATTGCATTCTCGGGCCCAGGGCTGTGACCGTGAAACCCCAGGTAATCCTTAAGTGTCATGATTGTGTTGGCTTGTTTCAATCGTAATTCAGTAGTTTGGCCTTAGTATACAACAATTGCAAAGGTTGGGTCATAATCAATGACTAGAATACTTGGGACATGTATAAATAGGCCATTTTAGCCCTATTTTTCTTATTCTTCACCCAATATCTTAAGGCTAAAATCCAAACTAAAGAGATATATTAAAATTAGTAATTGAGGGTAGATTTAGATCTTATCTAACACCTGTACATGATTATCTACTAATTTATAGTAAGAATTCACCCAATTCATTGTAGATTTTCTTGATTTCTTGTTTAAAATCAGAAAAACCTTACGACCTTGATTTTAGCCCAAATTTAGCTTTGATTTCACCTATTTTTAAGGTAATAATTCCTAAGCATGTGACAAGGTTAGGTTGGTTTTGAAACTGTGATTTCTATAAGTTGGACCCACATGGGATTTTGATATGATATTTGGTTCCAAAGCATGTCCAATATGGTATTATTATTCTCATATTTATGAGTAAACTATGGTTCTGATAGACTGGTATCTTGCAGAAAAATGGTGATTTAGCAGATCTTTGATCTTTGTTCGACATCAAAGTAGGATAGGTTTTACCCCTTGTTAGGTTGAGTTATTTCATAGTATGTTTATGAAATTATATTAGATTTGGGATGGGTTCTAGGTGTTGATATGATAAATTAAAATGCTTTTGATTTATTGGATTATTTAGGTTATTTAGACCTTCATTTTGGGCATAATTAACTTAGTTATTCCTATCTTAAGTGGAATCGACCTTGTAGACTTTTGTTAGGATGGAAATACCTTAGTTACTCAATTAACGAGAAGATTTCCTTGGTCACTTAAATTTAGGATGAAACTTACTCAAATTGCCTTACTCTAGGTGAAGTTGATCTAGTTGCTCTTTATTAGGAAGAATTGTTGTCCTAGGACTAGTTATCGCCTGTTTAACCTCTAAAAATGGATTTAGATACCTTATCCAAGTCTTGGGGTAGATATTTCATGATAATTAATTTCAGGAATATAGAAGTGGTCACTTCGATCCACCATAGGCCAAGACCTGTGATAGTTTCTAAAGATCCTTAATACGTTTGTGCACATCTAGGATGATGGTTATTTTTGTGATATTTAGATTCCTTGGTACTTGTTAGTTAGGATGAATAATGCTGGTAATAATGCTTAATGAGTATGCAATGAATAAGTTATTGATTAAACTTATGATCATTGATGAGCTACTGAATATGCTTTTGATTTGGCTATTGATTGGGCTATCAAATATACTATTAAATAAGTCCATGATTATGATATTGACTGAGCCATAAATTAAGCAAGTAATTATCATATGAATAAGCTATAGATTTTATGCCATATATTACATATTGAACAAGCTAATAATAAGTTATCTTTTATGATAATGATAAGCCATTAATTAGGCTATTGACAAGTTAGGTCCTATGCCGTATAGTACATACTGATTACATTAAAAGTCATGTTTAAAGAATATATTAGTGAATATTTTATCGATTATGCTAAAGACCATGCTTATTGATTATATTATTTAATATGCTAGTGATTATACCAAAGATCATGCTTATTTACTATATTGGCAATCATGCTATTGGTTATGCTAGAATTCGCGATTTTGATTATGATGATTGATCATGTTATTATATTATGTTCATGATTATTATACTATTAGCCATATTAATGATGCTATTGATTATTTCTATTCGATAGAAATCCAAAGAATGAATATGATATTGATGATATTGATGATAACATTAAGATGTTACATGGTCAACTAGGTCGATGGATGATTATGATGATATATACCAAGCATGGCCATAGGATGATTATGATGATATATGCCAAGCAAGGCTGGAGAATGATTATGATGATATATACTCGATAAGGCTGGAGGATAATTATGATTATATATGCTTGGCAAGTCCAGAGAATGATTATTATTATTATTATATATATATATGCCTGTAAAGACCAAAAGATTATTATGATGATATTATGAGGATATTGTTGAATATTCTTACTGATTCGAGTCCAACTAAATGTATTATATTATGATGATTTACTATTTATGATATGATGACATTGGAGTGTGAGATTGATAAACAAGATAAGTCGAATATGAAAAAATAATTATTATGTAATATGATATGAATAGGCTATAATAATATAATGACTAGTTGCAAAATATTGATAGTTGATAAATATTGGCTTGTTGCTAAATACTGGTTAGTTGATAAATATTGGCTTGTTACTAAATATTGGCTAGTTCATAATGTTTAGTTGATAAAGGATGATTTATTGATACATGAGGATTCATTGCTACATGATGGATAGTTGGTAAGTGTTGACTTATTACAAATGATGAACATGGGCAATCGATTGGTTATAGTGTGTCATCATTACTTGGATGAATTCCAATTGTTTTATGAGACTTGATAAATAATGGTGATGGGTTACTATATCTTTTTGGTACTTTCTAGGCTTATGAGGGATTGCAATGGATTTTTAATTTTTTTTCTGCACCAATTAGCATATGTGAGCCAATTTTGTTGTTATGATTGCATATGTTGATACTTTATGTTATGTTATGATGATATTCCAGTTATCTATTAATTTGTGTATAGCGATGTTGGAGATATTTCTGGTTCATTTCCTTACCTTGACTTAGTTTTGCTATCTTGCATTCTATTATTGTTATATCATAATTTATCTTAATCGACCAAAGATGTCTACTAAGTATCCATTATTTTTATACTCATACCACACTTTTGTACCTTTTTGGTGCAGATTGTAGTAATAGTTCCTGCCATTGATTCATGACTGCGTAGTGTTGATATTTGGAGATAGGGTGAGCTCTTGGAGTCTGAGTCTCCTATTTCCTTCTCTTTTTCAATATTTATTCTTTTATTTTGAGATAGGTGTATTGACTTTTCTAGAGGTTTGGGTTGTATTTCTATTCCAGATGCTCTTGTACTGCCTATACCAAATAAAGGGATGGTATTTATGTAGTGACTACCTCTAACTATTTCTTTTGCCCTGTCTATTTATTACATTTGATTGCCTATTAGACCCTTTTAAAGAATTTCCACTGAGTTAACCCAATGTGTTTAAATTCAAATTATAGTTCGCTTACCAACTAGTGGGATAGATTAGGTGCCATCATGACTTGTAAATTGGGTTTTGAAAAATTAGTATCAGAGCTAAGGCCATATCGATATTGTTGGTATAAGAGAAAATGTCTAGTAGAGTCTTGTGGATTAGAATGATGATATTTGTTTCCTATATTCAGGATGCTATGGTTCATTCCTAGTATTTCTTTATTTTTTTTACCCATATTATGCTATGAGTATGAGTTAGTTTGTACAACATTCCTTTGACTTTACTCTTTCACAAATCACTAGGACACGTGTATCTACCACACGCGATGAGGATCACGAGACCAAGACTAGGGATCCTACTCAGGTTCATGGATGACCCAGATATTGTGGAAATCCACAAGATATGTCGCCAGTTAGGGGCTAGGATAGGGGCCCTCCACCAGACACTATTCTTTATTCTGAGCCAGGGATTCTTTCACCCCAGCCAGCAGTTGGCTATGGACTAGCCCTAGATCCATAAGGTTTAATTTCCTCTTTGGTGCTCATAAATGATTTCGTTTAGCTTTTAGGGTTAGTTGATGGTATGTATCTGATGGTGCAAAGTCTGCAAATTAGATTGGTACTAAGGTCGGGGCGTAACTTGTATCTACAGCTCCCAGAATTGAGGTTCCTTTTATGATGATGGTTATTCAACCCATAGTTTCTAATACAGTTGTTTCCCAACTTGCTATGTTTGTCGAGGAACAGAAAATATTGGGTAGATACTTGAGATTGGCTCAGCCGAGGTTTTTAGGTGCTTCAGGCGAGAACGCATATGAGTTTTTGATTTCTTGTGAGGATAGGATCCATAAATTAGGCCTAGTTGAGACTCGTGGTTTAGATTACATCATATTTTAGTTAGAATTAACTGCTCAACATTAGTGGAGAGGTTATATGGATTCTAGACCAGCTAGATCTTCTTCTTTTATATGGGCTAAGTTTTATGAGATATTCTTGGAGAAGTATATGACTACCATCCTTAGAGATTGTTTGAGGGATTAGTTTTCTATATTGGAGTAGTTACAGAGTATGAGGCTCCTTTTCATGAGTTTTCTTGGCATGTGACTTTTATTATACATGTTGAGTATGAGAGAGTTTGTTGCTTTATCAGAGTGTTGAGACTCTCCCTTCGTATGTCTACTCAGAGTTTGGTTACTATGGGTAGGTCTTTTGCTGATAATTCTAATGATGCTTATCTTATGAAGGAGAGGCCTAGATATCAGTATAGTTCAGTGGTAGCTACAGTAGTTCCCGATTTAGAGGTAGCTATTTTTATGGTAGATCACATTTCCATCTATCTTATCAATCTCAGAGTCAACCTAGTTGACCTGTTCAGGTAATACTTTAGATTACTGATGTAGGTTAGTATAGTGCTAGTAATTGCCATAGTAAGGACAATGGTCAGTCTTTGAGAGGTTCATCATCTAGTCATTCTATACATGGTGGTTATTCTGGGTCAGCTAGATCTTTTAATTCTTGTTCAGCTCAGGTGTCATGTTATAGTTGTGGAGCTCTTAGTTACTATTCCTAAGATTTCATGAGTCATAGGGCGATTGTTGCTTTATCTTAGAGTATTCCCACTATTAGAGAAGTTCATCCCTCAGATAGAGGTAGTTCTCAAGGTCGTAGGGGTAGCTTCTTGGGTACTTGAGGAAGTTCTTAGGCAGGTAGAATAGGAGGTCGGTCAGAATCCCAACTAGGTGGTAGGCATGGTCAGTTGTATGCATTACATGCTAGACCCAATGTTGAGTCTACATATGTTGTTATTATAGGTAAGATTTTGGTGTGCTGTCAGTCAACCCTTGCTTTATTTGCCCCAGGATCCACTTATTATCATATTTTTCTTATTATGCTCCATTATTAGAGTTATCTTTGGATCTATTCTTTATGCCGTGGTGTTTATTTACTCCCATGGGTGATTCTTTAGTAGTGGATCGAGTGTTCAAATCCTGTGTTATGACTGTTAGTGATGTTGATACTCGTGCTGATGTTATTATTCTGGATATGGTAGATTTTGATGTGATTTTGGGAATGGACCAGTTGTCCCACTATCACAAGGTCATGGATTGCTTTGCCAAAAAAGTTACCTTATCCATGCCTAACATACCTCAGTCGTGTGGAAAAGAGTGATTAGCTGCGAGTGGATGCGGATTATTTCTAATGATCATGCTAGGAGTCTTATTCTGATGGGTTGCGAGTCTTATCTCTCTTATATTTTTTATACTAGTATGGAGGGTCCATCACTTGACTTTGTTTCTATAGTTTGTGAGTATCCTTATGTCTTCCCTACCGACCTACCTAGTGTTCCCCTATCCTTGAGATTAAGTTTGCTATTGATCTAGAGCTTGGCACCTTACCTATTTCTATGTCACCTTACTATATGGCTCCAGCCGAGCTTAAGGATCTGAATTCTCAGATTTAGGATCTTCTTTGTATGAGTTTTATTAGACCGAGTGTGTCTTCTTGGGTGAGCTTCTACATTGTTTTAGAAGAAAAAAACTTTCTCTATGCATATGTGTATTTATTATAGGCAACTTAATAAGGTGACGGTGAAACACCATTATCCTATGCCTCGATTGATGATTTGTTTGACCAACTTTAGGGTGCAATGGTGTTTTCTATGATTGATTTGAGATCTAGTTACCATTAGTATAGGATTCAGATTGAGGATATCCCAAAGGCAACTTTTAGGACGTTATGGCATTATGAGTTCTTGGTGATGACATTTGGCTTGATTAATGCCCCAACCACATTTATGGGTTTGATGAACTGAATGTTCAGGTCTTATTTGGATTCAATTTTTATTGTGTTCATAAATGATATCCTTGTATATTGGAGGAGTAGAGAGGAGCATGCGCAATATTTGAGGATAGTGCTCCAGACTTTGAGAGATCATGTTCTTCTTGCAAAGTTCTCTAAGTGTGAGTTTTGGCTTTAGTAGGTGTCATTCCTTGGACATGTGGTATCCAAGGATATGATTATGATAGACCCATCTAAGATTAAGGTGATTCGTGATTAGGCTAGACCTACATGTCGTACTCAGGTTCATACCTTCATTAGTTTGGATGGTAATTATAGATGATTCATTGAGGGTTTTGCTATTATTTCAGCACCTATGAACAGGTTGACTAAAAAGGAGGTTCCTTTTTATAGTCTGATGAGTTTGAGTTGAACTTTGGAAAGATCAAGGATTTTCTTACATAAACTCCTATTTTACCTCTTTCGGTAGATGGTGGGCGATTTATCGTGTATTTTGATGATTCTGGTGTTGGTCTAGGTTTTGTATTAATGAAGTGGGTTCATTTTATTGCTTATGCTTAGAGATAACTTAAAGTTCACAAGCGCAACTACCTCACTCATGATTTGGAGTTGGCGGCGGTAATTTTAACAGTTGGAATTTCGAGGCATTATCTTTATGGTATGCATTATAAGATTTTCACTGGTCATCACAGTCTTCAGTATCTTATGACCCAAATAGAGATAAATAAGGTGAATGCTAGACATCATAGATAGATGGAGTTGCGTAAAGATTATGGTATTTCTATCTTTTATCATCCAGGTAAGGCGAATGTGGTAGCAAATTCCTTGAGTCGAAAGGCAGTGAGTATGGGTAACTTGTCTTGTATTTTAGTTTCAAATAGGCCGTTTGCATGGGACATTCAATCCTTAGCCAACTTGATGGTTCGCCTTGATATTTAAGATCCTAGGAGGATTCTTGCTAGTGTTAAGACAAGGTCTTCGCTCTTTTAAAAGATTGAGGATCGTCTGTTTAAGGATAGTAAACTTTACTTTCTTTGTGATCAGGTGTTGAGTGGTGAGTCCGAGAGGAACACCAAAGATTTTGAGGGTGTTTTACGATTTGATGGTTGCATTTGTGTTAGAAGGATTTAAGACTTGATTCATCCAGGTACAACAAAGATGTATGATAATTTGAGACAACATTAATGGTGGAGTGGCGTGAAGAGTTTTATGGAAAATTTCGTAGCTTATTATCTTTATTGTCAATAGATAAAGGTTGAGCATCAAGACCAGGTGGTTTGATTTAGAGATTACCCATTCCTAAGTGGAAATGAAAGCAAATTACCATGGATTTTCTTAGTAATTTACCTCATAATTCCTATGGTTCTTATGGTATTTAGTTCATCATGAATCGATTGACCAAGTCAACATATTTCCATCCTATTCAGATATTCTTCAGTGCCAAAAGGTTAGCTAGCATCTATGTGCATGAGTAGTCCATTTATATAGTGTGCCCATATCTATTATTTTGAGCTGAGGTTTTGTGTTCACATATAACTTTTGGAGAGATTTCTGGAGGAGTTGGGTACTCAGGTGGATCTTAGTACCACCTTCTATCTGCAGACATATGGCCAAGATGAGTGGACTATTCACGTGCTTGAGGATATGATCCAAGCCTCTGTTATGGAATTTGGAGGCCATTGGAAAGATCACTTAGCCTTGGCAGAGTTCACTTCTAACAATAGTTATTATTCAAGGATTGAGATGGCATATTTTGAGACTTTGTATTGTAAGATATATCGTTCTTTGGTTGGATGGTTTGAGAATTCTGAGATTTGACCTCGTGGTACTGATTTGCTTCAGGAGTCATTGGATAGAGTTAGGGTTATTTAGGACAGGTTGAGAGCAACTTAGAGTAGCCAAAAGGCCTATGTAGACTATAGAATTCATGCCTTGAGATTTGGAATTGGTGACCGAGTATTCCTCCAAGTATAGCCTATGAAAGGTGTGACGAGGTTCAGGAGGAAACTTAAGCTCAGCCCAAGATATATTTGTCCTTTTAAGACTCTTCGCAGAGTTTGTGAGGTGGCTTAAGATTTAGAAATACCTTCAGATTTTGCTGCTATACATCCAGTTTTCTATGTTTCTATATGGCAATGATGCATTCTTGATCTATCTCATGTGCTTAGATGGGACTCAGTCCAATTTGATTGACGGTTGACTTTCGTGGAGGAGACCGTACTCATTTTGGCTAGTGATATTAGGCGGCTATACACTAGGGAAATTCCTATAGATAAGGTTTAGTAGAGGCACCTCCTAGTATAAGAGGCTACTTGGGAGATCAAAATTGAGATACATAACTAGTATTCTCACCTGTTCGAGACTTCAGGTACATCCTAATCCTTAACTTTTGTGGATGAAAGTTCCTTTATTATTGGATATTGTAATGACTCTTGAGGTCATTTTCTATATTTCTACTTATTTTTGCCGTTAGAGCTTCTCTATATCTTCCCCAATTTATTTATGACTTACTGGAACTGAGAGTACGATTATAGGATATTTTGATTTGTTTTTAGAGAAAATTCTTTGTTTTGGAGTCTTTTCTGGTTCCAAATGGCCCTTTAGAAAAAGCTTTAGTCAAATGACCTCAAATGCAAATTCTGACTATTCCATAACCTCCAGAATATTAAGTTTTGACTAGGAGGACTCTTTGTTTATGTCCCAAGGAACCTAGGCTTATTTCGATATATTGGTAAAAAAGATAAGAAAATGGAATATGGGTATAGGACCTATATTTTATCAAAACAACCTTGGATGGAAATTTTGACTACGTCATTGAGTTTGAAACATTGAATTTTTTGTGGTTGCTTAGTCTGTTTGCATGTACAGGATTCCAAATGAATTGGATGACTTGGTGGAGACATGGAAAATTCTAAGACTACTGCCGTTATCTGGTGCATCACAATTGAAAGACAATGGTCGTGATCATGATACCCTAGGTAGGACTTATATGTCGCGATCATGGTGGCTTCTCATGACCGCGATTCATGGGTGCATCCCCAATATACCACGATCGCGAAAGTCGGGTAGCGATCGCGAGACTCGAGTACTTGGGACAGGTATAAATAGGCCATTTTATCCTAATTTTGGTCATTCTGCACCCAATATGTTTAGACTAAAACCCTAACTAGAGAGATAGATTAAAATTGTTGTTTATGGGTTGATTGAGATCTTGTCTAACACTTGTTTATGTGATTATCTACCAATTTGAGGTAAGGATTCACCCTTTTCTTAGTAGATTTTCTTGATTTCTTGTTCAAGACCTCCAAAACCTTGAGGGCTTCATTTTAACCCCATTTTAGCTTTGATTTCACCCATTTTTGAGAGTAATGATTCCTTGAGCATGTGATAAGGTTGGGTTTATTTCTAAAATGCAATTTTCATAAGTGGGACACATATAGGCTTTTGATTGGACTTTTGGACATGGGGAATAATAGTGCAATAAAGGTATCATTATTCTCAGATTGATGAATAAATTGTTATTTTAACATCTTGACATCTTCCAGACGTTTCTCAAAAGGAAAAAGCACCAATTTAGCAGATCTTTGAGCTTTCTTCGGCATCGAGGTAGGTTATGTTTAACCCCTTGTTAGATTGAGATAATTCATAGTATATTTATGATATTGTGTTAGATTTGGGATTGGTTTTAGGTGTTGATATGATAAATTAAAATACTTGTGATTAGTTGGATCATTAAGGCTATTTTGACAATCATTTTGGGCATGATTAACTTAGTTATTTTTATCGTAGGAGGAATCAAACTTGTAGGCTATTGTTAAGATGGAAATACCTTAGTTACTCAACTAATGAGAAGATTTTCTTAGTCACTTGAGTTTAGGAATAAAACTTACTCAAATTTCCTTACCATCGGATAAATTGATCTACTTGCTCAATATTGGGAAGAATTGCTATCCCAGGACTAGTTGTGGCTTGATTAACATCTAAAAGTGGATTTTGATACCTTAGACTAGTCCGAGGTAGATATTTCTTGATAAATGATTTCAGGTGTTTAGAAGTAGACACTTCAACCCACCTAAGGCCAAGACTTATTATATTTACTAAGGACCCTTAATATGCTTGTGTGCATCTCAAATGATGGTTATTTTGATGATATTTAGATGCCTTGGTAGTTGTTGGTTAGGATGAATGATGTTGGTAGTGATGCCTAATGAGTATGATATGAATGAGTTATTAATTAATCTTATGATTATTGATGAGCTATTGAATATGCTATTGATTTGGCTATTGATGGGGATACCCAATATACTATTGAATGAGCCCTTGAATATGATACTAAATAATCCATAAATTAAACTAGAGATTATGATATGATTAAGCTAGAGATTATGTCATGGATTACATATTGACCAAGGTAATAGTAAGCTATTTTTTATGATAATGATAAGCCTTTAATTAGGCTATTGACAAGTTATTTCCTATGCTTGATAGTATGTATTGATTACATTAGAGGTCATGTTTAATTAATATATTGGTGAATATGTTAGGGATTATGCTAAAGATCATGATTATTGATTATATTATTAAATATGCTAGTGATTATGCCAAAGATTGTGCTTATTTACTATGTTGGTAATCATGCTATTGGTTATACTAAAATTCATAATTTTGATTACGATTATTGATCATGTTAATATATTATGTTCATGGTTATGTTGTTAAATACTATAATGATTATGCTATTGGCCATATTGATGATGATATTGATTATTTCTAACTGATAGAAATTTGAAGAATTTCTATGATATTGATGATGATATTATGATGCTATATGTTTAGCAAGGTCGGAGAATGATTATGATGATATTTACCTGGCAAGGCTAGAGGATGATTATGGTGATATATTCCTAGCAAGGATATAGGATTATTATGATGATACATACCTGAAAAGGTCGAAGGATGATTATGATGATATATGTTCGGCAAGGCTGGACAATGATTATGATGATATATATAAGTCCGACAATATCGGAAGATTATTATGATGATATTATGTGGATATTGTTTAATATCCTTACTGATTCGAGTCCAACTATACGTATTATACTATGGAGATGCATGATTTATGTTATAATGACACTGGGGTGTGAGATTGACAAACTAGATTAGTCGAATATGATGAAATAGTTATTAAGTAGTATGAGGTGAATAGACTCTAGTGATACAATGACTTGTTGCTAAATATTGGCTAGTTTCTAAATATTGGTTAGTGAATAAATATGTGCTAGTTGGTAAATATTAGTTAGTTGATAAATATTGGCTAGCTGATAAATAATGATTAGTGGATAAAAATGATGTTTAGTTGATAAAGGATGATTTATTAATACAGGAGGATTAGTTACTACATGATGGATAGTTGGTAAGTATTGACTTATTTACAAATGATGAATATGACAATCGATGGATATAGTGTGTCTTGACCTGGATGAATTCCAGTTGTGTTATGAGAGTTGATAAATGAAAGTAGTGGGTTATTCTATCTTTATTGTACCTTCCAAGCTTATGGGGGCTTGCAATGGTATTTATTTTTTATACACCAATTGGTATTTTGGAGCCAATTTTGTAGTTATGATTGCATTTGTTGATGCTTTATGTTATGTTATGATGATATTCCGGTCATCTTTTTATTCATGTATAGCGATGTTTGAAATATTTCAAGTTTGTTTCCTTACCTTGACTTAGTTATGTTATCTTGCATTCTATCATTCTTATATCATGATTAAGCTCAGTCGGCCGATGATGCCTACTACGTACCCATTATTTTTATATTCATACTATACGTTTATACCTTTTTGGTGCAAATTTGAGTAATAGTTTCCGCCTTTGGTTCACGTTCGTGCGGTGTTGATATTCGAAGATAAGGTGAGCTCTTGGAGTTCGAGTCGCTTATTTTTTTCTGACTTTCTATATTTAGTCTTTTATTTCAAGACATATATATTGACTATTCTAGATGCTTGGGCTGCATTTCTATTTCTAGATTCACTTGTACTAGATCTACCAGGTCATAGGATAGTATTTATGTAGTGAATACCTTTAAAATATTTCTTTCGCCTTGCTTATTTTTTGTTTTGGATTGCCTTTTAGGCCTTTTTGGGGCATTTCCAACAAGTGAACCCATTGTGTTTAATTCTGGATTATGGATTGTCTAACCTACTGACAGAATAGACTAGGTTCCATCATGACTCGTAAAACGGATCGTGACAAGATTACTCCGATTGGGCAATGACTTATGTAAATTCGTTGATGATACCACATTTGGGGATAAGTATTTTATACACTTATGGTTATATAATATATATAGATATATCTCATTACGATTTATGATGAAGTTAAGAAGGGTACTAGTATGTGTTCAAAGGTTAGGGTTAGAGAATTTTTATGGGTAGACATAGGTTTAGAGTTATCAGAGTGCTTAGCGTAGAAGAAGATATAGTATCATTTAATTGATTATGAGAAGTAGTTGTTGCACTTAAGAGAATGAAAAAGGTTATTTGAATACCCTAGACTAATTATATATGTGGAATAGAACTCCCAGTTAGAGTATGACTTTTATAAGGATTAAAAGATGTTATTAAAGAATGATTATAAAGTTTTAAAGAATAGAGGTGTCACATTGGGAGAATTGGTGTTGGGATCGATGTGATTTTTAGATGCCCTTAGGATTAGGTTGTTACGAATTCTTATATGTAAATCTTATAGTTTAGTTTCTTATTAAATTATACATGTTACATGTATTATAGCCTAATTATTTGCATGATACATGTTTTTATAAGATTATTTATTTATATAGTTATGCACTATTGAGGCATTAATTGTATATATATTATTTGTGCCATAGATCATTCGTGTATAGGTTATGTCTTATATGAATCATTGTTTGTGTATGATAAGTATGTTCTAGATTATTTTTCTTGGATATCATAGTGTTTATACGCTACATGTTTTAATAAAGAGTGCGGTCATGTGTTATATTTTTCACAATGTCACGACCCAAAGAGTGACACGCACACTAACTTTCGGTAGGTGAACCATCTAACCCCAAACATTCAAATCCAACCCTTAGAAAAAAATAAGGCAAACTAGTTGTTTTGCATTTAACAAATACTAAAATCCATGCTCCAACGAATAACAAATGTGGAAAACTAAAAGTAAATGATAACAATATCCTAGAACCTGATAGTCATTGTACCAAAACACTATGATATCCACAAAAGGGTTCAACCCCCCAAACAACTGAAATATCCATGACTGCAGCAACAACAATAACACACCCAGTATAGTCCCACCAAGTGGGGTCTGGGGAGGGTAGGTGTACGCAGTCCATACAACTACCTCAAATGTGAGATAGAGAGATTATTTTCGATAGACCGCTGACTCAAAATACAACAATCTAAGATAAGGAACAGTAATCGTAAGAATAGTAAAAGAACAAGATATAATATGGATTAGCAAACTCAATAATACCAGATACAAGATACTACAAGTAACACACCAAAAGATACCATACCCTAAACTCCAACTAACCTTCTGACATAATCTGCCTCCTCCATAATTTCCTATCCAGGGTTATTTCCTCATTAAGCTGGAGTTGCTCCTTGTCATGTCTAATCACCTCCTTCAAATATTTCTTAGATCTACCTCTACCATGCTTTAAACCATCCCTATCCTACCTCTCACACCTCTGTACTGGAACATCTATGCTCCTCCTCATTACATTACCGAACTATCTCAACCTCCCTTCCCTCATCTTGGCTTCCACCAAAGCCATACCTAAATTATCTCGAATAACCTCATTTCTAATGCTATCTTTCCTAGTACTTCTACATATCCACCTAAGCACTCTCATTCTCGCCACCTTAATTTTCTAGATGTGGGACTTCTTAATAGGCTAACACTCCACCCTATACAACAACTTCGATCTGATTATCACTGTATAGAACTTGTTTTTAAGTTTTGGAGGTACCTTTTTGTCACACAAGATTCCAGAGGTGAGCCTCCATTTCATCCAACCTACCCTAATTTGATAAGTGACATCTTCGTTAATATCCCCATTCTCATATATCATAGACCCTAGATACTTGAAAATATCGCTCTTAGTTATAGAATGAGTATCAAGCTTAACAACCATATCAGACTCATGAGACACCTCGCTGAACTTATACTCCAAATACTTCATCTTGGACCTACTCAAACTAAACCCTTTAGGCTCAAGGATTTGACTCTAAACTTCTAATTAATCATTAACTCCTCTACGTGTCTCATCTATCAAGACGACAACATCTAAAAAGAGCAAACAATAAGGCACCTCACCTTGAATGTCCCACGTCAAAACATCCATCACCAAGGAAAAAAGAAATGGACTAAGCATAGAACCTTAATGTAACCCCATCAAGACGGGAAAGTGCTCTGAGTCCCCTCCCCAAATCCTAACCCGAGTATTGGCTCCGTCGTACATATCCTTAATCTCCCTAACATACACTAAAGGTACACCTCTAGCCTCCAAACACCTCTAAAGAACTTTCTTGGGAACTCTATCATAGGGCTTCTCTAAGTCGATAAACACCATGTGCAAATCCTTCTTCCTATCCCTATACTGCTTCACCAGTCTCTTGATGAGATAGATGGATTCAATAGTCAAGCGCCCTGACATAAATCCAAACTGATTTTCTAAAATAGTAACAATCATCTGCAACTTCAACTCTACCACCCTCTCCCAAACCTTCATAGTATGAATCACCAACTTGATACCCATATAATTATTGCAATCTTGAATGTTACCCTTATTCTTATACAAAAGAATCAAGGTACTCCACTTTCAAGCCTCAGGCATCCTCGTAGTCTTAAAAATTATGTTAAACAACTAAGTCAAACACTCGATACCTGCCCCTCCTATGCACTTCCAAAAATCCACCAGAATCTCATCTGGCCCTGTCGCTCTACCTATACTTATCCTACGAATATCCCCCTTAAACTCCTCAACCTTAATGCGCCTAAAATAATCATAATCATGAAACCTCTCAGAATGCTCTAAATCTCAAAACATAATGCTAGTATCTCTTCCTTCGTTAAGGATCTTATGAAAGTAAGACTGCCATCTATTTCTAATACAACCCTTCTCTACCAAAAATTTTCTGTCCACATCCATAATACACTTCACTTGATCCAAGTCCCGAGCCCTCCTCTTTGTAAACTTGGCGAGCCTGTACAACTTTTTATCTCCACCTTTACAATCTAACGATACGTATAAACTCTCAAAAGCACCATCCTTAGCCATCATGACCTCTAACTTTGCCTCTCGCTTAGCAATCTTATAATCCTCCTTATTCTAAACCAATGGACCAAAAACATAAGTAAGAAACTTATGCCAACCTAAAAGATATTGCTCACTCTTGAGTTTGAAAGATATCCTCTCTACAACTGAGGCCTTAAAATAGTTTCTAGAATATGTTTTACACTCAACAAAAAGAAGAGAATATTTAGTATCAGTACACAAGAAACAATGGTGTATGATACGATCATCACCCAACCCAAAATGAGAAATATGAACAAGTAACCATGACTTAGTAAAGCAAGAACACCTATGAAAACCTAATATATAACCTCACCCAAGTTTATAACACTTAACCTTATTTAACAACATCATAGAGTGTAGTCAATACAAGCCAACATGGACAACATGTCAAGTTAATACCATGACCACCAACCCAATTTGGACGTCATTAGAACCTACCCCATTTTCTGGTGGAATAATTAATCACCCTAAAATCATTTACCAACACTTAGAAGAAAATAATGAATCTTTCCCATCAATAGTAAAAGGATATTCAAAGTCTAAAAAGAAATACAGAACATTGTACTTAGTAATCACACTTTCGTAGGATCCAAAACTTAATGTACCAAACTACTAAAGATTATCAAGAGGGAGATGCAACCCAAAACTAAAAGAAAGTACATAAGCCCAAAACAATAGATTATAACATCAAGAAGGATTCAGGGTAGCCCAGAAGATGTTGCTCACCCTTAAATCCAAAACACACACTAGAATCACAACTAAGGTCTTTTAGGAGACGTTGGAATATCTAATGCACTCAACAAAAGTAGCAGGTATAGTATCAGTACATAAGAAAATAATAGTGTATTGGTATGGTCATTTAGCTAACCCAAGATGAGATATATGAACACTTATCTATAATGCAAAAAAAAGTAAATACATGCTCACCTATACTACACTTTAATAAGGAAAGTAGCACTTAAACCAAGTTTAGTAACCTTAGAAACAAAACAAAAGATGTCAAAAGGATGTGCTAGTCAAGTCAAGTAAAATCACCAAAATACAATAAGATATATAATTCCTTGTTCATTCATGAAATCATCAAACTCACCTGTACCTTGTACATACATGCCAAGGGTCATAAGTCTACCCACTGGTCATGACCTGTAGGGAACAAGTTTTATCAATTTAATAAATCTCATAAACAAGTGCCTGGCAACCTTATTTCACCAAAATCCTGTGAGAATATCCAAATACAGTTATGTTACAATCAATAATGAATTTAAGGACAATCACATAACGCGGTGTTAACAACCCACACTTTTAATATCCATAAGCTTTACATGCATTTTTAGTGAAATGTAACCTCAGTTAAATAACATGCATCAATAAGCAATACTAAAAAATAGTTAACATATAAATATAACATAAATTGGATTAAACTATGTAACCATCACCTACCTCAATCCTTGCTTGCACAACACAACTAAGCATGAGTCGTGCTTTTTCGTGCAATTTTCACTTAATTTTGGTCTAGAAATACATATAAAACACATAATCAATGCAGTTATATTCCACATTTAGATTATAACTCATTGCTAACCCCTAAGGCCAAGTTCATGATCATTTCTTTCCCATTCTAGGGCTCTTCTACCATAATTTACTTGAAAATACTAATTTCATAAATAATTTAGCGAATTAACAATATGCAAGGGTTATTTAACAATAACTAACCAAAATCCAATGATATTATACCTAAGTTACTCCCTTGCACTAGAAAACCAACTAAGAAAAGCCTTTGCCTTTCCAAAAATATGTAAACTAGCAATTCTAGGCCCATATTATCAATTTACTAGTTAAAGGTTATGGATTCCTTACCTTAATTGAAAAAAATGATGAACAACTAAGTATTTTATTCCAAATCACCACTATTGAAGTCCCAAAATGCTTTTTATAACGATAAACCATTTTTTGGTATTTTTGAAATAAAATAATAATTACGTTGCTATAGCAAAATACATCAGTATAACGACATTGCTTTAGCGACCCTTGACCATGTTGACAAATCACTATAGATAAGGATGAGGTCAAAAGTCTGATTTTCTTTAAAATTCTTCTTTTTCACAATCACTTTAAATTCAAGACATCACAAATAATATCTTTTACAATAAAATTAATTTCAGAAATTCTACTTAATTGAATTTAATCCCAAAGAGTCTTATGGTTTCCTTATCATCCTAGCAAACTAGAAATCAAGATAATATTACAACATTTTCCCAATCCCTTCCCAGATTTCCCTAGACCACATCCTACTCAGATTTTGTTTGAGACTAGGCTAGACTAAAAAATATAGCTTCAAATTAAAGAAAAATCTTAACCCAAATATTTAAATGTAAGACTTACCTATAATGATGGAAAGGGTCTTTACATATACGCATAAAAAATTATGATCTACAGACTATAGTCTTTATGATTTATGTGCTTATATGCCACTTTATTCTTGGTATAGTTATTTAAGCATTATGTGTCACAAAGCTCACCTATTTAGGGATGTCAAAATTCTTTTACTCACATAATATATATGTACTGCTTATAACGTATATCTAATTTGAATGAGTATTTATTTGGTGGACTTATAGACTGTGCTCAGCAGATGTTCACAATGATTAGTATAAAGTGACATTTAATGAGCAAAATGTGAAAAATGAATTATGAACTTGACCTCCACTTTATAAATCATTGCAATGTAGATGGCGAGTTGTAGCTATCAATTTTTTAACCGTCTCAAGACAAAAAATGAAGACTTCAATTTCAAATACATTGGATCATTTTAAGCTGAGAAAATCATTTGTTAATTTTTTAACATGTTAGAACGTCAGAGGTTGAAAGTTAAAGTTAAAGTCTAGCATGGATGTATTTTGTACATATCTTTAAAATATGGTCTAGCTCTAAACTGAATTTTATGTTGATAAAAAACACTATGTTTAAGTTTTTTTAATCTTTTGGTTTCGTTCCTTCTCTATTTTTTTAGAAATTTTGGTGGTATTTCTCCACTTAGCCTCTTCCATCTCCATATGGTATTCATTGAGGTTCTTGAATTAGCCTAATGCAAATTATACATTCACGGGTGTAGATAAATTTCTCACCTACATCCTATGTACTTGTACAGTTTTAGAACCCATATATATTAGGTGGTTTTATGATTCACATGCTTATATATCTCAATTAATTTACATATATAATATTTTTCTTTGGTTTAAAAGTTTATGTATTAAGTAAATTTATAGCGCCCCTGCGTGTATGATTATATGATAGATTTTGAGCCATTGTTCATCTATTTACATTATATCTGCTTTATTGTCAATTTGCATACATGCTATTTTTTAGTTTACAAGATTATATGCCATAGGTTTTTTCGGCTTACTCGAATATAGATTTCATGTTATCTATTTCTCTCTAGTTTATACATTAAATGCCTATTAGGTCACATGCTTATAGGCCCTTTTCAGTGGTTCATATGTTTATATTACTATATGTCCTTTGTGCTTATTTGACTACAAATTATAATTTATATATAACTTATCTTCTTAAATAATATGTATCTAATTATGGAGAGAGGTTTGAGTTAAGTTTACCCCTACGTAGAGGGAAAATAGGTTGACTTATTTGGTTTTCCAAAGGATTATAGAAGGAATTGATTCATTAAGACCCCTAAGAGATGATACATATATTTCTTAATGAGTTATAGTTTCATATTATAACTGATATTTTTAAGATATTTCCTATGAAAGGCGTTTGTTGATTCTGAAGGAATATCAGGAATGATAAATTAAGCCTAAGTAAATATGGGCCCATAACCCATTCCTTCAGTTATTATTCGATTCTTATATGATACATTTAGATACATTATTTCTGCCAATGATTTCAATTTTTTATTGGCATGCAGCGACTAGAGGCAAAGTATAAGATAAGTTATTGTATTATTTATAACTATAATTCAGCTATATGGTCGATCAATGCCTCTTGCATTATCGGTTAAGTGTTATATTTGTTGTAATGCCCTATTAAATATATTTTTATGGATTCTAGTTAGTTGACAGTATCCCGATAGGCCTATTTATATGGGAAACTCTATCAAATGTTATAAAATATTTGAGATGTTGAAACCCTGAGGGTTTTCCCATACAATGAGGGACTAGGTCCCTTAAGATCAATCATAGGAAAAATACATAAAATTAACAAGGAATCAAAACATATTACATGAAGAGTAAAACCACAAGATTTTACCCTGAAACCCCCCCTGCTGAAGGAAGGAGAAAACCACGGCTTTTCTTATCAAGCTCAAAGAAGTCTACTATAATTAACCTCTTAATTATAGACTCGACTATGATCCTAACTCTAGGTTCCTCCTGCTTGCAATACCTCTATTACAAGCTCACCTTGACACCTCTACAAATATTCTCACAAAAACTAGTAAACTCTAACCAAAAACAAGTTTAGGTCACTCCACCTAAGCACTTCTCTCAATAAAAGAAAAAATTAATCTTATAGCATGAATAGTTTAGTTACAAATCAGTACTCACTCAAGAACAATTTCTATTTAGGAACACATAATCAGCTAAGAACATGAGAAGTGTTGTAATGGGGTTTTTGCTGCCTCTCTTCTCACTTTGTAATTTGCCAAAAACCACTTGATGAAGAAGCACCTTTTTTTCTTTTATAGATGAATGATTATTAGGGCTAAAATATTATTAGACCAGTTGTCCTAATCAGTATAAGAAGCACCCGCAAGTTTATTACATAAGAGAACAAAATTGTGCATTCACGCATGCTAGTTGTACTGTACCATGAACATCCAGGGACATGGTCCCTGGACGTTAGCTGCTCATCATTAAAACGACATATAATAATTTTCTCCCTTTTTGGTGATGACAAACCAACCATACATCTTTGAGAATCAATACACATCCATCATATTTAATCAGTGTGATTACCACTCTGAAGATGAATGTTACCACTATCATCATGTTTCCACTATCATATAACACTGGGACTTGGTACCTTGTTGTCATTTGCAAAAAAACTCTGAGAAAATGATTTCTTTCCCCCGTCTGTTTGCTTTCTCTTATCATTGTGCCCTACTATACTTCCATCTATCAGTATAGCCCACACACCTGGTCCTTACATATGATTTTAGTATTCCCCATTTTTACATTATTTAGAATGATTAACAGTAAACTAAGAATAAAGATATGTACATTCTAATTAACCCATGGCCGTTGAGGCAACACTAACATGAAGAACATCTTTAAAACAAAGAAAACAAATAAGGTTCACAAGCAGAATTCACTCCTTCATAAACAGAAGTTAGTTCAAGTAAAATTATACCAAAATAATGCATAAAATAATGGTCTTCCAGAACCAACACAATGAGAAAAATACAAAACTGATACTACATTAATTTGAGGGTAGGGATAATTGGACTTAGGTAGAAGGAAGTTTGGGGGAAAGAGACTTAAGTAACATCTCTATTCTTAAATTTCCAGCATTGTGGGCATCCAAAAACTGTTTGGTAAGATCTTTCACCTTGGAATTAAGTTATTTAACTTCACCAATAAGTACAACCAATCTCTCCTTAAGTTTTGAATTTTCAGTTGCAAGTTCATTAGAGGCACCTGGTCCCTCAGAGGACAATCTTTGATTTAGATGCACTATTTTAGTTTCTTTGGTAGCCAACTTGACCCTTAACTCCTCAATTTTCTTTACCATTCTTTCCTTAATAGCTAACAACTCAGATTCTTGAGACACAGATCAAACTTTCGCTTTATGCATTCATTATCCACAATAGTTCTTAGATTGATCGTTTGCTTGGATGTTCTAGGTGTTCCCTTTGTTTTGACCACATAATAATGCTTAAAAACTTTGTTCAATAGATATCCACATAGCATTCCATGTTTTCCTTTATTTTCATACACCAGTTTAGGCATATGCTCTATCATTAAGTAGGAAAAGTTATCAATTAAAACTTGCTCAAGCTTTCATTACAAAAAGTCAACACCAGTGGTAATTGTTCTTCCTTTATATCTGGGTAAAATAACTTGTTAATGAATTGAAATACCAGTCGATATTCAATTATAAGGAATTTTTTTTCCACTACAGCTATGGAAGTCCCTCTTATCATTGATGCATTGATCATAAACTCAGTTGTGGGCTTCTGCTTCACTACTATCCTTATACCTATTATAGGTACATCCTAGATCCTGCCCAATGATTCTTCATCCAAATTGATAAGATTACCTTGCACCTGGGCCTTCAATCTTAGCTCATCTTCAGAGAATTCTATGGTGTAGTAAAATTCCCTTTTCTCATTTTAAAAAACCATTGGTGCTATTTTCTCAAATAGATGTAAACATCCTTGATTCATAACAGATGCTATAAACTTCACCATCCTAGGTTTCTCATTAATTGTAGGATCAAAAACTCTTCTTGACAAAACTTTTTGTGTTCTCATGTTTCACTCCTTCTTTCTCTAGATATTTCCTTCTTTTTTTCTTTTTTTATCTTTCTTTTGGGCTCACTACTTGTATTTTTTTTTCTCATGTATCTATGTTTTTCTCTTCATGGGACCAGGTCCCTCAGAAACATTTCTTTTTCATTGTTATATGCTTCTTCCTGCTTATAACAAGGCTGCCAGACCTTGACATGGAGGACCTGGTCCTCTCAGTTGTAGGAACATCCTTTCTGCCTTTTTTGATAGAAACAACATCTCCTGATTTGAAGCTCTCTCTTCTATCAACCTCTATAATTTTTAAATTTTAATTTTTCCTTGTTCTATTTCCCATGAGTTTCTTCACAGTCCACCTCAGAGGCACTTTCTCCTCATATATAGGTAACAACACATCTTTTCCCTATATTACTTTATCATTATCACAAACTTCCTATTTCACTCCATCAACTTATCTTTATTTGGTGTCATAATCAAGCAAGAGCAAGTTCTCAGTTATCCAATTCTCACTAGTGGAAAGATCAACTCTTTTCATTGGAATTTCTTTACCAAACAACTGAGCAATAATAGTTGTTGAGTCTGAGAGTGTAGAAGAATATGGTGCTTATTGTTTCAAAGAGTTCAGCTTTTTTGGATTTTTCTAATGACACAGGAAAATGGGAGCTTTAAGTTGAGAAATTTCTTATTCTATTGGTGACCTAAATCCTTGGTTTGAATTCTCAGTCATGATAGGTTAAGCATAAGCTTCTGAGGTTAAGAAGGGTTCAATGAAAACTGACGATTGAGTATTCTAGATTTCATACAGATTTTGATGAAGTAATAATATTATTCATTGGATTTTGAGAAAGAGAGATCAACTAGTTTAGTTTAGGGAAGATTTTATCTTTAGGTAGATGAGATGGATTAATTGTAGAGTACTAATAAGATTGTTTGATTTAGCAATTTTATGGGTAGATAATGTCATTAAAATATGTTCCTTTTGAACTGACATATCTGAACTAATAAGTGCGAATTTTTATTTTGTTAAAGGAATTGCCAGCTTAGAAAAATACATGGCTTTTCAAACATAATTTGGTTATTACTTAAGTATTTTGTAGGTACTAACCTGAGAGATAGGACCAGGTCCTTCTCCTTTTAATTAAATTGTTCTCTTGTGTTAGCTTCATTTATTTCCTTCCTACGTTGTTCCCATAGGTTTATACCTACAAAGGTATAAAACTGAGTTAGGTTATACTTCACCTACTTTATCTTAGATACCTTCCTCCTAAACATAGCAAATCTTAAGAGTTACACGGATTCATATGTTATTTATTCTGGTAAAGCTTCTTCTCTGAGATGAGTTTCCTATGAACCAGGACACTTGAAATCATCTATTTTAGAATGAGACACCGTCATCTTGTCCTGTATTATGAAAAGGAACAAAATTATACCTTTCATCTTTAAGCTTTGAACCATTTTAATAAATGAGTTATTCCTAACTGCAATCCCTTTCACATGCATAGAATCATCATCACAAGTTAGTTTTGGGAACCTAATTAAGTTTGAGTTCCCAGTATAAGGATAATGGTGTGATAAAATTCTTCGTAGCCCATCTAGGCAGTGATAGATTTCTCTTGGCCTCTTCTAGAGACTTGAAGCCCTTAGAAATTGAATTCTGCTACTGAATGCATTCAGTACTCCTCAATTAAGCTTTAAGCCTATACTGCTAGCCCTTTTTTAATGTCCTTCTCTTCCATCATGAGTACATAAAACTTCATACTCTATTCTTTCAAAATAATAAGCGGCCTTTCCTTTAGACTCAACTGGTTGGAATTCTACTTGATAGCCTAGTCCTTTTAAATCATTAACACCCTAATTGATTAGATAAGAAATGATTTGTGAAGAAGCAGTCTATTTAAGATATTTGTTCAACTCTTCTCTTAAGCGGACCAGGTCCCTCTCTAACTTTTAATTCTTATAAAGTGTAGACATAAGGTATTTTTTTAGAATCCCTCAGTCTTTCTTTAAGATTAGTTTGAAGCCATGAAGCACCTTTCTTTCTTTTTTCATCTACATTATTTACTTTCTTCAGATTACTTATCAACCTCAGATTTTTAGATTTATCTTTGTAAACAACTTTTTAGTTTTAAAAAATTGAAAAGTTAAAGCAATCAACTCATGTTATTAATTCTCTACTTTCTTCTCTAATGCATTCTTTTCACTAGTTTGTTCACATACAGAGTCTATCAATGCACTTGAAATCCTTTTTATCTTCCTAGCAGTGTAATTATCTGGATTTTTCTTAATATAAGAAAGAGTTACCTATTTTTCTTTTTCATCTTTTGTGTTTTCCATTAATGCAAATAGGGAATCATAGATAACTAGAATATCTTCAACTACTTGTATAGACATATCTCCAGAAATTTTTTCCTTATCTGATTCACTGGATAAATCTTCCCATGCTGCCAGAGCTTGCTTTACTGCAAAATTAGCTGCAACCTTCCTTCTTGAATTATTAGGGACCTGGTCCCTGATCTTTCTTTTATCACATGTAGCCTAGAGGTAATCCCGATGATCCATTTTGTGAATGGGACAGTTCTTGATGAAATGCTCAAGACTTTCATATTTTTTTCAACCTTTAATATTTTTCACTCTCCTTTGGAAATGACCACTATTTTTCATGGCTATAACAATCCTATTTGAAAAATAGGCAACATCAGTGTCTTTATCATCAGCTGGATCACATTTAGAAACATTCAATGCCAGGGAATTTTATTTTTTTGCTTTCGTCTTCTCCAACCCTTTCTTCTTGCTGTGCTCATAAGTCTTTAGATATCCAGTGAGTTCATCCATAGTGAGGGTCTTCAAGTTCCTTTCTTCAGTTATGATATCCACTTTGTTTTACAGGACCTAGGGAGAACACATAGAATTTTTCTCACTTGTTTGTACAAGGGAATCACCTCGCTTAAGTAGTGAAGCTCATTTGTGATAGAAGTGAACCTTGTATGCATTTCTTGGATTATTTCTCCATCTTTTATGGCAAAGGTTTCATACTAAGTAGTCAGCATGTGCACTTTAGAATACTCCATATTAGTGGTGCCATTATGAGAAGTCCTAAAGAAATCCCAGATATCTTTTGCATTTTCATGGGCTTAGATCCTATTGTATTTATCAGGACCTATGCCACATACTAACTCTTTCTTTTATTTATAATACTTTTCAATCTTTTATATTAATCATTGTACTCCCTCCTACTTTTAATAACCAGCCTTGTAACCTCTCCTTCTTTGACTTCTTTAACAGGCACATGAGGACTATGAAGAATTATATCCACCAACTCACTATCCTCTGGCAAAATAAAGTCAAATATCCTAGTTTTTCACCACCCATAAAACTTCTCATTGAATCTTGGTGATCTAGTAGTAGATTTCCCTTCTTCAAGATAAGGTGGAGTAGCCATGCTGACCAAGACACTCTAAGTGTGAACCTTTAAGAGTGACCTGACTCTGATACCAATTATTAAAACCCTAAGGGCTACACCATCTAGTGAGGGATTAGGTCCGTCAAGGTCAATCACAATCAAAATATAGAAAATTAAATAGGAATCAAAATACCGTGCAAAAGAATAAAAATAAAAGATTTTAACGTGTAAACCCCCTTGCTCAAGGCTGGAAAAAACCACGGCTTGCCCTCATATTCTCAAAATAGTCCACTATAATCAACCTCTTGATTACACACTAGAATGTGAATCTCACTCTAGCTTTTTCCTGCTTGGAATCCCTTTATTACAAGCTCTCCTTGACACCTCTTCCATGATTCCCTCAAAAACTGGTTAACTCTAACTAGCAATAAGCTTAGGTAACTCTACCTAAGTACTTGCTACTCTTATAGCATGAGTAATTCAGTTACAAATTAGTACTCACTTTAGAACTATTTCTGTTTAAGCATATATCATCAGCTAAGAACTTGAGCAATGTTGAAATGGGGTTTTTGCTGCCTCGATTAACTCTTTGTAATTTTCCAATAACCACTTGATGAAGAAGCATCTTTTTTATTTTATAAATGAGTGATGATTAGGGTTTAAATATCATTGGACAATCTGTCTTAATCCGTTCAAGCAACACCTGCAAGTTTGTTACACAAGAGGACAAAACTGTGTGTTCAAGCGTGCCAGCTGTACTGCACCATGAACATTCAGAGACCTGGTCCCTTGCAGTTAGCTGTTGATCATAAAAACTACATATAACATGGGATTTAGCAAAAGTTTAATATGTTAAGGTGATTTAAGTGAAGTGGAAGTTGAGTAAGTGAGCTTATAAATATCTTGGATAGTTATAGAAGTCAAAATAAGCTTATAAGCATCATTCAAGAATGAATGATCTTAAGTAGAAAAATTGTAACCCTTCAAAAAAATAATTCTGAATTTAATTTCGATACCTTGCACGAGTGCAACTCTTGGTCTATAAAGAGTTACACAGTCCCTCTATTTTAGGGGAAATTAAAGTACATATACACACAATTGGTGTATTTTTTTACTAGTGGGATAGTGAAAATTCAGCAACTCTTTATTTAACATACTTATATTTGGAAAGTGGGGGCCACGTTGGTATTTTATTTAGTATACTACGTAAAGGTAAAAACAAATAGGGGTATGTTGTTTGTTTGGGGAATATATACTGATGTACTGGATGGAGCAAGAAAGAAAAGAAAGAAAATGCAATAATTTGTTTACAATTTAGTTAGGTCAATTTAGTAATTAACTTTCTCTATAATATAGTATACCAAGTGGAATGGTAAGAAAGTGACCATTTTTCTTAGAAGAAATGTTTCTAGCAGCATGAAACAACCAAGCAACCAAGAGCATCTCTCTGTTTCTTATTTTCTTCTGTAATGAATCAATGAGGAATTGGTAAGTATAGGTATAAAGAGAAATTGAGGATTCTAAATTTATAATTATTCTCAATGAGGAGAGGTTTACGATTATCCTCAAAATTTCTAGACAAGTACTTGTTTTCATTCAAGAACCGTGAAGAACACTTACGAACTCAAATTGGGAATTTATTTTCAAAAGATAATTTCTTTAATCTATACTAAAATTTAATTATCAAATATGCATTTGGGACATAGGAAATCACCATTTGAGTGGAATTTCATACTGGGTCTCACAATGGGTCTTGTAATTAGGGTTTTTGAGAAAAGAGTGAAGTTTTGATAAACAGTGGCATTTTTTGAAATTGCCACTAGTTGGGTATATTTAATATTGAATTTTATAATGTGGAAATTAAAGAATTAATTCTAGATTATTGTTAAAAAATTCTATTAGTTTCGGATATAATTGAAGATTATTAGAATAAGTTGTTAGATAAACCTTTATAGTTCATCATATTTATGTATTGTATGTATTCTTGGGCATTTTAGAATGATTACTAACCTTTTGGGTGGTTGAAGTTATTGGTTGGTTGTGCAAGGAATATACCAAGGATTATTGATTTGTTTGAAATTCATGATACCACAGTTAGCTGATAAAGTACCAAGGTATGTAAAGCTAAAACGTCTCTGCTGTTAAGTTACGATCGTAAATTACTTGTTTCTCCTAAAAAATTCAACATAGTTTACTTTATATATGATACCATAGACTTCCCTTTATATATTTATATATAACATATGATTATATGCCTAATGTGGCAACAATATCCACATGTCCTTTTCATTTGAAATTACTTATGTCCCCCTTCATGAGTAGATTTACTATAGTTATAGTATTCATACTACTCTTGTTGTGTCAAATATATACAGAGTTATATTGGATTGTATCCATATTCATTTGAAATTCTTAGAATTCATATGATTTATCTATCACATGCTATATATTAGAATAAATGGCCATACAATAGTCGTACTAGTATATTGAATTGCATAACGATAGTTATATGTTGATATAAAGAACTAGCAATTAAATAACTCTACACTATAAGGAAGTTATTTGTATATGAAAAACACTAAAGGAATGGCTAAAAAATATTTCTTGTAAAATACTTGCATAGGTCTATAATATACTATTTGATTAAGGTTAATGTTAAGAGGGTACTCATAGGTTGGTCTTGTAATACATGCACTATGTAATTCTGTGCACAAAATTTGGACCAAGTCATTATAATCAGTTCAGATTTTATGGCATACCCTCTCTTGTGTCATTGTTTGAATTTGGAATTAGTTGGAATATCATGATCTATTTTCCTTAACTCAAAGCCAATATATGACACATATGGCATGTTGGTAGACCTTCATTTTAAGCTCAAATGGGCGTAGCCTTTATAATACCGCAATTACAATTACATTTACACAATCATAGCAATGGATAATTAAGCAACATATGCCTTAAACTTGATACATATTCCCTCCAATAGTGTATTATACGATTATTTATGGTAAAAGTAGGCATAGGACATCAAACCTAGGAAATTATTAAGTACTTCAAAATGCTTCAAAATGAATAACTCATAAGATGTTATATGATATGTTAATAAGAAAAATGCATAGGTTACAGTTTTATTTTGTTCATCTGTCACTTACACTCTCATAAGTTATTGTTCCACATAGGATTTTTTTAGTATTAAGTCATTTGTAGCTGCTCATTTTGTTATTTGGTTCCATGAGCATCCTTATATGCCTACCTATTATCTTTCCTGTTTTACATATCAGTTCATGTTGTATATGTACCAACATCCCTGTGCTTAGGGTTCTGTATCTTTCATATGTAGGATCAAGTGTACCAGCTAACAGACTTCTATATTGGCCATTCATCCTATATTCAACAAAGAAGTCTATGAGATTTTGATTTATTAAGAGCTAATTGATGTTTAGTACTCTTTAGTCATATTATAGTTATAACATGGGTATGTTGTAGGTATTTTACTGATTATTTGCAATTTTATAGCAACAAGATTTATTAAAGGCTTCATAGATAATGTAAAGTTAGCGTATGTAATCGTGATTTCAGTTGTCCACTATATTAGTGTGAGTAGTTGGCCTATGATACTTATGTACCACTCCTTCAATTGTTTCATAAATAGTTGCTCATACTGTTATTACAAGTCATTTTTATAGAAAGTGTTCATATGGTGCCTTATCCGGCCTTACCATTATGGGAGTGTGATAAACTTGGTATTAGAGCCCAGGTTTAGTTATTCAGGGATACAACTCCGTGTCTAGCAGAATCCCTTTTATGAATATATTATGAATCATAATTGTAATAAAGGGACTACTCGGCCATCTAGGAATTATGACCTTATTTTATGATCTAGATCGTACGATAGAGAACAAATCATAAGGTGTCACTTTTTAGAACTTTTTGCTCCTCTAACAACTCTTCCACGACCTGTAGGCATCTGTTGAACCCTACATAAAAGAGAAACCAATGATAATAATGCAATTGATGATCCAATAGTCTGTGACATACCACACATGCCCTTTTGAGTACAACTTTTCATTACATGGATTGGTTTACCATACCAATAGCAGAGTATCTATCCCATGATAATATGTACCTAGATAATACCTCCTACATTTGTTACAAGCTGTCGTGGAAGTCATGATTGCTTCATTCTTCCCTGCTCTTGGTACCCTATTTTTGAACCTTGACTCATACTTTTCTTTACAGGCTTATTTCTTCTAAACCCTTAGAATTAGGGTAGAGCACCTGCCATAGAGTATGAAGATGATGGCTTGGTAGTTTATTAGAAAATTGAGGCCTAAATTGACTTTGGGTGAAAAAAACTACCACTATGATCTAGCCCTCTAGGAGTGCCCTCTTTCTGGTTCTTATTTCCTTTTTTTTTTACCTTTGATCCTTATTTTTTTGTCTAGCACGATAAATACATGAGAGTACAAGCTAAGGAAATCTTGTTTTCGTAGACTTGATGCATTTATAGGAATGTCATGGAACTTATAGAAATAGCATGAATTTGACATAATAGTATTAAATCATAGTTTAATTCAATAATTATTAATATTAAAATATGGTGGATTGAATAACAATAATAATTTCATTGAATCATGGTATAAAATCAATAGTACATGGAGATTCAAGGGTGAAATCACAATTTAAAATCAGTTAACATGCAAAGATCAAAATTTTATAATTTAAATAGGATACTTGGACTCCATGGATGAACATCTAACATACTTGGGATGATGAATTTGGAAGGATTGATGGAGAGTTCTTGAGATTCGACCTTGATTCTTGAGAGCTAGGGTTTCTTGTTCTTGAAGAAAATTGATTTTATTTTGAGAGAATAACGACAAAGTGAGGAAATAATGCTCTCTTAGGTTTAAATACCGTGTTTAGACAGATTTGGAGCCATGCGAAAAGACTAAATGGCCCCTGTAATTTTAAATTGCAAAACTAGAAAAATTCCCGATTTCCACCCTTGCCGCGACGTGGTGCTATCGCGTCGAGCCACTGGAATTTGCCTAATGGGAATGTTGCTGGTGGAGCAATGTGATGGTATCGTGTTTCCACCTTGGATGCGACCTAGAAACTCACCGGGATGCGGTGGAATCGTAGAGAGACACTGGAAATTTCCAAATGCCAATTTAGCCTTTGGCACGGCACGCCAAGATTGCGCACCTTCACTGGAAATTTCCAATCGTCATTTAGAATGGCTCCACGATGCGCTGGGGACTAAAATGATGGTGTTTTATGACTGGAACTTAAAATCCTCGTAACTTCTTACCCGATTATCGGATTTGGGCGAATTTTATATCGTTGGAAAGCTAATACTAATTCCTATGCAGTGGCGGGATCTATACTGATAAATAATGAGTATTTAAAAATTTTTATTTATGAATACTCATACATTAGGACTTAGATTACGCTATGGAAATGCAGGGTATTACAATATCTCCCCATTGGGATCATTCGTCCTCGAATGAGACTGATTAAGCTGAGGGAAAACTAATAGACTGAGCTTACACACTGAACATGCATATTTGATGCATGGAATGGATGACTGAACTGACTAATTAATGCACAACTAACATTAACATGATGTTTAACTGAAACTGATCATGATAGAGAGAAATCATAAGAGGATTAGTACATTATACTGGATCTGAATTCGCGGAGAAAAGATGAGGCTACTTGGTACGCATATCTGCCTCTGCTTCCCAAGTGAATCTCTCAACGGACTGATTCCACCAATAAACTTTGACCAATGAAACTTCTTTGTTTCTTAGTCTACGAACTTAATGATCAAGAATTTTGACTAGAACTTTCTTAAAGGAAAGAATGTTCTGAATATCAACACTTTCTAAGTGAACAACTATAGCTGGATCAAAAATACACTTTTTCAACAATGAGACATGGAAAACTAGGTGTACTGAGGCTAAATATGAAGGAAACTCAAGATCGTAAGCTACCTATCCAAAACAACTGAGAATTCTAAAGGGACCGACATATCGGGGACTGAGTTTCCCTTTCTTGCCAAATCTTTTCACTCTCTTCATGGGAGAGATTTTCAAGTACACAAAATCATCGACCTCAAACTTGGGATCCCTTCTCCTCACATCTGCATATGTTTTTTTCTGCTCTGGGTAGCCCTAAGACTTTCTCTGATCAACTGAACCTTCTCTAACGCATCAAACACCAAGTCAGGCCCTACTACTGTGGCCTCACCCCCTTCAAACCAACCAATTGGAGATCTACATCTCCTACCATAGAGAGCTTCAAACGAAGCCATTCAGATACTGGAATAATAGCTGTTATTATTTGCGAATTCAATCAAAGGCAAGTGGTTATCCTAAATACCTTTAAAATAACCTACGTATGCTCTCAACATATCTTCTAGAGTTTGAATGGTTCATTTTGCTTGACAATCTGTCTGAGGGTAGAAAGTTGTACTGAGATAGACTTGGGTACCAAGACTCTTTTGGAATGCTTTGAAGAAGTAAAAGGTAAACTGGTTACCTCTATCTGAGATGATAGATGAGGGAACACCATACAACCTGACCAATTATCTGAGTTAGAGTTTGGCATAGTCCTCGGATGAATAAGAGATATAGACTAGCAAGAAATAAGCTGATTTGGTAATCCTATGTATGATAACCCAAATAGAATTATGCTGATGACGAGTAAGAGGCAAACCCATCAAAAATTCCATGTTAACTTCCTCCCATTTCCAAATGGGATTACTGAACTCCTATATTGACCCACTAGGCTTCTGGTGCTGAATCTTAACTTGCTGGCATGTAGAGCACTTAGCTACAAACTCTGCAATATCTCTCTTCATCCCACTCTACTAATAGATCTCCTGCAAATTGTGGTACATCTTAGTGGCCCATGGATGAATAGAGTAATACGCACCATGTGACTCTATAAGAATTCATTATCTTAATTCATCTACACTAGGCACACACAATCTACCCTGGCAACGCAACACACCATCTCCTCCTTGGGAGAAAACCTCCACTTTATGATCTCTGACTAATTCTTTCAACTTAACTAAACTCAAATCTCTATCCTACTTTACCTTCAACTCAGAAACTAGAGATGATTCTGAGCTACTCTGCACCTATACACTACCTTCTGCTAAATCGAGTAAGAAGACTGATAGTCGGGCAAGCGGATGAACTTCCTGAACTAACATTTTCTTAACATCCTCAACATGAGCAACACTACCCATAGACAAGCTACTGAGAGCATCAACCACTACATTGGCCATGCTTAGAAGATACAAAACACTCATGTCATAATCATTTAATAACTCTAAACACCTTATCTGACATAGATTTAAATCTTTCAGAGAGAACACAAACTGCAGGCTCTTATAGTTAGTGAAAACATCAATGTGCACCCCATACAAGTATGCCTCCAAATCTTTAAGGCGAATACAACTACTGCTAACTCAAGATCAAGAGTTAGATAATTCTTCTCATGTTATTTAAGTTATCTGGATGCATAGGCTATGACCTTATCTCTCTGCATAAGGACACAACCCAAACCTACTCTGGATGCATCACAATACATAACAAACCCATCTGAACTATCTAGAAAGGTAAGAACTGGGGCTGAGGTGAGTCGAGTCTTAAACTCCTGAAAACTCTTTTCTCAAGAATCTAATCACTGAAACTTAACTTTCTTCTGAGTTAACCTGGACATGGGGGATGCAATAAAAGAAAATCCTTCAAAAAACCAACGGTAATAGACAGCTAAACCCAAGAAACTCCTGATGTCTTATGGATAGATGGGTCTAGGCCAGTTTCTCACCGCTTCAGTCTTTTGAGGATCAACTATAATGCCATAACCAAAAATAATATTGCCAAGGAGATCTACTGATCTTAGCCAGAATTCACACTTACTAAATGTAGAGAATAATTGGTGAGCTCTAAGAGTTTGCAACACTATTCTGAGATGGTTTACATGATCAGTTTCGCTATGGGAGTAAATAAGAATGTCAACAATGAAAACTACGACAAACATGTCCAAGTACTACTCGAACACTCAGTTCATCAATTCAATGAAGGATGCTGTGGAATTCGTGAGACCAAAGGACATGACTAGAAATTCGAAGTGACCATACCGTGTTCGGAAAGCTATTTTTAGAATGTCACATTCCCTGACTATAAGATGATGATAGACTGATTAGAGGTCTATCTTTGAAAAGTAGATGGCAACCTGAAGTTGATCAAACAAGTCATCGATTCTAGGAAGTGAATATTTATTCTTGATTGTGACTTTGTTCAACTATAGGTAGTCAATGCACATTCTGAGAGAACCATCTTTCTTACGAACGAATAGGACAGGTGCGCCCCATGGAGAGATGTTGGGTCTAATGAATCCCTTCTATAGAAGATCCTTTAACTGTTCTTTTAACTTCTTGAGTTCAGTTGGAGCCAATCTGTATGGTATAATAGATATGGGCTGAGTATTTGGAAGAAGGTCTAGTCCGAAGTTGATTTCCATTTTGGGAGAAACTCTGGGAAGATCTTCAAGAAATACATCTGATAATTCATTAACTACTGGAGCTGATTCAAGAGTTAAAGTTTCTGAGTTAGAGTCTTTAACTCGCATAAGATGGTAAATACACCCCTTCGATATCATCTTTCTTGCTCTAAGGTACAAAATTAACTGAACCATAAGAGTTGTGGTACTACCCCTCCATTCAAGGACTGGTACATTTGGGAACTGAAAATGAATTATTATGTTTCTATAGTCAATTGAGGCATAGCATGAGTGAAGCTAATCCATGTCAAGAAAAATGTCAAAATTCATTATCTTTAACTCCACAAGATCAACTGAAGTGACTTTTTGAGATATTATTACCAGACAGTTCATGTATACCTATCTGGCTACAATGAAAACACCTACTGGGGTAGACACCGAAAAGAGCTCTGCTAGAGTTTCAAGACTGACTCAAAAATTGACAGCTATATATATATGGTATTACAAAACAAAGAGAAACTCCAGGGTCTAGTAAAGTATAAACATGTAAGTGAAAGACCAGCAATGTACCAGTAACTACATCAGGAGAATTTTCCTAATCTTGGCTGGACTGAAGAGCATATAATTTTTTTAGACGCTGACCACTGGTAGTACTGGAAAAAGCACCCTACTGAGTTGGGCGATCGAATGGAACTGGCGATTGATGGGACTGGCCCTGTTGGCGCACATCCCTACCATTTTGAGCCACTACCCGACACTCTCAAATCCGATGGTCGGGCTTGCCATACCCAAAAAACACATTACTACCCACTCTACACTCACTTTGATGGTGTCTGACATATTTCTGACATAGAGGATTTGTACGAGCACTACTAACACTGACTTGGTAATTAGAGCCCAGTTCTCTATCTCTATTGTTATTTCTAAATTTGTGTATGGGAGTACTGGCTGAACAGGGTGCCGGGGCTAAAGACTTTTGATAAAACTGAGGATGGTTACCACCCTCTGAATTTGGTTGACTGAAGTTAAAACTACACGTCCTAGACCTCTTGTTTCTTCTCTTACTCTTCTTAATATTTTTCTCCTTTATCTATTGAGCATGGACCATCAGCTTAGACAAGTCCATCTCACTAATCAGCATTGTGGTCCTGCACTCCTTGACCATACAATCAGATACGGAAGATACAAAGTTACTCATCTTAGACCTATTATCACCTACCCCATTAAGAGCATATCTAGTTAACTGAGTAAACTTAAGGGAATACTACCTCAAGATCATGCTGCCCTGCCTCAAGTGAATAAATTCTAACACCTTGGCCTTCCTCAACTACAATGAAAAGAATCTGTCTAAGAAAGCTGTGGGAAACTCTTCCCATTCTACAGGCCCTATATCTACACCCCTATCAACCATCTACTGCTTAAACTAAGTATGAGCTACATGCTATAACTGGTATGTAGCCAACTTAGCACTTGACTAGATGTCACCCCAATAGCATTTGTGACCTTCTAAACCATATCTAAGAATTCCTATGGATCCTCTTTAGACTTGGATCCCATGAAAGAAGGAGGATTCATCCGAGTTAAATACTAAATTTTGGTTACAGTAGTATTGGCCACTAGGTTAGATAGAACAATAGCTGCTCGTTCATTTTAAGATACTACGGAGTTCGCTAGAGTAGTGAACGCAAATTTGAATTCTGCATGAGAGACATGCTCATCCATAGAATCTACCTGTATGGGCTGAGGGGATAAATGGTTTTCTATTCTTTTTTATTTTTCTTGGGAGGTATGTTCTATAAACGAAAGGAATAAATGGATTAGACATAGAGTTTAACTTGACCTCATTCTCACTCGCATGATATGATTACTGAAAGAAGGGAAATTTTTTTCTAAACGCCTTGTATCCTATCGTCCATAAGTTTGGCGTGCTACACACATATGCATAAGACTCTACTTGATGCGGCTTACAGACTTCCTAGGACACTTTAAAACCTTAGGATCTGATACCAAGTTTGTAACTCCCCAAGAGTATACCCTGGGCTTTACATAATGCTTACAGTCCTGAGGGATCACAAGCTAACCCATGACCTGGTACCTACTGTGAGCTCTGGATAATAATATCATAATTGAAGAAAAACAACTGATATTACCATAAGGTTTATTACTAAATCAATACTAAAATATGAATATATAAAGAAACTATTTTTATCTAAAAAAATACTGATAAACTATCACATCAACTGAAAAATTTGAATGCTGAATAACTGACTCTAATCTCTGATAAGCCTCTAAAACTGAATGACTGTGAGTTGATGGGACAAGACCCAACTAACTCAAACTAACTACTAAACTGATACATGAAATAAAGTAAGCCTGTCCTCGAAGTATAAGGACTCACCACTGCTACTTCTAAGGATCTGACAAGTCTAATCGAGAGCCAAAAATTGAGCATCAGAACCTATGATATAATAAATCATATCACAAAAGAAAAGGTGTGCGATCAGTACTTTAAATATACTTGTATGCTAAATGAGGTAGGATGATATGCATGGTTTCATGAACATAACTAATAATTAATTGAATATGCATGTAAAGCATGGATTACTGAATAAAGAGCATGAAATCTGTTGGTATTAGAATATATAGAAATCTGTAAATACTAAGTATGTATGAAAATCTATAAATACTGAAGATACATGAAAATCTATAGATACTGAGGATACATGACCAAGCATATAACATGAACTGAGTAAAATCTATAATTGAGACTTTATCTGAGACCGTGGGAGGTATCATCTAACCAACATTCCCCAATTTGAGCTAATCAAGGTCCAACCTTTAACCCTAGTTGTAAGGGTGTTAATACTATTCCACGGGTACTAACATTGTCTGTGTGGATCCACTAAACTTATATAATGTCCAAAGGACGAAGGGTGTCAAGCCTGATCTGACGGGTGACCCCTGCAAGTTAGTTAAGCTAAATCTGACGGGTGGCATCTCATATTCTACGCTGGCTACATAGTTTTGAATTATAGGTACTGATACTAAATAATATGCCTATATTATGGAGAAGACACCATACCTACACTAGCTTGGTGCTAAATCCTACTCCTATTTTAACGACACTGAAATACTAGACTGTTCTGAGTTTAACAGACTGATATCTGACTATTCTGATAATGCTCATAGTTTGTTCTAAAGACTATTCTGTAATGTACTAAGACTAAGCTACATAAAAAGCTATGGTTTTTGGGTATTCCATACCCCCAGGACTCAAAATCAATAATAGTAAAAGGACACCAAAACTTGGAGGACATAACATGGAGGCTTTTATTAAATCAATCACTATTGTAGGCATTTTATCAAACACTTGTAGTTCATGGTTTAAAAAAATCATAGGAAATTCATGGAACTTATAGAAATAGTATGAATTCGACATAATATTATTAAATCATGGTTTAATTCAATAATTAATAATATTAAAACAGGGAGGATTGAATAACAACAATAATTTCATTGAATCGTGGTATAAAATACTAGTATATGGAGATTCATGGGTGAAATCATAATTTAAAATCAATTAACTTGCAAAGATCCAAATTTTATAATTTAAATAGGATACTTAGACTTCATGGATAAAAGGTATCCAAGGATGAATATCTAACATACCCAGGATAATGAATTTTGAAGGATTGAAGGAGAGTTCTTGAGATTTGGCCTTGATTATTGAGAGCTAGGGTTTCTTGTTATTTAAGAGAGTTGATTTTAATTTGAGAGAAAAATGACAAAGTGATCAAATAATGATCTCTTAGGGTTAAATACCGTGTTTAGGCAGATTTGGGGCCATGGGAAAAGATCAAATGGCCCCGTTATTTAAAATAGCAAAACTGGAAAAATTCTTGATTTTCACCCTTGGCGTGACACGGCGCTATTGCGCCAAGCCACTGGAATTTTTCAAATGAGAATATGACTGGTGGTACTATGTGGTGGTATCGCGTTGCAACCTTGGATGCGACCTGGAAACCCACCACGACGCAGTGGAATCGCGGAGAGACACTGGAAACTGCAAAATGCCAATTTGGCCTTTGGCGCTGCGTGCCAAGATCGCACACCTTCACTATAAATTGCCAATCATTATTTAGACTGGATCCACGATGCGCTAGGGACTAAAATGATGGTGTTTTATGACAGAAACTTAAAATCGCCGTAACTTCTTACCCGATTGTCGTATTTGGGAAAATTTTATATCGTTGGAAAGCTAATTCAATTTCGTATGCAATGGAAGGCTCTAAAATGGAAAATGAGGAGTATTTCCAAAATTTTATTTATGAATACTCATACATTGGGACTTAGATTATGCTAAGGAAATGTGAGGTATTACCGAACCAAACATAACTGAACTATATACATTATTCTATAAAGCCTCTATAAGACAAACAAACTTAGTCTAGGTTGGATAGGCCCCACATTAACCTTAACTATTTTTCAATATGAAAATACATATACTAATGACTCGGTAAATCCCTGAATTGACCTGGAGCTTACTAATAGTAGATGAGTGTCTTTTCTCCTACCGAGGAGGATTACTAGCTAGAGTACCTGTACATGTGGCATCAAATACATCATCCATCTTGAGAAATGTCAGGTGAAAGATTGTAATGGATGTTTAAGGGATAAAGTGATCATATGCCAAAGAAGATCTCAAATAAAATCCGATATTTATTTATAACTATATAGACAAGGATAAAATGCATTATTTTCTTACACTTGTGGTATCATATACATTATATTCTTTTATTTAAATTTGTCTTCTTTGCTTTTCAAACTTTGTAAGGAATGTGATACAAGTTTCCAACTGATCAGTACTAGAAGTGGGTGATCAATGCTAATGTTACGACTCGAGACTATCCTTAGTCACAACACGGTTCTTAGAGTCACATGTAACCCCAAGCTAACTCATGGCCTGACATGACACAAATAACGCTAAAATAAATAATATAATAGAATGCAGAAGTAATACTAAATGATCTAGTAATAATAAAAACCAATAACAATACCTGAGTTTAAAACCATAAAGGTAACTAAAATAAATAATATAATAGAATGCAGAAGTAATACTAAATGATCTAGTAATAATAAAAACCAATAACAATACCTGAGTTTAAAACCATAAAGGTAAAAACATAATCTATCTGACTATCTAAAAGCTTCTAAATAAGATGAATTCTTGGAACAAGCCCCCAGCTAACTTAACTATTTAAAAATTAAATAATAAAAAAATGAAATACTTATATTAGTCCTCAAATGATGAGGATTCACCAATGTACTGCTGCTAATATATTGGGGGATCTTACTATGTCGGTCTAGATGTTAAGAGTCCGAACCTATATTGTAAGACAATATAGCGCAAAAAAAACATATATAGTTAATGCTTTAAATGTTGTGCTCCCAATCGCACACGCAAGTGTACGTTGTCCCACCAAGTAATATAGTGGTCCTAAGTAAAGACAAATTTCTATCCCTCAGAGACTTTTGTTAAGAAACAATCCAATTCTAGTTTAACAATTGAGATTAACTAATGCAATCGTAACCAAAAGAGTTTAGAAAGTTATAATAAAAACTAACTAAGGTTATGTGGTCAATTAAAGACTTTGGACAATCAATAGATGAAAACCAAGGGTTAAAGAACTACGAAAAATCATACTATGCTATTGAACTTCATTCATTAGATTACTTATCTTGGTTGTTGATTTGTAGGGTTTATTGTATGATCACGGTCTCCCGACCTCTAATCGTCTACCTAACCTGGACATTACAACTACCTCATTGAGTGCGTATGTAATAATCCAATTAGATGCATGAAACTATCATCCTATATGTGAACAAAGAAAGGCTTCTAGGTATATCCCTATCCTAGATGCTAATTCAAATTCCTTATTATATAAAAGAACAAGAACCTTGCTCTATATATCCCCATATTCTATCTTCCTATTTCCCCTCCCAAGATCATAAAGTCGACAATATATGTATTTTAAGGTTATATACTCCTTCAAATAGATAAAACAAGGATAAAAAACAATCAAATATGATAAGAAATTCAAATAAACTCAATTCAAAGCGAAAGTAAACATGTTCTTGGCCTTAACCCCGAAAGGAGGCGTTTAGCCACCGATAGACATAATCATTATCAAGATTATTGAATACATGATAGAAATCATTAAGAAGCTCAAGTAAAGGGAAATATATCCTAAAAGAAGTTTTGATAAGAACCTATCCAAAGATCCAAGAAGTCCAAGGTGAATATCAATAAGTTTAAGTGTCCTATGTATAAGACAAGGCCTTTTGTTGTCGGTGGAATAAGTGGCGCATCGCGGGGGACATTCTGCCTAGATGGGGGTCGCACCGCAGTCTAATTTCTAGGTCACACTGTTTGGAGTCCCTTAGGAAGATTTTTATGCATAGCACGTTCCCTAAAGCCCTCTCTACAGTCCTACATGCACTGGTGACATCCAAAGTGTCCATTTTACGGCAAGTAGTGTCCTATACTTTTGTTGATCAATTCCCAGCCTTGTGGTATTGTTTCAACTTGATTTACAACTTATATATCGTTTTATATCATCAGAATCAACTCACTAAGCATCATATATCATCAAAATCCACAGATTAGATCTCAAAACAACACAATATCAAGAACGGTGAACTAGAAACTCGAGCTAAGACTAGGCTTGCCCACATTGTTCTTTATCATATTATTTTGACACTTTTATTGATTCAATTGAACCTTGAGAAGTATAAAAAAGTTTTAAACACATATTTACACAATAATACCATTCGGAACTCACTAAACACAATAGAATCCATTGAGATGAACTAGACAAACACCAAGATCAAGCTACTAACACTAGTTTTCATATTTGAACTCTAAGTGACCAATTTAAGTACAAACTTGTTTGAAAGACACCATGAACATTGTAATCAAATACATAGACACGTAGATGCTAACTATATCATCATTCACTCATTAAGCACTCAAGAAGTCCTCAAAACAAGGCTTAATAAGCTATGATAACAACACTATGACGCATAAATCCACCCTAGATCACCACCCCACACTTAAAACCTTGTTCATCATCAAACAAATATTTACTTTAAGCATCATACGCTGAGGTGTCCCTACTCTTATACTATAGACAAGACACTCAAGATAGTACTACAATGACTACCAATAATGCAAGTGTCAACACTAAGCATGTTACCTACACAATTGATAGTTCAAGAATACTACTTCAAAACATCCTAGCCTCAAGAATTGACTCACCTAGTTATCAAACTCATGCACATTTTTCAATTAAGGACATCATATAATTCACTAAATATTTATAAAAAATGTTCCCTCATAGCAAGAAAGTTTCCCATAATCACTCACAATAATGAATTTTATAACTGAATGGGTACAAGAATCAAATTGCACTCACTCTCACAAAGAATTAACAAGTTACAAATGATGAACCATAGGCAATACTCAACTAATATCAGAATGTTAATCTTAGGATCAAATATATCTTTAATGGTTTTAATGTAAGCTAAGGGACGTGTAGGAACTATTCTAGTGAGTAATAGTGACTATCTTCCCTAAGCGCTTTAAGACATTACCATATACAATTAAAACCAATCTCCAAAAACCAAATTTCACCTCTACTACTTTCACACATCTTTTCTTTTACCCTATCTCACTAAGCTCATTTACATCCAATATGGTGTGAACATTCTTTATTCACAACTTATTCAATTTGAACAAATTTGTTTTCTTTACATTACTCAATTCCCAACCACAACACATAACATTTTTACACATTAATAACTATCACTTTGGGGCTTCAATTTCACCATTCTCCTACTTGAATTTTCAACTCCTCACTTAATTAATTTTACCCTACAGCACTCAGTAGATTTTGGATTAAGTTAAGGTCAATCAAATAAGGGGATTAGGCTACATGTGAGGTGCGAAAGAAAAAGCTGAAGGCTAAATGGGGTTAACTAGGATAATGCACAAGGGTAGGTAAAAAAAATGTATATACTTGGCTATCAAAGAAATGCCTATATCATCTCCTTAACCCACACTCTTTATTTCGCTTTGCAAATACACCAAGCAAGTTCTAGACATCACATGCAATAAGGAATATAGTACAATCTCACATCATACATAGCACATGCTCAACTCAAGTAGGATCATCATAGTCTCTGAACCAAACATAGCATGAAATCCAATTAAGACAACAAGTACAAGAGTAAAAAACATGAGCCTAGGAGCTTCAACGGTAGCAATTCACACAATAACATGCTTTTTACCATAAAAACATTTGCATCATGCAATTAAATATAGCACCAATAAGAATATCTAACTTATTCCTAACACAAAAAAATTTAAATTTACAATAAAAATGGGAATTTCCCCACACCACTTTTAAAAATCTACTTTGTCCCCAAAGCATATATTACAAAGTAGAGATAGAAATACTCCATTAGGCCTCTAGGCCAAGCTAGTAGCATCTTTTTCTGTCAAGAGGGTCTGAGGACCCCACACTTAGTCTTCGCCATGATCCTTAGCTTTGTTTTTCACGTACTAAGACTTTCCATCAACCTATGACTCAACAAAAACAAAATCGAGTGAAGTAAAAACTAAAATACTAAAACTAAAACATACCTTAACTTGGGTTGCCTCCCAAGAAGCGCATGATTTAGTGTCGTGGCATGACTCAATAAACTTTTTTCTCCATCTAGAAGTTATGAATTTCACCTCTAACTTCATATCCATCTTTTTTCTTCTCTCATAGAGTGGTGGTATAAAGATTAAAGAACCATGTAATGGATGGCCCATGGAAAACCACTCGGCCTTGAAGTGAGGTGTGTTTTTATATTTCTTATCTGGTGAAAAATCAAGAATATAGGATTCCCGTTCCTCCTCTTCACACTCTCCCACTAATTTAGATAATTCCATAAACAATACATTATTTAAACATAAAGTAGAAAAGTGATTTAAGTGAGACCCAACCAATCCCTCTTAAAAATTTACACAATCTAAAACACCCTCACTCTTATTCAACATTTCAATTTCAGTCTCAAGAGAAAGATGAAAACTAAATGGCTATGATTCTTGTATCTGTTCCACACATTGGCTAGTTTTCTCCTTTTCTTTACTCAACCTCTATGGAGATGGTAGTGGTGGCATCTCCTTAACATGTTCAGCAATTTTAGTTTTTAAGTACTTAGACTTCTTCAAATTATCAATAAATTTGTCTGCATCTGGTTGGAGAGTCAACTCTACATCTACCTCCTTAGTTGTCTTTGGAGGTTTTTCATTCAGTTCTTTATCATTCCTTAAATTGATTGCCTTAAATTGATTGCCACTACTTGGTTAGAAGGTTCAGTGTTACTTGGAAAACCACCTTGAGTCCTGGTATTTTCTGCCCGCTACATCTTCCTAGCTTATTCTCTAACTCCTTTGTAGCCACCTGCTAGTTCTTCATATCTTCCACCAACTGTTGGTAAGATGCTAAAATTTGTTTTAACATCTCTTCCATATTGCTAGTTTGAGTCGTGGCCTGATTTCCTTGAACCTGCTGCTACTGAAACTGTTGCTTCTAGTTGTTCCGTGATTGAATTGGTGGATGAGTCTTCCACATTTTCTTTTAGGTGTTCACTTAATATGGCCTTTTAGCATAGCCCACAAACATTTCTGAATTGGGACTGACAACATAAATACCAATAGAATGACCACTGTTACTATAAACCATACACCAACTTGTGGTCTGCTCTATAAATAGGACAATATCAACCTTATTTTGTGAAGGTCCCATCCATGCACTTCTATTTAAATCTAGATAAAATCTTCTCGATGGGGTTCCCCACAAAAACAACAAGAATCATCATCACTCAAAAACCATCTATCCTAGGCTTTCATATCATGAAGTGAGAGGAAAAAAATAATATAAACTAAAAATAAAAATTAGTAAAATATATACAAGTCATTATAGCTAAACTAAAAACAAGATAGTTGCATAATTACAAGTCCCCATCAACGAAGCCAAAAACTTGTTACGCCCAAGCGCACACTCAAGTGTACGTGGTCCCACCATGTATACAGTGGCCTTAAATAAAGTCAAATATAGATCCCTTAGATACTTGTGTTATGAAACTATCAAATTCTACCTTAACAATTGATATTAACTAGTGCAATCCTAACCAAATGAGTTTTGAAAGTTATAATTAAAAGCAAACTAAAGTAATACGGACAAGTAAAGACTTTGGATAATCAATGGATGAAAACCTGGGGTTAAAGGACTATGAACAATTATACTATGCTATTGAACTTCATTCATTAGATTACTTATTTTGGTTATTGATTGGTAGGGTTTATTGCATAATCATGATCTCCCGACCTCTGATTATCTACTTATCTTGGACATTACAACTACATTGTGCGGGGCTGTAATAATCCAATTATATGCATAAAGCTATCATCATACATGTTAACCAAGAAAGGATTAAAGGTATATCCCTATCCAAGATACTAATTGAAATTTCTTATTTTATCAAATAATAAGAACCTTACTCTATTTATCCCCACGGTTTATCTTCCTATTCCACCTTCTCTAGATCACAAGGTTGACAATATATGTATTCTAAGATTAGCTACTCCTTCAAATAGTTAAAAAAAGGATAAAAATCAACCAAATATGATAATAAATATAAAAAGCCTCAATTCAAAATGAAAGTCAACATGTTCTTGGCCTTAACTCCGGAAAGGGGAGTTTAGGCACTAATAGACATAACCGTAATCAAGATTCTTGAATACATGATATAAAGCATTAAGAAGATAAAGTAATAGTATGTAAACCCTAAAATAAGTGTTGAGAATCCCCTTTCCAAATATCCAAGACGTCCAAGGTGAATAACAACAAGTTCAAGTGTCCTATTTATCGGACAAGGCTTTTTGTTATCGGTGGAATAAAGGGCGCATCATGGGGGTCATTCTCTAGGATGGGGGTTGCTCCGCGGGATCATCATGAGGTCACACTTTTTTGTGTCCCTTAGGAAGCAGCCTATTCATACCACGTGCCCCAAATTCCCTTACAAGGTCCGACATGCTCTGGTGACATCCAAAGTGTCCATCTTACGTCAAGTTGTGTCTTGTGCTTCTGTAGATCTATTCCCAGCCATATGGTATTGTTTTCACTTGATTTATAGATTTTATATCAGTCATATATAATCATAATCAATTTACCAAGCATCCCATATCATTAAAAACCACGTATTAGAGCTCAAAAAACACAATATCAAGAACGATGGACTAGAGTCCATTGAGATAAACTAGACAAACACCTAGCTCAAGCTAGTAACACAAGTATTCACATTTGAACTCTCAGTGACCAATTTAAGTACAAACTTATTATAAATATACCATGATCATTGTAATAAAATACTTAGACACTTAAATGATCAATTATATCATCATTCACTCATTAAGCACATAGGAATTCCTCAAAATAAGGCTAAATAAGCTAGGATAATAATGCACTACACTACACTATGTAAGATAATAAGGAGCATGTGACATATGAACTACACTATGTAATATAATAATGTCGTAAATAACATGAGAAGTCGTACATGAACGAAAAACTATAAACTGATGCAATTACACTATAATAATCATGAAATAATATAATGTACTTAACTAACTAAAAATAAGGTCACCTAAGGTTTGACACTGAACTATTTGAGATACAATTAACTGACATACCCATCTGAGTTGAATAAGACACAACTAGTAACCCATGTTGGATGGGTGTTCAGTACCATGCTAAGGGTACAAATATTGGCTTATGTGGATTCACTAATTTGATGTTAAAATTACTATAATTCCAACCTATGGTGGAAACATAGTTCTAGAACTTGAGTTATCCGAATTGATGTCCTCTCGGTGTTATGTACTACTCCCAATTGAATGTAAATTGATATACTGAAATTCCTAAAAGTATTGATATTGTGAAACTATAACACATATATTTTATCTTAAATCATTCTAAATATTGAAGACCAAAAGAATGAGTATTCAAGTAACAATGCATGATATCCTAGATCATTGGTATTCATAACCCACCATCTCAGAAGAATGCATGTATTATGACAATTTCCTAAATTGTATGGATTTAAAGAATTTAATAACTTAAGTCAAAAATCATGGATTTATCAATATAATTAGGGTATATAATCATGAACATGTAATGGTACAAAAATTCATGGTAAAACATGGATTACAACTCAATAATACCAAGGGACTGAGATATCAGGAAATTACAATATTCAAGAACCCTCAACTTTGAAGAAGGAATTGAACTAAGGAATTGAGTTAACTTTTGGACTCAGTTTATAAATGGAAAACCAATGATAAAATCCAACATACCTAGATATAATAACCCTAAGTAAATATCTTAAATCCGAAGACAAAAGAATATCAACCCTAGCATTGCCTTGGGGAAAGAAATCACCTCTTTTCTTTGTATTAAAACTAATTACCCAATGATTTTCTATGTAATGAGGTCTTACGATAATATTTTATTTAATAATCATCCTTGAAATAACATAAAAGACCTAGTTTTGGTGTTAAATGAGTGGGAAAAATACTAATTTGCCTTTTTAAATTCGTAACTAAAAAAACTACAGAGTGAGTCGTACGTACCATCCCACGATTGTTGGATCCACCTAAGATCACAGTTGATGATCATTATTGTGAGGCTCAACTTGAGGTCCTCTAAACTTGATCATATGATCCATGGTACAATTATGGGACCCACTCTCAATCGTGCCTTGGTTATTAGCTTGGAAGTTCAAACTGGATCATCTTTAGGACTCATGATCGTACGTAACTCGTGATTTCAAAGCGTAGTCATAGTTTAATGTCATGGTCGGAAGGTTTTCCATTTTTTGGGGATGTTCAATTAGACTAGACCATTGTATGGTCGTACAATATAACCAAAGTAGTGGTTTGGCTCTTGGCATCTCACTGCTTGACAATGCTTCACTAAAATGGTCGTAACATTTTACTACGATATTAGATAAATAGAAAAAATAGATATGTTGGAAAGATAATTCAAATATATATCATTTGGTAGGTATTGAGATAAAAATAAGCAAAATCAAGGAGTTATTCATGTTTGGAATTAAAAGTTGCAAGATTCTTCTCAAGAAATTAATAGGTAAGGAAAGTTTTGACTTGGCCATGAGCTAAGAATTACTTGAGGCCTCAATACATGTCTAAATCAATACTCTTACTATAAAAGCTTGATGTTTGATACTACATACACTAGAAGTATGGTTCTAATTTTAGCTTGAAATTTTGGGATGTTACAATATCTTTCCCTTGGGGTTATTCATCACCAAATAAAAATTAACTAAACTAAAAAGTTATGAAAAAGATGCAATCCCAACATTGAATCTCTAGATCTGAATACTTACATGATACTGAATCTATAACTGAGACATGGATAGAACTGAACTCATAAATGCATGTTATGACATGAGTATAGCTGAGTGACATGATATGGAAAGAATTACTTAATTAAAGGGAAACTATTACCTCAAACTGGAGCTAAGTTAGAAGAGAAAAGATAGGGTTACTAGGTCATAATATCTCCCTCTATTTTTCAAGTAGATCCCTCAACTGATTGATTTTTACAAGAACCTAACCAAAGAGACCTCTTTATTTCTCAACTTACAAACCTAATGGTCAAGGATCTTAATTGGGACCTCATTGTAAGAGAGACTATCTCTCACACCCATACTCTCTAGGAGGAAAATTTATGCAGGATCACCAATGTATTTTTTTAACAAGGAAACATGGAAGACTGGATGCACTAATGCTAATTTTGTAGGCAAATCTAACTTATAAGATAAATTTAAAAATGATCCATAATCTTATATGGACCAACAAAGAAGCGAGTGATCTTTTGCTTCTTACCGAATCTCTTCAACCCTTTCATTAGTTAAAATTTCAAGTAAACAAAATCATTAATAGTAAACTCAAGTTACCTTCTTCATATATTTTCAGAGGACTTCTGATGATTCTGTGTTGTTCTCAACCTTTCTCTAATCAGCTAAACTTTCTCCATAGACTCATGAAATGAATCTAGCCCTATAAATGTAGCTTCATCAACTTCAAACCGACAATTACGAGATCTACACATTCTACTAAAATATCTTCAAATGGGCCATCTAAATACTGGATTGGTAGCTTTTATTATAAGCAAACTCATACAAAGGGAAATGATAATTTGAACTACCTTTGAAATCAAACACACACACTCTCAATATGTCCTTTGAGTTATGAATATTCCTTTCTACTTAGCCATCTGTCTATAGGTGAATGATCTACTAAGATGATCTTGGGTACCAAAATCCTCCTAAAATATCTTCAAAAACTGAGGGGTAAGTTGAGTACCTTTATTGTAAATGATAGTTAAAAGGACTCCATGAAATCTCACCAATTCCCTAAAGTAAAGTCTAAAATAATCCTCTATTGAACCTAAAGTGTTAACTAGCAAGAAATAGGCCAACTTAGTCATCTGGTCCATCATAATCTAAATAGAATCATGATGTCGATGAGTACGAGCCAAACCTATAATGAAATCCGTATTCACCACTTTCTACTTCCAAGTAGGAATACTAATGTCCTGAAGCATACCACTTGGTATTTAATGCCAAACCTTAACCTGCTAGCAATTAGACATATAGCCACAAATTATTCAATATACCTTTACATGCAATTCCACCAATAGACTTCCCATAAATTACTGTACATCTATATGGACATAGGGTGAATAAAATATCAAGAACTGAGAGTTTCTTCTAGAAATAGTTGTCTTAAGTAATCAACATCTAGAACACATTCCATAACAATGAAGAACATCATCTTCCCCTTGGGAGAAAATCTCAACCTTTTGACTCTGGACTGTTTCTAGAGGATTTTGAATCATTTGGAATGATGATATTACTTTAGACAAAATTAACCAACAAAAATTCCAACCTAACTTGCCTGTGAACCTTGAAACTAACATTTTTTTCTCATCCTCTACATGAGAAACACATCCCAAAAATAATTTGCTAAGAGCTCCAGCCACCAAATTGGCTTTACACGAATGGTACAAGACAGTCATATCATAATTCTTCAACAATTCTAGCCATCACCTCTGATGAAGATTTAGATCTTTCTAATTGAATACATACTAAAGGCTCTAGTGATTCGTGAACACATCAACATGAACCCTATATAGATAATGCCTCCAATTATTTAAGGAAAAAACAACTTCTTTTAATTCAAGATTATGAGTTGGGTAGTACTTCTAATAAGGCTTGAGCTACCTAGAGACATATGCTATAATCATTCCATGTTGCATCAACACACAATCTGTCACCACCCCAAAATAGGCACGTGATGGCGCCGGTGCACCCTCTAGTACAGGTAAGCCTATTCCAACCCAAAAATAAAATTTTAGTATAAAAAAGTTGAAAACTTGAGAAAAATTCCAAATGTAAATAAAAAAGAAATAGTGTGAGAGAGATTCGGGTAAGCTTAAATGTCATACGCTACTACCTCTAACTCCACAATGCCAATGTAGTAATAAATGATAGATGAAATGCTCCTCAATCCAATACCTACACGTAGTGTAGAAAATAAGAAAAGGGAATGAAAAGCAAGGGTGCATATGAAAATCCACATTTACTCAACAAGAATCGTCAATAACGGACCTTATTCAAAAGCAATGATGAGAACCATCACTCTGGCTACCCAAGGTATCAAATTAATCTACAATATGCCAAATCATAATACTTAATCCTCCCAGGATTACTCAAAACAATGGTCAACAACCAAAACTAGAATAGGGTAGGGACAATAACCTAGGTGAGTAAACACTAGCCACTTCATGATCCATAATTAGAGAGAAACATATATACAAGAAACTCACTACTCAACATATATATATTTAAATCTTAATCATATGATATCAACAAAGATTTATGGGATTAATATGGAGAGAGTATATACAAATTCTATAACATGCAAACGAAAGTGCAATCCAACAATCTCTCAAATTAAGCCATAGGCTTACCACAAGTCTCATAATATCTCATCCCCAAATCCTTAAATGATGATGTAATGTAATGCAATAAAGTGAAATCCATACCCAAAAAAAATATCAAAAATAAGTTTCTAATACCATAATACAGTAAAAGAGTAAACACTAACACAGTATCAACCATATAAAGAAGGATAATGCACTTCAAGTGATATAATGCAATGTAGTAATGATTATGATGATGATGATGGTGTGATATGTGTGAGGTTATCGCATAACCTCCGTATATACCAATCGAGCACGGCTCCTAAGGTAGGACCCATAGGGGGTGCACAACTGATATACAATTCGATAATAATTTCAAATGACAATCCAATATCCATATCTCGCTAACACATGATCTTTTATAGAGGGTTTTTAAAATTGTCACGTTTCCATTTGAAAATTAGTATTTCCACCATGGTAATGTATATATGATATGAGGATGTAATTCTCACAACTAAACCAGAATGAGAATTTCAATTCCAATCATTACACAAGAATGTGCGATAAAATCCACTAAATAAGTTAACCATCCATGACCCAATATAATCCATGACCATTACAATGAGATATGCAAGTAATATGTTATTGATACCACATACACCCTAAATTAGGCTCTTCCAACTAGAACATTACAACTAAATATATAAAAATAAGGCCAACAACATCATACAAGACCCCCACATGAGTCACTTATAGCAAATAATGTTCAAAACCACCAATAGCAATAACATAGGCTCCCACACGGGCACATAATAGAAATACACAATTTTATGATTAATACCTATACCCATAATATTTCAAAAAAGTTCCACATAGTAATATAGAATGAATACAAATTCCAATAAAAAAATAATTCCAAACTACCAAAACCTAGATCATTCATACATGAAGCCTCAACAACCAACATCACCTCATTTAAACTCTAGGAATTATCTAAGGTTCAATAATTCTATCATTTCAATAATAGCATAATAGTCCCCTAAGGTTCGCTAAACCCAATTATTACAATAATGGCTGCTATACAAGTTCTAAAGCACCAAAGTAGGCATCCAATAATAATAATCTAATAATAAGTTATTAACTATAATGAATTTTAAGGATATCTATAAGCAATAATACTAACTAACTAAGGCAATAAACTAACTACTATCCATTATTAAAACTCTGGTACTTGCAGAGGTGCTCGCTATGTCATCTAAAAAGGACCCCTAACCTAAATGAATCACAATATATCGACAATCAAAAACATAATACATAAAAACTTTAAAAAAAGATCAAAGTATATCTCAACTTGTCTTAACCGAAGATCCACAAATCCAAATACTACACAAATTTCCATATAGAAGCTCAAGTCATTCCAACATCTCCAACTACGACCAAACTATCAAATATGATTTTACACATCAAAAGAAAGCCAATGATACCCATATTGACTATATTGAATATGGGTTTAAAAATAAACCTTAAAAATGAAAATAATAGGGGTAAAATTATAATTTTATTTTAGAAATATATTTCCATACTTGTAGGAGTTTACAACTGAAAACCTATGCGAAGATGAGCTAAAAATGAAGTTTAAATCAATGAAAAATGATTTTTAAGCCTCACCGGTAAAAGCCCTCAAAATCCAATATAAAATCAAGAATTAGTAGTTATTGTTAAGATGAAATTGAGAGGTAAATAATTATTATAAGATTGTAAACCAAACCATGAATTACATCTCAAAAATGCTATTGGAATCGTCTAAATTCGAGATCCCAAGCCCAATAGTAGTGTAAATGAGATTTTGATTCTCAACATGGGTAAAAATCATGAAACATATAATATAAGTTCTTGGTAAATAGGAGAAATGGAGTAATAATAGGATATACAATGATTATACAAGAAAAATGCATCAAGATTCATCAAAATTAGAGTTTTCTAGCTCCTAAAATGTCAAAAATATGAAAAGGGTTTGATTTTGATCATAACCATCAGCTATGGTAAAAAATGCAACACAAAGTTCACTTTCCCGACCAGGTCAAATAGTCAATGTATCGTGAATGCGGTAAAAAGTTCACTTTCGTGACCACACAAATACCAGCAATTTCAAAAACTTATTTTTGTCCCTCATAACTCATTTAGAACCCTATGAGCATGATCCAATAGTGCAAATTTATTATAAAACATGTTTCATATCTAATGGAATGCTACACACTAGGTCCCATATTTCCAATTGAAAATATTCCGAAGTCAAAAGTAAAATCCTCATGTGCTGAAATCCTTCAACTTTAATCGAAGAGTGTCTCAATACCAAATAGCTTTATCCAATCAAGAAAATTGTAAGTACTAAAGTGGTAACCAATCGAAGGCCCAAATGAATGAACTCTTTCCTTAAACCAACAAAAATTCTTTACTTACCATCATTTCAAATCAAGGACACTACAAGTCTAGGCTATTACTGGGTCGATAACTAATGAGTACCACTCGGCACGCCACAATCTTAGATGCTAAAACCACAATACCAATCAATTCTACATTTTAAAATTATACCAAAATATTAGAATTGATCCACCACTACTTCACAACATCAGAAACAAGAACACTACACTCAAAACACCAAAATTCATAATACTCAAAGATTACACCAAACTCGGTGATATGCTTTGAACTATTTACCAACATAGGATCGACACACCTGATCCACCTGTAAGAAAACATCTATAATTATAAGACATCAAGAGCTCTAGCAAAAATCCATGAATGATAGCAAGACTCAAAGACGAACAATAAAGACATGGGAGAATATAAAACCACAATCAAACACCACTAAGGCATAAAAAAGTGTACCACGAACCATACCTATGGCTATTATACTGCAACTCCTATCTCGAGTCCATCTTGTGGAATGGTATATAAGGATCTAAAATCTCCTGTAGCAACTGATGAAGTATCTCTCTTTCTAAGCTATAGGAAATACCTCATATAGTGTTTGAAATTACCACATAAGAAATAACCTAAAGAAGTATGAGACCACTGAGATTTGATTGAAAAACCAAACAATGACTCTCACCTAATACTTCTCAACCATAATTATGAAAACCCTGGCCTCCACCAGGTATATCACTATGATCACCAAATCCTTAGCCCTCTGACTAGAAAATATCTTATATTTCCATAGAAACTCCTCTAAAGACACTCGAGAAAACTAATCCTATGAAAGAGAAAGAGAACCATATGGCATACTTTCTATACAAGTCCTCCACCACTGTCTAGTTGGCCCAAAGAACTAAAAGACACTGAAGACTACTTTATTAGAATCTACCTACCCCATTTTGTGCAACTCTCACAACAACCAAGCAAGAATATATAAGCATCAACCCTAGGATGTCCATCAAACTGATGTGGATCAATCCTCATAAACTCTGCATATCTACTCTATCCTTCTATAGACATAAAGGGTAAATCACCTGATTTGGAGCAATCCTCGATAATATATCATTAATACTAGGACAACCAATAAGAGTCACATATGTATCTAGAGTTTGAAGCCCTGTAATGGCATGCTGAACAAGAATATAAGCCACCTACTGAATGAAATCAAACACTCAAACTAAACAATCCTCAAATATTGGTATGGTCAAAGGTGGTCACTAAACTATCCTCAACTTCTCTAACTCACTAGAACTACCACTACTACTACTCAAGAACCTAAAGAGGTAACCATAACTTAACCTCTAAGTGGCCTTGACATCCCTATCTGACCACTACTCAAACCCTACTCGCACTGTGTATCGAAGGTACGACCTTTAAATTTTTTGCCATAGACAACCTCATGCTCACCATCTACGGGAAAGAGTGGATAAGATATTTCTGAGTTATATGAAACTACGAATGCACAAAATAGAATGAAAAAGTGAAAATATCCATACGTTATGTAGCCTCTTAAAGATAAATAATGGACGTCTCTACACCTATGCATAAGACTCTACTAGACTAGAATTGTTAATGAACTTGAGGCTTTCATACCAATTTGTCAGGACATAAAAATAGGCTAAGATGAAACCTGTGCACCCTTCAGTATAGGTAAGCCTATCCCAACTCAAAAATACAATTTCAACATAAAGAAGTCAATGACTAGAGAAAAATAACCCCAAATATAAATAAAAAAGAAATAATATTCACGATACATTCCTAGGTTTGGTTGTCACTAACAAAAGACTCTAATATAGGTTTGTAACAAGTATAGTAAGATAACTTGAATGTAAAAGTAAGTATAAGATAGTAAGATAGCAATTCGGGTAAACTTTAAGTCCATTTTTAACTACCTCGATCTCTATAAGGCCAAAATAGTAAGAAATGATCTACAAACTACTCCTAGATCCAATACTTATATAGAGTGCAAAAAAAAGAAAAATGAAATAAGAGCAATGGTGAGTTCAAAAATCCACGTTTAGTCAACAAACATCATCAATAATCGACCTTATTCTAAAGCAATGGCGAGAACCACCACTCTGGTTACCCAAGGTATCAAATTAATTAACAACGTGTCAAATCATAATATTTAACCCTTTTAGTGTAACTCAAGACAATGGTCAATAACCACAACCAGAATAGGGTAGGTACTATAAGCTTGGTGAGCCAACAATAGCCACTTCATGATCTATAATTAGAGAGAAACATATGTACAAAACACTCACTATTTAACATATATATTTCAGGCTTAATCACTTGATATCAACCAAGATTTATGGGATCAATAAGGAGAGAGTATATAAAGATTCAATAACATGCTACCAAAAGTGCAATCCAACAATTTCTCTGATTAAGCCATAGCCTTACTCCAAGTCTCATAATATCTCACCTCTATCAAATATTATGATGTAAGATAATGTAGTTAAGTGAAATAGATACTCAAACAAAAAATCAAAAACATATTTCTAACAGGATAGTATAGTACAAGAGTAAGCACTAACAGAGTATCCACCATACCAAGAAGGATAATGCAATGCAAATGCTACAATGGATTGTAGTAATGATAATGATGTTGATGGTGGTGTGATATGTCTAAGGTTATTACATAACCTTTGTATACACCTACCGAGAACTATTCTCTAAGTAGGACCTATAGGGGTTCCTAAATCATATACGATCCCATAACCAATACCAATTTAATATCCATAACTCCTCTCTGGTACATGATCATCGTTAGAGGGTTTTTAAAAGTGTCATATTTCTATTAGAAAACTCCTATTTCCACTATGGTACCAATGCTTCATGAATAGTCATATGATATGAGGAAGTAATGCTTCTAACCAAACTAGAATGATAATTTTAAATCCAACCAATACACAATCACATAAGTTAGAATAAAAAAATAATCCAACCATTCATGATCGAATATAATCGATGTACCATTAGAATGAGATATGCAAGTAATATGTCATGATACCATACAAATCTTAACTTAGGCATTTCCATTAGGATGAATACAACCAAATATACAAATATATAGATAACAACATTATACAAGACCCCTACATGTGTTACACATAGAAAAGTAATGGCCTAAAAAACCAATAACACTAACATTGGACCTCACACAAGCATATAATAATAATATACCATTTTTATGATTAACACCCACACCTATAATTTTTCACATAAGTTTCATATATAAACACAAAATAAATACAAATCACAATAACAAAATAATATGAAACTACTCAAACCTAGATAGTTCATACAAAAATCCTCAACAAATAATACGAGATCATTTAAAATCTAGGCATTACCTAAGGCTCGATCATTCTATCATTTAAGTAATAACATAATTGTCCCCTAAAGTTTGATAAACCCCAATCATTATAATGAAGGGCATTATATAAGTTTTTAAACACCAAAGTATGCATCCAATAATAATAATCCAAACTTAAGTTATCAACTATAATCTATTCTATGGATTTCTACATGAAATACTACTACTAATTAAGGCAATAAACTAACTACAATCGATTACTAGAACTTTGGTACCCACGGAGATGCTTTTCATGTAATCTAAGTGTGATACCCAATCTAAACGAATCAAAATTTACCAACAATATGTAAAAACATTGGAAAATGATCAAGGTACATCTCAACTTGCCTTAACCAAAGATTTGCAAATCCAAATATTGCACAAATACCCAACTGAAAGATCAATCCTTCAAAACATTTCCAACCATGACCAAACTATAAAATATAATATATACACATCAAAAGAAAGCCAACGATATCCATATTGACTAAATTCAAGATGGGTCTAAAAATAGACCCCAAAAATTGGCTTGATAATGAAAGTAGAAAAATTATTAATTTATTTTAGAAAAGTCTATGCCATAGTCAAAGGAATCTATAGCTGAAAACCCAAGAGAAGACAAGTTTAAAACTAGGATCAAGTCAAAGAGAAATCATTTTCAAACTTTACTGACAAAAACCCCCCAAAACACATTTTAAAATTAAGAATTTAAAGTTTTTTTGAAAATTAAACTAAGAGGAAAATTATAATTATAAGATTAGAAACTTACCATGGAAGAAATCTCAAAACCTCTTTGAAATCATCCAAATTCGAGCTCCTAAGCCCTAAAAATATTGAAAATGAGATTTTAATTCTCAACTTGAGTACAAATCATGAAAAAACACAATTTCTTGTTAAATGGGAGAAAAGGAGTTATAATTGGGTAGACAATAATTTTATGAAAAAAAATTGAGAATCGTCAAATTGAAGATTCTTAGCTCCGAAAATGTCTAAAATATGAAATATGTTTGACTTTGGTCTTAACCATCAACGATGGTCACGAATGCGATACAAAGTTTGCTTTTGTGATATGGTCAAATAGTCTACGTATCACAAATACGGTCAAAAGTTAACTTTTGTGACCACACCAACATCAATAATTTCAAAAACTTATTTTTGACCTCATTAACTCACTCACTTTCGTGACTACACCAACACCAACAATTTTAGAAACTTATTTTTGACTTCCAAAACTCATTCAGAACTCTATGAGCAAGATCCAATAGTGCAAATTAATCATCAAATAAGCTTTGGATCCAATTGAATCATCAAATTTATGAAAAAAGACATTATCAAAAAATTAACACCCAAAAACTTTTTTACACTATTTTTGAACCAAGGGTGGAAATGGGATGTAAATGCCAATAAACTAAACCAACCCTGCTAGGAACCTAAATTCAATATTTTGGATCTGTTGTCACAGTAGCTTTTGCCATGTAGCACTTAGATCTCGATATGTTTACCAAATTTAATAATTAGTTCTTAAAGCCTCCAGATAACCTCAACTTACCTAAAACCTTCCCAAAGGCCTTAGGAACCATGCCAACCATTCTCGCAACTCATAAACCATATAACACAATCATCGAAAGGGGTAAAATAGTAAAAAATCAAATTAAAAAATATTATCCAAATTCAGGTCATTAGATAACCAAGTCCAACTCTAAAAGCATAAAAATAAACAACAAAACCAACTGAACCTACTAGCAAAGTCAAAATTGTAGCAGAGTTAGTGGAGTCTCCGACTCCTAAAAACTCTTCTCATATGAATTGGACCACTGAAATTTAACATTATTCTGAGTCAGTCTGTACATGGGATAATCTATAGAGGAAAATCCTTTGGCAAACCATTTGTAGTAAGTAGTTAAATCCAAGAAACTTTTGATATTTGATAGAGAGATGGGTCAAGGCCAGTTCTTACTACTTCAATCTTTGGAGGACCAACCTGAATGGCTTCATAAAAAATAATATGGAAAAGGAATGCTATTGATTTCAACCAATATTCACACTTGTTGAACTTAGCCAATAAATGGCGTTCTTTAAGAGTTTGTAAGATAATCATCAAATGGTCTGCACATTCATTCTCACTCTAAGAATAATTGAGGATTATATATATAAAGATAATGATGAACATGTCCAAGTACTGCCTGGACACCCTATTCATCAAGTCAATTAAAGTTGGAGAAGCATTCGTTATTCCAAAAGACATAACAACAAATTCCAATTGACCATATCGAGTTCTGAAGGTTTTCTTCGGAATGTCACATTCTCTTACTATGACCTAATGATAGCTTAATATAAGGTCTATCATAGAGAAAAGTTGTAACCTAAATTTGGTCGAACAAGTCATCATTCTTTGGAATAGGATACTTATTCTTGACTTTGACCTTGTTCAACTGACGATAGTTGATGCACATTCTTAGAGAACTATCTTTATTTAATAAGAAAAGAACTAGATCACCCTATGGAGCGATATTAGGAATAATCAAACCCTTGTCTAGGAGATCTTTCAACTGTTTCTTCAACTCCTTAAGCTCGGTTGGAGCCATTCTTTAGAGTGGAATTGAAATAGGTTGGGTATCTGGAAGAAGATCTTTTCCAAATAGAATATCTTATTTGGGAGAAACTATAACTAGTTCATCTAAAAACACATCTGGAAACTCATTAAGCACTGGAGTTATCTAAAAAACCTCGAACTTTGGCCCATGCAAAATTCTTAAGTCTTAAATTTTTTGTTCATAATAAGACTCGCACCATACGAGTCGAATGGTGTGGTTACGGGTATAGGGACCCTAGTCGAATGTTGGTCAGTGTGATTTTGTCCAAAATCTATTCTAAGTATGAGAGACTCCATTCGAGTCATATGATCTTGTGATGGGAGGTTAGGAGTCTAATCATATATTGTCCAGTGTCAAACCCTTGATGTTCTACCTTAGGTACAACTTGATGGTACTATTCATATGGTTTCGTTACAGTTGGGCAAGGGAATCATATATTGGACAAAATGTCATTTCCCACTTTTTGATCAGGTGATGATTTAAGGGTACCACTCATATGATGTCTTGATGACTTGGAGGGTAAACTCGTACCCACATGCCAGTTTTTCACAACTTTTAAACTAAGGGTATTTTGGACATTTCCCACCCAAGCCCTTAAGACCCCATGTCTTATAACACTTTTTGGCCAGTTATTATAACTTTTAAAGATCAAAACACTCTCTAAAAACCTCTGAAGAAGATTGGGATAGGGTTTTTTCGAGGTGGTCATCTAGAGGCTTAAGGATTGAAATATCTCAGTGAATCTTCAAAACTCAGGAATGTGACTCTTCCTTCATTGTTAGTTCACTAAAATCATGTGTTTTAAACATTGTTCATGATTCATTAATGGTGGTACACAACCTGGTTTAATGTTTTCAAAGTTTATGCTAAGCCTTGTTCCCCATCGCGGCATGATATATATATTTGTGTTTGTATGTGTTTTTGTGTGTGTATACATGTAATTGCATATGATGATTTGACTTAGTTTAAAATTATGGTACTATTTGATTCCTTTATCACTAAGTTACATGCTAGCGCTCAAACCGCTAATCGTCTCCAAATTTTATTTCACCACAGGATGCAGATGCCCAAACTTCTTTGACTTTTTTTGTATCGTGATCAGGTGTTCCAGTTTTGTGAGTTGGCATTGAAGTGGTGAGATTCCATACATCAAAAGGTTTTATTTCATAGTCTTTATATTCTCTGTTTTATACTTTGTTTAGACTTTGCTTTGGCTATTGTCGAGGGCATGTCCCAACACTATATTGACTTAGAATATATATGGAGGCTTTGTTGGATCATTGTAGAATTGGGTGTGTTTTTTTGATGGATTGTTTTAAACATTTCATAAGTTACCATTAGATTTATTATCCACTATCTTGTTATATGTTCAAAATGCATCCGACACTTGAGGTTGTTGTGTTGACTTAGATAGAAAAAGGGTGATCTTTGGTTCTCGTGGGACTTGAGATACCCGTCACAGCGAGGCCCTGGTTCTGGTCATGAAACTGACTCAAGAGTTAGGGATTTAAATTTTTAATCCTTTACACTACTAGAAATTACCCCCATGGCAACAAACTTTTAGGCAATGGTTCCAAAAGTATTGCCCTAGATGGTCTATTGCAATGGTTCCAACCGTTGCTAAAAAATTGTTCTAGTACAATAATTTATTTCTATAACTGTCACTGTGTAGGCAAACCATTGCAATAGGTGGTCATATAGAAATGGTGACTTAAGCCGTTGCTATAAAATAAGTTATGGCAACACCTAGTTGTGAAAAAAATTGATTTTGTCGCCTATTTTTATTCCCTCCATAATATTGGGCAAAGCTTCCTAAATTGTAAGAAACTATATCAAAAACCCTTTCAGTACTACTCTGAATCGATTTGCTCTGTCAAAAAATTATGAAATCAATTTACTCTCAATCAATATTCTTTCTATTTCAAAGCTTTTCATTGATTTCCTCCAACCATGAATGCTCCCGTACATGCTGCTCCGACTATGTTGGAGTTTCTCCAACCATCACTACTCCGCTGGTTCTCCGACCACTATTTTCGAGCTATTGCCAGAAATTTGAACCGAATGACACTACTTTTCCAACTTCAATTCAGCCCCTCTATTGCTACGACCACCACTTCAATTTCACCTCTAAAATTTGCACATCAATTTTTGAGCAATTTTAGGATTTTTTTTCTTCAATTTGTTGATTTAAAGGTTAGTATATTCTTCTAATTAATGATTTTGATCTAATTTTTTGAGTTTCTATTTTGAGATTTTCTTCTCTTTCACTTTGATTGCTGACCAAATATTTGGAGATGGGTTTAAATTTTGACATAGACTAATAATCCTATTAGTTGAATGTGAAATAGGTAAGTAATGATGGATGTGAAATCCCTAGGGTTTTGAATTTTATTAAAATTTTATTGTGTATATTAAGTGTGATGAATGTTACTACCTCGAGTGTTGTTGACGTTCGTTAACTAATAGTGCTTGATTCATTTTAGGAATGTGATAGTTGTGAGTTGTGGGGGTATTAAAACAAAATTGGACCAGCTACCTTAGGTTCTTAAGCCACTTCAAGTGCAGTTAAGATTCTATAAGTTTATATTATCTTGGAAATGTCCTCCACAATGCGTAGTATAACTAAGAATTCTTAAGATATCCAATGCTATTTCCTTTTGGTTATGTGAGCAATCTATTTTCAAAGTTATAGAATTTAAGATATTGTAAGGATATGATATCTGTAGCCATATATATGATATTGAACAACGATCTCTATTATACAAGTTGTATAGTGATAACTAAGCACATAGGCATTAAATACTATAGTTAACAACCCCTTAATGCTGAGGCATAGAGATAGTAGACTTCTTAGGAGTACATTAATAATCCAATTGAAGTATAGATAGTGGACTTCTTATGGGTTTTGTAATTAATGTATTCCTCTGCATTAAGGGTATACTGGCCACCTCTAAAAGTGTGATTACGTTGTTCTCTTCAAAGAAAACATAGAGATGTAATACAATTCCATTTGACCTACCTTCGAAAATTCTTTTATTTGTCTTTTTCTGTATGTTCCACCAAATGCAGGTTGATACAATTTTCACTAAAAAAAAGTTAGTTTGTAGTGACCTATGTATAAGCAATATCTATTTTTCCTGGGAAAACATTATTGAGTCCTGTATATTACTTGTTGAACAATTATTGTATATTTTGTTTCTCAAGGTTTAGTTTCCATTTCTAAAATAGTATCGACTATATTGTTCATACTTCTAATTGTTTTTTCTGTAATGTCATGTTGGTTGATGCGACAAAATTGGTACTAATTATATATGTCGTGGATATACGTCCCATTTTTTATAATTGACAATATGGTACAACAATCCTCATTTTTAAAAATATGACTATTTTTAGATGCAAGTGGTTTCTTTCTTTCTTCTATAATTTAAAACAACTAAAGGTTTGATATATTTAATCAAAGTATTAAATTAAAACAACTCATGTCTTATGGTTAATTGATAATAATCAAATATATTAGTATTTCCATCTTCTCTTTCGTTTATTTATTAAGGAATCTTGGCCTTGAGTTCAATTCTAAATTTTTGTGCTGTTGTGCATGCTCCACAGTTTACCTTATCCGTAATACTAACTTTGATACAAGACTTGACATTTTCACTTATTTTCCATGGTATCCCTTCAATTAAATGGCGAGATTGTATCTTAATTTCCAGTTACTTACGAGTTGAGCAGCTGTGTGTGGTCATACTTTTTATATCTCAACCCTTACTTTCTATGTTACCTTATCAAAAAGAAATATCTCGATCCTTACTTTTGTGTTCATCAATCTTGAACCTAATATCAATCCTATGGTGCCAATTCATCAGACCACATGAATATCCCAATTTGTTGGACGAACATTGGCTACTAATGATTCATTGTGTTACCTGAATCTATTGTTAATTAGTGCCTGTGATTATTGTTTAGAAGAATATATCATGTGACATCTAATAATTATGGAGGAGTTTTGGTAAGATTAAGTAATAAATCTATCACATCTATGTGTTCTTAATGTATTCATTCATTGACAGCTCACCACTTTTAAAAGACCTTACAAATAACAAAAGGGTTTGACTCAGGGACTAAGCATTGTATCTGACAGTCCATCATTTCCCATGACATATGGTAATCATAACAAATTGCAAATTCTTTTCCTTTACTACATGAAACTACTCTATCTTCTACTTCCCCAAGTGTGTTTCCCTATACATGTTTCTTGTCAAGGCTTTCTTGGCCTAGAACTTATTGATTGGTTCTACTTAACAACAAATATGAACTTTGATCTATTTGGAACTAATGAATTTTTTATCATTGTGACTTCATAAAAAATGAATATAGTGTTATTGTGAGTTGTTATGTTGGATTATCGTTATCTCATGTTTAAGAATAAATTCACCATTATGTAATTTCCCTCATCTTTTTGAGTGTTGAATACCATAAATAACCTCTCTGCCCTTACAAGATAGGAGTAAGGCTGCGTACACACCATCCTCCAAACTCCACTTATGAATTATGAGACTGCATTGGGTATATTATTATTGTTTTTCTTTCTTTATGTTGAATTTTCCCTATAAATTATTTCATAACATGACTAGCTCAGTCGTTTGTAAGTTACATATAAGAAGGCTACATATACGCTGCATAATTTTCATGTTTTATCAGCCCGAGTTGCATGAATGAGATAAAATATCTTCCATTCTAGAATTGTAACTGAGTTTGGTTGAACAAAAAGCTTGAAAACTCTGATAAACTCATGGTCCTAGATTTCATGAAAAAGCTGAAAAATACCAATGAAAGTAATCAGATTCAAGCAAGGGATAAAATCTTGGGTTTGAATGAAATATGGAGATGTCTGGACTGATAAGTGTCTCCAGATTTGGTTCAAAATTTACTACAGTGGAGCAGTGGCATTGAATTCATAATTTGCATCTAGAGCAACTGAAATGTTATCCAGCTTTAGCACAATCTCAATCAAGTTGATAAGTTTCTCTTTTTTAATCTGCTTTACTTTTATCTTTTATCTTTTCGCGTGTTTGCGCCAAAAAACCTCCTAAAATTTAATTCTTGAAACAATTCATTTCAATTATTTGTTAAAACCTTCTTTGTACCTACCTTCTATGTCCTGAGAATTGGCACCACTTTAAATTTTTTCATGTGCAGAGAATATTGGAGGGTACTTATTTATGATTGTCGCATTCCAGTACTTGTTGATTCTTCATGAGAAAGTACAATCCATTAGAAGCAAAAGGACTTAAATATATTGCCTAAATATACCTAACACTGGTACTTTTGGTGCAAGTATCTTTCCAACAATTATAACTTGGCCAAGAATTGTTATGGCCTTTGGTAAGTGTCTAAAACTTAAATAACTTTTGCATTCTTCCATGGAAATGTCCAATAGTCCAAGTAACCCATTTTTTCGTTTTTATAACCTTGGGTTTTGGGAAACTTACACGCCTCTCGCTTAATTTCATAGAATGCAGACGATAAAAAATCACCTACTATTTTTGCCTTTGTAGAGTGGATTTAGCCAATTCATCCTTTGTAGGAAAATACTAAGTAGCCTTTGATTTTTTCAGAATTTGGCCTATTGGTTGGTAGAGACCAAGCTCAAGTATCTGTATCTTCTGCACTTTGTTCAAATAATGATTCCAGTGTCCTAAATCTTACTGTGTTGTGGGGCATATGTGTCATACTTAAGTGACAAAATATCTCAAGTACTTCAAATACACAAAGTAGTGCAGAATTCTCTTCTTCTACTTTGAAATTGGAGGACTTGAAGAGTAGGCTATTTTCCTTTTCATTATGTGGAGTTAACAAAAAGAAACATTTAAGCAACATATAAGAATCATTAGTTTTATCTCTTCTGTTGGAACTAACAGCTAAAGAAGTCATAACAAACAATCTCACCTATTATATAGCTAGAATTATGTTTCCCTTGAATTGAGAGTCTAATGGCATGATTTTTACATGTTTTCTTGAGAAATTGCAGCTGGTTCTATACCCCATGATTTTAATCCTTGAGAAGTTAATAGTTGAAATGTTTGAAACATTGAAGTATATGAGTATGTTGAGATTTTGAGATAAATCGCTGAAATTTCCAGATTTCTACATGAGTTATGAATCTATGTGCTATGTATTATGCTTTTGATGAGTTTTAACTTGAGATGAATTATGGGTTATTAAGCCCTACTTGAGACTTGAGATTTTATGAAATATTGTTCTATAAGCACCCATGATTTGAGTATTCTGAGATTATTGAGAAATATTTTGACCTAATGGTCATTGAGTTTTGAAATCCACTCTACTACATGAGATTTCATATTTAATTATTGGGTTCGTGGTGAACCATGAGATTATTTCTAAAAGTAGATTTTTACGAGATGAGCACAAATAATCTAAAGGGAGTAGTATTTAGCACCGAGTGGGTAAGTTACTATGGTTTCTTACCCTAAAACTACGTGCCACCGTAGGTTGGGCCTTAGGCCGAGTTTATAATTATTATTGGGCCTAAGGCCGAGTTGAAATTAGGCCCAAGGCCGAGTTTGTTTAGTGATCACTAGACCTAGGTTATACTCCATTGCAAGAGTATGACGCCTCTCCCCACCGTGAGGTCTCTTCCTTAGAAGGACAAAACGTTGGACTCTATATAGCTTGCATGGTTTATATCGGTTATGAGAACCTCCCTTGACATTTAAACTTTGAGATCAGTTACCTCCCTAAACTAAAGTATTTTCCATTGAGATAAGATATTTTCCTTTAAAACTAAAATACTTTCCCTTGATATGAGTATTTTTCCCTAAAGCTTGAAATGAGATATTTTCCTAACGTGAATGAAATGCCTTCAAGTATGTTCCAAAGTTATATGATTTCGAATTCCAAGTATTTGAGTTCAAAAGAGTAATGAGTTCTTGAGCATTGAAGAAGTTTTACTCTCCATGAGACATATGCATGAGTTGAAAGTATTGCTTAAAGTTTCCTTTAGCCTTGAGTAATGAGAATAAGAGAAGAGTACAAATTTCAAAGTTGAAAGTATAATGACTCACAAGATTGTGTTACACGTTCCATTTTACATGATTCATGAGCTTCACATTTTACACTTATTCAAGCCATGTGAGTCATTAATTATTACATGTATGATTTGATAAAGAGTATTTATGTTGTTTTATATAACTGTATGCACCCCCACATACTCAGTACATTCCCAAGTGCTGATCCACATATACGTCTATGTGCTACATTATCTTATAATGTAGTTTTAGGTGCTCAGTCCCAACCTCGTCAGCGATTTTTGAGTACCTCTATCTATATTCCTTCAGTGGTGAGCCCTCGTGGTCTGAAGACCTATATTCAACATCTCTATATTTTGAGAGACTATGTTGTTATTTCCAGTTCATTTCGAGTCAGTTAGGGTCTTGTCCCAACGGCTCTCTAGTTCATGGATTAGTAGAGGCTTTGTCATACTAGTTATCAAATTGTGGTTTAGTTGAGATTTCCGGTATTTCTTGGTCATTTGGACCGAGCATTTTCTTAGTATTTCCTTCCATATGATATGACTATGCTAGTATTTGAATTATTTTATCTTGAAATGAGTGTTATTAGTAGAAACAGGCTCAAAGGGTTAGCTTGGGGCTACTTATATCCTTAAGCACCGTGTGACATCTCGGGAGGTGGTTTTGGGTCGTTACATGCTAGTAGAGGGTGACTCTTTATTCCTTCGAGACTTCATTTTAGTGGATCCACACAACCAGTGTTAGTACCCCTGGCACGGTACTGACACCTTTCCAACTGGGGTAACAGGCTGGATCCTAATTACCTCTTACTTGGGGCATGTTGGTTAGATGATAGGCCCTATAGTCTCAGTCCAGTATTTAGTCCAGAGTTTAGTTTCAGGTTTTCTTGACCACATCATACAATTATTAGCTGTTCAGTATCAGTATTTTAGTATTTTAGTTTACAGACCATTCCAATATCATGTCATATGATTTGTCATATATTCTCAGGTCTTACAACTTTCATGCACACTATAAATTAGTTATCTTATACCATTTTTTCAGTCAGTCATTGTTCATGCATATGAGCCATGCATATCGGCCTAACCTCATTTAGCATACCAGTAGATTTAAAGTACTGACTGCATACTCATTTCTTGCGCTATGATGTCTCATATCATAGGTTCGAACGCTTAGGTTACCAAATGTAGAGAGATATCCCAGTGCACCAACAACATCAGCAGTGGTGAGTCCTCATATTCTTAGAAATAATTATGTTTATTTTAGTATTTTAGTCCCGTAGTTAATTGGATAAAGTTGGGGACTTGTCCCCTAAACTCCACGGTCAGTCAATTAGAGACTTTCGTACACTTTCAGATAGTTAGTCAGTTACTAAATGTTAATAATAGTTTTTATTGTATTGTTTTTGGACTTATTATTTTAGAGATATTTTAAATGTTTAAACCTTATGGCATATCTAGTTTTGTTTTCTACATATGTGTATCCTTTCTTATTATTGTTCAGTGCTTAAAGAACGTACCAGCTCATGGGTTAGCTTGTGGTCACTTGTGACTATAAGCATCTTGGGGCATCTAAGGTGTACTCCCGTGGCATTACAAACTTGGTATCAGAGCCTAAGGTTTTAAAGTGTCCTAGGGAGTCTAAAATCCACGTTGAGTAGAGTCTTGCACATGGGTGTAAAGTGCGCCACACTTATGGATAAGGGACTACAAGATGTTTTAGTAAAATTTTCCCCTCTTTCAATATTCATTTCGTGTGAATGAGCATGGGATCAATTTAAACTTTCTTTCTAATTTACTATTATTTATGTTTATAGAACATGCCTCCTAGAAAGAATAATTGAAGGAGAAATGGGAATCAGTCCGCACCTCCGACTATTCTAGAAGATCTCCTGGACGAGCATGTCTCCCATGCTGAATTCAAAGTTGCATTCACTACCTTAGCTCATTTAGTAGCAGCCAAAATAATCAGCAGGCTGCTATCCCACCCGTTCTAGTGGCTAATAGTGACGCATCTTGGATTCGGGACTTCACCCGAATGAACCCTTTTCTATTTTCAAGATCCAAGTCTATTGAGGATCCTCAGGAGTTCCTTGACATTGTTCTGAAGGTAACTGACACTATGGGTGTGACTTATAGTAAGAGTGTAGAGTTGGGTGCTTACCAGTTTTAGGATATTTCTCACACCTGGTATAAGTAGTGAAAAGGATATAGAGGGGCAGATGCAGGGTTTATTGTATTGGAGAAGTGTCACGACCTGAGCCGGGGCCCTAGCCGTGACGGGCATCCTAAACCATGAAGGCCCCAGTGCTCTTCTAAATCAGGTAATCATGGACAATATTCATATAATAAAGAAAAGATACAGAAATATAAGTCATTATGGAATCATGGTCATGTCTTGAGTTACGAATATCAATACAAGGTAAACCCCTCAACATCTAAACATCATCTATTTTTAGTTTGCAAAATCTCTACAACAAAATAAATTAACAAACTATCTGAATCTGGGACAAGGCCTCGAGTGGTCCTAAACCAAAGTAAGTAACAATTATTTGGAAAGAAATAGGCCTTTCAGAACAAACAAGGGTTACCAACTGCACACTTCTATCTGAATAACTCTACAGCTTAGTAGGACCTCTAGACTGAGCCTCAGACCCTGAAATATAGGGGGTCAATACAATTGTATTGGTACGTAGAGGAATCCAAAATAATGCATATATATATATATATATATATATAATAGATGAGATCAAATCATGAAACATCATGCATGATATAGTTTAAATATATATGAGAAAATCTTTGATAATCATAAAACATTCTTATCAATGAATTTTTATTCTTTGTAATACTTCTGAGTTAGGTGGTACACCCTACAAGTTTACAACCCCATGGTCCATATGGAGTCCACCCTTAACTCGGAGGCCAAGACCCTAACCCAAGTTTGCTGCAAGAGTTGGAGTGTCTAAGTCTGATACGCCACAGGGCACTATGCCAGCGAATAACTCCTTTGGGGGACATAATAACTCGTATCGGCAAAGCATTGTTTTGGGAAATAAGTTGTCTGAACTCGTACCTTCTTTGAGTAACCACCTAACATCTGTTTATGCCTATTTTTAACCTTTTTGAACATGCTTAGTTCTAAGTTACAAAAATGAAAATCTGAATGAACATCTGCAATCTATTCTGATCTGAATTACCATGGAATTATTTGTATTGGTTTCGTCACACCAAGACTTACAAGTAGTATATTTATGCCATTAGGTGCGATGTATGATTATTTTATTCTAAACAATGCTCAGGCCACTTGAACATGCATATAGTATAAGAAAATTCATATTTCAAATCATAAGTCAAAATCATACATAGATTTTCCATTCATTCAACAATTTCAATAAGTGGTGGCCAAATTCTGAAAACATTCTTGAAAATCCCTTCATTTATCATTTTCAGCATATAAATCATAATAATATTCCTCTCTCAAATTATTAATCATCATAAATTCACTTAAGACAATGAGTCTCTTGATCCCTTCTTTAGATCATGCAATTTAGGATTTCATAACTTGTAAATCAAGTAGTAATACAATGGGAGAGGGAAAAGATTATATAATTCATGCTCTCAATTCATGTTTCAAGGCTTCAATCCAATCATACATATATACTAGCCAAATCACATTCAAGGGAAGACCTAAAGATCAAAACAATATTATCAAGGGATTCAAAAACATGATTATAATTTGTAAATCCAAAACCCTTTTTGTAGGTTCATGATTTCCAAACATTTGTTTATCATTAAAACTATTTCACCATGCCCATATGGTTTCAGGAAAACTCTGCGTACCTTAGATTATTTAGTTTGAATAATGTAACCTATATATTGACTCTTTCCTTGAAGATCTTCACTTAGGAGGGTGAATTCTAGATCTATAGTAGGGAAGGAAACTTGAATTTTGTTGTTGGACTTTTTGAGAGAAAGATTGAATAAAAGGGGCAATTTATGCTTCTTGGGCTGAAATCGTATGTTATAGATGAATTTTGGGTGAGGGGAAGTGACAAAATGCCCTTAGACCCACTAAGAACTGAAATAATACGTACAATAGCTTTAAATTTGCGGCAGGTTTCGTGTCAGAACGCAGTCGACGCGTCGCGTCAAGATCGCATCGGCTTACTACCTCACACAAAAAATGTCTTAACTTTTCTCTCGGTTATCTAATTTTGGCAAAATTGGTATCGGTAGAAAGCTAATTATATTATCTACAATTTGGTTGGTCTTGATCTATGAAATTATCTGTGTATCAAAAGTTATACATGTTCAAATTAGACCCTTGTAGAATCGAATATCCATTTTTTGATGAATGAGAGGTTCTTAGCTTAACTTTGCTCTAAGCCATTACTATGAACCATTTTCACCTCATGATCACTTCATATACTAGGCGAAATATAAGGACACATGAATCTAAATATAAACTATGGAGTTAGAGCTTACACACGTAGGGACAACGATTCAATTTCTAGCTCAAAAATGCGGGGCATTACATTATCTCCCCCTTGGGAAAATTTGTCCCCGAATGATACGTAGGAACTTTAGAGGATCTAAAAGGGTATAATAAAGAACATAATCCTTCATTGAATAAATTTTCTTCAACAAAACATACAAAACCATCAAACAAGTTTCGTGATAAACCAGAGTGAAATATGTAAGCACGAAACATGGTATAATCAGACTTTACTTAGGGATGATTTTGCACATGGGTTCTATGAGTCCTAATCATTACAATATAAGGCAGGGGTTTATTTGATAATCATAGACCTGATTTATATTGGTACTAATCATGAACTAATATTTCATGGAAGATAGGGATAGAAGCATTCTCCACCTTTTATGATGCAACAAATAGACTTAGCTTAAAGGCACCACTCAACTATGCCCCAACATTAAATAACATATTTCATCCTTTCCATCTTACAATTATCTTGTCACACATCTAACCACAAGAGTTTGACTCTGTCTACTTCGTACTACTATGTTGAAGACTAACTTGGAGTTAAACCTGCTAAATTGAGCTACGGGGACCTATACTTTACATCCCTTTAAGAAAACTTCTTCACCTTATCACTACCATCAAACACACTTGAGATTTAATTTAGAGAGTATTAACCACATAGCGTATAGGTTTGTGTTCTCTGCAACCACAACATTCAAGCCTAATCATTACTACACCAACTATATGGATCTCCCCACTAAGACGAATAATTTAAACCACACAACAAATATTTTTGCCTCATTCATCCATCTTAGCTTTTTCACACAAAAAAAGTTCATCTCCTTCTTTTCACTTTTTTCTATAACGTTAGCTCAAGAATTCACATTATTTTTTTTTATTTTCACCTTCAAGAATATCTACTCCTCTACCTAATACACCACCATGCTTCCACAGCCACCATCATACTATCATACGGAGTGTCGGTAAGGGACCCCGAGCATAAATGTCATGAATGGAACTAAAACTATTAAACAATAACTTATACTTATTGGACTACTCAAAGGAGGAACATGAAATGAAGATATGATAAAATAAACACGAAGTGCTCCATATACCAAGAGTCTGGATCATAAGTAGAGAGTCGTTTGGAGGAAATACAATACATTATGAATTCTTAGGATAAAGCACAGTGAGAAAACATTGGTGCATATATCAGGATAAAATGAGGGAAAGAGACTGAATTACCCTCATAGACCCAAAAATTAGTAATACAAACTGGGCACCCAACGCACCAACCAACGCGATACGTCAATATCGCATCGGACCACTACTTCATCGATGCGGCACATCGACTTAGTATCACGCCACTCTTTCCAACATCCAAACACATCTCTAATATTGTCCGAAAAATCCAAAACTTTCCTGAGACACCCCGTTTACACCCCTGATCATGAATCAACTCAAAAATTTACGTTTCATAGTTGGGAAGATCAATTTGAAAATCATGAAAGTTAAGAGCTCATAAATACGTCTAAGTTTTTTTATCAATTAGAAAAGTTTTGAGGTAGTCAGATCTCCATACATGCATCTAAGAGTGGTATTGAGTCGAGAATGGTACCGGGTGTTACGTTACAACTAAGACAAAGATTGTCACTTGAAGCGATTGCTCCTTATCTAAAAACTGAGATTTGCCATGATTTTTGCATAAACTTTATCACTTTGGCTAGACCCAACATAGAATGAATCGGTGACATATAGAAATATGTTTTCTTAGGACCAAGCATGCTGAGAGACATAGATTTTCATGGATCACGAACAACATAACATATGGCTTGAATATATGAAAGACTTGATTACTAAAAGACATACTTTCTTCTACTTTGGAGGTCAGATCATAAACATAAGTCCATAGAGAACTCGAACCATAGGCATAGGCATGACTTTAACATATGACGTAGAACAGTAGTAGAATAATCTCTAAAATGGAAGAAGGAGGAGTATGATTGAGTAGGAATAGATTTATCATGACTCCTTCCCGCAACTTACCATATTTTGAAAAATTTGGGAAGTAACTTAATTCCTCATCTCCCCCTTGATAAAAGTCATCAACCTACACTTACAAACATATCCCATTATCAAATCTGTAGCCACAACTCTCAACATAAAAGAAATATCACAACATACTTAAACTATAAACTCTCCCTAAAGAACTATACTCTAAAGGCCTCACTTTTTGGAATCGCTACTCTTAACTTTTTCTAGCCTCTATAGCCATCACTTTACAACTCCCCCTCTCATGAGCGTATGCATCCATACTTCTCATCACAAAAAGGGTATTAGTATATACATGAACAAAAACTCCCCTCAATAATTCCTAATACAAAGACACTAAATTCTTTCTAGGACATTCCCCTTTAGGGACTCTAATCGGAATTTCCTCTAAACCCTAAGGTCATCAACTTATGACTACCATTATCATGGGTATAGTCACCCATACTAGTGAACACTTAATACTCTATATTTAATTCCTTAGAATACTATCATTACACATCTAATCACATAACCTACAGCTTATCAAAATTTGTAAAACATTACAAAAGGCACATATTACCTACCTACATTTCCATAATTTAACTTTAAATAATGCTATACAACGACTCCCCAGACTTCTCTATACTACATGGTTCGAGAATAAGAAAAAGGTACTCGTGACACTCATACGCATCTCACCTCATCTAGAAACATGCTACTTTGTGGTTCAACTTATTCCTATATACTCACGTTCTTATCCACTTAATGATTCAACCACAACTCAGTGTTTTACTATTGTTCTTATGTACGCATATACATCGCAACTTCCCATTCATTATTCCACAAGTCTCAAACCTAGGCTATTGCACACCTCACACCAAGTCTACAAGTTCATTCCCTCTAGATACACATCATTTGTCTTAAGCTACTTATTCTTATCACCACACTTCACATCTAATGTTCAAGCTTACTATCTATCATCAATTGATATACTACCGGTAAAGCATGTCAGATATCATACTAGCCCATTAAATTGAGAAATCAACCCAAATATTTTACTTTATTTAACTACCACCTACATTCACAACTCTCCATAACATTGCTATTACAATTCAAAATAAACTACATACCTTCTCATGTGAAGTACTATTTACTACTACATAAGGAAAAAGATCATCAAAGGGGTAAAGTCACACGATAGGATTAGTAGATCTTAATCTTATAATATAACCCATTTCAATCCTACCAACATATTCTAATTTCTCACATCTTACTTACTTACCTAATCATACATCACTACTACCTTCAAGATTCCATATACAAAGTTGAATTTCTACCCATAACTTATTGACTTGTCTGCCCCTTTCCATTCATAGCCTATGAACGATTTCTACAACCACCATAACTATCTATTCTGAAATCCTTTCCTATTTGAAATAAATAATAATCATAGCCAAACACTTTCTTCATAGACTACCATAAAATCTACAAATATTTCTACCATATTAGTCTATCAATATACAATGGAAACCCACTCCTCAATCCATGATTACACAACTAAAACTATTTATTTATGCATATATCACCCTCACTCTGACTGCTAACCTTGTGACTTTATGTCTCCAACTTCTGGACCATCTTACTACCAATAGGTTATGACACTTTAACATACACTACTACTTGGGTGGAAATACAGTTCCAACATTCTTCTACATATCATTATCCTTAAACATGGTATCCGTAACAAGAATTTTATAAAAGGAGATTGAATACACTCCATACTTTAGGATCAACTGCACAACTGATGCAGATAGGGGTATATGCTTAAATTAACACTTTAGAGAACTCATGGACTCCTCTGAAGTTATTATGCAGTTTCATAACTTTATGTACAACTCAATTAGAGAAAATCACATCGCTGAGGGAGCTAGGCACTTGGACTTGTAATGCCTCAACAATGAGGCATGACCCATGAAATTAGAGTAAGGAAGTAATTTGTATAAATTTATTATGGACGATGCTATAGCACGAACTAGAGTATGAAAGAATAAGAATAACTCCTAAATGCCCGGTAGCCTTCTGATTATAAGTGTGGTGCACAACACACCAATAAGCAAGACTCTACTAGACATAATTTTGTAGATACCCCTGGGACATAAACCATTCTATGATACCAAGCTTGTCACGACCCGAGTTGGGGCCCTAGTTGTGACAGGTATCTCAAACCATGAAGGCCTGGTCTCTCTTATAAATCTGGTAATTATGCACAATATTCATATAATAAAGAAATGATGTAGAAATATACGTCATTATGAAATAATGGTCATGTCCTGAGTTACGAATTTCAATACAAGGGAAACCCCTTAACATCAAAACATCATCTATTTTCATTCTGCAAAATCTCTAGTACAAAACAAATTAACAAATTGTTTGAATCTTGGAAAAGGCCCCCAGTGGACCTAAACCAAAGTATGTCTAAAAAAAATAGGCCTTCTGGAACAAAAAAGGCTCACCAACTGCACACTTCTGTTTGAATAACTCTACGGCTTAGCAGGACCTTAAGACTGATCCTCAAACCCTGAAATATAAGGGGTCAATACAATTGTGCTGGTACGGAGAGCAATCATAAATAATATATTTATATGTATAAAAAGATAAGAGTAAATCATGAAACCTCATGCTATAGTTTAAAAATGCATGGGCATGTCTTTGATAGTCATAAAACATTCTTGTTAATGCATTTCTATTCTTTTTATTACTTTTGAGTTAGGTGGTACACCCTACAAGTCTACAACCTCACAGGCCATATGGAGTCCACCCTTAACTCGGTGGCCAATCCCCCAACCGAAGTTTGCCATAAGAGTTGGAGTGTCTGAGTCTTATACACCATAGGGTACTATACTAATGTATAATCCCTCTATGGGACAGTATAAAAAAACATGGTTTTGGGAAATGACTTATTTGAACTCATGCCTTCTTCGGGTAACCACCTAACATCTCTTTATGCCCATTTTTAACCTTTTTTGAACATGCTTAGTTCTAAGTTCAAAATCTAAAAATCTGAATGCACATCTCCATTCTATTCTGAATTACCATGGCATTATCTATATTGGTGTCATCACACCAAGACTTGCAAGTCATATATTTATGCCATAAGGTACCATGTATGATTATTTCATACTAATCAATGTTCAGGCCACTTGAACATGCATATAGTATAAGAAAATTCATATTTCAATAAGTGGTGGCCAATTTCTCAAAACATTCCTAAAAATACCTTTATTTATTATTTTCATCATGTAAATCATAATAATATTCCTCTCTCCAATTCTTAATCATCATAAAATTCATGTAAGACAATGATGATCTTGACCCCTTTCTTAGATCATGCAATTTAGGATTTCATAACTTGTAAATCAAGTAGTAACATAATGAGAGACGGAAAATATTTGATAATTCATGCTCTCAATTAATGTTTTAAGGCTTCAACACAATCATACATATATACTAGTCTAATCACTCTCAAGTGAAGGCCTAAAGAGCAAAGCAATATTATCAAGAGCTTCAAAAACATGATTATAATTTGTAAATCCAAAACCCTTTTTGTAAGTTCATGATTTCCAAACCTTTGTTCATCATTAAAACAATTTCACCATGCCCATGTAGTTTTAGGAAAACCCCATGTATCTTTGATTATTTAGTTTGAAAGATGGAACCTGGATCTTGACTCTTTCCTTGAATATCTTCACTTAGGAGGGTAAATTCTTGATCTTTGGAAGGGAAGGAAACTTGAATTTTGTTCTTGGAGTTTTTGAGAGAAAGATTGAATAAAAAGGGAAATTTATGCTTCTTAGGCTGAAATCGTATGTTATAGATGGATTTTGGGTGAGGGGAAGTGACCAAAATCCCCCTAGACCCATTAGGAACTGAAATAAAGAATAAAAAAATTTAAATTTGTGTCAGGCTTCCTGTTGGGGCGCAATCGATGCGACACATCCAGATTACACCGGCTTACTGCCTCACAGAAAATATCATATCTTTTTGCTCGGTTATCTGATTTTGGCAAAATAGGTATATTTGGAAAGCTAATTCAATTATCTACAATTTGGTGGGTCTAGATCTGCAAAATTATATGTGTATAAAATATTATACATGTTCAAAGTAGACCCTTATAGAATCGAATATCTAATTTTAGATGAATGAGAGGTTCTTAGCTTAACTATGCTCTAGGCCATTTCTACGAACATTTTTCACCTCATGATCACTTCATAAACTAGGAGAAAGATCATGAAATATGAATCTAAATATAAATCATGGAATTAGATATTTCACACATAGGGATGATGATTCAATTCCTAGCTCAAAATTTTTAGTCGTTAGAAAGAGTTTTCGATAACCCTTTTAGAAAGGATCATTCCATTGGAGTTAAGGGAATCTAAAGTGCAGGAGTTTATCAATTTGAGGCAGGGGAACATCAGTGTGAAGGAGTACTCTCTTAAGTTTCCTCGGCTACCTAGGTATGCTCCTAATGTGGTGTCTGATGACAGGTCTAGGATGGGTAAGTTTGTATCTAATATAGCTGATAGTGTGGTCAAGGAGTATAGGACCATGATGTTGATTAATTTTATGGACTTGTATAGTTTGATGGTCCATTCTTAATAGATTAAGGAGTAGAAGTTTAAGAAAAGAGAGAGAGAATAAGAGAGCCAAAACAGGTAGATTCAATTTTCTTCAGTTGAGGTAGGAGGGTGGTAACCATCCTTAATTTTGTTAGAAATCTTCAGTCCCAACTCTATCATTAGCTAGTATGCCAGCACCGATGTTTAGAAATTATAATTAGGATAGGGCATGGGTCCTAAGCCCTTAAGGTAGTGTGAACAATGGTTGAACAAATCCTTTTTGCCAAAAATACAGTAGGAACCATCAGGGTATGTATAGACCAAAAAGTGATGTATTCTATGTGTGTGGAAAGCCAGGAAACAGGGTCAGGGATTGCCCACAGGCTGGTCAGAAAGGTCAGTGCAGTCGTCCCCCAGTTTCATCAGGTCACTCGACTCAGCAGGGTGCCGCTTCTAGCTCAACCAGTGATCAGCGCCCAAATAAATTGTATGCACTTCTGTGAAAATTCTCCTAATATGGTTACTAATACATTGCAGGTCTTTCATTTATATATTTAAACTTTTTTAGATCTCATAGCTTCTTTTTCTTTTGTAACTCCTTACATAGCTGTTGATTTTGGTGTCAGTCCTGAGAATTTTATAGAATTGTTTTAGTGTCTACCCTAGTTAGTATCTTTATTGTAGCTAGGAAGGTATACAGGAACTGTCCGATCACAATATCCCAGAATGTAACTTCAGTTGATATTGTGGAGTTAGAGATGTCAGATTTTGACATTATTCCTGGCATGGATTGGATCCATTAATGCTATACTTCAGTTAATTGTAGAAATAGAGTTGTACATTTTTAGTTAATGAATGAAACAATCCTCAAAATGGAGGGATAGTACATCAGTAATTAGGGGTCAACTTGTTTCGTACCTTAGAGCGAGAAAAATGATATCCAAGGGGTGTGTCTTCCATCTTATTTGGGTAAAAGATTCTAGTTTGGAGACTCCCAGTCTCGAGTAAGTTTCAGTAGTGAGGAAATTTCCAAATGTATTTCCCGAAGATCTTCTCGGAGTTCCTCCCGAAAGGGAAATTGACTTCAAAATAGATCTCCTTTAAGATACCCATCCTATCTCTATTCTTCCCTACAAAATGGCTCCAGTAACGCTTAAAGAGTTAAAAGAATAGTTGAAATATCTCTTAGATAAGGGATTCATCAGGCCCAGTGTTTCCCCATGGGGTGCTCCAATACTTTTCGTGCAAAATAAAGTCAGTTCTCTTAGAATGTGCATCGAATACCATTAGTTGAACAAAGTCACCATAAAGAATAAGTTCCCACTCCTCAGAATTAATGACTTGTTTGACAAACTTCAGGATGCCAATTATTTCTCTAAGATAGACCTTAGATCCAGCTATCATCAGTTCAGAGTAAAAGAATATGACATTTCGAAAATAGATTTCAGAACTATGTATGGTCACTTTGAATTCCTAGCCATGTCCTTTGGTCTAACAAATGCCCCAGCAACTTTGATGGACTTTATGAACCTAGTTTTCAAGAAGTTCTTAGACGTGTTCTTCATTGTCTTTATTGGTGATATTCTTGTCAATTCCCGTACTAAAAATGATCATGCAGACCACCTCAAAATAGTATTATAGACTCTTAGAGCCCATTAGTTGTTTGCTAAATTTAGTAAGTGAGAGTTTTGGATAAGATCAATAGTTTCCCTTGGCCATATTATTTTTGGTGATGGTATTAGAGTTGATCCTCAAAAGATCGAAGTAGTGAGGAACTTGCCCAGACCCATTTCTCTATAAGATATCTAGAGTTTCTTGGGTTGGGTTGGCTATTATAGACGGTTTATTGAAGGGTTTTCTTTTATTGCATGCCCCATGTCCATATTGACTCAAAAGAAAGTCAAGTTTCAGTGGTCAGATTCATGTGAGAAGAGTTTTCAGGAGTTAAAGGTTTGACTCACCTTAGCCCCAGTTTTGACCATGATAGATGGTTTAGATGGGTTTGTTGTTTACTATGATGCTTTTAGAGTTGGTTTGGGTTATGTTCTGATGTAGAGAGGTAAGGTCAAAACCTATGCCATTAGAAATCTTAAGCCCCATGAGAAGAATGATTCTACTCATGATCTTAAGTTAGCAGCCATTATGTTTTCCTTGAAAAATTAGAGGCATTATTTATATGGGGTGCATGTTGATGTGTTCACGGACCACAAGAGTTTGCAGTATGTGTTTTCGCAAAGAGAGTTAAATCTTTATCAGAGAAGGTGGTTAGAATTATTAAAAGATTATGATAAAAGTGTTTTGTATCATCCTGGTAAGGACAATATAGGGGGAAATTCCCTTAATAGATTGTCTATGGGTAGTGTGGCTCATGTTGAGAATGATAAGAAGAAGTTGGTTTATGATGTTCATCAGTTGGCTAGATTAGGCATTCATTTGGTTGAATCAGTTGAGGGTTGTTTATGGTCTTAGAATAATTTGGAATCTTCTCTAGTTGCAAAGGATAAAGAAAAGCAAGATAGGGATCCCAGTCTAGTTAAGTCAAAAAAGTCAGTCTAAGATCAGAATATAGAGGTTTTCTCCTAAGGGGGAGATGGTGTGTTGCATTGCCAGGGTAAACTGTGTGTTCTATGCGTGGATAGTTAGAGATAGAAAATTCTTACAGAAGCACATGGTGTACGTTACTCTATTCATCTTGGAGCTACTAAGATATACCGTAATTTTTGAAAAATCTATTGGTGGAGCGGTATGAAAAGGAATATTACAGTGTTTTTAGCCAAGTATGCTAATTTTCAGTAGGTTAAGGTTGAGCACCAAAGGCCTAGTGTCAATATGTAGGAGTTCATTATCCCCACATATATGTGGGAAGAGGTAAATATGGTTCTGTGATATGGTTGCCTCGTTCACATCACCAACATGATTCAATTAGGGTTATTACAGACAGAATTACCAAATCATCCCATTTAATACTAGTTTATACTTCTTATTCAACCAAGGATTATGCCAAGTCTATATTATAGAGTTGTTTAGATTGGATGTAGTCTCGTTGTCCATTATTTCATATAGAGGAAGTTACTTACCTCTCATTTTTGGAAGGCTTTTCAAAAGGGACTTGGTACCCAATTTCATCTCAGTACAACCTTTCACCCTCAGAGAGATGGTCAGGCAGAGAGGGCCATTCATACCTTAGAGGACATGTTGAGATCTTGTGTTATCAAAATTAAGTGTACTTGGGATGATCACATGTCATTGAATGAGTTTTCTTAGAATAACAATTATCATTCCAGTATTCAGATTGCTCTATTTGAGGCCCTTTATGGAAGGAGATATTGATCTCCTATTTCTTGGTTTTAGATAGGTGAGACCACATTGATAGGGCCAGATTCAGTATTATATGTATTAGAGAAAGTTCATATAATCAGAGAAAGGCATAAGATAGCCCAAAGCTGATAGAAATCCTATGCAGATGTGAGAAGGAGAGATCTTGATTTTGAGGTTGACGACTTTGTTTATTTGAGAATCTCTCCCATAAAGGCAGTGAAGTGGTTTGACAAAAAGAAGAAGCTCAGTCCCCGATATAAGGGCCCTTACAGGATATTGAGCTACTTTGGAAATGTAGCTTATGAGCTTGAGTTCCCTGCAGATTTGGTTTCAGTGCACCCAGTGTTCCATGTTTCTTTATTAAAGAAGTGTATTAACGATCCAGCTATTGTTGTTCCTTTAGAGAGATTAGATGTTTAGAACAACCTTTATTATGAAGAACTCCTAGTTTAAATCCTTGATCGTCAGATTCATAAACTAAGGAACAAAGAAGTTTCTTTGGTCAAAGTTGGCAAAATCAGTTCGTACAGAGAGCCACCTGGGAAGAAGAAGTAGATACGCGAACCAAGTATCCTCACCTTTTCTCCACAAACTCAGAATCAACTCAAGGTAATAGTTTTCATTAGATTTCCTCTTTTCTATTCTCAATTCCTGCCATATAATCATATTCATGTCATTGTAAGTATTCAAGAATTAGTTTAGTCAGTCATCATGTTTCAGACTCAGTCTTGTAATCATGTTTTCAGTTATGCATGTTCATTATACGAATTTAGTTCCCTCAGTATTCTTAGCTTAGTTAGTCTCAGTCGAGGATGATTGTTTCCAATGATGAGATATTGCAATATCTCGTAATTGTCTTAGCTCAATTTTGCCCATAGTGCATGTACAAGAGGCTTATAACCCAAAAATTTAGCTAAGTGTTAGAGACTTTGTTTTTTTCGGCCTCTTAACTTTGATAATTTTTAAAGTGACCTTCCCGACCCCGATACGTAAGTTTGTGAGTTGATTCATGTTCAGTGGTATAAAGAGCATGTCTCGGGGAAGTTTCAGATTTTTTGGACGAGGATTGAGGAAAGTTTGGATTTCAATTCAAGAACCGCACCAGAATAGTGGCGTGTCGCGATGGGTTTAATGATGGAAGGCTCATCGCATCTTGGTGAATGCTTAATCTGCATTCTAGTTACAAATTTAAATCCCATAGTGGCCGTCTGGTCTTTTTCTATTACCCCAATCTGTAAAAAACATGGGATTTATAATCAGTTAAGACATTATATTCCCTATTTCAACAATTCCTCCTTAAAATAAAACCCAAACCACACCAAAATTCTTCAAGTTCAACCATTATTCCTTCAAGAAAACTCAAGAATTCATGCTTCACCACATAAGAACCATCAAGAAAATTAATTCCCTTGCAAGATTTAAGTCTTAAGGTATGTTAGATTTTCATCCATGGGCCTTTTTATCCATTGGAGTCCAAGAACCTATTTTTATGTTTTAAAATATTAATTTACATGTTTACAATGAGTTATTTTTATGAAGCTTTTGGAAATTTCAGTTATGCATAATGATGACAATTGTTTTTAGTTGGAAAGTATCCCTTACATGTTTGAAGCATGAAATTCCATGTCAAATCCCCATTATATGGTTTAAGTGTTATGATTTTGTTATTCCCATATGTTTAAACCATTCCCATGCCTACGTTCATGAATTTAAAGTGTTTGATGAAATGCCTAAGAGATGAATTTAGAGCAATGACTACTTATTATATATTTGAAACTTCGGTAAGCTTCTACTCTTGACATAATCAAGTCCCGGGGTTATGAATACCTAAAATTTAGCTTTTATACTTTGCCTTAGTACTTTTAGAATGGTTTTCAGGCATATATGAGTATTATCAGTTCAATCAGTTATCCTATAAGTTAAGTTTTGATCAGTTCAGTAATCCGAGTCAATTTAGTTGGGAGTAGGATTTAGCACCGAGTGAACCTAGGGCTGAGAGCTCACCTTTCCGTTAAGGGTGTGACCTTTAGTAGTAATAAATGATTTCCAGAACTATGTAACAAGCATAGGTTAGAGATGTTAACCTTCCAATTGAGGGTTGACACATATATCACCAGAGCACCTACCAGTAGTGGGTGACTCTTTAGTCATTAAGGATTTCATTTTAGTGGATCCACACACCCAGTGTTAGTACCCATGGAACGGTACTGACACCCTTCCAACTGGGGTCATAGGTTTGACCCCAATTAACTCTTAATTGGTTCATGTCCATTGGATGATAGCTCCCACAGTCTTAGTCCAGTATTCAGTTCAGAGTCCATTTTCATGTTTGCTTGACCACAACACATAGTTATTAGTTGTTCAGTATCAGTATTCTATTATTTCAAGTTACAGACCATTCTAGTATCATGTCATATGCTTGGTCAGGCCTTCTCAGATCTTACAACTTTCATGTATACTATAAATAAGTTATCTCATGCAATTCATTCAGTCAGTTATTATTCATCATATGAGCCATGTATATAAGCCTAACTTCATTTAGCATACCAGTATATTCAAAGTACTGATTGCATACTCTTTTTTTGCGCTATGATGTCTCATATCATAGGTTTGAATTCTCAGGTTCCCAGCCTCACGTAAACATCCCAGCGCACCAGCAGCAATAGCAGTGGTGAGTTCTCATATTCTGAGGACCGATTATCTTTATTTTAGTATTTCAGTTCAGTAGTCAGTCGGAGTTAGTTGGGGACTTATCCCATCAATTCCACAGTCAGTCAGTTAGACTTTCAGATACTTTCAGATAGTTAGTTTGTTATCAGATATTATTGACAATCTTTATAGTTTTTTTCTTGGTCTTATTATTTCAGACATATTTTAAATGTTTAGACCTTATATCATATCCAGCTTTGTTTTCCGCATATGTGTATCCTTTATTATCAATTTTTTTGGTATTCACAGCAGGTACCAACTCATAAGTTAGCTTGTGGTCACTTGTGACTGTAAGAACTGTATGGCATCCAGTGTGTACTCCTAGGGAATTACAGAGAGGTGTACCATCAGTACATTGAATGTACTCAGCAAGTGAGATATGCACTACATTATGTAACCTAAGAATGCTAAAAATAATATGAGGAGATGAAAATGAACTAAAAACTATAGACTGATACAATAACCCAATAATAATCATAAAACAATATAATATACTAAAATAACTGAATATAAGATCGTGTGAGGTAGGAAATAGAACTATGGGAGCTACTATTAATCGACATACCCTGTCTGAGATAAATAGGGACCTATTAGTATTCCAAGTTGGATAGGTGTTCAGTATCTTGCTAAGGTTACGAACACTTGTTGATATAGATCTACTAATCTAATTTCCAAAGGACTATATAGTCAACCTATGGTTACGACATAGTTTTGGGACTTGATCTAAATCTGTGTCCTCTAGATGCTAAGTACTACTCTCAGCTAAAAAAAAACTAATATACTTAAATAGTCAACAATATTAATATTCTAAAATTGAAAGTCAACTACTTTATAAAAAAGAATTCTAAATCATGAAGATCGAAAGAGTGAGTTTTCAACTGCCAATGCGTGATATCCTAGGTCATCGGGTGTTCATAAACCTCTATCTTAGATGAAAACATATATTATGATAATTTCATAAATGGAGTAAATGTAAAAAAATGTAATAACTCCACTCCAAAATCATAGATTTCATAATATAATTAGTATTTTTATCATGAACATGTAATGGTACTGCAATTCATTGTAAAACATGGATTATATTTCATTTACGCCAAGGGACTAAGATATTAAGGAATTTACAACATTCATAAATCCTATGCTTTTGAGAATTGAGTTAAATTTGGTACTCAATTGGTGAAATGAAACCCATTGATGAAATCCCATATACCAGGAGATGATAACCTTAAAGAAATCTTTTAAATTTGAAGCCTGAAGAAGATGAACCCTAGCTCTGCTATGGGAAAAGAAATCACATCTATTCTCTGTGTTAAAGCTTAGAGTCGGATGTTTTTCTGAGTAACTAGGCCTTAGTTTAAAAATTAACCTAAATAATCAACCTTGAAATAACTTAGATGAGGTACATTTGAAGTAAAAATTGTTAGAAAAGACTGACATGCCCTTTTAAGTTCATAACTAAAAAAGCTGCATAGTTAGTCGTACAAACCATTCCACTATCATGGTATCCACTAAAGATCGTGGGTAGTGCTCATTATTGTGAGACTAAATTGGATGTTTCCTGAACATGATAAGATAAGACATGGTATGATGATGGGATCCAGTCATGATTGTTCCTTGATTCATATCTTGGAAGTTCTAATTAGATAACCTTCAGGACTCATGATAATACCTAATATCATGGTTTCAAGGAATGGTTGTAGTGTTTTTCCATTGTTGGAAGGTATACTTGTCAAGTTTCCTAATTTTAGGACTTTTTTTAACTAGATGAGACCATTGTATGGTTGTATACTGTAACCATGGTCGTGGTTTGATTTTTGATATTTCATTATTGGACAGTGGTTCACAAAAATTACAATAATCTTTTACTCCGATATCGAATTAAGACAAAACTAGATGTGTTAAATAGAAAAATTAAAATATATATCATTTGGCATGTACTGAGATTAAAAATACTTTAGAATCTAGGAGTTATTCCCATTTGAAGTTGGTTATATCAAGATTCTTCTAAAAAAAATAATCAGTATGGATGGTTTTGAGTTGGCCATGAGCTTGGATTTACTTGAGGCCCTAATAAATGTTTAAATCATGAAACATAGATCCTACATGTACTTTAATCATGGTTCTTATCTTAGCTTGAATTTTTAGTGTGTTATAGCTATGAATTTTAACCCTGGGATATGTTCTAAAAACTAGATAAATTACATCGACCTATTCTTGCATTTCACTACTGGGACAACAACAACAACAACAACAACAACAGAACAACAAACCTAGTGTATTCCCACACAGTGGGATCTGGGGAGAGTAAGATGTACACAGTCCATACCACTACCTCTGGAGAAGTAGCAAGGCTGTTTTTGATAAACCCCCGCCTCAAGACAAAGAATAATAAACAAATTCATAATAAAAACATGAAACAAGATGGCACAATAGATATAATACACCCACACAGTAATACCCTACACTAACGTACCAAAGGTACCCCCACATACACTAACCTTCTATCCTAATTTATGTCCTCTATACCTTCTTATCTAGGGTCATGTACTCGATAAGCTATAATTGCTCCATGTCATGTCTAATCACCTCTCTCCAATATTCTTTCGGCCTACCCCTACCCCGCCTAAAACTATCCAAATCTAGCCTCTCACACAAATAAACTGGGGCTTTCATGCTCCTCCTCATCACATGCCCAAACTATCTCAGTCGAACTTTCTACATCTTGTACTCTACCGAAGCCACTCCAACATTCCTACGAACAGTCTCATTCCTAATCATATCACCCCTAGTAATTGGTATCAACCCATGTTAGTCCTTGAACCATGGGATACTACCCATAAGTATATAGATTCACTTTTCTTTGTTTATTTAATCATTGATATTGTTATTTTGGTGGTCTTAACATTGTTGAGATTTTGAACTATAGATATGTTAACAACATACTTGGGGCAGTAAACATGACAGAAAAAACAAATGTGTCACAACCTAATTTACAAAACATGATGGCACCTACTTTAGTCCACTAGGTAATCCAAACTGTAGCTCGAATCTAAAAGAAATGGGCTAATTTGGCGGAAAAGGGGCATAAAAGACAAAAATTTGCAAGTAAGGACTTACAACAACAATTCAAGTAATAAAAATTTTCAAAAAGATAGATAAAATAATAAAAACATACCACAACCTAGTAGTATCGGTACAAGAGCCACTAGAAAAAGGAGCATATATGATGTAATTCTCAATATACATCATTCTTGAATAATGATAGACTAAGGAAAAATAAAAGGAGGAAAGGGTAACTCCATCTCCAACTGCTCACCCTACCTCTCAGCTCTAACCAACATAATTGTAATATCAGCAGCGGTGACTAGTGCTCAAAGCTGCACCACAAAGGTACAAAATTATAGTATGAGTATCAAAGCCATGGGTACTCAGTAGACATCATTGGCTGAATGAACTAAATCATAATATATGTACCATAAAATGCAAGATAAATAATCAAAATAGATATTATATGGAAGAAATCATAATTAATACTACAAGACTTGCACCCATAAGCCAGTAAGTGTAGAAAAGTAAATAACCAAATGTAGGCCTCTATAAACCTGGAGGGTACAATCGAAAAAAGTAAATAACTGAAATTTCATTAGTTAACCATATCTCAAGCCATAATCGTGAATCAATCAATATCTTGAAATACCATAAACGAACTCTCAATGAAAAAATCGAATAGATACTCAATATCAATAAATCATCTGACTTGAACCAGAACTTATATCATCAATTGCTGGACTCAAATCAAAACTCAATATCAATAAATCACTGGACTCAGTCCGAAGCTAGCACCAATTCCGAAGAACTAAACTAGAACCAATTCCGAATAACCAAAATAGAATACACATCAAGAATGTAGTCTCTTCAAACTTTAAAAGATGAAATTTAAGGATATAATATGCCCAATAATTCTTTAAGGAGCTAACAAGAGTCTTGGCTTAAGGTGGGTTGGATGGGCCCACTTCTAATCCTCAAAATCCATTCTAAGACAAAATCTATCCCAAACTAGTCTAAGGTATCTAATTTTATTTCTAGATGTTAAATTAGACACAATTATCCCTAAGATAAAATATTTACCTAAAGAATGAGTAACTAAAACAATTACTCAAAATTTATAGTTCCTTTAGAGGCTAAATATTTCTATAATAATAACTATATTTCCAAGACCTAATTACCAATCCATATCTAGATTAATATCATAATTATACACGAATTATCTCAATCTGTGATGAAGGAAAACCTAGTCTATCTGGGCACCATAGAAAATCCCAAAGAAATTTGCTAAGTAGTCTATTTTCCTTTTCTAGAATATTACACAAGATGCCACACTATCAAAATCATAATCTACTCATTAATAAAAGAACAACAATACCCATATTAAACTTTTGTACTTCGGATAAAAAATTACATAAAAATCCCATATGTGGTCTACTTATGGAATCACACTTTTGAAACCAACAACACGTTACTCTATGCTTAAGGAATATTTACCCTCAAGAATGGGTAAATTCCTAACTCAAATGGTATTACAATAAACCCACAAATATTCTATGGATTTTTTAAAATAATAGAGAAATTAAACATGGATTTGATAAAATCTTACTAAGAATTTTGATACAAGACGTGTAATAAGAACATCCCAAAATCTCTTGTCGATGTTTATCCAAGTTCCCAAACGTTCTAGGGCTTTTCACTCTTGAATTTATGTGAAAAATAGGATAAAATTGAGGTAAAGGATACTTAAGGCTACCCAAGTGCCACTTATATGGACACTAGGCTTCTTTAGTGGTCACCACTTTTCTGGACAAGTTCTGCTTTAGCGGAACCCATTGCCTGCACGCTTGTCTATTAAGCGATCCTCTTGTCGCTTAAAAGAGCTTTGCTTACACATTGAGGGATACGCATTAGTGGCCCTTAGATTGAAAGCCTGTCTACTTTTGTGACTGCCTAGCTTCTTTAGTAGACCTTCGCTTAAGAAATCCAAAGGTCACATAAGCGGGTGCACCAACTGGAGACTCAATTTTTTTTGAGTCTCCATCAATCTCTCAGAATTCATTCAGAATCTTGTATATGAAATCAAACTATACTGCCATATTAATTAGACATTGTGGACTCAACAAAGTTAATTTTTTTATCTAAAGTCATTTTGATGAAAAATGGGTCCCACACCAAAGTTCTATTTTTCTTAAGTTATAGCCAATATCTTGAATTGAGTCTAGAAGCCTTGAGAACCAAACCAAAGGTCAACCTACCCTAAAATTATATTTTAGAGTTGTGAAAATTGTCAGAATTAGCATACAAGGTTATTTGGATGAGTTGTTTTCTTGGTAGCCAATTCTAACTAGCAAATACTTCAAAACAAGGAATTGGATCTAAAATATAAATGAATTTCTCGATAATTTAACTATAAACTCCAATAAGTCATAACTGACTTGGGGAAGCTATAGGAAAGCTCAAACAACTAGAATAAGTAGAAATTCAAAAAATGACTGGGTGGGCCATTAATATAAATAGTACAGAGGAAAACAAAAAAGAATTAATAGAAGTAGAAGAAACACAACAAAATTTTTACAATCTTGAAAAGGAATATTAGAGACAAAAATATGATATGAAGGTGATAGTAATACAAAAAAATTTCATACTTATGTCAGAGGAAAAAGATTACAGCTTCAGTAGATTGAAAAAACTCAAGGGGTAAAGTTGAAATATACTGATACCATAAGGGAAGAAGCAGTTAGAGTGTTTGATTCTCCACTTATGGAGATGAACACAAATGATGATTTTTCTATGCTAAAATATATTCCAACTATCATCACTGACAATCAAAAAGAAGATATGGATAGAATACTAATTAAAGAAGAAGTGAAAGATGTTGTTTTCTCATTAAATAGTGAAAGTACATGTGGTCTAGATGGTTTCTCATGAATGTTTGTTCAATGCTGTTGGGATATTATCAAAGAAGACGTAGCAAGAATGATCATTTTTTTCTGTGGATATGAACTTCCTAAGTACATAACTCATACCAATATGATACTTATCCCCAAAAGGAAAAAAAGGTCAGTAAATTCATAGATTTAAGGTCATTTAATTGTATATGTCAACAAGGTTATTTCAAAAGTGATACATTGGAGGTTGGTGTGTGTTCTACCTGATATTTTATTCAAAAATAAAACAAGATTCAACAAAGGAATGAGCATTGCTAAAAATGTATTGCTAGCTCAATAGATCATTAGGGATATAAATAAGAGGAATAAGTTCCAAAATATTATTGTTAGGTTGGACATGACCAAGGCATATGGTAGAGTATTATGTTTTTTCTTAACCAAGGTTCTGAGAAAATTTGGATTTACAAAAAAAATTACTAATATGATATGGAGATTGATTTCCAATAATAGTACTCAGTACTTGTTAATGGAAATTCATATGAATTTTTTCATTCATCAAGAGGAATTAAGAAAAGGGATCTTTTAAAACCTACTCCATTCATAATAACTGCTCAAGTTCTATCTAGGAGCTTAGATGAGCTTAATTATGACAAAAGTAATATAGGGTTTTGCATGCTAAAATGGAGTGAAAATATTAATCATCTGTCTTATGCAAATGATATAATTTAGTTTAACTCTGGTCATAAGGGTCCAACTAAGAAGATGATAAATGTTCTTGTATAATATGAGGAGATCTCAGTTCAGCTTATCAATTTATCCAAAAGTTTTCTATAAATGCATGAAAATATTCCTTTATCAATCAAAAAAAGAATAGAAAAACTCACAGGCATTGTTGTTGGAACTTTTCACTTCACCTACTTGGGATGTTTGATATTATATAGGAGGAAAAAAAGTCTCATTTTAAGGAATTGGTACAAAAAGTAACTAAGAGAGTGATGACTTGGTATAGCAAACCCTGATCATATAGGGGAAGGTATGTTTTAGTTCAAAATAATTTACAATCCTTGCCTATATATTTGATGTCTTCTATGAATCCTCCTAAAAGAGTTATAGACCGAATGTATAAAATTATGGCTAGATTCTTTTTGAGTAAGACTGGTGGACTTAAAGGAAAACACGGGGTAGTATGGGAGGATCTATGTTGACCTAAAAAGTAAGGTGGAGTGGGTTTTAGGTCATTACACATAGTGGTAGATGTTTGTTTTGCCAAGCTGTGGTGAAATTTTAGAACCACTTCAAGATATCTTCGGAGTATGTTTATAAGGAATAAGTATTACAAGAAAAATCATCCACCTATTTATCAAGGTGAAGGAGTGTCTTATGTTTGGCGAAAAATTGTTTAGGTTAAAGAGGAGATTGAACACAATATAGGGTGGCAAGTTAAGTCTGGAGAAGTGAGCTTCTGGTTTGACAATTGGACTAAACAAAATCCTCTATATTATGTTGAGGAGCATTCTAGTTTGAGAATTGGACTAAACAAAATTCTCTTATTATGTTGAGGAACATAGTCTGGGAGAGGAAGAAAAAGAAGTTAAAAAGTTTATCACCGAAGGAAAGTGGAAAAAATTACTTTTGAGATTGTTTATATTAGATAAAATGGTGGAGTACATCGTTGATAATTAATCCAAATCTATTGAAAGGGGGAAAAGATAAGCATAGTGGATTAGGACTACTAGTGGAGAACTTAGTGTTAAATCAATATAGGATGTGTTAAGAAACAAAAGGGTGAAGAAGAAGATTTATAAGGACATATGGAACAAGGAATTACCTTTCAAAATAATTTTTTTTGTTTGGAGAGTAAGTAAAGATAGAGTTCCCACTAATAATGATTTTCCATGAATTAGAATTAATGTGTAGTCACTGGTGTTATGATCAGTCCCAAAGAAAAATTATGAACGACTTTTTTCTAACATCTCCCATAGCTTCACATCTATGGAAGTACTTTGCTAATTTTACAGGTATAAAAGAGGAGTCCAGAGATACAAAAGTAGGACTACCAAATTTTGAAAGGGATACATACACTTTAAACATAATTTCCATATACTTCCATTGTTAATTAAGTTAAACACCTAAAATATTTTACTTAACTTTGAATGAGAAAAGAAAGAGAATCTTAGGAACCCTAAAGGAGTATAGGGTCTGTTGGTTGAAGCCAAGAGAGAGATTGAGAGAAACTTAGTAGGAGCTAACTACTAATTTCTAAACTAAAGAGAAAAATAAGCTCATCTTGACCTTGTAATTCTCCTTTAAGATACCTCTTTTATGCTCATTTTGGACAAAAATTTAGTCATGTAGGTGATGCACTAACTTGGCCATTTTAAGGTAGTTAAAAGTCCAAGTAGGTGATGCACCTACTGGGTTTATTTTAAGCTTCTCCCTTGTATGGTCTTAACTAAATTGGGCCTTAGGAAGATTGGGTTTTTAGGCTTCCCATCACTATATTTTCTTTTCTTTTTTCTTCACCTAATATGATTCGTAGATTAGTCACGTAATATAGGTCTCATCTATTCCATTAGTTTAAGGTGGTGGTCCATTGCTTTTTTTAACTTAACCCTTTTAACTTAAATAGGTGATACACCTAATTATCATCTACTAGCCTAAATAAGCCAAGCAAGGAACTCTCTTATTTTACTACATATTTTAAATCTTAAATCCTTTACTTTAGCTTAACACTTATACATACATTGCTTACACATACATGGCCAGTTTAAACCTTAAGATAAAGTACCACCTTACTATATCACTTTTAAATACTTCCGCCGAGTTAACTTTGCCAAACACATATTGTAATGTATAGGGCATTATAATAAGCTTCAAATAAAGTTTAAGCTATTACTAATAACTTAAATAACCTATAAAATAAAGTTGCATAGTTTTCCATTTGACTAGAACTAGTACATACTTAATATGAGGTGTCTTAGTGGTCCTTGACAGACCTCTTGTAGAAACTGGCAGAGCTAACTATATTGGATATTGCGGGTAGGCCTGAGAATTGTGGCCTCTAAAGTAAGATACACTAAATTTTCCCGTATTTTAGGCCTTGTTTTCATCCATCTTACAATAACTATTCTCCCTAACTCTCTCTAATTTCTTCACAAACTCCACCATCTCATTCAAGGTCTTGCCCGAAGAAGTCATCTATAGAGAAGAGACCTATAAGTTAGTTTTCAAACCCTTAATAAAGTAGTAAATCTGCTTTTTCTAAGTATCAAGTAGCTAGGTAAAAATTAGACAAGCATGGAACTTAGCCTCATAATATGTAGTAGTCATATTTCCCTACTCAAAGGGTAAGAAACTCATCCTTCTTCTTATCATTCAAGGTGCATGGCACATACTTCTCAAGAAACAAAGTATGGAACTAAGTCAAAGTCAACAGAGGTAATGCTGAAGATTGACACTCCACATATGCCCACCACCACTATTACCATCACCCTACAGTTAGAAGGTCACAAATTCAACTCAACGTTGCTCTATAATACCCATATTGTGCAACCTATAATGGAAGTCTACAAATAAATCAAAAGTATCCTCCATCTCAAAAGACAAAAAGGTAGAGGTTTCATCTTTAATAACTTGAACAACTCATGATTATTCCCAGTCGTAACAAGACCCAATATCAAATGAGAAGAAAATTCCATTCTAAAAATCTCATCTATCATAGAGGCCACAACGATATTATATTGCACTCACATATATTGGTGAACACTAATTATAGGCATGACCTTTATACCAACCAACCTACTCAAAAAATGAAGGACCTACTAATTCAACTTAGAAGACATCTATAGAGATGTTTCACCTCCCTAAACTTTTGTGGCCTCCTCTACTCTAGGATCTCCTTATCTATTACCTTATTATGATGGTCTTTGGGAAAGGGAGGTGACTTAGAGCTATACCTGGATGAAGTAGATGCATCACAGGCTCCATATATGGTGGGTTCTTCCCAACCTCTTCCCCTTACTCTACCCTTTACCCATTCTCAGCCCCTAACTTTGGGCTCAACAACTGGAACAACTAGTGCAGGAACATCTTTTATAATCCTATTTACTCTTGTATTCACTATCCATAAAATACTATTGAATAAAGAGGTAAGATACTAATTTATATCACCAAATAGAAATTGGAATTAAGTTATAGCATGAAAGAAATAAAAAAGTTAAGGTTTCCTAAATTTCTAGAGCCTTTAAAATAAAAGTACAAATAACTTTGTATCGTTGGACAAGACTTCACTAGACTAGTTGTAGTACAATGATCTCAACTAACCTATGACTTTGATACCAACTTTGTCTTGAACCATACCTACCTTAGTGGAACCCACACCAACCCTCCAATTATTGAATAATCTAACATAAATAATCACTTCCAACACTTAACCATTTTAAATGTGAACAAAACAATTCAGTATTAAAGAGCCAATATCTAGATTAATTTAAATAAATAGTTCAGAATAACATGCATATATAAATATTCCCATAAGATTAAGATCATCGTGCCGGAGTATCTAATTAATAAATTCATATGTACAACACAAAAAACAAATAAGAAAATAAAGTTTTCAGTGTCTAAAACAAATGTACAAGATCAATATTCAAGAGATGCTCATGGTTTCTTGGAAAAGATACTCTCCTTTTGATTAGAAATTTAGTTGAGATCCATAGATGGGATCTAGTGGAAGCAGCGGGAATATAATCTGCACTCATCAAGAAAATGAGCATAGAGTAGTATCAGTACAAAACCACTATGTATTGGTAGGGTCATAGGCCAACTCAACTAAATTAATGTGAATAAGTAACTAATAATTTATAAACAAGTAGCATCCATGTCATATAATTAATAAGTACATATGCCAATCAATCCTTATACCACAATTTCCATGTTAAGCAATCAAGTCAAATGGATAACATATAACATTTAAGACAAATGACACTAAATTCAATCCCAAAATAATAAATCCCAAATAACTCAGTTTATAACATTCTAATAAATACTTTATTATTATTCAACCACAAGTATTAGTCTAATTCGATTAAAATATCAACAACATAACTAATCCAAAGATCCAATTACAATACCAAGTAAATTAGACTTCACACGTCCAAATAAATACCAAGAAATCAGACCTCACAATTATCTAAATATAAGAACAATAATGTAAACTTGGTTTTCTTAAGGAATTTTTGAACACTTCAATTTACCATGTACAGATATGCTATGGGTCTTATATATGTTGATCTCAGTCCGTATATCAAAAAACCCAGACTACTATTGCGTACCACCCATATCCTAAAACAAATATTATACCACCCTTATTCTAATATCCCCATACTTTTCCTTCCTCAATTCCACCAATTCAATAATAATCAACCTTTAATGGTTCATCTCACAATAATAAACATTACCAATAACAAGTGCAGTCACCAAGTGAAATCAACCACTTTATAAGACAAACAAGATTCTTTTTTCAAATCTTATCATAGATTGTCAAACTCCAACTTGTATTTATAATTAACAAGTTCAACATACATTAGCATGCATCCAACAAGTAGAAAAAAATCACTTAAAATGCAAGCATAGTATCAACTTAGTTTATTTCTAATTCGACCATCACCTACCTCAATCAAAGCCTAAGAATTATCTAACAAAAATGAGCCTTTCTTTTTCTTATAGCTTTGACTTGATATTGGTCTAAAAATAACACATATCACATTAATCAACTATGTTCTAAAAATTTTAGGGATTATAACCTATTTCTATAATTCTATGGTTATGTTCATGAATCATTCACTTATTTTAGGGTGGTTAACCTTTCATTTGACTTTAATTCTGTCTATTTCACATTCATAATTCTTGCATAATAATTTAAAGATAGCAAGACATTGTCAAAACCCAATGCTTTATTCCTCTTTTCACTATTTTACACCAGAAAATTCATCTAGGTCAAGTTAATAGCTCCATCATGATCAAAATCTAGAGACTCTAAGGATTAAAAAAGGAATATCAAGTTATATAAGTGGATGATCTTACCTTAATGCTAGAACATGGGTGGAAATAGGTGGAAATCACTTAAAATCACCCTCTTTTGAGCTTAAAAGACTTTTATTGAAAAATATTATTTACTACACGTATCCCACTATAGAAGCCTAATTTATGCTTTAGAGGTGTCTCTATAGAGGGATCTGCCAACTTTAGTGGGATTGACCCATCTTGACTTCTAGTATAGTATGAAAATTTCCACTATAGGGAGACCGTGATAGGGGCCTTTCTCTAACTATAGTAGCATAAATGAGGTTTTAAGTTTGTGAAGTTTTATTTTTTGTCTAATTTTACAACTCAACCCTAAATTTAAACTTCTTAAACTAACCTCTTTATGTCAAATCCTATATCTGAAGTATCACCAACCCAGTTTTAATTCTTAAAGTTTTTATGAACTCTCTAACCTCTTAACTAATACATTATGATCTTAAATCATATAATTATAAACCTATCACTTATCTAATTTAGCTATACCACACCACACCTAAATATCATTCAAGACTATCCTATCATGAAATTTTTAACACTTTTTTTGTGGACAATCTCAACCTAAATGTTTATATTCTAGGCTATAATGTAATGACAGAAAGGGTCATTATACTGCACCAGTTTAGAACTAGTTGCCCTATGAAATGACCTGAGTGTATCCCCGAGATGTGACACAGTGCCTAAGACTACGAATTGTCCCAAGCTAACCCATGATATTTACTCGACACTAAACTCCCATAAATGTAAACTCAAAACATAAACAAAAATTTAAGCAGAAACCAAAAGAAATGCGTAATCTTAAGTAAAACTTTGTAGCTTAGAAATCTTCAATTCCTTGGAGAACTAAAAGAAACACCACTCAAGTAGTCTTGACAAGAATCTACTATAATGATTGAAGAGTCACTTGGACAGACCCCACCTGTCCTGGACAAAAAACTAATTAACTATCATAACAGTACTAAACATTATAAACTTATCCCTCAAACTATGAGGTCTCACCAACTATCAGGATGTAGGAGAAGGTGCCTAGGGTTAATCGCATTGTTAAAGGCGAACACCAAAACCTACATTATGAAAATATATTGCACATAGACATATATAAATGGGGTAGCACTTCTGGCATGCACTGTGCATATGGGGGATGAATGCATAGGTAAAACTAGATTAATGTAAAATCTTATAAATTATATGCATGTTAAGTGTATATAGACTCACCTTTGTTAGGATTAAAACTGGAAGCTATTATACTATAAAACATGAATAATAATGCTTGATATGGTAAGATTATTGAGTCATTACACTTAGTTTTTTAAATCTTTTCTCTTATCTTTCATTGTGGGAGATTCTTCTAACAGACATAAACCATATGAGCTATCTTGGAGTCCAATGTCTTACCCATGTTAGGGAGAACTATTTTTACCATTGCCATTGGAATAGAACCTTTACTTGAAGTGATCACTATATTTATCCCAAGTAGGGCAAGGGGACAGTCTCAGGTGAGGTCCCTTAAACCTATAGGGGGACATAGTTCTTGTGATATAGGATTCACTAAACCCACATTCCCTTCTCGATTCTAAATACTACTCCCAAAACATATACTTATATGCTCATACTTATGAAATCCACCTTCCAATAGCATATGGGTTTGTAAACTGAGTACCAACTATGTTTCTCTTACTTAAATCATATTAATGAGGAAAATAAATAAATTTCATGTCTTATCATAAATCACAAGATAAAAACTGAACTTTAATCAAGATGCAATACATGTAACATGAACTTATAAGCTTAAATTTTTGTAAATAAATAATTTATATTTAACGTTGAAATCATTCATTATATCATTGTAAATATCAGACTCAATACTCAAGATCACTTTCATGGATTTAATACATAAGTAAACATGAAAACATACGCAAAATAATATTCTATTCATGTGTAAGCATCAACAATATCCAAGGCATAGGAAAATGGGTATCAACCCTTGTAAATCACTTTCACTAAAATTTGATAAAAACCAATCTTTTAGGCACAAGAATGAAAGAGTATCCATGTTCAAACCCCACATACCAGAATTTCTTGACTTCTTGAAGGAATCTTGAATTTGGAGCCTTGGGAGGTGAATTCTTGGAAAAAATCCTAGTGTTTTATCCGTTAGGAGTAGAGAGAGGAATTGTTTAATAACTGACTATAAAGGGGGTAAATAATGCATATGAGATGATTAAAGTCACGGATAGTGAGTTGAAGGAGAATAAAAACCTAAAAGCCCTTAGTTAAAACACACAAAAACTTTTTGGTATCAGTCATAAAGAATAAGTCTATGAATCATTACGTTAGACCATGAGTGATGGCCTAAAGTCATGACCTAAGGGTCCATGATCGGATCTTTCACTATTATGACAAGGGGTCTTCTAGGGACTCGTGATCACTAAAAAAAGTCATGATACAGCATCGTGGTCAGGGATTTAAATCTTTGGCAACCTTATTTTATGATAATGAGTCCCGCATAGTGACTTATTATGTAAAACAATGAGTTGTACCATTGACTCATTCTCAAGTGAAAAAAATTTGGTTTCTTCACTATGGTAAAGACATCAAAATATGGGGTATTACAATATCTCCCCCTTGGAATGATTCATTCTTAAATAAGAACTAACTAGAGAAGGAGTCAAGAGAAGCTAAAATTTCCGCAATGAGCAGATCACTGGACTTATAATTAATACAGGTCCTCAAACAACTGAAGAACACATGATATGATATGAAAGATAACTATATGTTACAAAATATAAAGGATTTTCTAAAGGGAGAATGTAATTACCTCAAGTAGGGAAAAAATTTAAAGACAAGAGGTGCGGGTATCTGGTCACCATATAAGTCTCTGCTTCACAAGTAGATCTCTTAACCGATTGGTTATTCCAATAAAGTTTCACTAACACTACGTCCTTATCCCATGACTTCAAACTTGCCTATAAAGAATTTTAACTAGGATTTCCTTATAGGACAAGTTATCCTTGACTCAAGTACTTTTTATAGGGATTACTAAGGATGGGTCCCCAATTCTGTTCTTTAACATCAACACATGGAAAACTGTATGGACGATGGATAATTCAGGAGGAAGGTATAAATCTTAAGAAATTTCTCCAACATGCTTCACTATCTCATATAGACCAGCAAATTGGAGACTAATCTTTCCCTTCTTCCTAAATCTTATTTTCCCTTTCATGGTTACACCTTTAAAAACACTCATTCAGATACTTAAAACTTGATTTCTCTCCTTGATTTCTCTCCTTCTCATGTCTGTATATAATTTTTGATGACTTTGAGTGGTTTTCAACCTTTCACAAGTCAACTAGACTTTTTCCATAGTTTCAAGAACAGAGTTTGGCCAAATCAAGGATACTTCACTAACCTTAAACCAACCTATAGGTGACCTGTATCTATGCCGGCACACTACTTCAAATGGAGCTATCTGAATACTTGAGTGACAACTATTAATAAAGTCAAACTCAAACAAAGGTAAATGCTCATTTGAACTTCCCTTATAGTCCAACACACATTCCCTAAACATATCTTTCATGTCATAATGGTATGCTCATCTTGACCATCTATCTGTGCATGGAAGGTTGTACTAAGTTTAACTTTCATCCCAAGTCCTTTTTAGAATGACTACCAAAATTAAAAAGTGGGTTGTATGCCTCTATATAAAATAATGGGCAAGGGTATCCCATGAAAACATACCAACTCACTAATGTATATCTTGGCATAGTCTTCCATTGTATCTAAAGTCCTAACAAGTATGATATAGGTTGATTTGATCATTAGATCGACTATGATTGAGATTCAATCATAGTTGTGTCTATTATGTGGTAACTGTGTGATGAAATACATATTTACTACTTCCCACTTCTAAGTAGGTATATTGATATACAAAAGCTTAACACCAGGCCTCTAGTATAGAATCTTAACCTACTGACAATTAGTACACTTGGCTATAAACTCGGCTATGTCTCTCTCAATGCCGTTCCACCAATAGATTTCCTGTAACTCACGGTACATATTAGTAACACCTGGGTGAATTGAATACCTTGAACTATGAGCTAGAGGTAATATTATTTCCCTTAACCCATCCACATTGGGAAAATAAAACTGACCTTGATAGCGAAGTACACCATCTCCCCATTGGGAGATAACCTCAACCTTCTGTTGTTGGACTGCTTCCAATATCTTGCTAAGTATGGGATCGCCAGGCTACTCTTCCTTCACTTCCACCACTAAGGATTATTCTAAACCATTCTAGACCACTACTTCCCCATCATCTATATCAAGTAAACATACTCCCAAATGGGCTAGCCTATGAAATTCCTTAGCTAACTCATATTCTTCATCTTTCATATGAGCCACCCAACCCATAAACAACCTACTCAGTGCACCGACCATCACATTTGTCCTGCCCGTATGGTAAATAACATTTATGTTGTAATGTTTCAACAACTCCAATCACTCTTTGACAAAGATTCATCTTTTTTTAGAAAATACATACTGAAGATTCTTATGATCAGTGAAAATATCAACATATACACCATATTAATAGTGCCTCCAAATCTTCAGGGCAAATACCATAGTAGCTAACTCTAAATCATGGGATGGGTAGTTTTTTTCATGGTCATGAATCTTTTAGGAGGCATAAGAAATTACCTTCCAATTTTGTATCAAAACATAACCTAAACCCACTCCAGATGTATCGCAATACACCATGAATTCATCTAACCCTTCAAGTGAAGCTAACAATGGAGGTGAAGTTAACATATCCTTTAATTCTTGGAAACTCTTCTTATGTCAATATGACCATATGAACCTTACCTTCTTTTGTGTTAACTTAGTCAATGTTGCAGCCATCAAACAAATCCCTTCAACAAACCTCCTAAATAACAATCTAATCCCAGAAAGTTTTGATTATCAAATGGAGTAATGTGCCTAGGCCAGTGCTTCAGTGCATTAGTCTTTTGAAGGTTTATATGAGTACTAGCTCCCAATATAACATGCCTTAGAAAAGTAATAGACTCTAATAAAAATTCACACTTACTAAACTTTTCATACAGCTGACGATCCTTAAGTATCTGTAACACTATCCTAGGTCTGCATGTTCCTTCTCACTCTGAGAATATACAAGTACGTCATATATGAACACAATGACAAACATGTCCAAATACTACTTGGAAAACCTATTAATCAAACCCATAAAGGTTGTAGGAGCATTTGTTAGTCCAAATGATATAACCACAAACTCAAAAATGACCATACCAGGTTCTAAAAGTTGTCTAAGAATGTCATGCTCCCTGACAATTAATTGGTGATACCCTAACCTGAGATCAATCTTTGAAAACCACTAGGCTTTTAAAGATGATCAAATAGATCATCAATTCTAGGAATGGGGGTACTAATTCTTTATGGAGATCTTGTTTTATTGTTTGTAGTCTATGCACATTCAGAGAGTACCATCCTTCTTGCACACGAATAGATCTGGAGCACCCCACGGAGAAACACGAGGTCTGATAAAATCTTTATCTAAGAGGTCATTGAGCTTTCTGTTTCAATTCCTTCAGTTCATCCAGATTTATGCAATATGAAGGAAAAAAGATGGGATGGGTATTAGGAAGAAGATCAATACTGAACTCTATTTCTCTGTTGAGAGGTACCTCGGGTAGATCCTTTGGGAAAACCTCTGGAAATTATTGACTACTTGGACCGTTTCAATGGTTAAGGCTTCATACTTACTGTCTTTAACTCGAACAAGGTGGTAGATACACCCTTTTGATATTAAATTTCTAGCGTTAAGATAAGAGATAAAGAAATCTTTGGGAGATACTAAACCACCCTCCTACTCAAGGACTAATTCATTAGGAAACTGAAATCTTACCACATGGTGCGATAATTGATTGATTAATAATATGATTGGAGACAGTCCATACCTATAATAACATCAAAATATATCATCTCTAACTCTATTAGATCTACTAAAGTGACCTTATGGACGATGGTATTAGGACAGTTCCTATAAACTCATCTAGCAATAACTAACTCACCTACTGGGATAGAGACTGATATGGGTTTAGAAATATTTTCAGGGCTTACCCCAAAATTTAGAACAAGTGGGGTAAAAAAAAGGTTTGATCCTGCATCTAACAACACACACACATTACGGTTAAAGGAACAAAGTATACCAGTGATAACATCTGAGGAGCTGTCTTGATAATTATGGGATGGTTAAACATAAAAAGGTATCTGACGTGGACTACCATTGGTATTGGATGATACACCCTGCGGAGGAACTGGGAGGCCAGGCTGAGCTACTGAATTTGTAGACTAAGTCTGAGGGCAAATATCTCTACTTCCTTGTTTAGCATATGGACATTCCTTGATATTGTGGACCATAGTTCTTCAACTCTAGGAACTCTTTTTATCCATCAAGAACTCAGATGGATGGGTTCTACCATACTTTGCACAGGCTGGATAGGTGGGCCTTCTTATTAAACTACCTTGAGATGTCGAATTTTGAGCTCTTCCCCACTGCACCTGCTTTATTTTAGATGCAGGGGCAATGATTGAAGATAGTGTAGGTGCTGATTAGTGACCCTAAAACTGAGAATGATTTTCCTTTCATGATGTCTAATAAATATACTCAAAGTATCCAGTCCTATCCCTCTTGTTCCTCCTCTCTCGCTCAATTAACTTCTTTGCCTCAATCTGTTGAGCGTGAGTCATCAACCGAGTAATATCAATATTCCCAATCATCATGGCATTCCTACACTCATTCACCACTAAATCAGACACTCTAGTGACAAACTTACTCTTACAGGCTCTAGATTCTAGTAACAACTCTGGGGCATACTTAGCTAGCTGGGGAACACAAGGCAATACTCTTTCACTAACATTGAGCCCTACCACAGGCTCATGGACAACTCTACCTTGGCTTCCCTCATCTCACGAGAAAATAACTGATCCAGGAAAGTAGTTTAAAAAACATCCCAACTCATAGGAACTAGATTCTTACCCCTACCAACCTTCCATGTAGTAACACAATCATAAGTAACATCCTTCAATTGGTAAGATGCTAGTTCCACACTTCTCTCTTTAGTAATATGCATAAATCTGTGCAATCTTTTTTACCTCATTGATGAATAACTGAGGATACTAATCCACCTTTGACCCAAAGAATTTAGGTGGGTTCTCTCATAAAGTCTAAAATTCTAGCTTTAGCTAAATTACCATTCCGCTAGAATGGGGCGACTGCTGGCTAGTTTCCCTAAATGATTGCATCCACATCCTGAACTAGCACTTAAAATGCAGTCCAAAATTTAGCATGAGAGATATTTTTATTAAGAGGGTTTGTAGGTGGTGGTGTTGGCTGATTATTTCATGGACGATAGAGATCGTGAGAGAAAGGATTGTTCCTAATACGTCCCTTAGCCTTTTGGACATATATTTGATGTGCTTCACACCCATGATCAAGTCTTTATGTAATGCAGTATGTCAGACTTCTTAGGACTCTTCAAAACCTTAGGCTCTGATACCAAGTTTGTAATGCTCTGAGAATACCCTCGGGACATCACACATGCCAAAGATAATGAATACTCCCAATCTAACCCGTGATATCTACTCGGCACTAAACTCTCATAAATGTAAATGCAAGACATAAAAAAAACGTTAAGTGGAAACCTAACAAAATGCATAATCTCAACTAAAACTTTGTAGCTTAGAAATCTTCAAATCTTTGGAGAACTAAAAGAAACACCACCCAACTAATCTTGACAAGCCTCTACTTTGATGACTAACAAATCACTGGGATAGACCCTCGTTATCCGTACTAAAAAGTAATTAACTAGCACAACAATACTGAACTTCTAGAAACATCAAAAACTTTGACCTCATACTATGAGAAATCACCAATTGTAGGATTGTAGGAAGTGGTGCCTGAGGTAAATCATGCTATTGTGTAAGAACACTAGAACCTACACTATGAAACAATGTAGCACATAAACATATATGTGGGTCAGTAATTCTGGAATACACTTAGTATATGGGGTTGAGTGCATGGGTAAAATTGAGTTAATGTGAAATTGTAAAAAAAAACATAAATTCAAACTGTAGATAGACTCACCTTGGTTATGATTAAATCTAAAATCTGAAATACCATAAAACATGAATAATAAAGCATGATTTGGTAGGATTAGTGAGTCATAGTTTCTAAAATATTTATCCTTATCTTTCTTTGTGGGAGATTCTTCAAACTTCCATAAACCATATGAGCTATCATGAAGTCCAACATCTTACCCATATTAGGGATAACTTTGTACCCTTGCCATCAAAATAGAATGTTAAATTAAAGTGATCACTGTACTTAGCCCATGTAAGGCGAGGAGACACTCTCTGGAGAGTCCCCTTAAACATGTGGGGGCACGTAGTTTCTGGGAAGTAGTATGCATTAAAGACATATTCCCTTCTCGGTGCTCAATACTACTCCAAAAACACATACTCATATGCTCATATTTATGATCTCCTTCTTAAAATAACATATAGGTTTGTAAACTGAAAACCAATTATGTCTCTCTTATTTAAACCATATTCATGAGGAATAATTATGTATTTTGTGTCTTATCATAGATCACAAGATCAAAACTGAACTTCAGTCTTGTCGCAATACTTGTAATTTGAACTTATAAGCTTAAACTTTTTGTAACTCAATGACTTATACTTACATTTGTAATCATTCATTATCTCATGGTCACTTTCATAGATTAAAAACATAAGTAAACATGAAATCATATGCAAAATAATATTCTATTCATGAGTAAGCATTAACAACTCAAAGCATAGGAAAATCGATATCAACCCTAGTAAATCACATTTTTAAAAATTGGATAAAAAACAACTTTTGGACACAATCATGAAAGAGTATCCTTGTTCAAACCCAACATATCTGAATTTCTTTACTTCTTGGGGGAAGTTTGAATTTGGAGACTTGGGAGGTGAATTCCTTGAAGAAGCCTACCTCATTAACTCTTGGGAGTAGAGAGAGGAATAGTTATATAACTGACTAATAAAGGGTAGATAAGACCTATTTGATGATTGACCGAAAAGATATGAAAAGATCAAAAATACCTTAATTAAAACATACAAGAACTTTTTGGTATCAATCATAATGACTTAAGCTACGACTCAGTACGTCTGACCATGAGTCATGGACTGGAGTGTACATGACTGGCTCTTTCTCTCTTACAACAACGGGTATTAATAATGACTCATGATCACTGACAATGAGTCATCTTGAAGAGTCATGGTCAGGGATTGAAATCTTGAGCAACATACTGTTGTAACAACGTGTCCCTCATAATGACTCATTATATCTCACAATGAGATGTACCCTGGACTCATTGTCATGGGACAAAAATTTAGTTTATTCACTTCTGAGATATGACTTCCTCTAATGATTCGTTATGTATAATAACGAGTCCTTATTATTGGGTAGCTTTGATGACACTTCACTAATTTACCCATAATGTTTTACCTCAACCTCAGATGTGAGAGAGACTGGTTGCATTGGAAAGCTAACTTGACTGTCTACTTATTGGTAGGTGTAGAGATCAAAACATAGGTTATTACAGCCTAATAGCAGTAATCAACTAGAAGGGAAATGTTGATCCCCTCTTTGAATATGCAATAGAATAACGATAATAAGAATATAGAAAGAAGATAGTAAACCTGTTCCCTTTGAAGAGGGGAAGGAAATGCCTCCCTCATAAGAGTCTTAAACTACGACTCCCTCTTAGCCTTTTCTTAATGTTCCAACTCTACCCTTGGCCAATAACTACTATAGCAGAAAAGACCGCTAAGGTTAAAGGTAAAGGCAAAGAAGGAACTATGGAGAAAGTGGGAGCCAGGTGTCAAAGAAGCTTGAGAAAAAAAGATTGGAGGTATAGCGTTCCGCATCTATTATCAATGTGACAAATTAAGCCCATTTCATGTGTTGGGTGAATCTTACATAGATATATCCACATATTACAAAAGCATAAAATAGGGGAGGAAATTTTCTCTCCGAACTTATAGAGCATAGTAACTTTTATACATGGAATAAATGTGTGCCACCTGACATTTAATAAGAAGCTACTAAATAGGAAAACATGACTTACAAAATCACAGGAATAAATAAAACATCAAGAAATAAAAACTTTGATATCATCACCTACCCTTGAACCCCTACACGTTAAACAAAAACTAGTCAGAAGGGTTCATGATTCCTGGTTGCATGTGGGAGAGATATTGTTGGATCCCCAATCAACACTCTACTAAGATGACCCTAATACACTATGATCGTAGGGAATACTTTCCCAAGAAATTGATTATGTGTTGTGCGTCAGCCATCTCAACCTTAGAGTTAAATTAGCAGATCTCACCTACTCAAGAACCTTAATTTTGTCGAGTTGGGTCTTGAGTGTTGTCTTTATAGAAACTTAAGCCTCTCTACTTGAGAAGGAAATAAAAATCCACCCATTCCTTTTGTTAAAATCACGGATCAAAGCATGGATTGACCTCTTAAGAGGACGTAAATTTACAGCTTCACCCGAGATATTAGATCTAGCTGTCATGATGTAAGACTACCCCCTACTAGCAACACCATCCTTAGCGTCATAAATGACCGCAAGCTAGTCCATCGACTAGCATGACAATAAGATTACCTAATAAAATTGATTAATCCAGAACCTAAACTAAATGATATATGAAATTCAACACCAAATAATAATGATAAAACTAAAACAAAAATTACTAAACATCATTTCAAATTTAATATTTACTATTTATCTGAAAGCCTCTACTACAATGAGTAGCTAAGAAAATCACCTAGGTAAATATAACTATTTAAAATTGAAATAAAATAAAATTAAATACCGATACTAGTCCTCAAAAGATGTGGACTCACCAAAGCACTACTGTTGATGTAGTAAGATATCGTACGAAGCATAATTCAGATGTTGCACTTCAGAATCTATATTACAAGACAATATAGTGCAAAATAAAGTATACTATTAGTACTTTGTATTTATTGAATATATGGGACAGGAAATAATGAATATAGGTTGAACATGATGAATATAACATGGAAAATTGATGCTAGGCAAAGTAATAAATGTGTACTCTATGACAAACTTTATATTTGAATATAAGGTCATGTAGGTATCTGAATTTTAAAAACTTTTTTTGGACTATAGAGATACTAATAATCGAAATACCCTAATATTAGATAATCGAGGTTCAACCTATAACCCCAGCTGGAAGGGTATTTAATACCTTGTCAAGGGTACGAACTCCATCTGATGTGGATCCACTAAACTGATGTCCAAAAGGACTAAGGTATTTAGCCTGATCTAATGAGTGACCCCTAGAAACTATGATGGTGCGATAGTTCTAAGAGTTTGGGATATTAGCTAAAGTTTTTTCCTAGCTAACGAGTGAGGTTTCATTCTAGCGTCCGTTCAGTGATAAGTAGTTGTCCCAATTGAATGGCACTGATAACTGCAATGCTCAATGATAATAATAATCTAAAGAAAGAAAATAAATAAATTATATGAATATTCAAAAACATGTAAGTTGGAGGATTTAACACTCATAATGTTACGACCCCATTATGAGTCATGATGGCACCAACCACATCACACTGGTAGGTAAGCCAATATCGTAACCCAGAGCTAACGCAATGGGTTACCTTGGTAAGAACATCTAACATGGACCCTATGTATGAACACAATATATAACTACAACATTTAACAACTAAAGACCACCAATATTCAAGTACAAATCCCACTACCTTATAGTATTAATACAAGATCTTCAAAACTTTACAAGAGAAATTTACGATCTCAAAATATAAAATTTCTTAGATAATCTCATACATTTGTCTAGAAAGAAAAAGACAAATACGGATAGAGGGGAAAGAGGGAAACTTGTTCTCAAGTGCTCACCCTATCTCAGAATAGTCTATGCGACACGAACTAGCTCAACAACGGAAACTAGAACCTAGGTTTTCACTAAAAAGATACAGAAGTGTAGTATAAGTACCAAAACATAGGTACTCAGTAGGAATCATCGGCCGACTGAGCTCAAATATAATGTAGAGGCAATATAAAGTAAGACAATAACCTTATAGTCAAGATATAGATTCAAACCAGAATCTGCTTTCATACCACCGTAACAACATCTATACTACTAAAGCAATTACATGGCATACTATCTCAATATACTCCATAATCACCATAACAACTGAGTATCGTTTTGGAAGCATAAAGACATATACACAATAGCAAAACATTTATTCACCATAATCATAATCAACCATCTTTAGAACATAAAGAACAAAAAGTTACTACAACGTCTCATACAGTCGGGAAGTACACGAAAGAGAGAACAACAAAGAACTCGTCACGATATCCCATACCACCGGAGAGTACACAAAAGAATATCAAGCAAGAACCCATCATGGTGTCCCATACAACCAGAGAGTAAACCAAAAGAATACAACCAATAATATGATAAAGCACAACTACTGCATAAATTGACAAAAAATGTGGGTAGCACAATCCCGCCATGGCTCATTACCGAAATCCAAATCCAAATACCCATACCGTAATTTAATATAAATCGAAGAAATATTTTCATAGCATATATATGTAGTCACTAATTCAATAATTCATAGATAAACACCGCATGAAGTAGATTCTAATTAACCTAATTTCCCATGAATCAATAAATTACAAATCTTATAATTACTAGCCTTCAATTTAGGGATAACTAAAAGCCACCCATATTATAGGTTATTCATCTATCATAAGTCCATCATTTAGCTAGCATCTTCATGGTAAGAGTCATCAATTAGTCCATATCAACTTCACAGATTAGAAGATAATCTAAATAACCATCATGCAATACTAGGTCCATTATCACTAAGCATGTCACAACCTTAAGGGCTAGTTTCCATATTTAAATCAAGTAAAGTCCAGCAACTGGTTTATTAGGTTCCTATCTTTCAAATTGTAATCATATATTTTAGAAGTAACTAGTTGTCACATAAGCGACTTTACTAGGAAAGATTTCATAATATAACCTCTTATTTAAGTCAAGTAGATATATTAGGTTAGCCCTTGATTCTATGCAAGATTACACATACCACTAAGTCTTAACTTAATATTAGGCATAGATTTTCTCTAGTTGCTAATTATCATCAACAAGGGTCACACTTCTTATTTAGTGATTAAGAGCAAGAAATGAATTGCAATTTCCCAAGAGAGACCTTATATCTCAATCACATAGGTGGTTGTCCCCACACAGCCTAACCTTACAAATATCAATGCATATAAGTCAATTTTCCCCATACAACATCATAATATTCTTAACTCTTTTGAATTCATCGGGTATCATCATAATATCAACTTATCCTCCGAATTCACCAGGCATCATCATAATATTAACATATTCCTCTGGATTCACCGAGCATCATCATAATATAAACATATTCATCAGGATTCACCGGGCATAATCATAATATCAACATATTCATTCGGATTCACCGGGCATCATCATAATATCAACATATTCTGTCGAATTCATCGGGCAACATCATAATATCAATGAGTCTCCCAATACAACAACACATATCCATATGCATAGCAAAACTAATAAACATACACAAAAGTTCACAATATAAGAAAGTAGGGATGTAGGATAACACTTTCCATTTTACCTTGCAAATAAGCTTCACACATAATATGAGCATAAATACAAGCATGAGTATTTACAAGACATTCACAATAATCACTTAACAAGATTATTCAAGTCATGACCAAAAGATAATCCGATAATCGGGTTCAACCATCACAACTCCTATATATAGAGTTTAGACAATCACCATGTATCTCGGCCACAAAGAATTTAACTTGTTCAAGATTATGGTGGGTCTAGTCCTATTTCTAAATACCCAAGAGAGACAAAGATTTACTAATACTAGACTAGCTTCCACCGGGGATAGACTAAGTCAGCTAAGTCACCTCATAAGGGATTATCAATCCTTATTAAACCTAAAGTGGAAACTTCTTCAATTATCCTTTCTATGTCAACCCAACACCAAGGTCACTTCCTAACTAAACAACATATATATAAGTCAACATTACAACTATGATTAGTGAAGAACACCATTCTAATCTATTAGAGCAATAATAACATCCTTATACTAGCTATAAGACTACAAGTGAACTACCCAAGGATTCTAAGCTAAGGATCCAGCATTACACTAAACAAGTTCAATTGCCTTATCATCCAATTAATCTCAAGGTTCACCATTTAATCAACTATCATCTCAAATCCTCGTCTAATCTCGCAAGATATCAATATTTACATTACAATCTCAATCTAGTCTATAGGTAAGCCTAACCTACCTTGAGTCTTAGCAACTCATGAACAAACGAGTTTTTTCTTTCCTTTCCTTGAATATTTCTGTTCCATAAGTGATGTTATCAATAATATAATCTAAGCATTACAACAAGAATAACAATAACCACTATGTCTCCATTGTACCATGGGTTTCAAAGGTCATCAAAACCCCCAATTAGGTTTCACCCTTAGAAAGAAGTTTCCAAGACCAACCAATAGTCTAACTATCATTAGAGAGTTAAAACCCTCAAGTAATTTGAGGCAATCACTCAAATTTGGGGCTAGAAATGAGCCTTAATAATTTAGGGGTATTGAGTTAATAAACCATGAAATCAATACAACATTAGAGGAATTATTACCATAAATTGTAGCAAGAATTGATCACACAAGTGGTTTAATCTCTAATGCAACCCACAAGACTCAATTAGAGGACTTCACACTCCATTAGGGTTTTTTAGGTTAAGAAGGAGGCATACAATGGCCAAAATTCATGTAAGACAACATTTAAATATGGTTGTGGTACCTCGTTGCATCATGATATCCACCCTCTTCGCCGTGGTCGTGGTACCTCAGTGTATGCCATGTATGGCTGAAGCTTGGAACTTGGTTTCGAGCTTCGGCCAATGCCTTGGAATGTATTCAGGGTCTGCTTTGAACAAATAAGATATGAAACTCCATAGACTTTGATGTTCCGGATGCGTTGGAAAAGTCAATTTCGAACACAGGACTATTTGACTAAAGTTTTTGCTTAATGGTTAATTAGGACCATTGAAGACTTCAAATTGACAAAGAGGTTTTCAAACCCTAAATGAACCGTCAGGTAACCGAACTATCGGTACCCGCAATTCACTAATGACTTGTGAAGGCTATGGAGAAGCTTTATCGGTGAAAATAAGTAAAAGTTTGAATACTGACCTAAAGGGCCATTACAACAACCACTACTAAGGAACTTTCATCCCCGAAAGTTAAAGACAAGCAAGTACCTAAAGTATTGAACATGTGAGTACACTAAGCCCACATCCTACTCTCAATCTCCCAAGTAGATTTCTCTACTGGGAAATGCCACCATTGAACCTTGACTATCAGAATCTCCCTAGTACGCAGTGGCCTCACATCACTAGCAAAAACAAGCACAGTCTCTTTAATAAAGGTCAACTGATCGTCCAACTAGACCGAGTCCCATCTGAGCACATGAGAAGGATCAGGAATATGCTTCTGAAACATAGAAATGCGGAAAACTGAATGAACAACGACAAATTCTAGAGGTAAATCTAACTCATAGTCCACCTCGCCAACTAGACGAATAATCTCAAAAGGACCAATGCCATGAGGACTAAGCTTACCATTCCTTCTAAACCTCATCATACCTCTCATAGGTGAAACTCGAAGGAACACACAAACACCCACTCTAAATCTTAAGGAACGGAGTCTACGGTCGGCATAGGCCTTCTGCTTAATCTGGGTTGCTCTCAGCCTATCCTCACCCAGACTCTATCCAACTAGTCCTAAAGCAAATTTGTACCACAGGGTCTAACCTCGGATATCTCAAACCATCCTGTAGGAGAACGACACCTCCTACCATACAACGCCTCAAAAGGTACCATCTCAATACTCGAATGATAACTATTATTGTAGGCAAACTCCATCATTCCTAAGTATTGATCCCATTAACCTTCAAAGTCCATAACACAAGCTCAGAGCATATCCTCAAGTACATGAATAGTCTTCTCAGACTAACCAATCATCTGCGGATGAAAGGATGTACTCAAGTCCATTCTAGTACCAAACCCCTCCTTGAAATGCTCTCTAAAACCTTAAAAGTATACACAAAACCATGATTTGATATGATAGACACAGGTTCCCCATGAAAACTAACTATCTCCCAAACATAAATTTGGGCTAATATCTTGGCACTGAAGGTCATGTGAATAGGAATGAAGTATGCCGACTTAGTCAAATGATTCACAATAACCCAAATATAATCGTGACCATGGGAAGTACGAGGCAAACCACTAACAAATTCTATGGTGATCCTTTCCCATTTCGACTTGGGAATCAGCAATCTTCGATCAATCTACCAGGATGCGGATGCTCGGCCTTAACCTGCTGACAATTCAGGCAACGAGCTAGGAATATTTCCATATCTCACATTATGACATCCCACCAATGCAACTTCCTCAAAACTCTATACATCATGGACGTACCTAGATGAATTGAATACCTAGAACTATGAGTCTCATGCAGAATAAACTAAATCAAGTCATCAAGTTGGGGAACATAAATATGACCCTAAAATCACAAGATACCTTTGGAATCCAAGGTGTCTCTCCCAGAATCACCACTCACTACTCCATTATGGAGAAGGAATAACTTACTATCCTCAAACTGACGGTCATGAATCTGCTCAAAAATGGAGGACCTCATCACTACACAAGCAAAAACTCTCATGGGATTTGAGATATGGATGCAAACCATCAAATTGGCTAAGGAATGAATGTCCCATGCCAATGGCCTCTGAGAAACTGAAATACAAGCCAAACTGCCCATACTCTCTGTTTTTTGACTCAAGGCATCCGCCACCACATTTGTCTTACCTAGATGATACAAGATAGAGATGTCATAATCTTTTAGGAACTCCATCTACCTACACTGGAAAGCATTAAGATCTCATTGAGTCATAAGATGCTAAAAACTACGATGATTAGTGGAACTCTTACATCGCATACCATACAAGTAATGCCTCCATATCTTGAGTGCAAAAACTACTATCGCCAACTCTAAATCTTGAGTGGGGTAGTTGTGATCATGCACCTTAAGTTGTCTAGAAGCATAGTCAATGAAACAACCCTACTTCATCAAAACACATTCAAGACCAACACCAAAAGCATCATAAAACACAGTAAATTCCTCGCCCTCAACTATGAGAGCTAATATAGGGGATGAAGTGAGAAAATCCTTAAGCTTTTTAAAGCTCAACTCACACTCCTCGGACCATCTAAAAAAATTCCTTCTGGGTCAATCTAGCCGTAGGGGATGATAAGGTAGAAAAGATCACAACAAAAAGACTGTAATAACCAGCCAAACTGAGAAACCTGCGGACCTCAGTCGGAGACGTAGGTCTATCCGAATCATGAATCTCTAAAATCTTAGTCGGGTCTACCATAATACCTATCTTGGACACCACATGTCTGAGAAAAGATACTGACTCCATCCAAAACTCACACTTGGAGAACTTGGAAAAAAGCACATGCTCTCTCAAAATCTGGAGCATAACCCTCAAATATTGTGCATGCTCCTCACTACTCTTTGAATACACACACATATCATCAATGAACACTATAACAAATGAGTCTAGATAAGGTTTGAACACACTAATCATCAAGTCCATAAACGCAACTGGAGCATTAGTCAGCCCAAAATACATCACAAAAAACTCATAGTGACCATAAGGGGTCTTGAAGTCTATCTTCGGGATATCCTCATCACTAATCCTTAATTGATGATAACTGGACCTCAAATCTATCTAACAAAATACTGTTGCACCCTAAAGCTTGTCAAATAAATCATCAATATGAGGCATGGGATAAGGGTTCTGCACCATCACCTTATTAAGATGCCTATAATTAATACACATCCGCATCAAGCCATCCTTTTTCTTTACAAACAAAATATGGAATCCCAACGGGGATACACTCGGTCTAATGAAACCTTTGCCAAAAAGATCCTGGAGCTGAGATTTCAGCTCCTTAAGCTCTGCGGGATCCATATGATAAGGTGTCGTAGAATTAGGTCAGGTATCAGGCTCAAGGTCAAGAGCAAACTCGATCTCACGGATAGGAGGGATACCAAGAAGATCGTCAGGAATCACATCAAGAAACTCACACACACTAAGAACAGACTCAAGTGTCGGACCCTCTACATGGGTATCACATACATAGGTGAGATAAGAATCGCAACCCCTCAACATAAGCCATCTGGTACAAATATAAGAAATAATCCCCATCGGCTCGCAGCTAATCACTACCTTCCACATGACTGGGGGAACATCGGGCATGGGTAAGGTAACAGTCTTGACAAAAAAAACATGACCGCATGATAGTGGGGTATCTAGTCCATGCCTAGAAACACATCAAAATCAAACATATCCATAATAATACGATAAACATAATTATCAATATCACAAACTGTCATAACACATGATCTGAATACCCAATTCAATACTAAAGAATCACCAATGGGAATAGATACATGCAATGGCATAGATAATTAATCACTAGACAACTCTTTCTCATGACGTCCCATACCACCGGAGTGGACACAAAAGAATATCAAACAAGAACCAATCACGGTGTCCCATACCACTAGAGAGTACACCAAAAGGAAACAACTAATAAAATAATAAAGCACAACGACTCCATCAATTGACCAAAATCGCGGGTAGCATAACCCTGCCATGGCTCATTACCTAAATACACAACTAAATACCCATACCGTAATTTAACACAAATGAAATAAATATTGTCATAGCATAGATATGCAGTCATTAATTCAATAATTTATAGATAAACACCGCGTGAAGTACATACTAGTAAACCTTATTTCCCATGAATCAATAGATTACAAATCTTATAATTAATATCCATCAATTTAGGGAAAACTACAAGTCACCCAAATTATAGGTTATTCATCTATCATAAGTCCATCCTTTAGCTTATATCTTCATGGTATGAGTAATCAATTAAGTCATATCAATCTCACATATTAGAAGATAATCTAATTAACCATCATGTAATACTAGGTCCATCATCAATAAGCATGTCACAACCTTAAGGACTAGTTTCCATATTTTAATCAATTAAAGTCCACCAACTAGTTTACTAGGTTTCTAGCCTTGAAATTATAATCATATATTTTAGAAGTAAGTAGTTATCAAATAAGTGACTTTAATAGGCAATATTTCCTAATATAACCTCTTATTCAAGTTAAGTAGATATATTAGGTTAGCCTTTGATTCTATGCAAGATTACACATACCACTATGTCTTAACTCAATATTAGGCATAGATTTTCTCTAGTTGCTAATTAGCATCAACAAGGGTCACACATTTTATTTAGTGATTAGGAACAAGAAAGATATAGCAATTTACCTAGAAAGACCTCATATCTCAAGTACATTGGCAATTGGTCCCACACGTCCTAACCTTACAAATATCAATGCATATAAGTAAATTTTCTCCACACAGCATCTTAACATTCTTACCTCCTCCAAATTAACTAGGCATCATCATACTATCAACATATCCTCTAGATTCACCGGGCATTATCATTATATCAACATATTCCTCCAATTTATTGGGCATCATCATAATATCACCATATTCCTCCAGAATCACCGGGCATCATCATAATATCAACAAATTCCTCCAGATTTATCGAGTATTATCATAATATCAACATATTTCTCGAGATTCACCGGGCATATTCATAATATTAACGAATCTCCTAATACAACAATATTTATCCATATGCATAGCCGAACCAATAAACATACACAAAAGTTCACAATATAAGGAAATTGGGATGTAGGATAACATTTGGCATTTTACCTTGCTAATAAGCATCAAATGTAATATGACCGTAAACACGAGCATGAGTATTTACATGAAATGCATAATAATCACTTAACAAGATTATACAAGTCATGATTAGAAGATAATTCGATAATTGAGTTCAACTATCACTACTCCTGTATGTATAGTTTAGACAATAACCATGTACCTAGGCCACTAAGAATTTACCTAGTTCAAGCTTAAGGTGGGTCAAGTCCTATATCTAAATCCCCAAGAAATCCAAAGCTTTACTAATACACGACTAGCTTTTACCTGGGATTAGACTAAGTCATCTAAGTCACCTTATAAGGGCTTATCAATCCTTATTAAACCTAAAGTGGAAACTTCTTCAAATATCCTTTTTAAGTCAACCCAACACCAAGATCACTTCCTAACTAAACAACATAAGTCAAAATTACCCCTAAGATTAGTGAAGAACACCATTCTCATCTATTAGAGCAGCTATAGCATCCTTATACTAGCTATAAGATTGCAAGTGAACTACCTAAGGATTCTAAGCTAAGGATCCAATGTTATCCTAAACAAGTTTAATTGCCTAATTATCCAACTAATCTTAAGGTTCACCATTTAATCAACTATCATCTGAAATCCCTACCAAATCTCACAACATATCAGTATTTACATTACCAACAAGCTCAATCTAGTCTACGGGTAAGCCTAACCTACCTTGGGTCTAAGCAACTCACGAACAAATGAGCTTTTCCTATCCTTTCCTTGAAGATTTCTCTTCCACAAACAATTCTATCAATAATACAATCTACACAGTACAACAAAAATTAAAATACCCACTATGGCACAATTATACCATGGGTTTCAAAGTTCCTCAAAACCCCAAATTGGTTTTCACCCTTTGAAAGGAGTTTCCATGACCAACCCATAGTCAACTATCTTTAGAGAGTTAAAATCGTTAAATAATTTGGGCTAATCACTAAAATTTTTGGATACAAATGAGCCTTAGTGATTCAGGGGTTTTGACTCAAGAAACCATGAAACCAATACAAAATTAGAGGAATTCTTACCTTAGATTGTAGAAAGAATAGATCACACAAGTTGTTTAAGTTCTAATTTAATCCACAAGACTCACTTCAAGAATTTCACACTCCATTAGGGTTTTTAGGTTAAGAGGGATGCACAAAATGTCTAAAATTCGTATAAGACAACACTTAAATATGGACCACTTACCTCTCTGATCTCACGGTCATGGCCCCACTTCACTGCAGTCACGACATCACAGTCGCACTTCCATTGCTGTGGTCGTGGTACCTCAGTGCATTCCATGCATAGATGAAGCTTGGAACTTGGTTACGATCTTCGGCTAATACCTCAGGATGTATCAATGGTCTGTTTCAAACATATAAGATATCAAACCTCATAGTTTTCGATGTTCCAGATGCATTGGCAAAGTGAAATTTTGCACAGAGGACTGTTTTACTAAAGTTTTTGCTTAATGGTCTGTTAGGAAAAATGAAGACTTTAAATAGAGAAAGGGCTTTTCAAACCACAAATAAACCATCAGGTAACCACACAATCGGTACCCACAATTCACTAATGACTTGGGATGACTATGGAGAAACTCTACCAGTGAAAATAAGCTAGAGTACGGATAATGAACTAAAGGTTCATTACACATAAGTATATGTATGAAATACTCGATCATTAGGTGTTCATAACCCACCATCTCTGAATAATGAAATTATTATGCCAATTTCATAAACTAAGTTAATTTAAGGAATTTAATAAATCAAGTCAAATAATCATGAATTACACACTATAATAAGGGTTTAATATTTAAACATGTAATGCTACTAAAATTTATGTGAAAACCTGGGTCTACAACTTATTGAAATTCAGGAACTATAATATCAAGTAATTCACAACATGCATGAACCTTAAGCTATGATGAAAGAATTAAACTGAGGAATTGAGTTAACGTTAGAACTCAATGGGTGAAAGGAGACTCACTAACAAAATCCCATATACTTGCAGATGAAAATCCTAAAGAAATATTTGAAATTGGGGAATGAAGTTGAAGAACCCTAATTCTGCCTTAAAGAGAGAAAATTACCTCTTTCTCCATATTAATGCTAAATGTTGATTATTTTTAAGTAATGAGGCCTTAGGGAAATATTGACCCAAAATATGTAGCCTTGATTAATCTTAAACTGCATAGTTAGATGTCTAAGGAGTGGGAAAAGACTGTTGTTTCCTTTTAAATTCGTAGCCAAAGAGTTGCTCGAAGTGACGTACAAGACATTCACACAATCCTACAACCCACCTACAATCTTAGGGATGTTCTAGTTTGGGATATTTTTTTGAGATCTTTGATATCCATCAGATGAGACCTAGTACAATTATGGTACCTATATATGATTGTACCTCTATTCGTAGGTTGTAAGTTCCAATCAGATCAACTTTAGAAGACAAGATCATACCTAAGATCGTGGTTTCTAATTGTGGTCTTGGTTCTGTCTTGTGGTTGGTAGGATAATTGTTAACTTTCTAATGTTTGGGAATTCTTAGATCATCTAGAATAATTGTACATTCGTATAATTTCCCTATGATCATACCTACGCTCGTATGTTCTCACTATCGGATAGTGCTTTACTAATGGCCATTAAGTTCTTACTCTGATATGGATTAAGTCAAAACTAGATATATTGGAAATATAATTAAAATATCTATCATTATTTGGACTTTATCTCAAAAATACTCTATAATCTTGGATTTATGCTCATTTGATATTGAATAAATGGAGAATTTTCATAGCAAATCAATTGGTTCTGAAGTTTTTGACTTGCCCATGATCTATGAGTTTCTTTTTTCCCTAATATATATCTAAATCACTTCCCATAACAAAAAACATGATGTTTTATTTTACATGTTCTTGAATCATGATTCTAATCTTAGATTGGATTTTTGGGGTGTTACAGTATCACTCTCCTGGGTCATTTGTCCCCAAGTGAAAACTAAGTTAAAATGTTATGTAAGGAGTTGCAATACCAGCATTGAATTTCTAGGAAATTAATACTGGCATAATGACTGAGTTTATATATGAAAAATGGACAAACTCAAACTCATAAAGGTATGCTATGACATAAGAATTAAAAGGAACTTAGTCATCATATCTGTTCTATATCCTAAGTAAATCCTTAATTAACAAATTTCACCAGAGATCCTTTACCAAAGTAACCTCTTTATTTCTTAACTTCTGAACCTGATAGTCAAGGATCTCAATAGGGACCTCTTCATAACAGAGACTATATTTCACACCCACACTCTCTATGGGAACAACAGATATAAGATCACCAATGCATTTCTTTAACAAGGACACCTCAGAAACTAGATGCACTGATGCAAATTTTGTACGTAATTCTAATTCATAGGCTACACAGCCAAAACAACACACAATCTTATAAATACCAGCATAGCAGGATTGATCTATCCCTTACTACCTGATCTCTGCACCCCTCTGATGAATCATGCTTTTAAGTAGACAAAATCACTAATATCAAACTCAAATTCCCTTTTTCTTAAATCTGCATAAGATTTCTAATGACTCTAAGTTGTTCTAAACTTTTCTCTAATCAACTGAACTTTCTTCATAGTCTCATGAATTAAATTTTGCCCTATCAATATAGTTTTACCAACATTAAACCAACTAATTGAGATCAATACCTCCTACCATAAAGTGATTCAAATATGGGCATCTTAATACATTAGTGGAAGATGTTATTAAAATCAAACTCAATCAAAGTAAAATGATCATTTAAACTACCCTAAAATCATTCACACACACACTCAATATGTCTCTGTGCTGTGAATGGTTCTCTATGCAAAACTATCTTCTTGTGGGTGAAAAGTTGTACTAAGATTAACTTGGGTACCATGAATCTTCTGAAATGTCTTCCCAAATAAAGAGGTAAACTAAGTATCTCTATTTAAGATGATAGTCAAAGAGACTTCATGAAATTTCACCAACACCCTAAGGTAGAGTGTAGCATAATCCGTTGAATTTGATGTTTTAACTTGCAAAAAATGGGCTGACTTAATTATTTAGTTTATGATAACCCAAATAGAATATGTTGTGGACAAGAAAGAAGAAACCTTACAAATAATTCCATATTCACTAATTCCTATTTCTAAGTAGAAATATTATTTCCTAAAGTGTACCACCAAGTCTCTATTGCTCAACATTAACCTGCTCGCAATTTGAGACTTATCCATAAATTTTTCAATACCCTTTTTCATTACATTCCACCAATAGAATTCTCGTACGTTATTGTACATCTTGATGGAACTGAGGTGAATAGACTATTGATAACCTGAGATTTTAGTAGCATCTACTTTCTCAAGTCATCTATATTCAAAACAAATAGTATGCCTAATAACAAAAGCACCATCTCCTATGAGAGAAAACCTCAACCTTCTGATTCTGGACCACTTCTTTCAACTTAAGTAAAGTCGGATAACTGTATTGCTTTTCCTTCATATTCAACTATCAAAGAGTATTTCGAACAGTTTTGAATCAAGATATTACCTTTGGCTGAATCGACAAACCTAATTCCCAATCTAGCCAGTGTGTGAACCTCACGAACTAACTGTTTCTTCTTATCCTCTACATATGGAGAACTTCCCATAGATAATGTGGTAGGAGAATTGGTCACCATATTGTCTTTACCCAAGAGTTAAAATATACTCATATTATAATTCTTCAAAAACTCTAGCCATCTTCTCTGGTAAAAATTTAGATCTTTCTGACTAAACACATACCGAAGACTCTTGTAATCCATGAACACATTGTGACGATCCATTTTTTAAAAGGTAAAAAGTGATTTATAACTTCGTGAAGGAAAAATAATTTATTTTCTTTTATTTAAAGAAATATTTTTAGGAAAACTAGAGTTGCCAATTAATTTTTAGGATATTAAGAATACCATTTAAAAAAAGGTTATTTTTAAAGGAAGAGGTGCGAAAAATATCTGTACTCTGGTGAAATTTGTAGTTATGCACCCTGAACTTTGGGGGAATCCTATGAACCCCCAGCTTATTTTATACTTTATTTAACTATCATATATTTTTTCACTTGGACCATTGCGTGTATTCACGCACATTGAGCACGTAAGGGGCATTATAAAATCATTATAAATCTATTTTTGTCACATAGCCTCTTAATTTCGATTATTTTATATATTTTTCATTAAATTCTTTTGATCTTTAATATGATTTATTAATAAGAGGTATAAACCTACTTTCTTCTACTCTTCTCCTAATTTAATCTTCATTATTGAAGGTAAGATTTTTTCCTCCTCAAAAATTCTGATATCTTTCTTGGTTTTCTCTGTTTGTTTAAAACTTGTTCTCACTATTTCTAATTTCTTATCACTAATTTTTAGTTTTTTATTTTTGAAATTAGGATTAGCCATAGAAGATGTAAAATTAGATTTGAATAACATTTGTTTAAACAAGGAAGATCCAAGCCAGTGTAATCATGCCTGCTAACGTTGCTTTATAGATAGAAACAAACCCTCCACAAGCAATTATGTTTGCTTGATTGAAGTTATTTGTGGCTCTTAATATATAAAAACTATTAAGAACATTAATCTGAATTTTATTGGTTGGAAACATAACAAAAATGTTGTTATCCTTTCCAATCTTATTAGGCAATCCAGAAGTGGAGTTATATGATGCAATTTCCAAGTCATTTTTCTCGACATCACCTCTAGGAAGGATCCTAGTCTTAGAGAATAACTAGAATGTTATGATTATGATTGTGAAAGCAATGCCGAAGGAGTTGAAACATAATTAAGAACACAAACTCTTTTATTTAAATTAATTAGAGCGTGTGAATCACTTACCTTTGATGGAATAACTATGCAGTCCAACTGGGAAAATATATGTCAGTTAAAATGGTAAAAAATAGTCTAGGTGGTGATAGGATCCCAGCAAAGTTCAGGGTGTGTAACTGTAAATTCGCCTAAGTATGGGTATTTTTCGCATCCCCCCCCCCTATTTTTAACAAAAAGTAGTCTATTTGATTTTGTATTGGAAAAATTGAGTCGCCACTTAAGTTTTAGGAAAAATAAGAAACCACTTAAAAAGCTATAATGGAAAGAAAACCTTTTAAAAATAACCAAAGTCTAGGTAAGGGCTCAAATAAATTTAAAATAAGGTGTTAGGCAGTTTTGAAAATCTACAAAGTGCAGTTCCCGATGGATTACACTTATTTACCTACTTTTGAAAAATTCCTTAAATTGTAAATTCTCAAAGTCATTTTTGAAAAATCTTGAATTAATTTGAAACTCTTGTTTGAAATAAATATAATTTATTTGATACTAATCCATTTAATTTATACAAAGTTTTAAAATAAACTAAACATCAAATTTTCAAAATAATTTTAACTTTAACATTTTTATCTGAATTAAGACATTAGGCTAAATAGTTAACCTAAGTTCTTAAATATTGATTTTTGAGCCATTAATAACTGTGAAAGGATATAAATAAATCCTCATGTTATTCTTCAAGCTTGTGTTTACCTAAATATTGGAATTATTTTAAATAATATTAAATAATCAAAATAAAGATAGTAATTTTAATACAAACTTGCTCCCTAGTGATTCATCTAAATTATATTAAATGACAAATAAATAATCAAATTAGTTACAAGCATATAAAGGAAAAAAATGATATTTAGGACCCTTTTGGGCCCATTTTTAGTCTATACAACCTTTGGGCCTATTTTTGTAGATTTTCAGCCCTTTTTCAGCTGTGTATATAATTTGTATATCATAACTTATTCTTTTTGTGTTTTCGGTATACTTGGTGAATACATGATTGGAAATCAGCCATATATACACATCCTTTGATTCTCCAACTGTATATTAGCATTTCTTTCCTTGTACACCACCTGTATATCTGTATATAGGATGTATACTACTTTATATCCATTTACAACATTGTTTTATTCCAAAACAAGGTATTTCGACTTATAGAAGATACATGCCTCTTTGGCCCATTGAGAAATGCAGGGAATGGAGTTCGTTGGGACTTAAGTACATGTCAAATGCATCAAACAATATATAGAGATTAGAATTTGTTCAAACAGTTTTAATATACCTAGTCAAGAAAGCAACATGTTAATAAGTTATTCATATATATCCATTATTAAATCTAGAATCAGTTTGAATAGAGAAAAAAATCTTAGCAATGTTGAATTTAAATTGTACTGACCCTTCAGGTTGTTTTCCATATTTCTGCTTATTTTCATCGTCAGATTTTTCCCATAGTTGGACCAAGTAATTTATAACTTGCTGGGACTAACAATTTGATCACCAGGCAGTTGTTTGTTTTTTAGAGACAATTCCCTATTTTAAAGTCTTTATAGGTTCAAATTGGCTAACAAGAAAAAACTTCAGTCAAACGACCATGTATATCAATTCTAAAGGTTCCAACAACTCCTAAATATCAATTTTAGGCTAGGTGGACTCTTGATTCATGTCTCGAGGTACCCATACACATTTCGACCTACTGGTCAGAGAGTTTAGAAAATGGTCAAATGGGTGTGAGACCTATTTTGAGTCAAAACAACATTGGATGGAAATTTTGAATAGTACATCGAGTTTGAAACATTGAATTTGATTGGGTAGAATAGTCCATTTGTGTATATGGGATTCCTAATGAATACCCAGGGATTGGCGGTGACATGGAAAATCCCAAGTCTTTTCTATAGTTTCTACACTAACTAATAGCAAGCTAGAGGTCACGATCATAAAACACTTGGCAAGCACAAGTTCCACGACCGCGGTGCACTATGTCAGAATTAAAACTTACCTAGAAGCCATTATTTATGGAAATCGCGAGGGTCGGGTTGCGATAATGTCTCCCGAGCATCTGGAAAAGGTATAAATACCCTATTTTTGCCCGTTTTGCCCATTCCTTCATCCATTCTCTTAAGAATTAAACCCTACTTATTGTGAAAGCTTAGGATTGGAGTTTGTGGGTAATTTGGGGAGCTTAGGTGATGATTATTATTGATTATTGATGTGACGTGGTTTCATGGAACATTTGATACATAAAATAGTGAAATTATGCATTGACTTATGTCATTTTGTCGGATATGATGTGTTTTATATGTATTGTAGGTAAATTAGGTCAAAAGTGGTGCCTGACTACAATCAAGATTAAATAGTTTAGAAAAGTATAGTATTGGTCAGGCAACAAGTCGTAATGTCACACTACGACTTATAACCAAAACTGTAATGTGAACAATGGCTAAAGCTCAGAAAAAAAGCTATGTAAAGACTTACCATGACTCATAAGAAGTGACTTTGAGTCATGATAAAGAACCGTACTGAGCATAGTGGCTAAAATTCTTGAAGATTGATGAAAGAGGTCCCAGTGGTAACGAGTGAAGACCACTAGTTGTAAGGACTGATACAACTCGTGGTGAGAAGTTGTACTAATAATAGACTCAACATCCCTGAAGGTGAAAAGTTACTAGAGTAACTAATAGTAGCAACCTACAACTAGTAAGGACATATGACGAGTCGTGACCATTGAAGATAGAAAAGATCCACGACAATAAGAAGCGACTCGTAACCTGTCCTAATGACTCATTGCCAGAGACGTAACCACTGCCGACATAGTTTTCCTATTTTGTGTTAATTAGTTTTCCTTTATTATTTTGAGATACTATAAATACCATTGGCTTATAATTTTATTATGTCATAGACTTTTAAAATTTTTTCACGCGTATTGACTTCTTTATATTTTTGTTCTCAGGTTTTTCGTTTCGTAGTCAATTAAGGATTTTGGATTTTATTCTTTTCATTCTTGTGCAATTTCGCCAATGTTTTCTTCTTTAAATTCTATGGATTGTTGCATGACCATGAGAGGCTAAATTCCTTAAATAGGGTTGTGGGAACTCTGGTAAATTACTAACGTAAGGGAAGTGGGATATTTATCTATTTTCTTGTAACTATGTGTATTGTATCTTCTTCATATTATTTGTATCCATAACTACTACAAAATCTTGGGAATTACCTGTATTCAAGATTATCCTCAAAAGGGAGTTCGAGATTGGGAAATAAGGTTTATACAGTAATTCGAGGCTAACAACCCTCGTCTAATAAACTTGAGACTCAAACTGTGATAGTTGTATTGGGGTCAAGGACTAGGGATAGAAAGGAGGCGCCCTGAGACGCAAAAGGTTAAGGATGAGATTTATCAACGAGTTCACAAGAAGTTTGATAATATATATTTTGTCAAACTTTGCATGCTTATAAGTGGGATAGGTAAATTTAACAAGATAAAATTACAAAGTTAGGAAACCATGGGGAACACTGACACAACCCAAACCAAGGCCATGTCGTAATTGGCATCTCAAGCCTAACAAAGACCAGAGATCACCCCACTACCCAATCTAACCAACCAACATATACCCTGAGTCAGATGAATTCCAAACATATAAAAAATAGAGTGATCAACCAACACAATGACTTTAGAATGGTCCAAGACCTATTCTCGGAACCCACCATCATGTTGAGATCAACGATCACCCGACGACTTTAGATAAGGAGAAATAGCTGTGAAAAAAGAAGCAGAACTCCCCCACTTCTTCTTTGGCTACTTATCACTGTCTCTACTACTCTTCTCAAAAGGCCTAAATTTCTTTCCCTATATCTCATAAAACATAGTCTGCTTCCATTTCTCCTTCTCCACTCATTGCATGTACGCAACCAACCTAGAGATATCCACGTCCTTGATTAACAAGGCACGATTACTCTCAAGAATCAACTCACAAGATAATGCCAAAGAAAGCTTTAGAGTTCTAGCACTTATGCTAGAAACAATTTCCAGAGCATACCTAGAAAACTGATGAAATTTCAAGGAATAATCCTTGACAGACATCCTACCTTACCTCAAATTCACAAACTCTTTCGCTTTTTCCTCCCTTAACTCCTGAGGAAAGAAGCGGTCAAAGAAGGTACTAGAAAAATTCTACCACAATGAAGAACCAACATCCTTTCCCTTTATTGGTTCCCACTCTTTGTACCATCGGTACTCTATCTATTTAAATTGATAGGAAGCAAACTCAACACCTTAAACCTTTGAAGCATGCATAATATGGAAGATCTTCTCCATTTCATTAATAAAACTTTAAGGATTCTCTTAGACCTTTGTACCAGTAAACATAAGGGGATGCAACCTCATAAACTGGCCAACCCTTATGTCCTTAGAAGATAAAGTAACAGGAACACCATGCCCAGTCCGCGAAGATACCAACTAAGTCAACTGAGTAAGGGAGCGATGGAACTCAATAATATAAAAACCCCTTTTAGGTGACTGAGTATGAGTGTCACCCTCGGGAGTAGAATCAGTAGGGCCAGTTGGAACCTCATGAGGATAGTCATATACAGCGACCCTTGATCAGGTTTGAACTATAGAAATAAAGTGTGACCCATAAATATTATCCTCAGTCGTGAAGAAGAGTTTTCATGAGCATCAAATCTTCTCGGAGGCATGATCTAAAAGTCAAGCAAATGGAAATAAGAAGAATCCTAGACCTTAGACTCTACAGTTCAAAGTAAGACAACAAGAAAGTAAAAAATTCCTAAATACCTCATAGCCTCTCCTTTATGAATGTGGCACACTATAAAAGCTTAAAAGAGACTCTACTATACATGGCTTTGTGGACTCCCAACTGACTATGTACCTAGTCTATGGTACCAACTTAACACAAACCGAACTAGGGCCTTATCATAATGTGCATCTCAAGCACAACAACGATCGGAGATCACCCCACTACCCAATCCAACCAACCAACATATACCCTTATTTAGATAAATTTTGAACATATAATATGACAGAGCAATCAACCAACAAAGAAACTTTGAGATAGGTCCAAGACCATGACCAACCCAAATAAGTCTAACCATCCAATGTTAAACCAACAATCGTAACAAAACCAAAATAGTAAATAAGTTCATATACATACCATAGAAAAATGGAACAATCATAAATCAAATACATTCATACGGTATTAGCCTCAACATAAGTACTAATATCAAGAATGAAATCATTACCTAGACCGCCCATACCAACTCATAGTAGTCTCACAAAGTCTATATCTTAAATCAAAATAACATCCAGTTGGGACATGCCCCCATGTATATCCAAAACCAATGTCCAAGACTAAACCAATGAAAACTTAAGAAACTAAAACTAGAAACAGAGCCTTCTGAAGTATTGATGCTTAAAACTTTAAGTCAACATAAGTTTTTCTCAAGTACAGTCACTGACTAGGAGGTATAGTATTACCAACACCTACATCACATAAGGATACAACATTGAAGATGGTTAGAGGTTGGAGTAATAGCATGTAACTCAAGAATAAGGATAAAATAATGCCAATACTTCAAATCCAATCCACCAATGCATATAACCAATGCAATTTATATTTATATATATATATATATATATATCAATATACCATTCCACAGTAAGGAATAAGATTAGCATGAACTTTGAAAACATTAACCTAAGTTGTGTAGCATTATCGTCATAGAACAAGGCACCCATGGGATATATGGACCCAAGTATCCCTTAGTTGGAAGGGGCATATTGTGTGTAGCCATACTAACCAGAAAATATCAATAAATGTATATACCTATATGGGGGACTCGAACCTCTAATTTAAATTATTCATTTAGGGAACTCAAACCACCCTGTAAAAAATACACCCGCATCGGCTAGCTTGGTTTCCAATGTTATTCCCTTAGACTCTACTTTCATGGACCGGCTACACACCCCTCTTTAAAGCCCAATTTAATACCATCATTTCATATACACAACTATTAAGCCAATTACTTACCAAAGGAATATCTTTGGTATTATCATACCAACACTACTTGCAAGCGTACAACAAGCCATTACAATTATCAATCAATCAATCATTCATTTGAATTTGGGACTTGAAACCATTGTCTAATAAATACACTTGTTCAATTCATAGTTAAGGAACTCGAATCCATTTTCTAACAATGACATAAATCAAATTAGTGTTTAGGGACTCAAACCCATTTACCCAATTAAACCACCAAGGTTACCATTAAAATCATTTCATGGCCAACAAGGCCTTAACAAAACCATTTACCATTCGTTCATATTCATTAGGCCAATGCCTTAGTATAACACACTATTTAACATGTGACTAGTTTATTCTCTTAAGCATTTTCAAAAACACTTTGAGGGCATAACATTACCATAACCAAAACCAAAGTAAAACCATGAAGTTTAGTTTTACCCTTGACCCATTTGTTAAAACACAATTACCAAGAATCCACATGTGCAAACCATTACAAAAAACATATATAAACAAAAGTTAATCAAAGAGTAAACAATACTCAATCATATGCAACTAAAGCTTCCATTTTAATTTTCAAAAAAGCCATTTAAGAATAATGACCACACTTTAAGACACATGATATTTATGAACTAACAATGAGGGAAGATTCTCATGAATTATTCAAGAATATTCACAAAAAAGATTTACTCTTGAGCCACTAGATGAACACCTATGAAGAACCCTAACCACAATTTTAAAAAGAAAGTTTGGGAGGAATTTTTATTATTTTGATCTTTTAAAGTATGTTATGAAATCCATAATATGATTTATGTATGGGGATTTAAGGGTTTTAGGGTGGGAAATGTCTAAAATATAATCAGCTTAAAAGTTGTAAAATGTGCTCAGGAGGGTACAACCACCGTACCAAAATCATATGCTATCATATGATTGGACCCACAACTAGTACCCTAGACATCAACTTGGACCCCAACATTGTCCAACATACGAGTTCTTAGACCAACTCATGTACAATCATACTATTGGTATCCCCTAACCCATATCCAAGGCAAAATCCTCTAGACTAGACATAAGGAACCATATTATTTTGCAATATAAAACTCGTACCCTAACATACTTCTTGTAAGAGATCTATTAATATCGTGGATAGAACCCAATAAAACTACACTAATTTCCAAATGTGTGAAGGGACCCTAAACTGTACCACATCATACAACTAGTATGTAAAGGTCGTAAGATGTCCAGAATGCTCAACCTAGGGAAATTTTCTAAGGGTCTACAACTTCAATCACTCAAGTTTTCTTATGTGTTACTGTGACTTTCGAATCCCCCTATTTACTTTTTTGTACTACGGATGATTTCATCAAGTTCGAGATATAATTCCATGCATTCCATTTGGGTTTGACTTCAACCTGGTGCAAGTTACTATATTTAACACTTAATACATCATATATTTTTGGACATTATATTTTTGGCGACATCAAATTTTGGCGTCATTACCGGGTAATATGGTGTTGAGTTGTTAATTAGATTTGCTGAAGTATCTATTTTTTATTTTCTTTTTTTACTTGGGTATAAATTGGTGTATGCCTAACACTAGGATCTACCTTACTCCTATTAAGTTGGTATTTGGGGATGACCCTCATAATCTACCCCCTCCTACTCCTGGTGCTCCACAGAATATTGTTGATAGATATCCAAAGTTGATGTTAGCAAAGGCTGCTAACCAAAGAAGAAAAGATGAGGAAACCCGATTGGCTCAAGTGGATGAGCTAGCCAGGTCAAGACTAGTAGTTGATCATCAAGTAGCACTTGATGGTGATCAATATAGAGAATGGGATGGAAGAGCTTGAGTGATCCTATATTACCTTATCTACTTCCATATGATAAAGATGAGGATATGGGATATATTGAGCTTACTGAGATAAGAGCCATTATTCCTCTTATCCTACCCCCAAATATTAATTTCAATATTACTAGTGCAATGATCTACTTGCTAAATTTAAAGGGTGTATTTTTGAGGTTGTCGAAATATGATGTAAACATTAATATTGCCAATTTTACTAGGATCTGCACTTTGTACACCATTCTGGGGGATGATCAGGAAATATTGATATTGATGTTGTTCCCATTCTTATTGATTGGAGAAGCATTTTTCTACTTGGGGAACTTCATTGATTCTCAATAATAACTTGGAACAAGTTGTGTTGTTAGTTTTTGAACCACTTATTTTCTCCTTCAAGGATGTTATAGCTAAAATATGAAAAAATATAACTTCAGGCAGTTGCCCACCAAGTCCATGTTTGAGGCGTGGTTTAGATTTAAAAAGAGGTTAAGCTTTGTACCTCATCACAAAATTCCAAGGTCTAATTTTTTTGATATATTCTACATATCCCTAACTATTATTTCTAGGGCAATATCAGGAAAAATATCTTAAGGCGTATTTATGCATCTGTGTTGGGAGACAATAAAGAAAATACTAGACGAGATCTCTCTCACTAAATGAGGATGGCACACTTGAAAGAATAATAATGGTACTCGTACATATGCCACTAGAGTTGCTAATGAAAATAAAGATGGTGATGATTCAGTAGCAAAAAAAGTAACACAACTCAGAATAGAGATCGCGTTGCTTATAAAATAATTTGTAACGATTAATTCTGAAAAAGTGAACAGAGTAGGGGAATAAAGGTATGTTTCTAGGGCTTATAAGTCAGATGTGGATGAGGAAGCTAAGAATATTAATTTAGAAGTGGAGTGTTTTTGAGAAAAAAAAAATGAAATCAGAGTCAAAACTACTATAGTGATAGCTACAAAGATAGAAGAAGAGAGTGAGATGGTGATTGGAGGCGTAAAAGTGACTATAAAAAATAAGTAACAAATATATTCCATCAAGAAGTAGAGATACCGAGTCGAGAATTGAAGCAATTTTGTCCAAGTTGGTGAAAGGCCAACAAAGCTAAGATAGCTGCCTTACTGAGATTAAGGCGGACATACCAGGATTGAACTAGAAATTTGAGTCACATGCTACTACGATTAACAAACTAGAGTAGCAGTTTGTACAAAAGTTGTCCACGTTGATTCAGAGGAAGCCTGGTTTGCCTCCAAGAAATATAGTATAATATTCAAAAAATGATAGTCATTGCCACAATATTACCAGTTAAAGTGGTAAAACCATGATAGATCCCCTATTCCTGTTATTGAATTGCTAAGGAATGATTGTGATGAGATAGATGTTGATGATACACCGGTAGCAGAATCTTAATAATTGACAGATGTTGAACATATTGGTGATAAAGATAAAAAGAAGGGAAAGTCTGACGAGCTGGTGGTGAGGACTATTCTAAGACCTCACCCACCTTTCCCTCAAAGGATAAAAAATAAATATGAAAAAGGGTATATCAGAAGTTCCTATAGATATTAAAGGAATTGTCTATCAATATTTGTTGTTTAGGAAGTAAAGAAAATATCGGGCTACGCGATGTTCATGAAAGATTTTGTCACTAGGAAGTGGATGGTGAGTTTTGAGCTCGCTGACAATGTGCACCATTATAGTGTTATGGCTACTAGACCATTAGTAGAGAAGGAGGACCCTTGAGCTGTAATGCCCCAAATCTAATACCCAGAAAGCTACACGATGCTCATGACCCCGAAAGACCACAAGCTAACCCATGACTGATATATGTACCTGGATACTGTATAACATTATGTAATATGTGGAAATAATAGAATGAAACATGCCATAAGGTTCAAAATGGATAAAACATAATATCTGAGATACAGTATATCACTGCCAAAACATGGACTGAAATAAACTATCTGAACATACCATAGTCTGAAAAGCCTCTAATTAAATGAACTGTCTGAATAAGGAGTTGATGGAACATGTCCCCAAACAACTCCATCCACTGAAAGCTAAACTGAAATAATGAAATAAATAATAATATCATCCTTGAATGATGAGGACTCACTGCTAAATCTGGCTACTGAGATTTGAAGTGCTACTGATGCTCTAGAACTTGTGCTTCAAGACCTATGGTATAAAACACCATAGCTCAAATGTGTTAGTACGGTTGAATGTACTGTTATGAATATAAGGTAGGCTGAATGCAGAGGGTTCAAATGCATGAAAAATGCTAATTGACTATATAACATGAACGTGTGAATACATATTTAAATAAATGACTGTAACTGAATTTATGATGATACTGACTACTTAAACTGAATACTAATAACATGATTTCCTAATAAATGATACTGAGGGACTGTATCTGACAGTGTAGGTTCTAATGGAACTAGCGGAGTTAGATACTGTTCTGAGTTGACTGTACCTGACATTCCTTAATTCTGTAAAACTATTTGAGTTCTATTACTGAGACTGAGATTGAGACTATAACTGTGGGTAGTAGTATCTAACTGACATGCCCTAAATAAAGAAATATAGCTGATTTGGGGTCCAATCTATAAGCCCAATTAGAAGGGTGTCAATACCACGCAATCAGTAAGGTACTCAAATGAGAATGGTGGGAACCATCAACTGGAAGGTAAGCCACCTCATCAACCCTCAATTGGTAGGTTAGATGCCTCAACCTATGATGTCTAGGTAGTTCTGGAATGCAAGCATTTCTTCTAAGAATCACACCCTCTACTAGCAGGAGAGTTCCTATCCTCGCGTTCACTCGGTGCTAAATCCTACTCCCATCTAAATTGAAACTGAACATGATTAACTAAGCTAAACTAGACTGGCTTAATTGAGTTTTGTTGTCTGAGAGAATACTACTGAGATTACTGAATTACTGAGCTTTCCTGAGTCACATAATTGTCTGAGTTCTCATGACTATGGCCTGACTTAGAGTATCATGAAAACATGACACTGGCTCTAGGCACACAACTAAGTTATCGGGTAGAAGTACCCCTATTACTTGATAGAAGGAAACTGACATGGCATGACTTTCTGGAATACATGACCAACATCAACAATCCATAATATAATAAGTTGGGGATTTCATGAAACACATGGTTATCATAAACGTGTACATGGTAAGAATGCATATAATAAGTATCATAATTTCATTCTCTAACTTCCATCCTTTTAGACATTTTATCAAATACCTTACATGCATAACTTAGGGCATAGGTGTAATCATCAAATTACATATTATGAATAACTACATTCATGGATTTCAATTTGCATGCTAACGAAGTTTCATGAAAAACACGTAAAGATTTCTAACTTGGGAGTAGTACAACAAGATAAACATGGTTACAAAACAACCCACAACATAAATATCATTATTTATAATTTGAAATAGGGTTCTTGATCATTATGGATGGAAGGAATCCATAAATCAACACTATGTATACCTCGGATGGAAGATTCTTGAAAATAAATAGTGAAATCCTTGAAATTTGATACTCAATTGGAAACCGTAAGCTTGTTCTTATTGGATTTTTGATAGAAACCACTATAATTTGGGTGAAATAGGGCTGAATTATATGCTTGTGCCTTACATAGGCGTGGGAAATTGACCCTTTTTCCCTTGAAGACGCGGTCTTTTAATGACTAAAATGGGGTGCTGACGCTATAAGCAACGCTGTGTGTTGATGGCTGCGATGCAATACTCGATGTGCTGCACCATCATTATGTTGAGCGTCAGAAGTTTTGGCTCTGGTAGCCTGCACAAATATTGACCAACGCGATTGGCGATGCGGCGCGCCTAGATTGCGTTGGTTCACTCATTTGGGACTCCGAACATGATCTAAATATGTTTCAAAAAATCCAATACTTGTTTAGGAACACCTATTGACCTTCCTGATCATGAATTAATTAAAATATGGGTTATTAAAGGACATTAAGATAGAGAGATGAGATTTCCAACTTTCAAAGGCCAAAATAGGCTAAGTCTGGGAACTTGGTTAGAATTTTCTAAGTATGGTACCCCTTGACAAGTTTAAAGGATTGAATTAAGCTAAGAAATTTCTCAGGTTTTAACAATATCTCCCCCTTGAGAACATTCATCCTTGAATGAGATTGATCGAGAGGGGATAAGAGATAAACTGACGTATATACTGAACATGAGCAACTGAAACATGAATCCATAAATGACATGACTGATAATTGAATACACCATACTAAGCATGCATATTTGATGCATGTGTAGCTAATTAATGAATGCATGACTGAGTGTTATGATGAACTGAGTTGCTCATAATAAGAATGCATATCTGATGCATGATTATATGACTGAACTGATACATGAATGCATGATTGATTATGCAATTGTTTTTAATACCAAGTTTATGATGGAATTCTAAACATGAACTGGATACCAAGTTGTAATTGAAATCTAAACATGAAACTTAAAACCTTAAGAAGAACTGTTACCTAGAGCTAGACCTGATTTAGCGGAGAAGAGATGAGGGTACTTGGTTCGCATGTATGCTTCTGCTTCCCAAGTAGCTCCCTTAATGGACTAATTCCGCCAAAGAACTTTGAATAGAGGGACTTATTTTTTCCTCGGTCTACGAGTCTGATAGTCAAGAATTTCAACTAGAATCTCTTCATAAGAGAGGTCGTTCTGAACATCTATGTTCTGAATAGGGACTACAACTGTTGGGTCACCAATGTACTTCTTGAGCAAAGAGACATGAAAGACTGGATGAACTGAGGCTATATCTAAAGGCAATTCCAGCTCATAAGCTACCTTGCCGAAGCGACTGAGAATTTTGAAAGGATCGATATATCGGGGACTGAGCTTTCCCTTCTTACCGAACCGCTTCAACCCCTTTATGTGAGAGATATTTGATAAACATAATCACCAATATCGAACTTGAGATCCTTTTTGCGCACATCTGCATAAGACTTTTGTCATCTCTAGGTAGCCTGGAGTCTTTCTCTGATCAACTGGACTTTTTCAAAGGCATCGAATACTAAGTCAGGCCCTAGGACTGCAGACTCACTAACTTCAAACCAAGAAATTAGAGATCTACATCTCCTACCATATAGAGCTTCGAATGAAGCCATTCGAATACTGGAATGATAACTGTTTTTGTATGCAAACTCAATCAAAGTAAAATGGTCATCCCAACTACCCTTGAAATCAATTGCACAAGCCCTTAACATATCTTATAATATATGAATAGTCCTTTCTATTAGACCATCTGTCTGAGAATGGAAGGTTGTACTGAGATGAACTTAGGTACTAAGACACTTTTGGAATGCTTTCCAGAAATGAGAGGTGAACTGGGTATCTCTGTCTGAGATAATAGATAAAAGAACATTGTGCAATCTGGAAAACTCTTTGATGTAGAGTTTGGCATAATCCTCGGCCGAATAAGAGGTATAGACTAGAATAAAATGAGCTGATTTTGTCATCCTATCTATAATGACCCAAACTGAATCATCCTGATGATGAGTACGAGGCAAACCTGTCACGAAGTCCATGTTCATTTCTTCCCACTTTCAAGAAGGAATATTTAACTCCTGCATGTACCTACTAGGTTTCTGATGCTTTATCTTAACTTGCTGATATATAGAGCACTTAGACACGTACTTTGAAACAACTCTCTTCATCCTACTCCACCAATTGATCTCCCACAAGTTGCGGTACATCTTAGTGGCCCCTGAATGAATAGAGTAGTACACACCATGCGCTTCTACAAGAATTCATTGCCTCAAGTCATCTACACCTGACATACAAAAATGACCCTGACAATGAAAAATACCATCTCCCCCTTGGGAGAAAAACTCTACTTTCTGATCCTTGACTGACTCTTTCAACTTGACAAGGATGGGATCTCTATCCTGATTTTCTTTCTCCTCGAAATCTACAGATGATTCTGAACTACTCTAAACCTATATATTACCCTCTGCTAAATCAACTAGGTGGACACCTAGTCGGGTAAGATGATGAACTTCCTGAGCTAAATTTTTCTTACTTGTCTCAACATGAGCAACATTACCCATAGACAGTCTACTAAGAGCATCGTCCACTACATTGGCCTTGCCCGGAAGATAAAGGACACTCATGTCAGAATCTTTCTAGAGCTCTAACCACCTTCTTTGACGAAGATTGAGATCTTTCAGAAAAAAATACATACTGAAGGCTCTTATGATCTCTGAACACATCTACATGTACCTTATATAATTAATGCCTCTAATTCTTTAAGTCAAATACTACAACTGCTAACTCAAGATCATGAGTGGGATAATTCTTCTCATTGGGTTTAAACTATCTGGAGGCGTATGCTATGACCTTAGCATGTTTCATGAGGACACAACCCAAACCTACTCTTGGGGCATCACAGTACACCAAAAAACCATCTGAACCATCTAGAAGAGCTAAGAATGGAGCTGAGGTGAGTTGAATCTTCAACTCCTAAAAACTCTTCTCGCAAGGATCTGACCACTGAAACTTAACTTTCTTTTGAGTCAATATGGACATAGGGGATATCATAGAAGAGAATACCTCAACAAACCATCTGTAATAGCCAACCAAACTCAAGAAACTACTGATATCTGATGAATAAATAGGTCTAGGTCAGTTTCTTACTGCTTCGGTCTTTTGAGGATCAACCCTAATGCCATCACCAGAAATGATATGACCAAGGAATACTACTGACCTTAGACAAAATTCATACTTACCGAATTTGGAAAACAATTGATGATCTATGAGAGTTTGAAGCATGATTCTGAGATGGTCTGCATGATCATGCTCACTGTGGGAATAAACAAGGATATTATCTATGAAGACTATGATGAACATTTTAAAGTACTGCTTGAAAACATAGTTCTTCAAGTCCATGAAAGTTGTTGGGGCATTGGTAAGACCAAAGGACATGACTAGGAATTCAAAGTGACCATACGAAGTATGGAAGACTGTTTTTGGAATGTCACATTCTCTGACTCTGAGCTGATGGTAGACTGATCTGAGGTCTATCTTAGAGATATAGCTTGCACCCTGAGGTTTGTCAAACAAGTCATCGATTCTAGGAATTGGATACTTGTTCTTGACCGTGACTTTATTAAGATGATGGTAATCAATGCATATTCTGAGAGAACTGTCTTTATTTCCCACGAATAAGACTGTTGCACCCCACGGGGAAACACTGGGTCTGATGAATCCTTTATTGAAGAGTTTCTTCAACTGTTCTTTCCTTTCTTAGAGTTTTAATGGTGCCATTCTATATGGAAGAATAGATATAGACTGAGTAGATGGAAAAAGATTAATGCCGAAGTTTATTTCTCTTTCTAAAGGAATTCCTAGAAGATCACCGGGAAAGACATCTGACTATTCATTCACGACTGGGCGTGATTCAAGGTTGGGAGTTTTGGAACTTGTGTCCTTAAAATGAACAAGGTGATAGACACATCCCTTAGATATTATTTTCCATGCCCGAAGGTAGGAAATAAGCTGACCTCTAAAAGCTTAAGTATTACCCCTCTACTCCAAGATGGGTTCATTCGAAAACTAAAACTGGAAAATTCTATTTTTGTAGTCGACTGTGGCATAGCAGGAATGAAACCAATCCATACTGAGAATGACTTCCAAATCAGTCATCTCTAATTCGACTAAATCTGCAGAGGTGACTTTCTAAAATATCATAACCGGATAGTTGTTGTATACCCGTCGGGCTATGATGGTTTTTACCACTAGGGTAGAGACTAAGAAGGGCTCTACTAGAATCTCATGACTGACTCTTAAATCAACTACTATATAAGGAGTAACAAAATAAAAGAAACGTCCTGGATCTATCAATGCGTAAACATGCAAGTGAAAAATCAGCAATGTACTAGTAACCATATCAGGAGAATTTTCCTGATCTTGCCGAGACTGGAGATCATAAAGTCTATTTGGGCATTGCCCACTAGTAGCACTTGAAGTAGTACCCTGATGATTTGGGCAACCGAATTGAGCTCAAGAACGGTTCTGCTGTCTCTGAAACCTATCTGAGGACAATCTCTGACTTTATGGCCTGGCTTGCCACATCCAAAATAAATATCGCTGCCAGCTCTGCAAATACCTTAATGGTGTTTTCCGCAAGTCTGACGAAGAGGATTGGTTTGGGAATTACTAATGCTACCCTGAGACATAGATGCTGGCGCCTTATCTCTATTACCATCCCTGAACTTAGGAGCTAGAGCACTGTATGAAGAAGGAGTTGGAACTGATGACTTAGGATGAAGTTGAGAGCGTTTTCCTCCCTTTGTCTTTGGCTGAACAAAGTTAAAACTAATTGTCCTTGCTCTCTTATTCTACTTCTACCTCATCTTAATATTTTGATCTTCTATCTGCTGAACATGAGTCATGAACCTGCTATGTTTATGTCACTATTTAATTTCGCAGACCTGCACTTATTAACCACACTATCGTTCACACTAGAAACAAACATACCCATCTTGGCCCTACTATCTGCAACCACATGAGCAACATATATATCTAATTGAGTAAACTTAAGAGAATATTCTTTCACCATCATGTTGCCCTACCTGAGGTTGATTAATTCTAGAACATTAACTTCTCTCAGCTCTAGGGGAAAGAATCTTTCTAAGAATGTGGTGACAAACTCCTCCTATTCTATGGATCCTGCATTAACTGACATCTCTGACTTCTACTACTTGAACCAAGTGTGAGCAATATACTGCAACTAATATGCAGCTAGCTCAGTAATCTCAATAGCTGGCACCCCATGAGGTATGTAACTTTCTGAACCTGGTCAAGGAATTCCTGAGGATCCTCTTCTGACTTATACCCAAAAAAGGATGGAGGATTCATTCGGGTGATGTCCTAAATCCTGACTGCAGCTGAATTGGACACTAGGTTGGATGAAATGACAGCTAGTCATTCATTCTTAGCAGCAACTGACTGAACAAGAGTAGTGAAGGTAGCTCTGAACTCTACATGAGAGACATGCTCACCCAAACGATCTTTGAGCTGAGGGGCTGACTGATTCCCAATTCTCTTGTTGGGAGGCATTTTTTGTAAAAAAGAGAAAAGGATTAAACTGAGAGATTAACTTGAGATTATGCTCACTGGCATGACATGAATACTAAAAAAATAGGAAACTATTCCTAAACATCTTTTAGCCTCTTGTACATAAGTATGGCGCGCAACACACCCATGTACAATACTCTACTAGATATGACTTTCAGACTTTCTAGGACAATGTTAAACCTTAGGCTCTGATACAAATTTTGTAACACCTCAAATCTGGTACAAGAAACACTACATGATGCTCATGACCCCGAAGGATGACAATCAGCCCATGACTGATATCTATACCTGAATACTGTATAACATCATGTAAAATATGGAAATAATAGACTGAAACCTGCCATAAGATTCAAAAAAGATAAAACATAATATCGGAGAGTACGGTATATCAATACCATAACATGAACTGAAATAAACTATATGAACATACTGTAGTCTAAAAATCCTCTAACTAACTAAACTGTCTAAATAAGGAGTTGATGGGACATGTCCCCAACTAACTCCATCTACTAAAAGCTAAAATGAAATAATGAATTAAATAATAATATCATTTTCAAATGATGAGGACTCACTGCTAAATCTGGCTGCTGAAATTTGGAGTGCTACTGATTCTTTGGAACTCGTGCTTCTGGACATATGGTATAAAACACCATAGCACAAATGCATCAGTACGATTTAATGTACTGGTATGCATGTGAGATAGGCTGAATACAAAGGGTTCAAATGCATGAACAATGCTAATTAACTATATAAGATGAACGTGAGAATACATACATGAATAAATGATTGTAACTGAATTCATGATGATACTAACTACAGAGTCTGAATACTAATAACATGACTTCTTGATAACTGATACTGAGGGACTATATTTTACAGTCTAGGTTTTAAAGGAACTAGTTGAGTTTCGTACTATTCTGAGTTAACTATATCTGACAGACCTGAATTCTGTAGAACTATCTTAGTTCTATTACTGAGACTGAGAATGAAACTGTAACTGTAGGGTGTATTAATCTAATCAAAATTCCCCAAATAAAGTAATATAACTGAGTTGGGGTCCAATCTATAACCCTAATTAGAAGGGTGTCAATATCGCGCCACCGGTAAGGATAAGCTGTGAGTGACCCTCAACTGGAAGGTACTCAAATGAGAATGGTAGGAACCCTCAACTGGAAGGTAATCCACCTCATCAACCATCAAATAGAAGGTTAGATGTCTCAACCTATGCTAGCTATGTAGTTCAGAAAAACAAGGATTACTTCTAAGAATCCCACCCTCTACTGGCAGGAGAGTTCCCATCCTTGGGTTCTCTCGGTGCTAAATCCTACTCCCATCTGAATAGATACTGAACATGATTAACTGAGCTAAACTGGACTGATTGAACTGAGTTCCATTAAATGATGGAATACTATTGAGATTACTAAATTACTGAGCTTTCCTGAGTCACATGACTGACTGAATTCTATTGACCTTGGCTTAACTGAGAGTATCATGAAAACATGACACTGTCTTTAGGAACACATCTATGTTATCGGGTACAAGTACCCCCAGTACTCGATAGAAGGAAACTGACAAGGCATGACGTTTTGGAATACATTACCAACAACAACAATCAACAATATAATAAGTTGGGGATTTAATGAAACACATGGTTACCATATACTTGTACATGGTAGGAATGAATATAATAAGTATGATAATTTCCTACTCTAACATCATGAGCATTCCAACATACATCTACATTGCATATCAATAGCATGTGAGGCATTTGAACATAAGGGTAAGACATGCATTTATCATATAGGTTACAATTGAGCTATAATACATAATTTTTATACTCTTAGGCATTTAATCAAACACCTTACATCCACAACATAGGGCATAGTTGTAATTATCAAATTACACATTATGAACAACTCCATTCATGGATTTCAACTTGCATGCTAACGTAGGTTCATGAAAAACACGTAAAGATATCCAACTTGAGAATAGTACATCAAGATAAACATGGTTACAAAATATTCCACAACATAAAGATCATAATTTATAATTTGAAATAGGGTTCTTGAGCATTATGGATGGAAGGAATCCATAAATCAACACTATGCATACCTTGGATGGAAGATTCTTGAAAACAAATAGTGAAATCCTTGAAATTTGATCCCTAATTAGAAACCCTAAGTTTTTTCTTAATTGATTTGATAGAGAAATCACTATATCTTGGGTTAAATAGGGCTTCATTATGTGTTAGTGTCTTATATAGGAGTGGTAAATTGACCCGTTTGCCCTAGAGGACGCTGTTATTTAATGACTAAAACTGAGTGCCGATACTACAAGCGTCGAGGTACGTTGATGGCTACGACGCGATAGTCAATGCGTCGTGTTATGATCATGTTGAGCCTCAAAAGTTTTGGCTCGTGCAGCCTGCACAAATGTTGACCAACGCGATTGGCGATGCGGCGCGCCAAGATCATATTGGTCCATTATTTTGGAACTTAAAACACAATCTAAACGTGTTCTAAAAGATCCAAAACTTGTCTAGAAACACCTATTAACCTTACTTATCGTGAATTAATGATAATATACGCCATTAAATGACATTAAGATGGAGATATGAGATTGCCAACTTTTGAAGTCCAAAATAGGCTATGTTTGGGAACTTGGTTAGAATTTTCTTAGTCTGGGATGGTTTGACAAGATTAAAGGACTGAATTAAGCGCGGAAGTTTCATGGGGTCTTATATGATGCTTCATTATTCTATGCACAATTGGGTCTTTCAAATTTTCTCGGGCTTATGTAACTTGGGAGACAACATAAATCTGATGCCACTGGGGGATTATAACTAGTTGGGATTAGGGGCACCAAAACCTGCATCAATGAGATTACTGATGGCTGAGAACACTGTAAAGTAGCCGATTTTTATTCTCTGTGATGTATTGGTGAAGGTACCATCCTTTGTATTTTCGGCTGATTTTGTTATTCTTGAATACGAGGTGAACTTTTAAGTCCCTATCATGTTTGGAAGACCCTTCCATGCCATAGGCAGGGCGTTGGTTGATAAAGAATTGGGGAAGATAATGTTAAGACTCAATGATGAGCAAAATATCTTTAATGTGTTCTAGTCGATAAAGCAACCTGATGATATAAAGGTCATGTATGTGATAGACTCAATTGATGATGATGCTGATGATGTTCTTATTCCATTGAAGAGCGACTTGGAGTTGAGGCATTAGCAGCGGTGATTTTGAATTTTAATAGTGATGGTATTGAGGAATATAATAAGATGGTGGATGCTTTTTATAGGAGAGGTCCTTACACTTATACCCTAAAAAATCTTTATTTAAATCTAAAAAATCAAACCATTCTTCTCACTCGACCATCTATTAAAGAGCCACTAGTTTTGGAGTTGAAGGCCCTTCCCTTTCATTTGCATATACATATTTGGGGGTCAAAAATACCTTACTAGTGATTATTATGGATACCTGTCTTAATCATAATTAGAGGAATTGTAATCAGTGTTGTAGAGGTTCAAAAGAGGTATAGGGTGGACCATTACAGATATTATGGATATTACACCAGGCATTTGTATTCACAAGATTCAACTTAAACTGATCTAAGTTACCAATATTTATCATCAGCATCGACTAAATCCTCCAATGTAGGATTTGGTAAGAAATGAAATTATCAAGTGGTTGGATGTTGGGTGTAGTTTACCCTATTTTGGATAAAAAGTGGGTCAGTCCTATTTAATGCATCCCAAAGAAAGGCAGAATTACTATAGTCCCGAATGAGAAAAATGAGCTTGTGCTAATGAGACAAATCACATGTTGGAGAGTGTGCATGTACTATATAAAGTTGAATATATGGACTCAGAAGGACCACTTTACCATGTCGTTTATGGATGGGATGTTGGATAGATTAGCAAGCACGATTTGGTTTTGGTTTCTTGACGGGAATTTGGGTGATGATTAGATCACTATTGCTCTTAATGACCAAGAAAAAAAGATCTTTACTTTCCCTTATGGGAATTTTGCATTCAAAAGGTTGCCATTTGGATTTTGCATTACTCTAGCCGAATTTTAGAGATGTATGATGTCTCTATTCTGCAACATAGTTAAGACACCATTTTGGTCTTCATCGATGACTTTTTAGTAGTTGGTGATTCTTTTGATGACTCTTTGGTCCACTTTGCCAATATTCTCCATAGGTGTGAGGAATGCAACTCAGTATTAAATTGGGAGAAGGGCCATTTTATGGTAAAAGAAGGTATTTTACTCAGGTACAAGATCTAAAAAATGGGCATTAAGGTAGATGAATAAAAAACTAAAGTAATTAAGAAACTGCCATCATCAGTCTCGGTGAAGGGTATTTAGAGTTTTTTGGGTCATGTTGGCCTTTATAGATATTTCATCAAGGATTTCTCTAAGATTGAAAACCCACTATGCAAGCTTCTTGAGAAAGATATGAAATTTGATTTCAATGATGCATGTTTGAAGGCATTTGAGTGCCTGAAGGAGAAGTTGGTGTCAGATCCTATCATTGTGTTCCCAGATGGGTCCCTAATATTTGAGATCATCTGTGATTTGAGCGGTTTAGCCTTGGGTGTTGTCCTAGGCCAAAGGAAAAAAAAGATCCTTCACCCAATTTACTATGCTAGCAAGGCACTAAAACCTACACAAAAGAATTATACAGTTACTGAGCAAGAGCAGTTTGTAGTGGTTTTTGCCTTCAAAAAATTATGGTCCTAGTTGATATGCACTAAGGTCATAGTCCGTACAGATCATGTATCTTTCACATACCTAATGGAAAAGAAAAATGGAAAACCAACATGTATTCATTGGGTACTCTTGAAGCAAGAGTTTGATTTCAAGGTAAGAACCGGAAAGGCATGGAAAATCTAGTTACAGATACTTGTCCAGACTTAAGGATGAAGCAAGGTAGAAATTAGGGGATAGGATTGAAATCGATGATATTTCTAGACGAGCAAATTTTGGTAGTATCGCAAGACCTAATCCCCTATTTTTCTCACTTTGTAAATTACTTGGCGAGTGATCTTGTCCTACAAGACTTGTCCTTCAAGCAGCAAAAGAGATTTATACATGAGGTATGGAAGTTTTTCTTGGATGAACCTTACCTATTGAAAATTTGAGCATATGGTGTTTTTCATAAATACATCCTGGAGGTAGAGATGATGAGTATTCTTAAGGCTTGTCATGCTTCACCTATTGAGGTCACCATGGAAGAACCCGAACAACCAAATAAATCTTGCAATATGGGTATTATTGTTCTACAATCTACAAAGATGCTTATGCTTGTCATTCTAGAGTTAGAGGTGTTTGATGTTTGGGGGATTAACTTCATAGTCCCGTTCCTAAGCTCCTATGGTATGAAGTATATTTTGATGGTGTTGGACTATGTATCAAAATGGATGGAAGTGGTTGTGTTTCACCTAAGCGCACAAATAAGTGTATGTGGTCTCATCAAGTAATACAGTGGCCTTAAAGAAAGCCAAATATCGATCCCTTAGAGACTTTTGTTATGTAACTATCCAATTCTAGTTTAACTTAACCTAAAACATTTGGAAAGTTTATAAAATAAAAGTAAACTAAAATAATGCAAACAAGTAAAGACTTTGAACACTCAATGAATGAAAACCCAGGGTTAAAGCACTACGAACAATCATATTATGTTATTGAACTTCATTGGTTAGATTACTTATCTTGTTTGTTGTTTCACAGGGTTGATTTTATGATCACGGTCTCCCTACCTTCAAAACCTTATCTAACTTAGCCCAACAACTACATCGTTGAGAGAGGATGTGAACTAAGTGATACACACTTATATTTCATCCCGTAGTGAACCAAGTAAGGCTTATATGTATATCCCTATCCTAGATGCTAATTCAGATCCCTTATTTTATAAAAGAATAAGAACATTACTCTATTCATGTCGTATTTTGTTTTCTTGTTCCCCCTCATGGGGCTCATAAGATGACAAAAGATGTGTTCTAAGGGTCGAGAATCCTTCAAATAGTAATAAAAAGTATAAATAAACAACCAAATATGATAATCAATCAAAACAAATTATATTCAAACAATAGCAATCATGTTCTTGGCCTTAACCCCGTAAAGGGGGAGTTTAGACGCTAATGGACATAATCGTAATCTCAATAAAAGAAAACATATAATAATCCATAAAAAACTAAAGTTAAGCAATTAAAACCCTAGTTGAAGTGCTTAGAATCCCCTTTCTAAGCCTTCAAGATGGACAGAGTGAATTCTAATGTGTCTAAGTATTGTATTTATAGTAGCAAGTTTTGTCTTATGGTAATAAGATTCGTGATGTATTTCTTACTTCCCTGGGAGTAAGAAGTGCTTTGTGTTCATTATTCTCAGGAAATTAGGGGTGCTTCCAAATTCTTATTTTTAGGGAATAAGGGGTGTGTCTCCCTTTTATCATGAGGCTTCACTGGAAATTGCATTTGACGTCTACACTTTGCCTTATGAATTTGTCTTCCATCCCAAGCCTTTTTGTGTTGTTTTTGTTATCCCCTGAAGTCTACATTTTAATAATGAAAAACTAACAAGTGGATCCTTGCAGAATATTGAAGACTACTAATGAAGGAGGCCGATTCTAGAAATGGAAGGACATCCAATCATAAGAAGATCACGACACTCAAATAAGCATGGCAAGAAAATTAATCAAATATCTTGGAAATGGAAGGAGAATCACCATTCTAGAATCACGGCAGACTAGATCAATCAGAAAATTAATCAGGATCTAGAAAAAAAAGGAAAATCCACAACTATTATATCGATATTAATCTCTACAGGACTAAAAGAAAAGATAGATCACAAATATATTTGATATGGACGTGATACAAATTTATATATGGATATATCAAACGTCTATATTCCTCAATCAAGGAATCAATTTAAATCGTTGATTGAGAAAAAATCTCTTGGGTTTCCTTGTGAAGAGTAGCAACCAAGGACAATAAATGATAAAGACTGAAGACAGACATGGGTTACGCAACTTCCGGGAGAAAATTCAAAGTTTCTCATTCTTAGTCTTACAAGACTCTGTAACTCTTACTTTAAAATTGTTATATAAAAAGTACGATCTGATAATGCTCAAACTACACCTCTCTAATGAGAATGTAAGCGATCGTTGTCAATATATAACCCAACTAGGTTAGGGTCGAATCTCGCAGAGAATATGGTATGAACTTAAGTCGTTTGCGAGTTAATCAACTGATAGTTGGATGTTTCCTGAAATAGGGGGTTTTGAGTTTAACAAATAATTGTTGATCACTTTAGCTTCAGTGTTCAAAATCAAGAGTTTATGGAAAACCAGAATTATGTTCACTATGGGTTTTAGTACTTGAAAGATGCTAATAGTGATTCAAAATTCTCACAGTAAATAGGACAACAGATTATCTTTATCGAAGTTATGCCTAAATGTGTCTCGGCATACTTAAGAATTTAATTACCTAATCCTCTCGGACATAGGGATTTTATATTCATTGACCAGACTTTACCTCAGGTTAATCAACCTTGTTACTGCGTCAATTATTAAATGGAAGTTTTTAGTTCTTTCAAGTACCAGCCAATAATTCACTTCCTATTGTATTTGATTTCTTATCTCAAGCAAATCAAAGCAGGTTCTATCTATTGTTTTCAACCAATAGACAACGATTAAAATCTTGTAATTATCAAGCATTCCTATTACCTTTTGAATCTTAAACACTTAGCATCTTATCAAAACTTAACCCATAGATCCCATAATTCGGGTTATAGGGGTTTAGCCACTCATGATGTAATGATCAAAACAACTTGATGAATTCATAATTTGAAAGATAAACTTACCACAAGATGAATAATAACTAGTGATTCTTAGATTAGATCACAATAGGAATCCCTAGAGTATTGATGGAAATCTATTCAAAGTTAATTGTTTTTCAAGCCAAGAAACTAGAGAGAAAAGTTACAAAATACGTGTCTCCGAAAAATGTTCGGAGCTCCTTAGAAAACCCTAAACAATGCTTTAAATTGTTCACCCTAATTATGGAAACAAAATCATAGAGTGCAGAAATTTCTTGGAAAAATGACACCATTCGTGATGCCTTATCAGGAGGCTGACGACTTATCACAAATGTCATCAGCTCCTCTTTGATTTTGCTATTCGCTTACTTAGGCTGACAACGAACTATGATGGCCTATCAAATCTTTGACGACTTATCACAAATGTCGTCACTTATCTCCCTCATCTCCCATGTTCTTCCTAAGACTGACGACAATTTTGACGACCTATCCACTCTTTGATGGCTTATCACGAAATGTTATCACAACTTTTAGCTGAGGTCTATTCTCTATCTAAGGCTAATGATGAAGCTGATAACTTCTCACAGGGCTGACGACTTATCAGGAATGTCTTCAGCCACACTTCTCTTATTTTTGTTTCAGATTTCAACTCTTTTGCTTCCATCCTTGTTGGTTCTCTAGCATCTTAGCTTTTACTGAAAAATCAAAGATAAAACACTCAAAAATGACAAAAGTTGCTTAAAACTTTGCAATTATTCTCAGTTAAAAGCCTCAAATGTGTTAGCATCAGCTCACACATCAACACCCTCAACTTAAAACAATTGCTTGTCCTGAAGCAACTCAAACACAACTAAGAGAATACAAAGTACATTTGGCACTAAATCATCTATATCATCTCAAACATTCACTATCTCCAAGGTCAGTCAATTCAAGAACAACTGTGTATACTATTGAAGAACACCAATGCAATACACAGGAATCAAGAAATGGAACCAACTCAGCAACACAACCATGCATGCATTAAGATTACATTATTCAAACAAGTTAGTAACTAGCGATGTTACCAGTGTACCCTCACTATAAAGAAATCACCGTTTTCTCATATCAGACATCACATATATAACCATGGGGGAAATCATAAGACACTCACTCTCAGAATGAATTTCCAATCAATGTATGTTGAATACCATAGGTTTGCCCTTATTTTCATTACCCATATCGTCACACAGGTCATCTAGGATCACTATAGGTCTTCTCTTTGGGTTGTAATGCAGGCTAGGGGATGTTATAATACTAGATAATATTTAAAGTTACTAAGCCTCATTGACACTAGACTAGCTATTTGGGGTTTTACTAATTAGCCTTTTTCTATTATTCTCTTTTCTTGACCACACTTATTCAGGATGGGTGCGGTCTTTTCTACAATCACTTTTTGTTTTTCAAATTTTTTTTTCTTGCTTTTTTCTACCGCACCCAACTTTTTATTCTTTTCTTTTAATATAACTTTCTTCCTTCTCATTTTACATCACGCACCCCTATGATAGCCACCCTCTACTTAGGCTATTTGCCTAAGTCAAGATGCACAGTGTCCAAGGAGAACAAGGGCCAAAATAGGTTCATTATGATATAAACTGGAGGGTGACAGGTGTCATAAAAAATAGGCTAATCAGGCTCAAAGTAGGGATCAAGAAATATTCTACATACAGGGAAGGTCATTTAGGCTAATAGTGGGCAAATATCAAAACAGCATACGATACTTTACTACCCCCTATCCTTCAACCTGGGTAAGACTAACCGGGAAAGTTCTGGATTCAAAATAAAATGGAAACTGAGTAAGATCTCACACACACATGGCACATAAGTATATCAGAAGATGCTACTCGTTTAGTTCATGCATCTATTTAGCACTGATTATTTCGTCCCTAGAACTAATGCCATACAAAGATGCACAGTGGTCACACTTAGATGCAATTCACACAAGTAACTACTCAGTCCATTGGAAAGGTGCTCAAAAATTACAAAAAATAGTTAACTATTCACCGTGGCTACAAAATAGTTAGTCGATAATTTCCATTCACCGCAATCAAAAATTTCCTAGTCGACTACAAAATTTTACAACAACAATTTACCATACACCCTCATCTTAAAATCAAAGAAAAATTGAACCAAGGATTAAGGTATACCTGGAGTAAATAAATTATAAGGATCATGCGTTGCCTCCTATGTAGTGCCTGATTTAACATTGATGCACAACTCAGGTATCTCCATTACTTCTTCATAGGATACATCAACGATTAAGAGAACAATCATCTCTTTTTTTTTTGTTATGGATGAGTGTATTTTGAATCTTGATTCTTTGTCATTGAGTCTGAACTTCAACTCATTCAGCTCCATGTCCACTATCACTCTCCCAGTTGCAAGAAATGGTCAACCTAGGATGATGGGCATTTCAAAGTCCACCTTACAGTCTAGGACTAAAAAATTAGCAGGCAATATAAAGTCGGCCACCTTTACTAATACATCATTTAATATGCCCACTGGTCACTTTACAGACGTATCTTCCATCACCAATCGCATGTTCGTCGGGGTAGGATCCCCCAAACCCAATTTCTTGTACACAGAGAGTGGCATTAGTTTTATACTGGCTCCCAAATTTCATAGTACTTTTGTAAAGTTAAGGGACCCAACAGTGCAAGGGATGGTAAGTACTCCTGGATCTTCTTTTTTCTGCACTAAAGACCGTATGGAGATAGTAACACATTGATGGAGATTTTCCTCCATCTCATGGCTACCCTTCCGTTTCTTCGTGAAAAGGTATTTTATAAACTTTGCGTATCCAGGAATTTGCTCAAGTGCCTCAACCAATAGGACATTCACCGTCAATTGTTTGAGCATTACCATGAACTTGCTGAATTTTATATCATCAGTTTTTTCTTCAATAATTGAGGAAAGAAAGGTGGTGGTTTTGGGAGAGTTTTCAACACTACCTCCTTTTCCTTAGCTTTTTCCTTTTCTAGAGGACCATCAGAACCATCCAGCTTCTCAGACTCCACTAGACATTCTTCTTTGGGTTCATCCTCTGCCTCAGTCACATTTTTAATCAAACTTTTTCCCACAGAAGGGCCAGATAATATCTTGCCACTCCTAGTGGTAATCACCATACATGAGCCACCATTCCACAAATTCTGGACCATATCTCTTGGTAACATTCCACTCTTCTCTGGTTAAATGCTGAGGAGAGTTTGCTTATTTGCTACTCCAACTATTTGATTGCGGTAGAATGTAAGTTTACCAACTGACTAATAGATGATAGATCGGTCTTCATGGTATTCACACCAGAGTTGGTAGCCTCCACCCCGTTCAACAACCTAGCCATCATGTCCTCCATGGACATCTTTTTAGAACTTGTTATAGCAGCCTCATAATTTCCAGGAGGGACATAGAGCCCGCTCCTATCATTATTTTTCCTCAAATTTCACTGCTCCCTATCTTTATAACCAGGCTTATCATAATAATTCTGACCTTGATTCCCTTGTCCATTGCCTCAGAAACCCCCTAATTATTAACATAGTTCTCCTCTTCTTTTGCATCTGCATCAACTCTATCTTGAGATCCTACAACTTTTACCTTCTCAGTTTTATCTAATAGCAAGTGCTTGGTTACTAGATCCATCTGCATTTTTAGGTGACCCATGTCTTATTCATGCTCCTTATCTCTTCTACATTGTTCAGCAGTCATGCTCACAGAAATAGTGGGGATGGATACCATAGAGTCTCATACCCGACACTATTTGGTCATTCTCTCTAGCATCTCTGAAGACTCTGGGAATGTAAGATCAATAAACAAACCACCAACAACATTATCTACAATTGTTTTTGTGATAGAGTTAAGATCCCTGTACAAAGTCTCTATCAAGTGTATGTCTGTCATATTATGGTTTAGACACTGTGTCATCTTCTTCTTGAATCTCTCCCAGGTTTTATGCAAGGCTTCAGTCGGGAGCTGTCTAAAGTTGTTGATCTCATCCTTGAACTGTACCCTCCTGGAAAGTGGAAAGAACTTTTCAAGGAAAGCTCCTTTCAACTGCCTCCAGTTGGTTATAGAATCGGGTGTCAGCTCATTAAGCCATAATGTTGCCTCCCTAAACAGAGACAACGGAAACAACCTCAATCGGATAGCATTTTGACCCACTCCTGGGTTATTAAAATATTTACTGATGGTGACAAAGTTCACCAAATGCAAGTTTGGGTCATCCCCATGAAGACCACCAAACAACCCCTTAAGATTGAGGAGTTGAATCATAGTACTCGTAATGTTGAATTTTTTCCCAAGTGCTAAAGGTGGAGGAATAATTGAACCTTCTCCATCCATTCCATCATCTTCATCATTGAGGTCATACTGGACTATCTGGTAATCTTTCCTTCCTCGGAATGGATGATTCCTGTTAGCATTACATTGTACTGTTGCAGCTACTTGCTCTGCACACCTTGGGTTACCAGGATTTAGCAACTCCTTGTCTCCTAAATCTTTATCCTCATGATTTGAATATTGTGCTTGTTGCCTGGCATTCTTCACATTCACCTGAGCTCTAGCTAAGACTGCTAATCTGTCAGCCTCTTGTTGGTCTGCCATTCTTCCAATTCGTTGTGGTTCTAGATTAAGTGGTACTAATGGTTCTTTGGAACTTCTGGTTCTTGGCATACACTACAAAAACCTGCAATAAACAAAACCAACAAACAAATGTAAAACTAGAAAACTTGACTAATAGTCAATTAGCGCACACAAACTTCAATTTATAACTGTATTCCCCGGCAACGGCGCCATTTTTGAGAATGCTCAAACTACACCTCTCTAATGAGAATGTAAGCGATCATTGTCAATATATAACCCAACTAGGTTGGGGTCGAATCCCACATAGAATATGGTGTGAACTTAAGTCATTTGCGAGTTAATCAACTTATAGTTCGATGTTTCCTAAAATGGGGGGTTTTGTGTTTAACAAATAATTATTGGTCACTTTAGCTTCAGTGTTTGTAATCAAGAGTTTATAGAAAACCTAAATTATATTCACTATGGGTTTTGGTACTTGACAGATGCTAATAGTGATTCAAGATTCTCACAGTAAATAGGGCAACAGATTATTTTTATCGAAGTTATGCCTAAATATCTCTCGACCTACTTTAGCATTTAATTACCAAATTCTCTCAGACTTAGGTAATTTATATTCACTGACCAGACTTTACCTCAGGTTAATAAACCTTTTTACAACGTCAGTTATTAAATGGATGTTTTTAGTGGTTCCAAGTTTCGTTCAATAATTCACTTCCTACTGTATTTGATTTCTTATCTCAGGCAAATAAAAAAAGGTGCTATCTATTGTTTACAACCAATAGACAATGATTAAAATCTTGGAATTATCAAGGAGTCCTATTACATTTTAAATCTTAAACACTTAGCATCTTACAAAAACTTAACCCATAGATCCCATAATTCGGGTTAGAGGGGTTTAGCCACTCACGATGTAATGATCGAAACAACTAGATGAATTCATAATTTGAAAGATAAACTTACCACAAGATGAATAATAAGTAGTGATTCTCAGATTAGATCACAATAGGAATCCCCAAAGTATTGATGGAAATCTCTTCAAAGTTAATTGTTTTTCAAGACAAGAAAATAGAGAAAAAGGTAACAAAATACGTGTCTCCAAAAGATGTTCGGAACTCCTTAGAAAAACCTAAATAATGCTTTAAATAGTTCACCCTAATTATGGAAACATAATCATAGAGTGCAACAATTTCTCGAAAAGGTGACGCCATTCGTAACTCCTTATCAGGAGGCTGACGACTTATCACAAATGTCATCAGTATCTACCTCAGCTCCTATGTTCTGCCTTAGATAGACGAGAATTTTGACGACCTATCAACTTCTTGACGACTTATCATAAAATATCATCACAAATTTCAGCTGAGGTCCATTCTCTTTCAAAGGATGAAATATTTCTTAACCACAAGTTAGCAGAGATCAAATGTCCTGGTATCAAATTCTTGATGCTCTTCTATAGGATTGTCACTCCGCCACAAGACCACCATACTTTAATGTACAACACTAATCTTACTGGAAGAACAAGTTCAGAGTATTTTCCCAATCAAATGATTTTCAAGCTTGGGTTGTCATAAAAAATGGTCCAAAACAGATTCTAAGACTCAAGGAGAAGTCAAATGACAAAAATAAATAATCTTGCAGTTCTGACATAGAGGACCTTGAAAGCTTTGAGGTAACCAAAGAACAACAAGAGGTAATTCAAACTAATGTACGTGCTATAAGTTTTCTTTTGTATGCAGTTAGTGGAGAAGAATACGACAATATATCAACTTGTGAAACCTCAAAGGAAATGAGGGACAAATTGGAGGTAACTTATGAAGGATCCACCAATGTCATGAAGTCAAACATTACTGCCCTAATCAATGAATACAAGCTATTCAAAATGGAAGAAAATGAGGATATTCAAACAATATTTGATAGATTCAGCAAAATTGTGTGTGAATTGAAATCATCGGGGATGATCTATTCACATTGCCTTCAAGTCCAGAAGCTGGTCCGAAGTTTCCCAAGGACTTGGGAATCCAAGGCTGCCATTCTGGAAGACAGAGATTTTCACAACATGACATATGCTGAACTATAATGTAACCTTATAACATAGATGAATAACTATCTTAACCAGTTCCACAATGAGGAGAACAAGAAACCAGTAGCCTTTAATGCTACTCCAATATAATAAATTGACATTCTTGGAGATGCAAATAGTGAAGGAATGGAACTCATAAATCGTGGAGTAAGGAAAATCATGAGAAAGAGATAGCAAAGATCTCAAGGAGGCAAAAATAATGATTCCATCAATAATGATGAACATTGCTACTACTGTTGAAATCCTGGCCACTTTAAATAGAATTGTCTAGAATTAAAAAGAATAACAACTAGGAAAAATCAAAATTTTAGAGCCTGGAGTGATGAAGATAGAACCAAAGAAGATGTAGAAGTCACAAAGATGTCCTTTATGGAAACAGGTGAATCTAGTGAGGTAAGACTATATGATTGTCATAATTATAATACTCTTGAATCTAACTTAGATATGATTACTGACGAGCTTTAAAAAGTTATAGATGAATATAACAAACTTGCTCAAGAGATGAGAAGTTGTGAAGCTCGATTTAAACGACAACATGAAGAAGAACGACAAGACTAGCAAATAGAAATCGAAGCATGTCAAATTGAAATTGACCTTCTTCATGAAGATCTTGATGATGCTAAGATAAAATTAAACAGTTTTAAGGAACCCCCAAGCCATAATTTCATAAGATGAAACTCTTTCAAAAACTATTTGAGTTCCTCATCAGGGTCATTTAAATCATATATGACCTCTTTCTCCTCTCGAGGAGCCGTCTATTATATATGTGGATAGAAAGGGCACAAATCCTACAGCTGCAGGCATAAGACTAAAAGTGTGTGTTTCTGGAAGCATAAAGGAAGTACATCTAACCTGCAAAGTCCCAAGACTACTTGTGTACCTAAGAAGAATTAATCTCCTTATTTTGCAGGAACATGTTCGCAAAATCTAAAAAAAAAGAGGGATTTATAGAGGATGTTCCAGAATATAGATTGAAAGAAAAGGATCTCTTCTATTTTAAAAAATGTAGACAAAAACATAGTCAGATTCAGTGACAATGCCGGAGGCTATGTCACCAGAGTCGACTATAACCCTCTTAGAGTTGACTCTTGCATTTGAAATGATGAAATAAAGATAAAGATAGACCCCCACCAGGAGGGTACTGACCTCAATAAAGTATTTTGTTTCTATGACAAGGTCAAAGGTAAATACGAATTATCCTTATTAGTTAATGCCCTCAAATATTTTAAGTTGCTTCATGTATTACTCTTCAAGAAGAAATTTTCCTGAAACAATCTCCAAAATTTGAAAAAAATTTTAAAACGAGGGAAACATTTGATACATTTCTAAGCATTTAAAATTTAATTATTATTTTTACTATAAATGCATTAACATTAATCCTGATAATTCAAGCATTTTTTGGTCAGAATTTTTTTATTTTGATAAAAGTTTTGATACCCCAAGATCATGACTCAGCAAGGAACAAACTTTAGTTGATTCGCCAACAACTGAAGCAGAATACATAACTATTGGAAGTTGTTGTACTTAAATTCTCTAAATCTTGCGTAAACTAGTTGATTTTAATCTGTCTTTTGAGATTGTTCTAAAAATATATTATAATATTGTGTTCATTGTCTCCCAAAATGTTCTGTGAATTTATGGAAAAGTATATTAGCTTTGAGTACTTTTTTTGTTCATGATCTTGTAGAAAATTAGATCTTTTAAAAAAAATCTTGATTTCTCTGAAAAAATTTGGTTTGAATAATTCATGAGTCATATTTTTGGACACAAATCATTTTACTTAGTCAAACCTTATTTCCTTTACAAAACCATTACTAGAGGAAAGATTTTGAAAAATATTTAGTTTTAATGGCTTATGATTCATATTTTTGGTCACAATATTTTTTACTTAGTACAATTTTTCCTATTTTATCGGACTTTTTTTAAAAGGATGTCATCATTAGTTCACCGTTTCCCATGCCACCACTTCTATCCTTCTTTCTTCCCCATGTAGAGTACTTTCACCTCCATCAATCCCCTTTCACTCCACACCCCTTCACTTATCTATTTCTATCCCTTCTAAATAGTCGCCTCCTCTAGATTCTCTTAACCAGCTCTCCCTCTTCTTTTCCCTTTTCTTATAGATCTCACCCTTTCTCTCTCTTATGAAAAAAACCCGCTCTATGGATAACGGTTACAAAATCTCCTCTGACGGTCCCGCTCCTTTTTTAGAATCCTCTAATGATTCCTTGTCTTAGTCCATTATTCTTAAGAGACAACAACCCTCCATCCCTGTTTCCTTGGCAAAGAAAACCCGTCTAAATCCTTTTAATTCACTCCCTCCAAAGGAGATGAACCAATTTTGGACAAACCTCCACAAGTAAAAGTTCCTCTCATTCAAAAATATCTCAATAGTTCTTGGTTGTATTGTCAATCTTAGCCAACTTAATGATTTCTTTTGCGATGTTAGCCACTTTTTCAAATTTCAAGATCTGCCCTTATTTTTTTGCCTCTGTGGACTTCTAGATTATAAAGACCATGTTCGCATGTTATACGCCAATATAAGACTTTCCCCAGAGAATGGTGAATTTGAGACCCTTGTGTGGCACAAGAATTATCTTGAATAATTTTTGTTTGAGAATGTTTTTTATACTATATTTTTCGATGTGGTCACTTTTATGAACAATAACTGGCCTGAGGACTTTGAAGTATTCTTTGAGGAAGCCAAGAAAATTTTGTCTATCCCTTAGTCCACATAAAACAACTTCGGTCCTTTATCATTATGTTTTAAATTTTGCATTATGGCCCACTATTGCCACAACTTTGATTCCGTGAAAAGGATCCCTAAGTAACATCACTTGTCGTGATGTCTTTATGATGTATTGACAGGTCAAAAAGATCAAAATAAATTGGGCCACATGGATATTCCAATATATTCTTAAGAGCCTAATGGAATTCAATGCATCTTCCAGTTTTCCATATGGAATGCTTATCACCCGGACCCTCTTATTCTACTCCATCGATATCTCGTCTTATATCACAATAGAAGTGGATGCAACTTACGATTCAAGATCCTTCATCAGTATGGGATATATTTTGGTGGAAGATGAATGGTGCAGGAAGAAGTCTGATCATGCTAAGGCTGAGAATCCAAAGGTATGTAAATCTGTATCTAACCCCTCTGTCTCTTTGATGAAGGAACTTGAAGATGTTAAGCAGCGGTTTAAAGCCATTGAGGAAGGTACTCATGCAACTCCAAGTGTCTATTTCCAAGATTTTTGAACATAGGAAAAGTATGAGCTCCGACATAAGTGTGGTCTAGTTGGGACTAGATGTGCTCAAACATGAAGGAGTCCAGTTGTTCTCTCTAGTGATCTCTCGCATGGACTCCTTGAAATCCCAAGTGTCTTCCTCGAATGATGATTTGGCTTTCTGTGTTCAAAACTTCTACTCTTCCTTTAGCAAGAATGTTGAAAAATCCTATGGGAAGTTCTGTCAAAACATGCATAACACTCTCATCTACTTTCTGGCGAAAAGGTGAATTATGAACTTTTTATTGAAAATAGGGTCCTGTCCCTGATATTTATGGGATGTAATATAATTCTTCTAGTACTTTTTGACAATTTCTTTTTCTATGCTTAGTTAATAGATTATGACTATCCATAGTTATCCACTGCCTCTATTTATGTGTATTGTGTGTTGCTCTATCTATGTGTACTGTTTTTCATTCTACTACTATTCTTTTTTATTATGGCAAAAGGGCGTGAAAGACAGGAAAGGAAGCACCCATCAGTCAAGAGAAATAAGTCGATCACCAGTCAGGAGAAATAAGTCGACTGTTGACACACAAAGGATGTCTAAATATCCAAGAAACTTAGGATAATCCAAGAAACTTAGAATACCAAAACTGTTCACAAGTCAGGGGGAGAAAATTCAACTTTTGGTACATGAAGGATGACTGTTGCTTACAAGTCAGGGGGAGCAAGCCAACTTACAGGGAAGTTAATTAAAGTTTACTCATGTTTGTCATTATAAAAAATGGGGAGATTGTAAGCCTCCGGAGTTTATATCTTAACAATGGCAAACTAACAAGTGGATGCTTTTAGGATATTGAAGACTACGTATGAAGGAAGGCGACTCTAGAAATAGAAGGATATCAGATCATAAGAAGATAATGGCACTTAAAAAGGCATGGAAAGCAAATTAATCAAATATCTTGGAAATGGAAGGAGAATCACCATCCCATAATCACGGAAGACTAGATAAATTAGAAAATTAATCAGGATCTAGACAAAAGAAAGGAAGATCACAACCATTACATGGACATCAATCTATACAGAACTAAAAAGAAATATAGATCATGGACATATCTGATATGGACATTATCTAAATATGTATATAGATATATCTGATATGGACATATCAAATGGATACATTCCTCAATCAAGGAATCAATTTAAATCCTTGATTGATAAGAAATATCTTGGGTTTCCTTGTGAGGAGTAGAAACCAAAGACTATAAATGATAAAGACTGAAGAAAGACACAGGTTATGCAACTTCAAGGAGAAAATTCAAAGTGTCTCATTCTTAGTCTTACAAGACTCTATAACTTTTAGTTTACAATTGTTATATTAAGAGTAGGATTGAGTCAACTTTGTACCATAAAATGATGTTATGTCACATGATCTGAAAGCCTTCAGGACTTGTTTCCTATCATTGTACTCATACCCAACATTCAACGATTTAAGGAAATTTTGAAACCCAAGGGGAATAGAAGTAGGCACCACATTGGTGTTTCGAACAAGGATAAATTTTTTTGTTATTACTTAATGTTCTATTGCTGACATGCTAAATTGTTTCATGTCTTATTGATTTGAGAGGTGCACTAAACTATAGGTGAGTCGACTATGAGGAGTTAGTAGTCAACTGATAGAAGAAAAATTTCAATTCACCCCTATTGAATATTAGTTTCTACTTGATTTACATCTCATATATCCTCTATATATCATCAAAATAAACTCATGAAGCATCCCATATCATCAAAAACTACGGATTATAGCTCAAAACAACACAACATCAAGAACGGTTAACTAGAAACTTAAGTTAAGAACTAGTTTGGTCCCTTAAATCTATAGCTTATTGTTTTGACTCTTGTCTTTATTCAATTGCACTTTGTACACTATAAGAAAATTGTTCCCTACATAATTACACATTCAAACCATTAGGAACTCATCATATACATTAGAATCCATCGCGATCAACAAGAACAACACCTAGCTCAAACTAGTAACACTAGTTTTCTCATTTGAACTCAAACAATCCCTTTTATTCCAAACTTGTTTGAAAGACACAATAAACATTGCAATCAAGTATTTAGGCACTTAGATTCTCAATTATATCATTAATAACACATTAAGAACACGGGAAGTCCTCAAAACAAGGATAACTAAGCTAGGATAATAACACAAAGCTGCATAAAACCACCTTAGGTCACCACCCCCACACTTAAAGCCTTATTCATTCTCGAACAACTCTTTACACTAAGCATAATTATATAAGGTGAATCCACACTTATATTAAGATTAAGACACTCAAGCTAGTATTACAGTCACTGCACAAAATACAAGTTTCTACACTAAGCATGTTATGCACACAATTGAAAGTTCAGGAATACTACTCCAAAACAACCTAGCCTCAAGAATTGATTCACCTAGGTTACAAACTCATAAATACTATTCAATCATAGACATCATATAATTCACCCAACTATGATAAAATATGTTCCCTCAAATCAAGAGAGTTACATATGATTGCTCACATAAAAGCAATTTAAAGTAGAATGGGTATAACAATTAAATTATGCTCGCTCTCACAAGGAATTCACAAGTTACACAAGATGAACCATAAGATAGCCCTTAGTGTAGTACTCCACTAATATTAGAATGTTAAAGCTTAGGATCAAGTAGGTCTATATGGGTTTCATGTAGGCTAATGTATGGGTAGGAACTATTCTTGCCGGTAATAATGACTATCTTCCCTAAGCGATTTAATACGTCACCCTTTTCTCATACAATTAACCTCGAACAACCTATTCACACCACTTCTATCTACTAATATCTTTTGTTTTGACCCATATCATTAAGTTTATTATCATACAATATGGTGGGAGTGTTTTATATTAAGAATTATTTTAATTTGAACAATTTTTTCTTTATATTACACATCTCCTAACCACAACACATTAATTTCACACACCAATAACTATCACTTTATGTCTTCAATTTCACCTTTCTCCTACTCGAATTTCAAACTCTTTAACTTAATTAATTTTATATTAAAGCGTTTAGGAGCTTTGGGTCAAATTGAGGTCAATCAAATAAGGAATTAGGCTACATATGAGACTGCCAAAGAAAAAGCTAAACACTCAATAGGGTTAATTATGATTATGCACAAAGGTATGTCAAAAGAAGGTATGAAGCATAGCTTATTAAAGAAATGCTTATATCACCTCCTAAACCCACACACTTTATTTTTCTTTGCACACACACCAAGAAAGTTCAAGCATCAAATGCATCAATGAATATACAAACACATCACACACACATGGAACATGATCAACTCAAGCAGGATCATTATTGACTCTTAACCAAGCAATCGCATGAATTCAACTTTAATCCAATAAGTACAAAAGTCATAATCATGGCCCTAAGAGTATAAAAAGTAGTAAATAACACAGTAAACATGCTTTTACAACTAATAAACTTGCATCATGCAGTAAAATATAGCACCAACAAGAACATACCACTAATTCCTACACAATTTTTTTTAAAATTACTCCTAAAAGTGGAATTTTCCCACCCAACACTTAAAAATATACTTTGTCCCCAAACTATAGTATAAAAGTAGAGATATAAATACTCCTTGAGGCCTCTAAGTCTAGATAGTAGCATCTTTATACATCAAGAAGTTCCCGAGACCCCACACTTAGTCCTTGCCATACTTCTTAGCTCAGGTTTTCCAGTATTCAGAGTTCCCATCAACCTGTGGATCAACAAAAACAAAAACTAGTTAAGTAAAACTAAAATGCTAAAAATAAATCATAACTTAACTTGGGTTGCTTCCAGTGCAATGCCTATTTTAGTTTTACGGCACGAACAAATCTTTGAATCATCCATTTTCCTTCAATCTCTTCCTTACAATTGAACACCATCTTATTATTACTTTTGTACCTCTTGAGTGTGAAATATCAAGGTAAAGATCTCTCACAACAATAGAATTTTTAGGCTCATCAATTTGCATCATTTCACATTGGGGTGGTTATGTCTTGGGCTGCTCGATGAGGAAGTCTGAAGAAAACTTTAGTGGAATAAACCCCACCAAACCACACTTTTCCCCTTCAATCACTGTAATAATGCACAAATCTTTGTAGTGGGATATTGTTTTGAGTAGTTTGTACACTTTGAAAAGACCCTCTTAATCATCCAACCTTATTGTGAGTGTGCTGTCTCTCACATCAATCAATGTTCCTCCCATAACCATGAATGGACGTCCCAAGATGAATCACACCCTTTCAGCTACTTGAAAATCAAAAATAATAAAATCAGCAGGAATAATAAACTTAACAAACTTGATGAGACCATACTCTATGATTCCATAGGGTGGGCTAGGGTCCGGTCTGCCAAGTGATGTATCACAGAGCTCGGTCTCATCTTCCTTAAGCCCAAAGTATTGAACAAGGATAGGGGAATAAAGTTAATTTTCCACTAAATAACTAAGTGTGTAGACCACCTCATTGCTACCAATATTAATAGGGAACATGAAACTCCCAGGGTCATTGAGCTTCTTAGGCATTTTCTATATTACCACAGAACTACATTCCACAGTTAGTGCTACTGTCTCAATATCCTATAGATTAACTTTGGTAGTGACCAGATCTTTCAAGTACTTAAGGTACTTGGGCATTCCCTACAAAATTTGTAAAACAGGTAGATTAATGTAAAACTCTCTGAATGTGTCAAAGATCTTCTTAAAGCATGCATCCTTCTTTACTTTTCTGAGTCTCTATGGGAAAGGTGGTGGTGGTCTCTCCTTCACCTATTCAGAAACTTTGGTTTTTGAGTACTCAGACATCCTTGAATCTTTAACAACTTTTCCATCTACCATTTTAAGATCTATCTCAGGATCTACCTCCTTAGTTATCTTTGGAGGTTATTTATTTAGATCCTTAACTCACCTCAAAGTGATTGCCATTACTTATTGAGGAGGTTTAGTGTTACTAGGAAAACCCCCTTGAGGCCTAAAATTTTATGCCTGCTGCATTTTACTAACCTGCATCTCCAAGTTATTTGTAGTCACTTGCTGGCTCTTTATATCTACTGACAATTATTCTTGAGCAGCTAAAATTTGTTTCAGCATATCTTCCATATTGCTAGTTTGTGACATAGCCTGACTTTGATACTGCTGAAACTGCTGTTGTTGGTTGTTCCATGATGGATTTGGTGGTTGAGTCTGCCACTTTAGATTGTACGTGTTCAAATAATATGGTATTTTAGCATTACCCACAAACATCACTGACTCAGGATTTACATTGCCGCAGAATGACCAATGTTAAAAGAAATTTCACACCAATTACTTGTCTACTGAATTTCATTAACTGTTGTTGTAGGCTGTGTAACTCCCAATTTCATATTGCCGAATTCAGTAGTTAACTGATTTTGTAGTGAAACAATTTGAATGTATATAGCAGTAAACTGGTCCCCCTCCAGCACACCTATAACTTTTTTGTAGCACATCTTGAATCAGAATACCATGAAAGATTCCCTTATGCAATCCAATTCAACAAGGTGTATAAATTATCATACGTTAATTCCAACTCTTGACCACTTTAGATAAATTTAGAAAAAAATTTGTGTTTTGATGAAGTGCGTCAAAAAAAGTGTTATCTAGTACGTCATTGGACTATTGATGATTTGGACAATTTTGATGAAGAGCTTTGAATCTCTCCATGAATGATATAATTTCTTACCTTGCTTTTTTTAAGCACATAATCTCACTGCACAGTCTCGCAGTCTAGATAGAGGGAAAGAATTGGATGAGGAATTTCTAGGCTAAGTCATCCCAAGTTGTGATTGAACTTTATGGCTCAATGTTCAACCGCTTCTTTGCTTTCCCCAACAGTGAAAAGGGGAAAAGTGCCATCCTAATATAGTTAGTTGACACACTCGTACATATAAATGCATCACAGATCTAAAGGAATTTTCGCAAGTAGACTTGTGGATCTTCATGTGAAAGCCTTATAAAATGTCCACTGCTAATCAAAATATAAACCATGTTTTATTTCACCGCAATGTTACCTCCAGCAGCCATTTTCTAAAAAGGGATGGTCAAATTTGTTTGAAGTGGGATTGTCACTTTGCGAAATGTCCTACTAGCTTGTTGATCTTCATCCATTAGAGTAGTATTGTCTTGTTCCTCTTAAATTTTCAAAATACGGGGGAGAAGGACTGCTTCTCTCCTCAATTGGTGAAAGCATTGTTAGGGTTTGGGGCTTGGTCAACCAATTTCCTATCCCTTGCTAGCTTATTATCCTGTAAACTCGTTTCATGCAAATTCAATAACAAGACCAAGTGTAAATCACCAATGAAATCTAAAAAGTAAAATTAAAACAAAAATATATGCCAATTTACAAGTCCCCGGCAATGGCACCATAAACTTGTTGTGCACAAGCAAGTGTATGTGGTCTCACCAAATAATACAGTGGCCTTAAAGAAAGCCAAATATTTATCCCTTGGAGACTTGTGTTAAGAAAATATCCAATTCTAGTTTAACTATTGAGATGAAATTTGTGCAAACGTAACCAAAAGAGTTTTGAAAGTTTATAAACTAAAAGTAAACTAAAATAACATGAAAAAGTAAAGATTTTGGACACTCAATAGATGAAAACCTGGGTTTAAAGCACTACTATCTATCATAATAAGATATTGAGCTTCATTGGTTAGATTAATTATCTTGGTTTTCAATTCACGGGGTTGATTTTATGATTATGGTCTCCCTACATCTAATCACCTATCTAACTTAGCCCCACAGCTACATCATTGAGAAGAAATTAGAGAACTAAGATAAACACATTTATATTTCACTCCATAGTAACCGAGTAAGGATTCTATGTATATTCCTATCCTAGACGTTAATTCAAATCCCTTATTTTATAAAAGAATAAGAACCTAACTCTATTCACTCCATGTTCTATCCTCTCGTTCCCCCTCCCGGGGCTCACAAAACGATAATATATGTATTCTAAGGACCACAAATACTTAAAATAGTATTAAAAAATATAAATAAAAAACCAAATATGATAATCAATCCAAATAAACTCAATTCAAAGCAATAACAATCATGTTCTTGGCCTTAACCCCGAAAAGGGGGCATTAAGCCTCTAATGGACATAATTGTAATTGAAATAAAGGAAAACATATTATAATCCATAAATAAATGAAATTAAAGGAATAAAAACCCTATTTAAAGTGCTTATAATCCCCTCTCTAGGCCTCCAAGACATCCAAAGTGAATTACAATGTGTCTAAGCATTGTATTTATAGTAGCAAGTTTTGGCTGTGGGGGAATAAGCCTTGTGGCACATTTATTGATCCCCTAGGAGTATGTTATGATGGGAATTACTTAGTCTCAGGGAATAAGGGGTTATTTTATTTTCTTGGTCCTAGGAATAAGGGGTGCGACCCCCCCTTTTATCGCGAGGCTTCACTGGAAATTGTATTTGACGTCTACACTTTGGCTTGTGCATTTTTCTTCTATCCCAAGACTTTTGGTGTTGTTTTCACTTGATTTACAAATTTTATATCCTTAATATATAATAAAAATCAACTCAAGAAGAATAATATATCATCAAACACCACGTTTTAGAGCTAAAAAAAACACAACATCAAGAACGGTGAACTAGAAACCTAAGCTAAGAATTAGTTTCGGCCTTTAAGTATTTAGCTTATTGTTTTGACTCTTCTCTTGATTCAATTGTACTTTGAAAACTATAAAAAAGTTGTTCCACACATAATTACACAATTACACCATTATTAACTCATCCTATAAATTATAATGCATTGTGATCAGCTAGAATAACACCTAGCTTAAGCTAGTAACACTAGTTTTCTTATTTGAACTCTAAATGATCCATTTTATTCCAAAATTGTTTTAAAGACACTCTAAACATTGTAATCAAGTACTAAACAATTTAATTCTCAATTATATCATTATTAACATATTAAGCAAACCAGAAGTCCTCAAAACAAGGCTAACTAAGATAGGATAATAGAACTAAGGGGCATAAAACCACCTCAGATTAGGTTGTGTTCCCTAATAATGAAGATAGAAGTGTCACCGCCTTTCTGAAGAAACAATTTTTTTTTTAATTTGAAACTATATATGTAATTATTGGTGATGGTGGGTCGCACTTCTGCAACCAGTTGTTTAATGATCTTCTAAAAAAATGTGGCATAAAGCATAAGGTGGCAACACCTTATCATCCTTAAATGAGTAGGAAGGTAGAGTTCTCCAATAGAGATATCAAGTCCATATTGGAAAATACTGTGAATACCAATAGGACTGATTGGTCAAAAAAGTTGGATAATGCATTGTGGGACTATTGGAAAGCTTACAAGATACCCATAGATGCCTCTACATATCAGCTTCTGTATGGAAAGGCATGACACTTGCCAATTGAACTTTAGCACAAGGAACTATGGGTGTTGAAAAAGCTGAATTTTGCATTGTATGATACAATTAAATTGAGGATGAGCAAGGTGAATGAGTTGGATGAGTTTTTACTCCATTCTTATAAGAGTTCTTCTCTGTATGAGGAAAATATAAAGATGTATCATGACCAAAAAATTGAGAAAACAGTATTTAAGCTTAGTGATATGTTTTTTTTTGTATAATTCGAGACATTTCTTATTTCAAGGCAAGTTGATGTCTAGGTGTTATGGAGTATTCATCGTGGTTAGGGTGTTCCTATATGGTGGTATAGATCTAAAACGTGATGGTAAATACCTATTCAAGGTGATTAGGAAGAGAGTGAAGAATACATGGGAAAAATTTAGGAAGTCAAAGTGGTTGATGATTTGACCTTTGGCGAAGTCTGAGTAACCAAGGCAATTGTGTCAAGCAACAATGTTGAATCAAAAATTTTATAGGAGGCAACCAATTGAGATGGCTGGTGAAGTTTTGTATAAAACCTAGCTACATCATGTCATGATGTTAAATGAAGAATTCATGGTAGGCAACCCATGTTTTGTACTTATTTGATTAAAGGGTAACTTATTATTCAGTGTGCAGGGTTGGAGATTGCAGAAAAAGAACAAATTTTTTTTTTGTGTCAGGCCTTACAACCCACTTTACGAGTCGTGATCACACTTCATAACTCATTACTAAAGACGTAGGGTGCTGGAACTCAGGACACCATCATGTATTTAATTTTCGGAGTCATCGCAACTCTCAGAATGAGTCATGGTTAGGGACTACGACTCATCACCTTGATTCATGATGAATGGAGACCCAACTAAGGTTCTATTCATTCATGGGAGAGTCTATAAGCCGTACTCTATGCTAACTAGTTATTACAATGACTCATTACCAGGAGCGACATCGTAGGCATATTGGGTCGACCCTATCCAATCTTAATGATTTAATTAAAGGAATTTGATCCAAATGATTAGAAAACCAATTTTCAAAACCATGTGACCCCTCCCCCCCATTTCCATAACTGACCAAACTCTTTAAAACAAAACTCAATTTTTTTATCTCCCAACATCACAATTCACTTTAACAACTCTCCTAAAGTAAGAAATTCTAAGAACTAAGGCTCAAATATCTAAGACATTATTTCAATGATCTAAAGGAATTAAATCAAGTAAATTTTGTTCGTTTAATTATTTATCTATGAACGTAGTTCTTTAATGTGTACATATTTCTTTGGTTCCTTGATTGAAATACGTGCATAAATACACCTTGAGCCTTGTTCTTAATATAAATGTGCAATGTAATGAATGAATGGGATTAAAAAAAACTTAATTGCTCCAAATGTTGTTTTTGTGGATGAATTAGGAGTTGTTGATGTTGTGTAAGTGTATATTATTGAGTTGGACTTAAAAAAATGAATCATTCTAAACACTCATATTATAATGGCTACGAGACTCTTAATAACTCATAGGGTAATCTAACAAATTGTTACTTGACTCATACCAACTGGTAACATAGTTGGTTAGACGAGTAGTGGTTCTGTTAACCTTAAAACTCATTTCATGAGTCGTAGTCAAACTATATAACTCATAGTGTGGAATCACAATGACTATAAAGCGTCAAATATAAATGGAATTATTGTTGTTAGACAACGAGTATTGGTAAAGTGTCAATTGTATAACCTAACAACTCTTTAGGAGGACTCGTTACATGACCAATTCCCATTCGTTATGCACAATCTTACCTTATAATTCTCACAATGACCCTTGACCTGAGGGTACAACTCATACTTTATAATTTTACTGCGTCCAGTCCCTACAACATTGACATAAATTTTCTTATTTTCCTTTCCTTTTCATAGAACTCATTAATGGGTTTGTTTCAATAGGTACCAATAGCTCCAAAAGATGATTTACCAAAGAAGTAATCATTAAAGAAGCAAACCCTAAAAAATGCCTCAAAATCCAATCATAAGAAGATAAATAAGGTTAATGAGTTATCAACTCGTTCAATTGAGGAATATCTAATAGAGGGGTAGGTGGTCCAAGGAAGAAGTGACCTCGAGGTTCAAAAGCAACCTCAGTAAAGGTCAACCACTTCAGACTACACTAAGAATGAATAACCCTAACACCTCACCACCCCATTCATTATCCCAGTCTGAAGGAAAAAGTAATGATTATATTGAATAAGGTGATGGTATTGATAATTAGGGGCAATCTAGTTTATAGAAAGACAATAATGAAAATGAGGTTGATAATAATGACCGGTCTGAATCCAGAGATGAGAGTGAGGGTGAGGAGAGTGATACACTAGTTGATATTCTACCACTACGACCACTTGTTACTCAAATTTCCACTGATCCTGATCCAGTGCCCATCATAAAATTGTGGTGGTACCCTAGACTGCAGGACCTATATGACAAATACATCTCCATAAATCCCTCTAATGAAAAACCATAGAGTGTTAATTTTTTGGAGAGGAAGCCGACCATCATAGGTATGTTTGAGATGCCTATATTTGATGCCTTATTCAAATAGTAAATTTTTTAGTGGATGACTAGAGTTTTGGGTAGTAAGTCCAACTTTAGTCTCTGAGTTTTATGCTTCATATAAAATGGAGTTAATGAGGTTACATCCACAACGGCGATGGTGTAAGGTGGATGACCTATTAGTTAATGTTGTGATTTGAGTTATTCGAGTGAATATCTTAACTAGGACCATCTCTAAAATTTTACACGAGCCAGAGTTCCTACCTCTATTTAACACTGATAAGTTTGACCATCTGATAGAAGAGATTCAGAAAATAAAGGTAAACCAAATTGGGTCAGATGATAAGCTTATACATTTTTTGTGGATGGACAGGCTCATTATTGTAGACCAGGAGCAGGATTAATGGGTAGATGGAGGTATTGGCGGGTTACCATTGATCATAAAGAATATCCTGAACTATCAATCTCATGCTTGGTTGACCCTTGTATGACATAGATTGAGTCCTAAATTAGGGGACAATATATTGAATTTAGACAAAGAATCCTCAGTTAGGGGCATTATAGTAGGCTATAGGATAGATGTAGCCAAATAGATAGCTAGAGATATCAGAGATTGGGAGATAAGTACCAACACATTTATGGCCTTCCCTTGCCTGCTAACATATATTTTCTTAGATGTAGGAGTACAAGAACTCCCAGATATTGATTAGTTCATCAGGGCGCATGCAACTACAGACTTAGGTTTGAATAGAGATATTTATAACCCTATTTCAAAGGCAATAAAGATGGGATCCACTATGATTATATTGTCATACGAGGATAGAGTTCATGTAGATAATGCTACACTATTCATCGACATGGGTGAGACCCCTACAGATACTGCCTAGTCAGAGCCTCAGACCTCCACTAATGCAGTAGGCACCTCCCAAACTCTGACTCCACCTCCCACTGCAGCACCACAATTATTTACTTCTATATTGGTTGAAATTAGTTATTCTTTTGTACCACAGTTATTCCTAACTGAAGTAAGAAAGAAGTTAGGCTTGGTGGAGGTAAAGGCGACACTCTTTGAAGAAGAGGTTAAGCCATGAGAGAAAAGATGGATTAGAGAGGAGATGAGAATGATGTACACATATTTTTATATTTTTAAGAAGCATATCAATTGAGGGATGGAGGTTATCCAGTAGCTTAATTTTGTAGGCGAATGGACTTACCTTGATAAGCTCCAAAAGGCAATTTAGGAGTTGTGTAAGAGACCATTCCCTTCTATTCTGATCATTAGGGAGGTACAGGGGAGAATGGAATACCAATTATTTTATAATTTTTGTATGCATTAGCTAATATTGATGGAGGTAAGATAGAAAGGAAGAAAAAAGTGAAAGAGAATAAATAAGGACAGTGCTAAGGCTGCAAAACCAGCTAGTATTTGGAGTGAGTTGGATCAGCAAGATAGGGTCCATCAGATGGTGGAGGGGGCTGGTAGTTCTCGACCTACTGATGTAGTTGAATTGAGTAGTAGTGAATCTCTATCACTAGATCCAACATTGAGCACACCGGCCATAGTCGGTGCCACTATTGATGTGAGCGTCCCAGCCCCACTGGGACCACTGATGCTTAAAGTGGGGCTTATTTTGAGGCCCCCACGTTGTCACTATTTGAGATGGTGCGTGGTGTGAATAGGTAGGTCTTTGACACTTGTTTTTATATTAGACGTGATCTGAGGAAAATGAATATGATTTTAGTTGGAGGTGTGGGTGTATCGTGTAGCTGCCATGAGTTGTTATTGTCATTTTTCTTTTCTCGTTGGCTACAGTTTATATGTTGAATCAACATGTCTAGTTTAGTTTAAATGTGTGTTTTGTTTTGTGTTTGTGTTTGTGATGTTTTGTGTTATGTTTAATTAGGAAAAAAAATTGTACCCAAGGAAATTAAAATATTCTGAGTAATTCTGTTGAAATTGTATTGAATAAAATGATACCCTTCCTAAAATTTTCACAATTGTATGATTTATGTATGCTTGTGACTACAGTGAATCTGTTAATGGCATTATAATTAGTGACGTAATAAATATGGCAAACAATTGAATGAATTGGATAGATAGTGACTAGCAATGTGACCCTTTATAATGTCTGTGCGAGGCGTTACCTAATTCCCTATACATACGAAATCCTAAACTTTCTTGGTTGTTCTTGGCTAGGTTTTTGGATCGTTGGTTAGGAAATAATTGTAGGCCATATTTTCAATGAGTCCACTTTATCCATAATTTGACCAATCAAATGAAATATGAATCCCTTGATCCCAATTTTGATCTTAATAGGCCTATTCTTCTAATCACACCAATTCACTTTCCTATTTTAAACTGCAATAATCCTATTTTAGCCTTGGTCATTCTTGGATATTGTGCACCTCAACTCATAAAAGTTTCCTAAGTTTAGGGTGGCTATCATATGGATACATAGTATGAAATAGGTATGATAAAAGGGTGTAGATAAATTTCTTTTATTAATGTTGGGTGTGGTAGAAAAAACAAAAAGAAAAAAAAAAGATAGATTTTGAAAATAAAGAAAAAATAATTAAAGAAACCACACCTAGCCTAAATAAGCAAGAAATAAATTAAAAGGGGAGATATAAGGGTGGAATAAATGAAAGGTTGTTAAAATAGTTGACCCTAAAATAATTATAGTGCTAAGGAGGCTAAGTCACTAAAATTGGTCAAATATACCATACCAGCCTTAGGCCTATGTCACAAGCCTAACTAAGTCCTATAGTGATCTTAGCCCGACTGTCCAAAAACTCAGGTAAAGACTATATTGGCAAGCCTGTGGCATTATGTATGCATTGATTACACTTTTTTTAGAGTGTGAGTGTCTTTTGACCGTCCCTATATGCATATGTTGATCTAATTGGGTAATAGGGACTTCTTTGACTGGGAGGGTGCATGGTTTGTGTAGTTTTATTTCTTATCTATTTTGGTGGTATACTTTTGATATGCCTAGTTGTTCGATGCTAATATAATGCCATCACTTGATTTTTGTGTGTCACATTATTATACCAAATAAATGCAGAGATGAGTTTGACAAAGTTAAAAATAGGATAGAGGTAACGAGTTTTAAGAAATAATTGATAACTTGAATGCTAATGGAATCTTAGGATTACCCAATTAAGCATCATCTGTCTTTTTGTTTTGTATTTTTGCCAGAGGACGTGCAAATGCTCTAAGTTGAGGGTGTTGATGTGACATGGTTCCATGGAACATTTGATGATTAAAATTGTTATATTATGTATTAACTTAGGTCATTTTGTCAGATATGATGTGTATTTTATATGGATTGAAGGTAAATTTGGTCGAAAGTGATACCTAATTGCAAAAAGGATGAAAAGTTAAGGAAAGTGAAGTACTGTCCAGGCAACGAGTCGTGAAGTCACACTACGACTCATAGTTAAACCCATAATATGAATAGTGTCTAAAGCTAAGTGAAAAACCTAAGTAAAGATAGACCATGACTCGTAAAAACTGACTACGAATCATGATAAACAGTCGTAGTAAGAACAATGGCCAAAACTCCAGAATATTAATGAAATATGTCCTAGTGGTAATGAGTAAAGACCACGAGTCATAAGGACTAACTATAATTCGTGGTAAGGAGTTGTACTGATAATAGACTCAAAGAGCCCTGAAGATGAAAATCTACTGAAGTGACTATGACTAGAAGCATATGACTCACAAGGACACGTCACGAGTCATGACCATTGAAGACAGAAAAGATCTGCGACAATAGGCAATGAGTGGTGAACAGTCCTAACGACTCTTTATAAGAGGCGTAACAACTATCGATATTGTTTTCCTATTTGAATTTAATTATTTTTTTTTATTTTGGGATGCTATAAATACCCTTGGGTTATGCTTTTAGTATGTTACACACTTTTGCTATTTTTTTCACACATATTTACTTCTTGATATTTTTGTTCTTGGGTTTTTTGTTTAATATTGAATTGAAGATTTTGGATTTTATTCTTTTCATTCTTCTGCAATGACTTTAGTATTTACTTAATTAAATTCTATGGATTGTTGCACAAACATGAACGACTAAATTCCTTAACTAGGATTATGGGAACCCTTACGGATTAACCACGTAAGAGATGGGGGGGATTTATATATTTTTTGTAACTATTCAATTGTATCTTTAGCTACTATAGAATCTTGAAAATTTCCTGTAATCGAGATCATCCACACAAGGGAGTTGGAGATTGTGAAAAGGAGGTTATGGAGGTGATTTGAGTCTATCAATTATCATCTAATCAACTTGATATTTAAAAGGTGTTAGTTGTACTGGGTTAAGGACAAGTGATAGAAATGAGACACCCTAATACTCAAAAGGTGAAGGGTGATATTTATCAATGCGTTCACAAGACGATTGATAATATAAAACTTGTTAGACTTTCTCTTCTTAGAAGTGGGATAGATGAATTCAACATGATAAACTTAGAGAGTTAAGAAACCATTGGGAACATAGTCCTATTGTTCGTATTTTACTATCGACAACCTCAAGTATTCAAGTTCGGTTAAGTGTTATTGTGACTTTCAAATACCCCAATTTACTTTCTCTACTGCCCATGATTTCATCAAGTTCAGGATATAATTCTATGCATTCCCTATAGTTTATACCCTAACCTATTTTACGTTACTATATTTGACATCGACCGCAAAAATACTTCATTGGAGCTTAGTTTTGGGGAAACATCGATTATCCTTCAAATTTGGGGTAAGTTTTCTCTAATTTCATAGTAGATTTTCTCATTTCTTGTTTAACATTTCTAAAATTTAGAATTTTGATTTTATCACCAATGTAGCTTGAATTTCACCCATTTTTAACAATAGTTACTCCTTAAGTTTAAGAGAATATTGGGACGTCCTCGAAAATGTGATTTTTGTAAATGGGACCAACATGGGATTTTGAGTATATTTTGAGCCAGAGAAAAATGGTGAAATATTGGTGTCATTGTAATTAGTATGTTGTGATTTTTATAGTATGGATCCTTATGGAAGTTTCAAGGAAGTTGAAGTCGGTGGCTGAACAATTTTTTCAAGCATTTTTCGGTGTCCAAGTAGGCTAGGCTTCACCCTCCTTATAGATTGGGATAGTTCATGGTATGTTTATGATATGATTTTTGTATTTGAAATGGGTTTAGGTGTCGGTGATGTGATTGGAAATACTTGGTTAGTTGGATCGTTTAGACTATTCGGCAACCGTAATTTATGCATAAATGATTAGTTGCTTATGCTCTAGGTAAAATTTCTATCTTAGGGTTGATTATGAATTATTTAACTTCTAAAAGTTGATTTAGACACCTTAGCCTAGTTAGGAGTCTAGGCTTTCCTAAAATGTATTTCGAGGAATTAAAATTGGAACTTTCACCCCCACTTAGGCCAAGATTTGCGTTAGCTATCGAAAATCTTTTATATGCTTTTTATATGACTTGAAAATTCTTATTGAGGTAATATGGAGAGACTTTGGAATTTAATGGTTATGATGGTTTAGTATTGAGAGTTGACGCTTATTGATTATGCTAGTGGTTGTGCTACTAATTTTTCTAGCAATTACGTTATTAATTATGTTTGCAATTATGCTATTGGTTATGATAATGATGATATACTTACCGTTTCAAGTCAAGATATTTATGAGGATATTGATATTGTATATACCTGGTTTGAGTTTGAAAGATGCTTATAACCTTGCTTATAATCATATATATATATACCCTATTCGAGATTGGAAGATTATTGCGGTATTGATTTCATTTTTACCAGTTTGAGTTTGAGAAGTTGCTATGATATTGATCATGATGTTTGTAATATGATACTGTAATTGTTGATGATTAAGATATTAGTTATGTAAGATCAGTTTGAGTCTTTCAAGGGAGTATGATATATAAACAATATAGATATTGATGCAGGTTAGGAGATGGGAAATTATTATAGTATAGTATTGTATGGAAGTATTCTAGTTGTATCATGGAATGATGGTGGTTTGTTTTAAGCCTTACTTTATTGTACCCTCAAGATTTATGGGGGCCTAAATTGGTTATTTACATTTTTACACTTATTGGATATTGGGGGCCAATTTTGTAGTTATAAGCATATGTGTTGATCCTTTATGCTATGTTATTATACCGATTATTTACTTATTTATGTACAACAATGTTGTATATGATTAACGTTTGTCTTTACCTTGACTTAGTTATGTTATCTTGGATTTTATTGTATTTATATAATGATCTAGCTCAATCGGCAGATAATGCCTATTGAGTACCCATTGTTTTTGTACTCATACTATACTTCTATACCTTTTTGTTGTATATCCTATTACTAATTTCCACCATTGACACATGGATCGTGATGTGTTGTGTCTTGGAGATAAGGTAAGCTCTTGGAGTTGAAGTTGCCCATTTCCTTCTATCTATCTAGGTCTAGTCTTTAGTTTTGAGACGGGACTTTATTGACAATTCTAGAATTTGAGTTATATTTATAGTAGCTCTTGTACTGGCTCAACCAGGTCATGGTATGGTTATATGTATTTTTGTTTACCTCTTGTTGATTTATATTTATTTACTTATTTATAAGTTAAAATTGCCATTTTCACTCTTTTGGGCTTTTTCCCTCCAAGTTAACCCATTGCATTTAGCTCCAGGTTATGGTTTGGATCACCTACTGGCGGGATTTATTAGGTGCCATCATGACTCATAATTTGGGTTGTGACAAATTTGTCACAACCCGAACCAGGGTCTGGCCATGATAGGTATCTCAAGTCCTACGTGAACCTGAGATCATCCCCTGTACCTAACCAAACAAAGCACACCACACCCCTAGGTCTTCTGAATATCAAGAATATAACAAGATATCGTACAATAGTCTAAGAACGTTTAAATTCATATCCATAACGAACCACCGACGACCGGCTAACCGATCTACCAATATAACCTAATAGCCATAGTAGTCCAAACAACGCCTTCTAAACTATGTTCCAAAAATAGAATATCAATAAAGTGTCACGACAAGACCCCGACAATAGCCAAAAAAATAAATCCAAAGGAATAGACAAAATGTAAAGTAAACCATCATCATGAAATGGGGTCTTCCGAAGTGTGGAAGCTTATCACTTCAATCTGACTCACCAGTTGATCCCGAATCCAACTCACTAGACTGGGGGAGTAGAAGTATGACCAATTCCTATATCCCATGGGGATACAACGTCCGAATGAGGTTAGCGGAGTGAATGCTAACATAAAACTCGGGGATAAGGATAACATAATGTAATGATCAACAATTTAAAATCATTTAAAACCAATGCACATAATCAAATGCATAAATGTATATATATATACATATCACATGCCGGGATAGGGAAAAAGGCTTAACATGATTTTCAAAACCTCATCATAGATTGTGTAGCTCAACCATCATATAATAGTACCCACGGGCTATATGTGCCCCAACTCTCACCCCTGGTCGAGCCCCAGTTTTTGTAGCCACACGAACTAGAGAATAATCTCATATATATGCACATTGGGGACTCGAACCCTCCAAAATATTCCAGGTGACTTAAGCACCCAATCATATAATGATTTACGGGGGACAAGAACCTCCCTGATCATGAAATAATAATAAGGGGTCTCGAATCTTCCTGGTCACTTTGACCCCTGCGTCGACAAATGTGATTTACAATATCGGTCTCTCAGGCCTTTAGTTTTATGACACAGCTACACAACACTTATTATAGACCAATTAAAATATGTATCATAAATTCCCATTCATTTTACTGCATTCCACATTAAGGCATATAATGTTGGTATCATCATACCAACTACACTTACAGTCATGCTGAATCAAGTTCCATTAACTTGGGGAGGAAACCTCTATTTGCTTATTAAATCATACCATTGTATTTCAAATACCTCTTAATATTATGCTATAGTTCAAGACAAATTAATATTTGCAACTTCCCACAATTCTCATAACTAAAACAAATTTCACATTATGGGGCTAGGGTTATAAACCCTTCAAAAGCCACAAGTTTTGGAAAATAACAATTCCGTAGTTCATTCACCATACCCATACACCCAAAAGTTCAAAACCATATCTAAATCATGAAAATCACAAATAAATCATGAGAAACATTGTTCATTTTATAAACATTCAAAAAAACAACCTTTGTTTCAAAACAATCATAATAATATCATGAACAATACTTTAAACCACATGCTTTTACAAAATTAACAATTAGGGAAGAGTAACATGTCTTTAGTAGTAAGATGTACGAGGAGAAATCACCCTTGAGAGCCCTAATTGATCAACCTTTTGAAAACCGTAAGTGTTTTGGACCTTGAGGATTTGGGAGTATTTGAGGATTTATATTTATGTTTTTGAGAGATAATGATACCTTAAAAGATGTTATAAGTTTTGTGTTTATATTTGGTTAAGAGAGTGAATGGCTAGAATGACCTTCACTTAAAAAGTTGAAAAGTGCCGCTTTTGATTACGAGTCAAGCCCTTGACTTGTAAACACTCCTTATGACTCCTCTCCACTAGTTGTAACCAAGGTAGTACCACGAAGGCACCTTACACTGTTATCCTTATGAATCAATGGCACAAATCGTAATAGGACCCTACAACACATAGGGTTAAGTCGTAGTCAACATAGAACATGAATTTATACATACACTGGACACCCTACGATTACACTTAATGACTCGTAACATCTCATTGTGTCTCTTAGTGAGCCTTTCGTACTCATAGCATAATAAAGCCACGAACTTACTGGTTTGGTTAAAACTTGTCCCAAGGACTCATCTGGTCACCCTAAAACTCATAGGGTCCAATCGTAACCAGTGCAGTGAGCTCAAAGCTCAGGAAATTTTCAAGGGCCAAAATTTGGTGTGATTAAATTCTCCCTGACTTAGATCATTCGTCCTTAAATGATGAGACAAGGTAATTGCAAGAATGATTTGACTCCATATACCTCTACCATTACCTTTAACAAACTCAGAAAATAAAGGTGTTATGAATAACACATACATTATGCACAATTATCCGGAGCCAAAACAAGAATGGATACTTGGACTTAATAGACTCTTTGGCTTCTTAAGTAGACTCCTCAACTTTTTGGTTTCTCCGTAGAAACTTTACCAAAGTTATTTCCTTCTTTCGCAACCGACGAACTTTCCAGTTAAAAGTTTTAATAAGGATTTAATCATTTAATAAGGAATCCAAAATACCCACCTCTTCCAAATAAATAATCAGCAAAGGATCACCTACGCACTTTCTCAACATTGAAACATGAAACACCAGATGGATGGAGCTCAAACTGCGAGGCAACACTAAGTCATACGCATTATTACCAACCCTCTTCAAGACCAAGTACAGGCCGACATATTGGGGACTGAGCTTTCCCTTATTCACAAACCATATTACTCTCTTCATGGGAAATACCTTCAAGAACACCTAATCGCTAACCTCAAAATCTAACTTCCTATGCCTCACATCCGCATAAGACTTTTGGTGACTTTGTTTATCTTTAATTCTATCCCAAATCACCTTCATCTTCTCTATGACTTTGTGAACCAAATCCGGGCCAAACATTTTTTCCTCACCAACCTCGAAACACCCAATAGGATACCTACACCTCCTACCATACAACTCCTCAAAAAAAACCATCCCAATACAGAGTAGTAGAAATTATTATACACAAACTCTGTAAGAGGCAAATAATAAACCCTACTACCACCATAGTCAATAATGCAAGGTCAAAGCATATCTTCCAATATCTAAATTGTCCTTTTTTTTGCCTATCTGACTGCAGGTGGAAATCAGTACTAAGGCTCACCTTAGTTTCCTAACCTCTCTGAAACGAATGCCAAAAATGCAATGAGAACTAAGTAACATGATCTGACATAATAGAAATAGGCGCCCCATGCAACTTCACAATCTCTTGGAGGAGAAACTTTTAATAATTCTCTACCGTATAATTTGTCCTCACTGGCAAGAAGTGAGCAGACTTAGTCATCCTATTCACAATGACCCAAACTAAATCAAATTGATTCGGAGATCGAGGAAAATCGGTGATAAAATCCATATTAATTATCTACTATTTACACACTGTCAGTCTGATATCTTGAGTTAAACAACAGTGCCTCAAGTGCTTAATCTTCACTTCTTGAAACACCATGCATTTATCCACAAAACTGGCTACATCTCCCATCATATTGTTCCACCAATTAATCTCCTTAAGATAATGATACATCTTCATCGAACCAGGATAAATGACAAATGTGATTTATGAGCCACAAATAAGATACTCTCTCTCAACCCATCTACACCAGGAACACATAATCTTACTTGGTACCTTTAGATACCATCACCACCGATCTCAAAAGCTATAACCTTTTGCTGACCCATATCTCTCTTAATCTTTATTGAGACAGAATCCAGTACCTACTTCTCCATTATTTCAACAACAATGGATGACTTTTCCAACTCATACACAAACACACCATCATCCACCTCTTAACCACTGCATTTTTATGCAAATCCAAAATGATCTCTTCACTAGAAATAACATGACCTAAAAAAGTAATAGTATTCAATAAAAATTTGCACTTCAAAAACCTTACATACAAATACTTATCTTTCAAGGTTTGTAACATGATACGAAGGTGATAAACATGATTCGTCTCACTTTTGAAAGACACCAGAATATCTTCTATAAACACAATAACAAGCAAATCCATAAACCTGTAAAGGACCCCATTCATCACGTCCATGAATGCTGCTAGGGCATTAGTCAAACAAAAATACATGACTAAGAATTCATAATGACCATACTAGGTTCTAAAGGAAGGCATAGGGATATCCACCTCCCTAATCTTTAGCTAATGATAACCCAACCCGAGATCAATCTTTGAAAAATATCTAGCACCCTAAAGTTTTTCAAACAAATCTTCAATTCGGGAGAAGATGATAGTTATTCTTTATCATAACCTTATTAAACTTACGGTAATCGATGCACATTTAATGGGAACCATATTTCTTACGTACGAACAAAATAGAAGCACCCCACGGTGACACAATAGGAAGAATAAAACCCTTGTCAAGGAAGTCTTTTAAATACTTCTTAAGATCCTTCAACTTAGCCAGAGAAATTTTGTAGGGAGAGATAAAGATAGGACTAGTGTTCATAATAAGCTCAATACAAAAATCAATATCCCTAATAGGAGGAACACAAGGAAGATCATCAGGAAAAACCTCAGGGAATTCATTAACCATAGGAATGGATGTCAATAAAGGACCCTCAAAGTTTTAATCCTTAACAGGGACCAAATGAAAAATATATCCCTTGGAAATCAATTTTTGGACTCTACGATATCATATGAATCTTCCCTTAGGAACCAGAACCCCCTTCCTACTCAATGACAGACTCATTAGGGAATTTAAACATGACCTTACGAGTTTGAAAATCTAAGGAGGCGTACAAGGAATACAACCAATCCATCCCCAATATCACATCAAAATCAACCATGTCTAACTCTATTAAATCTACTAGAGTTTCTCTACAACCAAAATATACCATACAACCCTTATAGACTTTTCTAAAACCCATCGAGTCACCCATTGGGGTTTAAATAGAAAAGGGATCAGTGATAAACTCGAGACCAATACAAAAATGCACACCCACAAAAAGGTTCACATAATAAAGAGTAGAGCCTGGATCAAGAAAGCAATACACATCACGTGAAGAGAGTCATAACGTACCAATAACGATATCAGGGGATGCCTGTTAGTCCTGATAGGTAGCAAAGGCATACAAGAAATTTTAGCGAGTATCGATGATAGAAGCAAAACCAATACCTTTTGGTGTAGGAGTTGATGAAGTAGAAATAGGAATCTTATTTGCCACTGAAGCAACCTTAGAAGGAAAATCCTTTTGCAAGTAACCAATCTGACCACATTCAAAACACTTATTCCTCTCTTCTTCACAAAACCCACGGTGCACCTGCCCAAAGAATCTACAATAAGGATATGATGGAGTGGACTAATTCGTACCAGCATAAGATTGGCACCATATGTGCTAAACCCGTTATCATGTTGAGAATGATGATCACCCGATGACTTCATACAAGGACCACTAGCCGTAGAGTAGGAATCAGAACTCTCCCACTTCTTCTTAGACCACTTTTTCCCATCTCTACCACTCTAATGTTGACCTCAACCCTAATTGAAAAATTTAAGCTTCTTAATCTTATTTTCCCCTATCTCTGCATATTGTTTCTTTTTTTTCTCAACCTTTTTTATATACATAACCAATTTGGAGATTTCAATATCATTGTTCAACAAGGAAACCTTACTCTTTAGAATCAAATCACAAGATAACCTTGAAGTAAATTTCATTTTTCTATCCCTCATGCTCGACACTAACTCAAGAGAATATCAGGACAACTAATGGAATTTTAAATAATGCACATTTATTGTCATCTAACCTTGATTTAGATTAATAAACACTTTCACTTTAACCTCTCTCATCTCCTGAAGAAAGAAGTCATCTAGAAGAGCACTAGAGAAATCATCACACAATGTGAATTTGTTATCACACCCCCTCGATTGTTCCCAATCCTCATATCATTAGTGTGTTCCATCCTTCAACTGATATGCTCAAATCCTACACCTTCCACATTAGTAGCATTCATAACCTAGAAGATCTTCTCTATCTAATTGATAAAACCTTAAGGATCTTCCTCAACCCTAACACCGGTGAACACAAGAGTACTCAAACTCATAAACTAGCCAACCCTTGTGGTCTCAAATGATGGACTAATAAAATCTACATATTCATAGTAAGAATCTACCGATAGAGCTAATATATGAATAGACTGACAAGATTCTTCAATAGACACATCATCCTGAGAAGCTCGAGGAGGACTAGATGGGACAGATTAAACTCCAAGAGGGCAATCAGGAATTAGACCCCTATATTTATAATGTACCCCATAAGCATAGTGTGGCCCATCGGCATTGTCCTCAAGTGGTAAAGAGGATTTTGCATAAGCTTAAGATCGTCTTTGACGCATTATCAGAAAAGTGAACAATAGGAATTAGAGAGACTCAAGACCTTAGACTCTATAGCTTGAAACAGAACAACAATAAAAGGGAAATATTTCTAAATGTCTTATAGCATCTCCCTTATAAGTGTGGCGAACTACATACCCATAAAAGAGACTCTACTCAACATGAATTTTTGGGACACCCAATAATACCAAACCTAAGTTCTGACACCACCTTTCTCATGACCCGAACTAGGGCCTAGTTATGATCGATATCTCAAGTCCCACATGGATTGGATATCACCCCCAATACCTAACTAAATAAAATGCAACATATATCAAGGTTAGGTAAAGTTCAAGAATATAAAAGATAGCATACAATAGTCTAGGAAAGTTTAAATGCATTTCTATAACCAACCAGCAATGACCGGCCAACCAACCTATCGATACCTCCTAATATCCATAGTAGTCCAAACAAATCCTTCTAAATAATGATCCAAAAATAAACATCTATTCTAAAACCCTCTAAGACATACGAAGTTGATGGTACATATCTTCAACTAAATCTGACCGAATAAAATAAAATAAATACAAAAAGTAACTAAACATAACTTGTCCTTGATGGATGAGGACTCACTACTGGTGCTGGAAGGAATGGATCATACTAATGGAGATCGAGGAACTGAGCATCCGAACCTATATTATGAAATTAATATATCGCAAATTTGAGTATACGATTAGCACTTTATATTTATTGGTACGTGATAGAGACTAACTAAAAATACATATGGATACTAAACTTGGATGCCTGAACATGTAAAAAGAATGAAAGAACATATAAAATGTTTAGTGATATAGTTTTTAAAACTAACCGACAAAATAGCTGATAAATAGATTTTTCGGTCATGCAAACCCATACTGATATTACCTAATTACTAACTGAAATAGTATGAGCTATCATGTAATCGACATACTAATTCTAAGATAGTCCGGATACAATATATAATCATAGTAAAAGGGTGTTAGTACCTTGCCACAAGTAAAAACATTGGCTTTGTTGATCCACTAAATTGGTGTCCGGAGTAGTGTGCCAATTCTCTACTGGAGGTTAACTTCTAATAGAGTGGCAGTACATTACCGGAAGGTGACATCTCATAACCTACGTTGGATACGTAGTTCCAAAACTTAGAGACTTCTAGTAATGGTCTCAGTCCCCTACTAGTGGGTGATCCTTCATCCCTATGTTCACTCGGTGCTAAATCCAACTCCCTACTTAACTAATAGTGGTACTGATTTATATTCAATTGGACATCACAATTAATAATGCCCAATATGATCATAACAAACTTAGTTTGATAGTAAAATTATGATCTCACTGACTTGCTAGTTGTAATTCGAAAACATAAGTAAACATATAAGTATCGGGTATTCATAACCCTCCAGCACTCAATAATACTTTAAATACAAAATCATCATTTAAAATAGTATAAGGGAAATCATGATTCGTAAACCCCAAAACATAGTATATTTTACTAAACAGATGGAATTCATGATTATGAGTACGTGAATATGATAAACTTATCATAACAACATTATCAGATGGTTTATTTCGTAACTTTAGAGATTGACATGATATTAACTTAACATGATGTGGGTGATTGAAATTCAAAACATGTAATAACATAATTCACATGTGGGAAATATCTAGGCATGGCTTGAATTAAAAACTACTAAGAAAGCATGGATTAAATTTATAGTTAACATGGATATTTTTATAAAGAGGATAAACGTTTCATATTTTTGCAAAAGTGGATTTGGGGACAAAATGGGTGGAAGGAACCCATTGATGAATATCCCACATGTAATACCCCGAGAAATTTTTTGTTGAAATTTTATGCATAAACGTGTTGGATTCAATCTTCTAGAATGAATTATAAATTTTCCGTGCAGAATGTCTTATATTATGACCCACTATTGCGTAGAGTATCGAATAAGCTTTTTAAAGATATGTGGATCATCCAAAATGGACACCCGAGCGATGAGTTATGAACATTCCGATCGAACCGTGAATAGTAGTGAACAGTAAAAAGTGCAGGAAAAAAGTACTGAGGCCTGGCGTATTTTTGCTCCAACTTTAAATGATCATAACTCCGTGTACATAATGATCTGGATGATATACTATATATAAATGGAAATATCTACGAGTCCTCTTTCCAATAAAATTTGTTTCATCCAATTTGTCTATCGGAGCAAAAAGTTATGGTCGATCTACTTCATCCTATCAAAAGTGAATTTTTGGATGAACTTCAAACTATCATAACCACTCGTACACAATGATCTGGGTGATACACTATATATGAACGAAAATATATGAGATTCCTCTTCCTAATGAAATTGGTTTCATCTAATTTGAATATCAGAGTAAAACGTTATGGTTGATCTACTTCAGACTATCAAAACAGTCCACCAAAGGACAGATGCGAGAATTATTTGATTTTTAGGGGCATTTTGGTCATTCCCCCTCACCCAAAATCCATCCAAACCCTATATTAAAGCCTATTAGAAGCATTATATGTTATATTTCATCAAATTCTCTCAAAAAGAAAACCCTAAGCACCTACATCCAACTTCAAGAACCTCCAAAGTTCACCATTAATTCTGCAAATTTATTCAAGATTCCAAGTTCCTAGTTCAAGAACTCCATGAACCATCATTCAAAGGCACGATTAATATCTCAAAAATGAGTATCGATCTAAAGTTCATTATTCAAGGTATGTGGGGGTTTTCAACAAGAACTCTCTTTCGTTCTTGTTCCCAAAAGTAATTTTCCTTACAAAGGCATGATTTTTAGTTGATTTTTTTATGAATTTGAAGCATGAACCCATATGTTATGATGATTATTATTAAATCTTGATATTTATGATTTTAAAAGATGAATTTACATGTGTGGTGATATAAAGCATGAATCTTGAACGATATTTATCATGATTTTGATATTTGGGTCGCGAACCCCATTTGAAATTGTGTTTTTGAGAAAATGTGTGTTATAAGCACGTTGATGTTGAATATTTGAGATGTTTTGAATGGTTTGACCTTTTGATCGTGAATGAGTTATTTTGAACTCGACTGTGAAAGAAATCCACGTTTTTATTGATTATGATAAAGGGGTAGCAAATTGGCTCTTGATGAAAATTGTTGAAGTGTTTATTAAGGATTTTCTATAATATGAGTTTGAGGCTTATTTAAATTTCTAAGCTAAGTCCGGGAGTAATATTTAGCACCGAGTTGGAGGTATAAAGTGACCTTACTTCCCTAGAACTATGTGCCCCTGTAGGATGTGAGCCTGAGGCTGATTTATATAGTGATCACTAGTGATTTTTTGAATTAATACTGGAAGTCCTACTCCGATGGAAAGGATAGGATGGCTCTACTCAACGTGGGTACTCCATGTACCTCACATGATTTATGTCGGTTATAGGATCTCCCAATGTGTGTGTGTGTACTCTTCTATCTGAGATGGAAACATATTTGATTAAAAGGCTGAGTTTGAGAAAGTCATTATTCTTAAAAGATTTAAGGAATATATTCTAATGAGATTTGATTATTGTGATGATTTGAAATTGAGATGAAAGTGAATTGAGAACGTATTGTAATGACTCACTTGTTTTACTTTACATGTATTATTCATCCATGATTTTTATGATTTAATTCGAGCTAAGTGAGTCATCTATATCAAAATGCATAATTTTATAAACTGTGATGATATTAATATATTATTTTATATATGCATTACACCCTCATATGCTCGGTATCTTTTCATGGTACTGACCCACATATTCGTATGTGGGATATATTTTCTCGGAATATAGGTACAAGGTATAGTTGCACCTTCGGATCTAGTGAGTTCGTGGTATCCAGTCAACAGGTGATGATTCCTTTTGATTCAAGGGCTTGGGTTAGTTATGTAGAGTATATATTGTTGTATTTTCTTTATTCAGTCGTATTGAGTCGGGTTAGTCGGTAGTCATGACCCGGCTTTCTACAGTCAGTACTAGTAGAGGCTTCATAGACAGTTAGTAGAAGTTGATGTATTTTGTTTCAATTTAGGTTGTAAAGGCAAAATTGTAATCCTGTAAATTTCCATTTTTGAATCGATCAGATTCATAAAAGAGTTAATTTCTGCTGATTTGTATGGATTAGTATATTTATTCAGTTGCTTATGAGTTATGCCGGTAGAAGGGTTAGCTTGGGGTCACTTGTGACCCTAAGCATCGTGTGACGTCTCGGGACCCGATTTTGGGGCGTTACAAACTTGGTATCTGAGCCAGGTTCAAGTGTCCTAGGGTGTCTATGAAGTCGTGTCTAGTAGATTCTTGCGGAACGGTACAGAGATGTCTGTACTTTTCTTCGAGAGGCTACAGGGCATTTAGGAAATGTTTCCCTTCTTTCAAGTCTAAGATCGTGCTATAAAAAGGTTCTCCAAGAAGATTATATAGATTATCATCTTACTCTATTCTTTCCAACTCCGCCTCATTTTCAAGGTATCAGAAACAGTTAAGCTTAATTCTTCATAGATAGTTATGGGATTGTAAGACAGCTAGAAAGTATCCTGTCAGTGCTTTTGAGTTCCAAAGATTGAATTACTTTATTCATGTTCATAAAAGTCGAGAACTAAGCCTAGGTTAGATGTGCTTTCAGATTCCGCGTCAGAATCTACAATGTTAATCTATACTTCTCCCTCTATGTATTATTTTTGCGATAACATGATTCGCAAGCTCTAGTTCTTCCCCAGGTAATGCTTCTATATTTTCTAGAAGAAATTTCAAAAGTTACACAAAGGGCTTGAGAGGAGCTCTCTGGTGTGTTAAGTTCCTTAAGTTGAAAGTTATGCCCTCATTCTTATGAGTTATTTAATTAAGACAAAGTAAGCTATATTCTTAGATCGTTGAATGTTGTGTGTCAAGTTTCTATCTCCGATATTATGTAATCTTGTAATCATTATGTTTGTGAAAAATCAAAGTCTAGTGAAGCCGTGTGGGGCTATTTCGATTCACTAGCATAGTTACTTTGTTATTCATATAATTTTCTTGATCAAAACACAAAACCAAAGTCTAGTGAACCCATGTGAGGCCTATTTCAATCCACTAGCAACTTGTAGTTCATCTTGTTCCTTGTGCTGGCTGAAAATATGGGATGTGGAGGTGTAGTAGTAAGAAGGATGGTAAGTGTGATTTGTTGAGCATAAGTATAGAGAAATCCCTTCTTGCATGCAATTGGGTTAATAGAAAGTGATATAGTTTGTTAGAGGTATGAAATGGGTGTTGATGGTATTTGTATGACAGAGAGTTTAGGTTAGTGATGGAAGTACTCGGTAGGTAAGTGTTATTAATCTAGGCGCTCTCCAGATTGCAAGAGGAAGTTAAGTTAAGACGTAGAGAGCTATGAACTATGTTAAGTTGTGTATGATGGATAGATAGTAGTGACGGGTGAAAGAAGGATGTGTTAATGGATTGTGAATAAGATAGGCTATATGATTAGGACCAATTATTATTGTTATGAAGTTTAAGTGGGCTAGAGTTCATGGATGTGTTGTTTTATAATCTTCACATGGGAGTTATGCGTGAGATGGAGTTGTAAATTATGTGAAGTTTGAGACCTTAAGTTTGAACGATTGGTGATCATGAAACCGAATGTGACGGTTTCCGAATTAATGGTATTAGTTGCCGGAAGTGACCTAATAGGCTTGAACAATGTACACAAGAGTTTAAGTATAGTTGACTTGTAATTAAGTTTAATATTATATTATGATGAGAAAGTTCACCCAAGATATTCTGGGACTGCTTTAATTTCGAGGCTTAGTGTATGTGGTGTAGTGAGTCATGCCATGGGATTGTTAGATGGATAAATACTAGTTAGACGATGGATGATGTTTTGATGTCTAAGTTAAGGTGAGGCATATGATTGGAAATGTTGAGCCTCTTAAGTATGATTTTGATTCTTATGGGTTAGAAACATAAGTTCATAGGCATGATATTAGAGGGAGAAGACAAAAGTAGCATGGTCTATCAAAAGGTTAGAAAGTATTCAAGTTGAGCTAATAGAAATAAGAGTTGAAGCAATATATGGTGTACATTCCGGCGATAAAGATATTCGTGGAGATTCGAAATTAGTAAGAATTTGAGAATTTGAGTGGTGGCTTAAAGCTAAGGGGGAGATGATAGAACAAGTAGTCAAGTCAAGATTTTACATTTTAGTAGAAGTACCAGTAAGTTGTAAATTTGTTGTGAGAAAGATCGGTGTTTGACCCAATGTTATTTCAGTATTTTCAGCTGTCCCAAAACCTACTCATGCTTTACATTTCAGTTCCATGATCTTAATTCATGTTCATACACGTGATGGAAAATTACATACTCTTCTAGTTTCCAAAAATGAGAAATTCCAGTTCTTCTAGAAGTTGGAATCACATTCCATAAGTTATGAGCTCTAAATTCAGGGCATGCCGCCCATGACTCATATACTCAAGTTTTACAGTATGTTCAGTTCCAGTACTAAGGCAATACTCTTATTGATCAGTGAGATTCAGTTTCCGTTATGGGTGTCTTCAGTTTTGATACCTTAATGAACCCATTGTATTTGATATTTTATTCCTAAGGCCTCAATACAGAGAGTCAAGTTATTTACATTATCCCTTCATGTTTCAGGTCTTCATGTTTTAAAATTTTGTGACCTTTTCATTAAGTCAAGCTAATGGTGTTGAGCAGTTGTCTAGCAGGGAGAGAAGATACTTCCTAATCTATGATAGAAGGTGGTGTGCTCACGGCGGTGAAGTGAAGTTAGATTGAGGCTAAATCCTTGATACATGCCGTGGTTAGTTGAAGTTTTAAATGTTTATTTGGAAAGATTGTTGTGTGTTGGTTTTATGCACTTCTATGAGGTTATAGGAATAGTAATACAGAGTTTTTGTGTATAGTTCAATTGGTTGAGAAAATGTTATGTGTGCCGTTTAAAGAATTGACCAGTATGTGTGAATGATGTAGTTGATGGAATCTTAGAGAAAGCGAGGAAGATGCTTTATGAGTGTTCGTTTAGAGGTGCATCTGTGAAGTGTGTATGTGGTTATGAGTATAGGCTTGAATGTTATGGATTTATATCTAAAAGAATGCACCGCAAGTTAGCGGATCCCTAGTATAAGATTTTATGTGGTTGTTGGAGTAACAATAAGAGTTATGTTTGAAGTGAGGAGTTGTGAGGCTCAGTGTGTATTGAGGTTCATGTTATAGATTAATATGATAGTGTTATGTGGCGTACCTCAATGAGTACTTGGAGTTAGGCTTGAACATAGTCGAGGGAGTAGTTGGGAAGTGTTGCTAAGTTTGGAAGAAAGGAGTTATGTTTACCAAAACCTAGAAATTCCTATCTTAATTTATGCCATATGGGTCCTTGTTCCCATACGATAGGATTGTATAAAATTATGGTTCATTTTCTCCCCGAACAATGTCATTTGAATCTGTTGGGGGGAGTGTTGAGGGACGTTTCATTTGGGCGCAAATGGTCCTTCTTTTGATGAGATCCCCTTCGAGACCTTTGATTCTCAGTCTCTGAATAAACCAAAGATATCGATTCCTTAAAACTCCTTTGTTTAAGATCCAACCATGTGACCATTCTCATTATGAATCGCATGTTCTATGAAGTATTCGAAAGTTTGGAGTGAAGTAAGTGGATTGACTTCATTATCCCAGCCTTTTGTCCTCATTTCCATGGTATTCTGTACTTATTTATCAACATTAGAGGACGAATATTTCCAAGGGTGAGATGATGTAATACTCCAGGAAATTTTTCGTTGAAATTTTGTGCGTAAACGTGTTGGGTTTTATCTTCTAGAAGAATTACAAATTTTTCGTGTGGAATTTCTTAGATTATCAACCACTATTACGTAGAGTATTGAATAATCTTTCAAACGATATGTGGATCATCCAAAACAGACACCCGAGCGACGAGTTATGAACATTCCGATCGAACCGTGAATCATAGTGAATAGTAAAACGTGCAGGAAAAAAGTACTGAGGCCTGGCGTATTTTTCCTCCAACTTTAAACAATCATAACTCCTTATACATAATGATATGGGTGATCTACTATATATCAAAGGAAAGATATGCGAGTCCTCTTTCCAATGAAATTGGTTTAATCCAATATTTATATCGGAGCAAAAAGTTATGGTCGATCTACTTCAGCCTATCAAAAGTAAATTTTTGGGTCAACTTTAAACGATCATAACTCCTCGTACACAATGATCTGGGTGAGATACTATATATCAACAGAAAGATATGAAAGTCCTCTTTCTAATGAAATTTATTTAATCCAATTTGGATATCAGAGTAAAACGTTATGGTTGATCTACATCAGACTATCAAAACAGTCCACCAAAGGACAGATGCGAGAATTATTTGATTTTTAGGGGCGTTTTGGTCATTCCCCTTCACACAAAATCCGTCCAAACCCTATATTAAAGCCTATAAGAAGAATTATATGTTATATTTCATCACATTCCCTCAAAAAGAAAACCCTAAGCTCCTACATCCACCTTCAAGAACCTCCAAAATTCACCATTAATTCTGCAAATTTATTCAAGATTCCAAATTCCTAGTTCAAGAACTCCAAGAACCATCATCAAAGGCACGATTAACATCTAAAAAATGAGTATCGATCTAAAGTTCATCATTCAAGGTATGTGGGGGTTTTCAACAAGAACTCTCTTTCGTTCTTGTGCCCAAAAGTAATTTTCCTTACAAAGGCATGATTTTTATTTGATGTTTTTATGAATTTGAAGCATGAACCCATATCTTATGATGATTATTATGAAATTTTGAAGTTTATGAGTTTAAAAGATGAATTTACATGTGTGGTGATATAAAGCATGAATCTTGAATGATATTTATCATGATTTTGATATTTGAGTCGCGAACCCCATTTAAAATTGTATTTTTGAGAAAATGTGTGTTATAAGCATGTTGATGTTATATATTTGAGATGTTTTGAATGCTTTGACCTTTTGGTCGTGAACGAGTTATTTTGAACTCGACTGTGAAAGAAATCCACGTTTTTATTGATTATGATAAAGGGGTAGCAAATTGGCTCCCGATGAAAATTGTTGAAGTGTTTATTGTGGATTTTCTTTAATGTGAGCCTCAGGCTGATTTAAATTTCTGAGCTAAGTCCGGAAGTAATATTTAGCACCGAGTGGGAGGTATAAAGTGACCTTACTTCCCTAGAACTACGTTCCCCCATAGGATGTGAGCCTGAGGCTGATTTATATAGTGATCACTAGTGTTTTTTTGAATTGATACTGGAAGTCCTACTCCGATGGGAAGGATAGGAAGACTCTCCCCAATGTGGGATGTACGTCGGACTCCATGTAGATCACATGGTTTATGTTGGTTATAGGATCTCCCAATGTGTGTGTGTGTACTCTTCTATCTGTGATGAAAACATATTTGCTTAAAAGGCTAAGTTTGAGAAAGTCATTATTCTTAAAAGATTTAAGGAATATATACTAATGAGAATTGACATGAGATTTGATTGTTGTGATGATTTGAAATTGAGATGAAAGTGAATTGAGAACGTATTGCAATGACTCACTTGTTTTACTTTACATGTATTATTCATCCATGATTTTGATAATTTAATTCGACCTAAGTGAGTCATCTATATCAGCATGCATAATTTTATAAACTGTGATGATATTAAGATATTATTTTATATATGCATTGCACCCCCATATGCCCGGTATCTTTCCATGGTACTGACCCACATATTCGTATGTGGGCTACATTTTCTCGGAGTGTAGGTACAATGTATAGTTTCACCTTCTAATCCAGTCAGTTCGTGGTATCCAGTCAGCAGGTGATGAGTCCTTTTGATTCAAGGGCTTGGGTTAGTTATGCAGAGTTTATAGTGTTGTATTTTCTTTATTCAGTCGTATTGAGTTGGGGTAGTCGGGAGTCATGACCCGACTACCTACAGTCAGTACTATTAGAGGCTTCATAGACAGTTAGTAGAAGTTGATGTATTTTGTTTCAATTTTGGTTGTAAAGGCAGAATTGTAATCCTATAAAATTCCATTTTTGTATCGATCAGATTCATAAAAGAGTTAATTTCTGCTGATTTGTATGGATTTGTATTTTTATTCAGATACTTATGAGTTATGCCAGTAGAAGGGTTAGCTTGGGGTCACTTGTGACCCTAAGAACCGTGTGACATCTCGGGACCCGATTTCGGGGCGTTACACCACATACCTTAATTGCTTGACTTTTTGAAGAAGAAGCTTGGAATTTAGACCATGAATGTTGAATCCTTGGGAATAAGCTTGATTTTACATTCTTGGGAAAGGGGAATAGTTTTATGTATTATAACAAATGAGAAATGAGGAAAATCATGCCCCTCTTGAGCTTTAAATTGTTAATTTTGGTGTTTGGGGTAATGGGAAAGACCAAAATTCCCTCTATATATTAATGAAAATACTACAGAAAACACAGCATCTGTGTCACGGAGGTTATCATAGAGACTAACCTACGTAACACGCGGCGTATCACGGAGGCTAATCTCCATAACATGCTGTATATAGTGGAGATTATCCGTTGTGACACACCCAAATTATTGAGTAGGTAGATCCAAAAATAAAATATTTGCATTTTTTGGGTCTTAAATTGGTGATGTCTTTTGTACTTAGTGTGAAATAAATGCCTTAAACCCCTTTAAACATGTAAGTAAGATTTGAAAACTTGATTAGGATCTTTCGGGCTATTAGACTATCTCCCCTTTAGGATAATTCATCCTGAATGAAATAGTTTAAGTTGAGATACTAGAAAAACTGAGATTGTACACTAAATACTTATCAGCTGAATCATAACTAAATAATTGAATCTGAAAAATAATTCATAAACTGAAACTGAAGTCATGAATGCATTCTATGACATGAGGATTGTTATATAGATGATATAGAAAATGTGAGAATCAGTTAAGAAAAACTATTACCTCACACTAGATTTGAATTTGCAGAGAAAAGTTGAGGATACTTGGCTTGCATATCTGTTTTAGCTTCCCAAGTAGCTCCCTTAATGGACTGGTTCCACCGTAGAAATCAACCAAGGGAACTACTTTATTCTTCAACCTACAAATCTGATGGTGAAGGATCTTAATAGGGACCTTCATATAAGAGACTATATTTCATATCCATATTTTTTAAAGAAACAACAGAAGCTGAGTCACCAATACATTTCTTTAGCAAAGAGACATGGAAAATCAGATGCACTGATGCCAAATCTGCAGGCAATTCTATCTCATAAGCTACCTTCTCAAAATGGCTCAAAATATTGTATGGTCCAACATAGCAAGGCATGTGCTTCCCTATCTTCCCAAATATCTTCACCCATTTCATAGGAAATTTTTTAGATAAACAAAGTCACAAGCATCGAACTCAAGAACTCTTCTCCTCACATCTGCATAAGATTTCTTATGACTTTGGGTTATCTCTTCCTTTCACAGTTTACGTGAACAATTCTCCATTGCTTCATAAACTAATTTTACCCTATTATAGCAAGCCCCACCTACTTCAAAAAGACCAATATAAGATCTACACCTTCTTCAATAGAGAGTCTCAAATAGATCCATCTAAATGCTGAAGTGATAGCTATTGTTGTAAGGAAACTTAATCAAAGGTAAGTGGCTATCCCAACTACCCTTGAAGTCGATAATACAAGCCCTCAACATGTCCTCTAAAGTATGAATGGTTAATTTTTCCTGACCATCTATCTGAGGATGAAATGCTATACTGAGATGGACTTGTGTACCAAGACTTTTTTAATAATCCTTCCAAAAGTGAGAGGTAAACTGGTTACCTATATCTAAAATGAAGGTCAATGAAACCCTATACAACTTTACAAACTCCTTGATATAGAGCCTAGCATAATCCTCAGCTGAATATGAAGTATTAACTCGCAAGAAATGGCTGAATTGGCCATTCTTTCTACAATGACCCAAATAAAATCATGTTGGCAGTGCATACGAGGAAACTCTATCACAAATTCCATGTTCACCATCTCCCACATCCAAGTGGGGATGCTAAACTCCTGAAGTGCACCACTAGGCCTCTGGTGCTCGACCTTAACCTGCTGAGAATTTGAACACTTAGCCATAAATTCCTCAATATCTTTCTTCATACCATTCCACCAGTAGATTTCCCAAAATTCACCATATTTCTTAGTGGATACTTGGTGAATAAAATATCATGCACTATACGCTTCTACTAATATCTGCTATCTCTAACCATCCACCATTAGAACACAAAACCTTTCTTAACAACGAAGCACACCATCTCCCTCCTAGAAGAAAACCTCAACTATTTGATCCCTATCTGACTCCTTCAACTTGACAAAAATAGGATCCCATTATTGCTTTTATTTCACTTCGGCAACCAATGAAGATTAAAAACCATTATAAACCCATATAATGCCTTCGACCAAATCTACCACCAGAACACATAACTTGGAAAGCTGATGAACCTCACCAACTAATTTCTTCTTATCATTCTCAACATGAGAAACACCTTTCATAGATAATCTACTATGGTATCAACCACTACATTGGTCTTACTCGAGAGATACAATACACTTATATCATAGTCTTTTAACAATTCTAGCCATATTTTATGATGAAGATTTAGATCCTTTGTACTGAAAACATACTGTAAACTACTATGATCCGTGAACACATCAACATGGACCTCATAAAGATAATGCCTCCAAATCTGTAAGGAAAGACAAATGCTTCTAAGTCAAGGTCATGGGTTGGGTAATTCTTCTCATGGGGTTGAAGCTATCTAGAGGCATAGTCTTTTACCTTAACTCTCTGCATTAACACACACCAAATACTAACTCTAAAAGAATCAAGATAAACTACAAACCCATCTATGCCATCGGTAATGCCAAGACTAGAGCAAAAGTGAGTCATGTTTTCAACTCTTGAAAACTATTCTCGAAGGGATATGACCAGTGAAAATTTACTTTTTTCTTGATTAATCGAGACATGGGAGAAGAAATAGAAGAAAACACTTACATAAGCCATCTGTAAAAACCAGCTAAACCCAAAAATCTCCTAATATTTGAGGGAGAGATATGTATAAGCCAATTTTTTACTACTTCAGTCTTTTGAGAATCAAATTGAATCCCAACACCATAAATAATGTGAGCAAGGAAAGCTACTGATCTTAACCATAATTGATACTAGCTAAACGTAGTGAATAACTGGTGATTCATAAGGATCTTCAATACAAACCTTAAATGGTCGGCATTATTACTTTCACTATGGGAATAGACAAGGATGTCATCTATGAAGAGTATGATGAACATGTCCATGTACTGCTTGAACACTTTGTTCATTAAGTCTATAAAATCTATTGGATCATTCGTTATTCCAAAAGACTTAACCAAAACTTTAATGTGATCATACCGAGTCTTGAATGTTGTCTTTGGTATTTCACAATCTATGACTCTAAGTTTATGATACTCAGATCTAAGGTTTATATTAGAGAAGTAACTTGCACCGTAAAGTTGGTCGAATAAGTCATCAATCCTGGGGAAAGGATACTTATTCTTAATTTTAACTTTTTTCAACTAACAGTAGTTGATACGCATTCTAAGATAACCATATTTCTTGCGTACGAAGAGACTAGAGCACACCATGGAGAAACACTAGGCCTAATGAAGCCCTTATTGTACAGATCTTTCAACTGTTCCTTAAATTCCTTAAGCTCAATGAGAGACATTGTATATGGTGGAATTAAGATAGGCTGGGAATATCGAATGAGATTTATTCCCAAGTCAATTTCCCTTTAGGGTAGAACTCTGGGAAGATCTTCAAGGAATATTTCTGGAAACTCATTAACTACTAGAACTGACTCAAGGCTTGAAGTTTCATAATTTGAGTTCTTGACTCGGAAAACATGGTATATACATACCTTGGATATCATCTTTCTTTCCATAAGATAGGCAACAAACTGACTCTTAGGCACTGAAGTACTACCTCTCCATTAAATAATGCACTCATTAGGAAATTGGAACTGCATAATTCTATTTCTATAATCAACTTGGCATATCATGAGTATAGCCAATCCATGACAAGAATGACATCAAAATCAGTCATCTTACTCTAAGAAATGAACTGAAGTAAATCTCCGAGACTACTCACTAGGGTAGACACTAAAAAAGGTTCTACTAAAATTTTAGGACTGACACCAAAGTCTACAGCTATATAAGGTGTCACAAAGCTAAGTGAACCTCTGGGGTATTACAAAGAATAAACATAAAAATGAAAGACTTGTAATATACTCGTAACCACATTCAGAGAACTTTTCTTATTTCATAAAGTCTAGAAAGCATAAATTCAATTTTGAAGATGCCCCTTGATGGCACTGGAGGTGGTGAACTACTGAGTCAGGCCACCTAATAAATCTAATAAAAAGTTTGAATGTTCATATTGATGAAGATCCTTTTATTTTGGGGAAACCACCAGGCAATCCCTGATCCTGTAGCCTGGCTTACCATATCAAAAACACCTATCACTGCCTGCCTTGAACTCCCTGAGATGATTCTTACCATATTTCCTACAAAGCAAGTTGGTACAACTACTATTCATGCTACCCTGGGTCTTAGATACTAGCACCCTATCCCTATTGTCTTGCCTAAACTTGGGCACTGACGCACTAGCACACTGGATAGAGTTGGGGTTGGGGCTGAAAATTTTTAGAAGAATTGAGACTGATTTCCACCATCAAATCTCTACTATGAGAGGTTAAAGCTACATATTTTGGCCCTCTTGTTCTCCCTTTCCTTCTCATTGAGCTTCTACTTCTCAATCTATTGAGAATGAACCATCAACCTAGAAAGGTCTATTTCCTTAATTAACATAGTTGTTCTACACTTCTAGACAATACTATTAGACACCCAAACCCAAACTTACTCATCCTAGACATAGAATCACCTACTATAGTCAGAGCATACCTCCCCAACTGAGTAATCTTGATCAAGTACTCCTTAACCCTCATTATACCTTATTTTAGATTTATGAACTCTTGCACCATAGCCTATCTCAACTCAAGTGGTATGAACCTATCTAAAAATTTCATCATGACTCGAGGCTACCCGTAGTCATAATACGATGCTTAAGGCCATAAGTGACCCCAAGCTAACCCATGATCTAGTACCTTCTATGAGCACTGAATAATATAATAATAAAACATCATGTATGGTAGTTAAACAATGACATAAAATAGAAGAAAATACTAATATTTTTCGATTGTGGAATAAATCAAAAATAATTTTGAATAACTGAATATCTAGTCTGAATATCTGAATATCTAAATAGCTAGTCTGAAAGACTCTAAGACATGAGGAGTTGATGGGACAAACCTCCAACTAACTTCGACAGCCTGAAATAAAAGAAATATTGGAAGTAACTAGACATAACTTATTTTCTATGGGTGAGGACTCATCACTACTGCTACTGAAAAACACCGAGCTGACTATTGGAGATCAGGAAACTTAGTATCCAAACCTATATTGTGAAATCAATAAAGCACAAAAGCGAGTATGCAATCAGTAATTTTAATGTACTAGTATATGAGATAAGGACTAACTTAAAATATATATGGATATTGAACATAGATGCATGGACATGTACAAAGAATGTAAGACAAAGTAAAATATATACTGAGATAATTTGCAAAACTAAATGAATAGATGATAAACTAAATACTAGGTCATACAGACCCATACTTATATGATATGAGCACTAACTGAATCTATAGGAGCTATCATGTAATCGACATGCACCAATCTAAGCTAATCGAGGTCTAACGTATTACCTCAGTTGGAAGGGTGTCAGTATCTTACTATGGGTACTAACACTGCTTGTGTGGATCCACTAAACTAGTGTCCCAAAGGAATAGGGTGTTAGTCCGCTACTGGTAGGTGACCCCAAATAGAGTGTCAGTCCTCTACTGATGGTTGACATCTCATAACCTACACTGGCTACATATTTTTAAAACTTAGGGACTGCTACTAAAGGTCTCAGTCATTTACTGGAGGGTGAGCCTTCATCCCTTGGTTCACTTATTTCTAAATCCTACTCCCAACTGAACTGACATAGGTACTGATTTAAAGTCAACTAGACATCATAACTGATAATGCTAAACATAATCATAACAAACTGAGTATGATTGTAAAATAATGATATGACTGACTTACTACTTGTAATTCTGAAACATGCATAAACATATAGGTGTCGGGTGTTCATAACCCTCCAATAATGAATAATACTTACAATAAAAAATCAACATTTAAAACATTATAAGGGAATTCATGATTCGTAAACCCTAAAACAAGTATATTTAACTAAACTGATGGAATTATTTATTATGAGGGCGTGAATATGATGAACTTATGAGAACAACATAATCACATAGTTTATTTCATAACTTAAAAAATTAACATGGTATTAACTGAACATGATATGGGTGATTGGAATTCAAAATATGAAATAACATAATTCATATCGGGGGTACATCTTAGCATGGCTTGAATTCAAAACTACTAAGAAAGCATAGATTAAATTCATAGTTAACATGGATATTTTCATAAAAAGGTATAAACTTTTTATCCTTGAAAAAAAGTGGTTTTGGGGACTAAATGGTTGGAAGGAATCCATTGATGAATATCCTAAATACCTTAATCGCTTGACTTCTTAAATAAAAAGTTTGGAATTTAAACCTTGATTGTTGAATCCTTGGGAAGAGGCTTGATTTTACATTCATAGGAAAGGGGAATAGTTTTATGTATGGTAAATAATGAGGAATAGATAAAATAATTCGCCTTTTAATCTTTAAGTCAGCAATTTGGGAATTTGGGAACAGAGGAAAGACCAAAATGCCTCTTTATAAGTTAATGAAAATACTACATAAAACACAACTTCTGTGTCACATAGGTTATCGTGGTGATTAATATCCATCACACTCTACATATTATGTAGTTTAACCTCCATGACATGTGGCATATCACATATATTATCCTTTGTGACATGCCCAAATCACAGAGGCTTATTGCATCTGAGGCCCAAAATCACCCCAGACCTCTTCCCAAAATTCTAAAACTCTCCTGAATGACCATTTTAACACCCCGAAACATATTTCACCTCAAATATCAATGTTTTAAACTTGGGAGAGCCAAAAATAAAATATTTGCATTCTTATAGTCTTAAATTGGCGTTGTCTATTGTACTTAGTGTGAAATAAATGCCTTGAACCCCTTTAAACATGTAAGTATAAGAATAAAAGTTGGCTCTTACCTTTGACATGTCTGACATAACTCTGGTCTAGTGAAAGAGTATTGTTAGTAGCAAGCCGATAGGGATTATTTCTTATATGTGTTCTAGGAGGATTCTTTCAAGGGGTTACGAGTCATATCTCACTTTTATTTTTGATGTTTGAGTAGAGTGTCCATCACTTGTCTCTATTCTTGTAGTCCATGAGTTTCCTAATGTTTTCCCTACCAATCATCTTAGTATACTTCCTACCCATGATATTGAGTTTATTATTAATCTTGAGCCTAACACCCAAACTATTTCTATTGCACCTTACCATAGGGCTCCTGTTGAGTTTAAGGACCTCAATTTTCAACTTTAGGTTCTTCTTGGTAAGAGTTTTATTAGACCGAGTGTGTCCTCTTGGGGAGCTCCTGTGTTGATTATTAAGAAGAAAAATGGTTACATACGCATGTGTATTGATTATAGGCAGCTTAATAAGGTGGAACTGTTATCCTATGCCTTGTATTGATGATTTATTTGATCAACTTCAGGGTGAATATGTGTTTTTAAAGATTTATTAGTGGTCTGGTTACCATCAGTTGAGGATTCGAGCTGAGGATATCCCAAAGATGGTGTTTAGGATGCATTATGGTCATTATGAGTTCCTAATGATGTCTTTTGAGTTGACTAATGTCCCAAGAACCTTTATGGACTTGATGAACCATGTGTTTAAAACTTATTTAAATTCCTTCATGGTTGTATTCATCGATGACATCCTTGTGTATTCGAGGAGTAGAGAGGAGCACATACAGTTTTTTACAGTTATTCTTTAGACTTAGAAAGTCATATGCTCTTTGCCACGTTCTCCAGGTGAGATTTTTGGCTAGATTCGATGATATTAATTTGATATGTGGTGTCTAAGAATGGGATTATAGTAGACCCGATGAAGATTGAGGCCATTGATGATTGGGCTAGATGTACATCTCTGATCGAGGTTTATATCTTTATCGACTTGGCTAGTTATTATTGATAAGTTGCTCAAGGTTTAGCTACTATTTCAACACAGATAATGAGATTTACTCAGAAGAAGGATTCTTTCTGATGGTTCAAGGAGTGTGAGTCGAGCTTTGGTAAGCTCAAGGAGTTTCTTACATCGACTCCTATTTAGGCCCTTCCTTTTGAGTGTGAGGTCTTCACCATATATTATGATGGTTTTGGTATTGGTTTAGGTTTTGAATTGATGTAGTAGGGTCGTATTATTGTCTGTTCTTTGAGACATCTTAATATACACAAGCGCAACTACCTTACTCACGACTTGGAATTAGCGATGGTAGTTTTCGCACTTAAGATTTTGAGGCATTATCGTTATGGTGTGTATTGTGAGATTTTAAGAAAGCATCTTATGACCCAGAAAAAGCTTAATGCTAGGCAATATAAACGGATGGAGTTTCTTAAGGGCTATGATTATCTCTATTTTATATTATCAGGGCAAGACGAATATGGTAGAAGATGCCTTGAGTCGGAAGGTAGTAAGATTGGGTAGTTTGGATTGTATTTTAGTTTCTTAGAGGCCGTTGGCAAGGGAATTTAAGTCCTTAGCCAACTCTATGGTTCTACTTAATATCTTTTACCCTAGGAGGATTCTTGCTAGTGTTGAGGCTAGGTCCTCACTAGTATAGAAGATTTGGGATCGTCAATTTGAGGATGATAGACTTTACATCCTTTGTGATCAAGTGTTATGTGGTGAGTCCAAGAGGGAAATAATAGATTCTAAGAATATTTTAATATTTGATAGCGATATTTGTGTCCCAAGAGTTGATGATTTGATTTAGTTGATTTTACATGAGGCTCATAGCTCTAGATATTTTATTCATCCTGGTATATCCAAGATCTATATTGATTTGAGATAGCAATATTAGTGGAGTGGAATGAAGAGAGATATGGCAAATTTTATAGCTGGATACTTGTGTTATCAGCAGGTAAAGTTTGAGCATTGGCAACCTAATGGATTTATTTAATGATTTCCCATTAACGAGTGGAAGTGGTAGTAGATTACCATGGACCTTTTTAGTGGTTTACCTCACAACTTCAATGGCTTCAACGGTATTTTGGTCATTATGGATCGATTGACCAAGTCAGCGTATTTTATTTCTATTTAGATTTCTTTTAGTGTTACAAGGTTAGCTTATATCTATATTAATGAGATAATCCGCTTGCATGGTGTGTCATTATATATTATTTTTTATCGAGGTTCTTTGTTCAGTACTATCTATTGAAGTGCTTTTTAGCACGAGTTGGGTAATTTGGTGGATCTTAGTATGACCTTCTATTTGCAGGTAGATGGCTAGTCTGGGCAGACTATTTAGGTGCTTGAGGATATGCTATGAGCTTGTGTTATGGATTTTGGAGGTTAGTGAGAGGAGCACATAGCCTAGGTAGAGTTTGAAAATAATACTAGTAATCAATCAAATATTGAGATGGCTCTTTTTTAGGCTTTGTGTGGTAGGTAATGTCATTCCCTAATCAAATGGTTTGAGACGTTAGAGGTTAGACCCCATGGAATTGACCTTCTTCAGGAGTCATTGTATAGAGTTAGGGTGATTCAGGATAGGTTTAGATCATATCAGAGTAGGTAGATGGCTTACACAGACTGTAGACATCGTACCTTGAGAATTGGAGTTTGTGATCGGGTATTCCTCTATGTATTTCCCATGAAGGGTTTGATGAGGTTCAGGAGGAAAGGTAAGATCAACCCCTGATATATTGAACCTGTTGATATCCTTTGCTTAGTTGGTGAGGTTGTTTATGAGTTAGCTTTAACTCCAGTTATTGTTGTTGTCCATCAAGTTTTCCTTCTATTGTGTTGCGATGATACATCTCTGATCCATCTCATGTTTTTAGATAGGACTCTGTCAAGTTGGATGAGCAGTTGACCTTTGCAGAGGAGCCTGTTCTCATTTTTGCTAGTGATGTCAGGTAGTTGTGTACTAGGGAGATTCCTGTAGCTAAGGTTTAGTGGAGGCGCTATCTAGAAGAGGAGGGTACTTAGGAGATCAAGATCTAGATGCGGACCCTGTATCCTCAATTGTTTGAGACATTAGGTACATCCTAATCATTTACTTTTGCGGATGAAAGTTCCATTAGTAATGGATATTGTAATGACCCATTGAGTTATTTTCCATATTTCTTCTTATTTTTCCCCATTAGAGATTTTCAATAGCTTATCTATGTCATTTACGACTTGCTGGGACTGATAGTTTGGTCATCGAGAAATTAGTTTGGTTTCTAGAGTCAATTCTCTATTTTAAAGACTTTGTTGGTTCAAATTGGCTATCGGGAAAGAACTTTAGCCAAACAACCTTGTATGAAAAATCTGACTATTCCTAAAGCTCCAAAATATCAATTTTAAACTAGGTAGACTCTTGGTTTGGGTTTTGAGACACTCAGGCTCATTTCTTTGTATTAGTCAGAAAGTTAAGAAAATAGCCAAATAGGTGTGGACCCATTTTTATTCGAAATAACCTTAGAAGGAAATTTTGACTATGCCATCAATTATAGAACATCAAATTTTATTGGGCAGCATAGTTCATTTGTGTATACAGGATTTCGGATGAATCAAGATGGGTTGGTAGAGACTTGGAAAATTCTAAGTCTCAATGGTATCTGGTGCACTTGCTAATAGCGAGCCATGGGTCACGATCATGATACCCTTGACAGGCACTAAGTGCCACAATCGCAGTGCATAATGTGACAATTGCGACTTGCCTAGCAAAAACTATTTTTGGAAATCGTAATGGTCGAGTCGCGATAGCCACTCTTGAGCACTCGAAATGGGTATAAATGCCTCATTTTTAGCTCCTTTCTCCTTCCTTCTTCCATTCTCCTAATACTTAAATCTGAATTATTGAGAAAGCTTAGGATTAGATCTTGTGGGTGATTTGGGGAGAATAGGTGATGATTATTAAGTGATTATACTTCAAATTTAAATTAATATTTCTCTGATTTCATAATAGATCATCCCATTTATTGTTTAAAACCTCTAACACTTAGTGGCTTGATTTTAGCGCCAATGTAGCTTGAACTTGATCCATTTTGAGGGTAATTACTCCTTGAGCTTAAGGGAATGTTATGTTGGCCTAAAAAATGCAATTTTCATAAACGAGACCCACATGAGATTTTGAGTTTTTCTGGACCCAAAGAATAATGGTGCAATATGGATATCATTATTCTCATTGTAATGAGTACATTGTTATTTTGGTGGCATGGAACCTTTCGAAAGCTTCTCAAAGGTGTGTAAGTCGGTGGCTTTAAAAATTGTTTGAGATTTCTTTAGAGTCCAGGTAGGCTAGGCTTTACCCTCCTTATAGATTAAGCTAGGTCATACTATTTTTATGATATCATGTTTAGATTTGGATGGGTTTAGGAGTTGGTGATGTGATTGGAAACACTTGGGTAATTGGATTGTTTAGGCTATTTGGAGGTCGTAATTTAGTCATAAATGACTTAGATGCTCATGCTCTAGGTTAAATTTATATCTTAGGGTTGATTTCGCCTTGGTTAATGTCAAAGGGTGGATTTAGATACCTTAGCTAGTTCTGGGTTAGAGACATGCCTAAATGTATTTTGGGGATTTAGAGGTGGACCTTTGACCTCACCTTAGGCCATGATTTGTGTTAGCTATCGAAAACCTTTGTTGTAGACTTGAAAATTCTTATTGAGGTAATTTTGAGAAAGTTTGGCTTTTAATAGTTATGATGGCTTGGTATTGAGAGTTGACGCTTAATGATTATGCTAGTGATTATGCTACTAATTATGCTAGCGGTTATATTATGATTATTCTATTAGTTATGATAATGATGATATACTTATCGGTTTGAGTCTAAATCTTTATGATGATATTTATATTATATATACCTTATTTGAGTCCAGAAAATTCTTATAACTTTGCCTATTTACATATATATACCTGGCTCTAGTCTAGAATATTACTGTGATATTGATTATATAGTTACTAGTTTGAGTTCGGGAAGTTGCTTCTATATTTATCATGACATTGGTAATATGATACGGTCAATGTTGATGCTTCTGATATTGGTTATGTAAGGGTCGGTTTGAGTACGGCAAGGGAGTATGATATAGGGACAATAGGGATATTGATGCAGGTTTAAAGCTTGGAAATTATTATAGTATAGTATTGCATGGAAGGATTCCAGTTGTTTCATGGAAGTTGGTAAATATTGTTAGTTTGGTTTACACTTTACTTGTTTGTACCCTTTAGGATTATGAGGCATGTGTTGGTTATTTACCTTTCCTCATTTATTGATTTATGGGGGCCAATTTTGTAGTTATAATAGTATGTGTTTGATCCTTTACGTTATGTTATTATTTCAGTTATTTACTTATTTATGTATAGCTATGTTGGATTTGATTCAGGTTTGTATACCTTGACATATTTATGTTATCTTAGATTTATCGTATTTATATCATGATTTATCTCTGTTGGCCGATAATGCCTACTAAATACGCATGGTTTTGGTACTCATACTACACTTTTGTACCTTTTTGGTTCAGATCCTAGTACTAGTTGCCGCAGTTGACTTGTGGATCATGTTGTGTTGGGTTCCAGAGATTGGATTAGCTCTTGGAGTCAAAATCTCCCATTTCCTTCTATCTATGTCTAGTCTTTAGTTTTAGGACAAAACTATTTTGACTGTTTTAGAACTTGATTTGTATTTATAGTAGCTCTTGTACTAGCTCTACTAGGTCGTGGGATGGTTATCTGTATTGTTGGTTACTTCTAGTCTATTTATATTACTTTGTTTATTTACAAGTTGAAATTTCCATTTTCTCGCTTATGGGAATTTTCCCACCAAGTTAACCCATTGCATTTAGCTTCGGGTTATGATCCAGCTTACCTATTGGCGAGATTTAGTAGGTGTCATCATGACTCGTAAATTGGGTCGTGACATAACCAATAATTTCTATATGTATATAGAAAATAGATCAAATGCAGTAGCATGTTTCTTTCATTAATTACCTCGACAAGGAAACCAATAGTAGGCAAATATCAGAAAACAGACAAAGGGAATTATTATCTAAGAGTTCAACTGAACAAATCAAATTTAAACATACTAAAAGATTGTGTTAGGCTATGTCAAACCAGTCTCAATCTCCTTAAAACCACAAATTTAAACTTACAGGAATGAAAATAGACTACAGTGAAGGTGATACTCATTCCTAGTTTCAAAGAGAAGTAATCCTTATAGGAAAAATTCTCAAAAAATTCAATAAAATGTACATACTCAAAGTTGAAAACTTTCGATCACATCTCATAATAGAAACTAATTTAAACTATTGTCACGGCTCCTATATTTTTGAGACGGACATGCACACGAGGCCCTAAAGGCTTGAGAGATCCAACTTTTGCCTTGGGATTACTATTTATATAACCGTATTAATTATAAGGCTCTACCAAGTCTAGGTAAGATTCCCTGACAAAAGATCAACATATATAGGCCTATAATAGATATACGTGACTTGGCTGTTGGGGCCTTGATTATAAGAGAATAAGAAACCACCAACATTTACTTTAACAATAGTCTACAAAGCCTCTAAGAGATAGAAAACATTATCTTAGATCGGGACAGGTCCCCGCCATACCCTTAAATATAAAACAATACCAAATACATTCTAAAGACTCAGCATGGACCCAAATCAACCTGGAGCGTTCACCCATAGATGCCGAGTAAAATATGCTCCTTTAGGGAAATCTATTAGTTGGAATACATATACTTGGGACATGACACATAGTTTCCCCCAGGAGGGACATCAATACGAAAGAATGTACTAAATATGTAAGGCATAAAGTAACTAAAATAGGAGCTAAAGTGAAACAAGGTACAATAGTATAGATAATGATAAAAGACCACCTTTTCTTATACTTGTGGAGTCATGTACATTACATCATTTGCTTTGCTTTACTGTTCTTTGCATTAACAACTTTGTAACACATTACAAATGACAAACTTATCAGTGGTAAATAGACTAATAGGAATCGGCCCATGCTAGGCTTACGCCCCTAAGATGTCACCCATATGTAAAGATTGGGATCGGCCCATGCTTGGTTTTTACCCTTGAGCTTCCACCGACATATAAAGGTATCAAGATTGGCCCATACAAGGCTTATGCCCCTGAGATGCCACCCGTTCAATTCAGATATTGCTACTTAGTTTATTTAGCCTTTGAGATTGTTACTTTGTTGGTCATAACATTATTGAGCTTTAGAGCTATGGACCTATAGAATAAGACATATTATTGATAAAAGAACAATGATATAGGAAATAAGTGTAACATCAATGAAGTAATAATTTTGAACTTATTTGACTCCATGAACCTCAATGGGCATAAAACACATCCACTAAAGATCCAAGAATACATGTGACAAGTGAGACGATTAATACAGGAAACAAATTAGTATGTAAGATGTATAACTAGAGATAAAGTGACATTACATAGAATATATAGGTTGTGGCATATTCCAGTGATTTTACATAACATATAATAATTGTCGCAAATTAAAGTGTAGAAATTTAGATGTTTCAAATGGTGGATTATGCACATACCAATTGCAGACATGTAACTACTCAACTAAAGAGGTTTGGACTGTACAATAAATACATACTAGGTAAAATCAGTTAGAAAGGTACATGAGAATGGGTACTATTGAGACAAGTGGGCAGATTCTAATTAGGAACAAATGTGTATACCATGTAAGGACATATACACTATAAACTGAATATGTAAGGACTCTATAAGGGCACTTTATACCTAAACATGCTGGGAATGATATTAAATAAAGGAAAGTGTGTATCCAAACGAAGTATATGATCAATTAGACAATTGAAGCAATTTTGGATAGATTATATATCCAGTATGTGACACTCTTAACTTGTATAATCTTGGATTTTATTGACTCATATAATAGGAACATGTGACACATTGACGCACTTTTAGACAATGGGAAGTAAATAAGAGGTCGAGTAACTACAATGGGGTTTGTACCACATCACAATGTATATTTGACCATAAAAGATCATCTACGAAGGTCACTTTATTGGTACACGAGTATAAGAAATCATGCTAATGAATATGAACTAGACTAGCCTTACATACCTTATTGTGCAACCTGATTATTACAATGAATTAGACTTCTTTCCTTTAAGTTGTTAGTCTTCAATATAAGCACATAATGAAGCTAATATTAGCAACTAATCACAATGTAACCCTTGTAATATAGTAGCTAAACACTTGATGAGAATTAAGACCATTAAGCACCTCAAACACTTGGTGTATCACCACACCCTCCTTCTAAACTTTAATAAAACTCCACTTAACCATTCTATAAGGTCACCTACTACCTCCAACAGTAACACCAATGGAAATCACCTAAACAGTCCCAAAAACCTTCAACACAATTTAATATATTGAACTCACGGCTTCCAATCAACATCTCTTGAGTTCTTCACAATAACATATATAAAATCCTCCATCAAGACCTATACATAAAGAGGGAAAAATTAGGGAAGCAACCTTACGTTTATTTCTTAAATTTTATTTCTTAAAGTGTACCCCATTAAGACACTAAGTTTCCCTTTAAATTTAGCCAAATACTATTGGAAAATATCTTAGAGATTAAAGAGAAGTGGACTGCCAAACTTGGCAAAAAGAGCTATCCCACACTTCAAACAAAAAATAACTCAATTTCCATAACTTCCCATGATAGGAGTAAAGATAAACCATAGTTATTTTCACTTATATTGGTTTGACATAAGAAGGGTTTCTTGAAGAACCCTAGGAGAAATTAGGCAACTATTTTTGGTTGAGAAGAACTTGAGAGAATCTGATTTTTCTATAAGTAAAAATAATAGTTAAACGAACTTATCTTTGGTCTATAAAGAACCGTTCATGAACACCTCACTAACTTTAATTTGGATAAGATATTTCTTTTTGGTCAAAAGGTACAAGTAGTTGATGGACCTACTTGGTTCTTTAAGCTAGTCAAGTAGTCCAAGTAGGTGATGCACCTACTAGCACTATTAAGCTGGTCAAAAGATCCATTCACCTCAAGTAGGTGATCCAGATACTTTATCTTTTAATTTTGTCAAATGGTCTAAGTAGGTTATGCACATACTTTGCTATTGGAATTGGGCCTTGAGGATATAAGACTATTAGGACTTGACTGCCCATTCTTCTCCTTTTCGTTCTTTTTGTTTGGGACAAATTAATTCAAGTAGGTGGTAGTTTATTTGGACCAATAAGCTTGTCAAGGGAGTCATAAGTAGGTGACACACCTACATAGTTATTAGATTGGTCGATAAGTCTAAGTAGGTGATTCACCTACTTGTCACTTACTAGCTTAATTTAAGTTAAGTAAGCGGCTCGCTATATCCTAAGTCTTTGCATGTTAACTTAATACTTATATTAACTAGGACACTTTAATTCTTTTATTTACACTTGACACTCACCACTAACCTTTTAGCTTAAAATCAACCTTAATTTTCAATTTCAAATACCTTCGTCGATGCTAACTTAGTCATATATGTTCCGAAATATACGGTGTGTTACATCATCCCCCCTTTGGATCATTCATCCTCAAATGAGAGATGTAGATTAAAATAATGTTAACTCTTGAATTTCTCTAAAAGTTTTGCTAGCATTTCTTCCATGTTGACAAGAAATTTCAAAACACACTAGTTGTAATGCCCCGATTATCTGAACAGGAACGCTACACGATGCTCATGACCCCAAAGGACCACAAAATAACCCATGAAAGATATATGTACCTGTACACTGCATAATATGATATAAAAATAAGGAAACATGCACTAAGAGTCCACAAGGTTCAAGACGGAAAATAACTGAATAATAACAATAACGTCTGACATAGAGTGGTATCTTGATACCAAAACAAAACAGAAATACTAAAGTATTAAAATCATGAAGAATATTGTAGTTGTCAGAAAGCCTCTAACTGTCTGACTAAAGAGATGATGAAACATGACCCCAACTAACTCCGTCAACTAAAAACTGAACTGATACCATAAAATAAGATCACATCCTCGAAGAATAAGGACTCACTACTAAAACTCTGAACCCTAGAATGCTACTGTTGCTGCTGAACTGGGAGTCGTGTCTCTAAACCTATGGTGTAACATAAAAATAAAACACCATAGCATAAATGCGTCAGTACGAAAACATGTACTGAGTATAAGTGTGAGGTAGGTTGAATACATGGGGCTTACATGAATAGACGATAATAACTGACTGACTAATATGAACGTGAGAGTGAACACATGAATACATAGTAGCTGAGATAGTAAGAATATGATAACTAAATCTATATACTGATAACATGAATTTACTGATACCTAGCATGACTGATACTGGAGTTTCGATAACTGAAATAACTAATAACATGAGTGATTGTGTCTGACATTCCTAAATCTGATGAACCTATTTAAGTTCTTTTACTGAGACTGATACTAAAACTGTGGGAATAGTTATTTAACTGACATACACCAAATGCGCTAGAACAGCTGAGATGGGGTCTAATATGTGCCCTGATTGGAAGGGTGTAAATATCGCGCCACTAGTAAGGACAACTGTGGGTACCCTCATCTGACAGTGTCCCAAAAAGAGAACGGTGGAACCCTCATCTGACAGTGCTTATCCAACATATAAACCCTCATCTGACAGTGTTGATGTGTCAACCTATGTTGGCTACATAGTTGTGGAATAGAAGAATGACTACTAAGAATCACACCCTTATCTGATAGTGTGTTTTCCCACCCTTGGGTTCTCTCAGTACTAATTTTTACTCCAATCTGAAGAGACTGAACATAATTAACTGATTGTACATGGACTGAGTTTATTGAATTTTGTCGACTGATGGAACGTTATTGATATCTGATAACTGACTGAGTTCGTGAGATTACTGATCTTACTGAGTATTGAGATCATGAGATTTCTGAGATTTCCTAAGTCACATGACTGAATGACTTCTATGGAACATGGCTTGACTGAGAGTATCATGAAAACATGACATGGCTCTAGCACACAACTATATTTTTTGGGTACAAGTACCCCCATGACTGGATTGAAGGAAACTGATAAGGGATGACATTCCTGAATACATAGCCAACACTAACAATCCATAATACTTCTTGATCACAGGAATAGAGTTCATAATTCAAAATACCATAAATAAGGGATTTCATGCTTCACATGGTTATCATAGTCTTGATCATGGAAGGGAATGCATATAACATTTACATATTTGAATGATTTCAATATCATGAATGTTGCATAACACGCCAGTCAATACACAACAAGAGCATGGAAATTGTGTTGCTTTATAAGGGTTAGCATGAACTTATCATTTAGATATTATTGAGTCATATGGAATATGATTCTATCATTCTAGGCATTTTATCAAACACCTTACATGCACACATTATAGCATAGGTGAAATCATCAATTTAAGAATCTAAAACTACCCAAACATATAGGTTTTCAATCAACAAACTCACATACTTCAAGGAAATTCATCAAGACACCATATTGAAACATAAATAACGACTATCAACATGAACATGATCAAATCACAACAAGCAAATCACAATAGGTTATTTAAAACATTATTCTTGGACTCCATGAATGAAAGGGATCCGTGGATGAACACTATGATACCTTGGTACGTAATTTCATGAAGATTGATGGAGAGATTCTTGAAATTTGACGATGAATTCTCTTGGAATTGAACCTTCTATGAAAACTCTATGGCTTGTTCTTAAGAGTTTTTGAGAGTAATTGAGTATAAGTTGTTGAATTATGGCCAAATCTCGTGTTATAAGGCTTATATAGTGTGGGTTAATTTACCCTTTTAACCCTAGGACATATCTTTAATTTCTGAGAAAAATTTCCCAATTTTCATCCTTGGCGCGATGCGCCACTATCACGCCAAGTCACTGAAAAGTGACAAATGGGAAATTGCACGGGGGCGAGATGTGGAGCTATCACGTGGCCATATTATTTGCGACCTAGAAGTTTGGTGATGTGACACTATCATGGAGAAACACTGGAAATTAAAAATTTCCATTTTAACTATGTCTGCAACATGCTGGAGGCTCAGGTGATACACTGTCTCACTAAAATTGCTCTAACTCTTCCCCCGGGTGTCAGATTTGGGCAAATTTTATATCGATGGAAAAATTGTTGATTTTTTCACATAAAAAAAGTAAAAATCTTTAAAATTACTCATGTAATAATCATCATTCACTTTAGAAGATAATACTAGGCATTCTTGGGATGAAATTTGCTAGGAAGAAAATTCGGGGTATTATAATATCTCCCCCTTGGGAACATTCATGCTCAAATGAGATTGGCTGAGAGAGGGAAAAATAAGATGAACATGAACTAAACATGGATAACTGGAACATGATTTAAGGACTGACAAGCTAAACATAACATACTGATCATGCATATCTGATGTATGTGTAACTGATTCATGAATGCATAACTGAGTGCTATGAGGAACTAAATTTTCTCACAATGAGAATGCATGTCTTAGGCAAAATTATATAACTGAGATGGTACATGAATTCATGACTAAATATGAAATGGCACTTGATACCAAGTTTGTTATGACACATGACCATGAAACTGAATACCAAGTTTTCACTGAATACTGAACCTGAAGCTGAATAAGCTTAAGGAGAACTGTTACCTTGATCTTGATCTGTATTGGTGGGAAAGAGGTGAGGATACTTTTCATACATGTCTGGTTCTACTTCCCAAGTAGCTCCCTCGACGGATTGAATTCGCCAAAGAACTTTTACTAGAGGGACTTCTTTGTTTCTCAATCTACGAGTCTGATAGCCTAAGATTTCTACTGGAATATCTTCATAAGAGAGGCTATTCTGAATAGTAATGCTCTGAATAGTGACTTCAACATATGGGTAACCTACGCACTTCTTGAGAAAATAGACATGAAAGAATGGATGAACTGATGCTAGATCTAAAGGCAAATCAAGCTCATAAGCTACCTTGCCGAAGCGACTGAGAATCTTGAAGGGGCCAACATATTAGGGACTGAGCTTTACCTTCTTGGAGAACCTCTTCACTCCATTCATGGGAGAGATATTGATATAGACATGATCACCAACCTCAAACTCGAGATCTTTTCTACGCACATCTGCATAAGACTTATGTCGGCTTTGAGCATCTCGGAGTCTTTCTTTGATCAACTAGACTTTCTCTAAGGAATCGAACACTAAGTCAGGCCCTATGACTGAGGTCTCACTAACTTTGAACTAACCGATTGGAGATCTGCATCTCCTACCATAGAGAGATTCAAATAGAGCCATCTGAATACTGGAATGATAGCTATTGTTGTATGCAAACTCAATCAATGGAAAGTGTCCATTCCAACTACCCTTGAAATCAATTGCACACACCCTTATCATATCTTCTAAAGTCTGAATGGTCCTTTCTTCTTGACCATCTATCTGAGGATGAAAGGCTGTACTGAGATGAACTTGGGTACCAAGACCCTTTTTTAATGCTTTCCAGAAGTGAGAGGTGAACTAGGTACCTCTATCTGATATGATAGATAATGGAACACCGTGTAATATAACCAACTCCCTGATATAGAGTTTGTCATAATCCTCGGCTGAATAAGATGTATGAATTGGAAAAAAATGATTTGACTTGGTCATTCGGTCTACTATGACCCAAACTGAATCATGTTGATGACGAGTTCTAGGCAAACCCATCACGAAGTCCATGTTCACTTCTTCCCACTTCCAAGTAGGAATGGTGAACTCCTGCATGGTACCACTAGGCTTTTGATGCTCTATCTTAACTTGCTGACATATAGAGTACTTAGACACAAACTCTGCAACATCTCTCTTCATCCCACTCCACCAATAGATCTCCCGCAAGTCGTGGTACATCTTAGTGTCCCCTGGATGAATAGAATATCGCGCACCATGCGCTTCTACAAGAATTCGCGACCTCAAGTCATCTACACATGGAACACATAGACGCCTCTAACAACGAAGAACACCATCTCCTCCTTGGGAGAAAATCACTACTTTCTAATTCTGATTTGACTCTTTTAGCTTGACAATGCTAGGATCCTTGTCTTGTTTTCTTTTCTTCAAGGCAAATACTATGGCTACTAACTCAAGATAATGAGTAGGATAATTCTTCTTATGAGGCTTTAACTGTTTAGAGGCGTAGGCTATGACCTTACCATTCTACATGAGTACACAACCTAAACCTACTCTAGATGCATCACATTACACTTCTAACCAATCTGAACCATCTGGAAGAGCTAGAACTGGAGATAAGGTAAGTCGAGTCTTTAACTCCTGAAAACTCTTCTTGCAAGAGTCTGACCACTGAAACTTGACTTTCTTCTGAGTCAATCTGGACATAGGGGATGAAATAGATTAAAATACTTCAACAAGACGTCTGTAATATCCAGCCAAGACTAAGAAACTCCTGATATTTGATGGAGAGATAGGGCAAGGCTAGTTTTTACCGCTTCAGTTTTCTGAGGATCTACTCTAATTCCATCACCGAAAATGATATGACCAAGGAAAGTTACTGACCTTACCCAAAATTTGCACTTACTGAATTTGGAAAATAGATGATGATCTCTGAGAGTCTGAAGTACTGCTCTGAGATGGATTGCATGATCACGCTCTATGTGGGAATAGACCAGAATATCATCTATAAAGACTATGATGAACATGTCCAAGTACTGCTTGAACACACGGTTCATCAAGTCCATGAAAGATTCTGGGGAATTGGTAAGACCAAAGGACATGACTAGAAATTCGAATTGACCAGACAGAGTACGGAAAGCTGTCTTCAGAATATCACATTCTCTAACTCTAAGTTGATGGTAGCCTGATCTGAGGTCTATCTTAGAGAAATAACTGGTACCCTGAAGTTGGTCAAATAAGTCATCGATTATGGGAAGAGGATACTTGTTCTTGACCGTGACTTTATTAAGCGGACGGTAATCAATGCACATTTTGAGGGAACCGTCTTTATTTTGCACTAATAAGATTGGTGCACCCTATGGGGAAATGTTGGGTCTGATGAATCCCTTATCTAAGAGATTTTTTAGCTATTCATTCAGCTCCTGGAGTTCTGTTGGTGCCATTCTGTATGGCAAAATAGAGATAGGCTGAGTACCTGGAAGAAGGTCTATGCCGAAGTCTATTTCCCTTTCGGGAGGAATGCCTGGAAGATCTTTGGGAAAGACATCAGAATACTCATTAATCATTGGGACTGATTTAAGACTGGGAGATTCAAAACTAGAGTCCTTAACATGCATGAGATAATAAACACACCCCTTAGATATCATTTTCCTTACTCGAAGGTAAGAAATAACCTGACCTATGAACGCTGAAGTATTACCCTTCCACTCAAGGATGGTTTCACTCGGAAACTAAAACTAAACTATTTTATTTCTGTAGTCGACTGTGGTATAGCAGAAATAAAGACAATCCATGCTGAAAATGACATCAAAATCAGTCATCTCTAACTCGACTAAATTTGCTAATATGACTTTCTAAAATATCATAACTGGGCAGTTCCTGTATACCCACCGAGCTATGATGGTTTTACCCACGGGAGTAGAGACTGAGAAGGGCTCTACTAGGATTTCAGGACTGATTTTGAAATCGCCTTCTATATAAGGAGTAACAAAAGACAAAAAAACTCCTGGATCTAGCAAAGCGTAAATGTGAACATGAATGATCTGTAACATACCAGTAACAACATCAGGAGAATTTTCCTGATCCTGTTGAGTCTGAAGAGTATAGATACGATTTGGGCGTTGCCCACTAGTAGCACTGAAAGTAGCACCCTACTGGTTTGGGCGATCAGACTGAGTTGTGGAATGGTTATGATGACCCTGATAACTCGACTGGGGACAATCTTTGACTCTGTGTCCTGGCTTTCCACAACTGACACAGACGTCGCTACTATCTCTACAAGCACCCTTGTGGTTCTTACCACAAGTATGACATAGGGGATTAGTTCGGGTATTGCTGACATTGCCTTGAGACTTAGAGCCTAGCGCTCTATCTTTGTTACCCTCTTTGAACTTAGGAACTGGAGCACTGGCTATCTAAAATTAAAGCTATTTTTCCTAGCTTTGTTATTCTGCTTTTCCCTTTGTATAATTTTTTGCTCCTCTATCTGCTGAGCGTGAGTCCTGAGTTGAGCTAAAGTCATGTCACTATTTAGCATGGCGGATCTGCACTCGTTAACCCCGCTATAATTTACCCCTAAATAAAACTTGCTCATCTTAGCTATGATGTCTTCTCCCACTTGAGGGGCGTATCTGTCTAATTGAGTAAACTTGAGAGAATACTCTTTCACAATCATATTGCCCTTCTTAAGGTTGATGAATTCTAGAACCTTCACTTCCCTCATCTCCTGGGGAAATAATATGTTTAAGAAAGCTATGACAAACTCCTCCAACTCAATAGGACCTGCATCATCTACCCTTTTGGGCTTCCACTACTTGTACCAGGTATGAGCCACATCTTGCAAATGGTATGCATCTAAATCAACACTCTCAACAGTAGTCACCCCCATAATATCTATCACCTTCTGGACCTAATCAATAAATTCCTGAGGGTCTTCATCTACCTTAGACCCGAGGAATGTTGGAGGATTCATTCGGGTGAAGTCCCAAATACTAGTTGCGGCTGAGTTGGCCACTGGGTTGGCTAGAATAATTATTGGCCGCTCATTATGGGAAGCTACTGACTGAGCAAGATTGGTAAATGTTGTTCTGAATTTCTCATGAGAAACATTCTCACCCAAAGGATCTACGGGCTGAGGAGCTGACTGTTTTCTTCTCTTTGGAGTCATGTTCTAAATTCAAGATGAGAAACGGATTAGGATGGCTGAGATATTGACTTGTGATTATGCTCACAGGCATGACATGAATACTAAAAGAAGGGAAACTGTTTCTTAAAACATCTCATAGCCTCCTGCACATAAATTTGGCACGCAACACATCCATGTACAAGACTCTACTAGATGTGTCTTTCGGACTTCCTAGGACTCTATTGAACCTTTTTCTCTTATACCAAGTTTGTAATGCCCTAATTATCTAAACTAGAATGCTACACGATGCTCATGACTCCAAAGGACCACAAGCTAACCCATGACTGATATTTTACCTGTACACTGCATAATATGACATCAAAATGCGGAAACATGCACTGAGAGGCCGTAAGGTTCAATACTGAACATAACTGAATAATAACAATAACATCTGACATAGAGTGGTATCTTAATACCCAAACAAAACTGAAATACTGAAGTCAAAAAAATACGAAGAATACAGTAGTGTTCTGAAAGCCTCTAACTTTCTGAATAAGGATTTGATGGGACATGTCCACAACTAACTCCGTCTACTAAAAACTGAATTGATATGATAAAATAAGATCACGTCCTCAGAGAATGAGGACTCACTGCTAAAACTCTGAACCCTAGAATGCTACTAATGCTGCTAATATGGGAGTCGTGTCTCTGAACCTATGGTGTAATATAAAATAAAAACACCATAACGCAAATACATCAGTACAAAAAAATATACTGAGTATACGTGTAAGGTAGGCTGAATACATGGGGCTTACATTCATGGAGGATAATAACTTAATGACTAATATGAACGCGAGAGTGCACACATGAATACATAGTAACTGAGATCATGAGAACATGATAACTGAATCTATATATTGATGGAATGAGTTTACGGATATCTAGCGTGACTAATACTGGAATTTGGATAAATGAAATAACTGATAACATGAGTGATTGTATCTGACAACCCTAAATTTGATGGAATGATCTGAGTTCTTTTACTGAGACTGATACTGAAATTGTGGGAATATTTATTTAATATACATACCCCAAATGCGCTAGAACAGCTAAGCTGGGGTCCAATCGGTGCCCTGATTGGAAGAATGTCAATACCGCTCCACTGGTAAGGACAACTGTGGGTACCCTCATCTGTCAGTGTCCCTAAAAGAGAATGGTTGGGCCCTTATCTGAAAGTGCTTATCCACCTCATCAACCCTCATCTGACAGTGTTGATGTCTCAACCTATGTTGGCTACATAGTTCTGGAACATAGGAATGACTACTAAGAATCACACCCTCATCTGACAGTGTGTGTTCCCACCCTTGGGTTCCCTCGGTGCTAATTTCTACTCCCATCTGAAGAGACTAAACATGATTGACTAACTGTACATGGAGTGAGTTTACTGAATTTTTCTTGACTGATGAAATACTATTGATATCTGATAACTAACTGAGTTCATGAGATTACTGATCTTACTGAGTACTGAGGTCATGAGATTTCTGATATTTCCTGAGTCACATGACTGACTGAATTCTATGGAACATGGCTTGACAGAGAATATCATGAAAACATGACATGTCTCTAGGCACACAACTATATTTTTCGGGTACAAGTACCCCCCGGACTCGATAGAAGGAAACTTACAAAGAATGGCATTCCTGAATACATGACCAACACCAACAATCCATAATACTTCTTGATCATAGGAATAGAGCTCATAATTCATAATGCCATAAATAATGGATTTCATGCTTCACATGGTTATCATAGTCTTGATCATGGAAGGGAATGCATATAACATGTACATACTTGTTTGATTTCAATATCATGAACGTTGCATAACACAACAGTCAATACACAACAAGAGCATGTAAATTGTGTTACATCAGAAGAGTTAGAATGGACTTGTCATTGAGATACTATTGTGTCATAAGGAACGTGATTCTATCATTCTAGGTATTTTATTAAACACCTTACATGCACACTTTATAGTATAGGTGAAATCATCAATTTAAGAATCTAAAACTACCCAAACTTATAGGTTTTCAATCAACTAACTCACATACTTCATGGAAATTCATCAAGATACCATCTTGAAACATAAATAACAACTATCAATATGAACATGATCAAATCACAACAAGCAAATCATAATAGATTATTTAAAACATTATTCTTGGACTCCACGAATGAAAGGGATCCGTGGGTGAACACTATGCATACCTTAGTTCGTGATTTCGTGAAGATGTATGGAGAGATTCTTGAAATTTGATTATGAATTTCATTGGAATTTAACGTTCTATGAAAACCCTAGGGCTCGTTCTTGAGAATTTTTGAGAGTAATTGAGTATAAGATGCTGAATTATGGCCAAATCTCTTGTTATAAGTCTTATATAGGGTGGGAAAATTGACCCTTTTAACCCTAGGATACGTCTTTGATTTCTGAGAAAAAATTCCCAATTTTCATCCTTGGTGCGACGCGCCACTATCGCACCAAGTCACTGGAAAGTGACAAATGGGAAATTGCACGGGGGCACGACGCGGAGCTATTGCGTGGCCATTTTTTATGCAACCATGATGTTTGGCGCGATGCGCCACTATCGCGGAGCAACACTGAAAATTGACAATTGCCATTTGATCTATCTCCAAGACATGCTGGAGGCTCAGGTGATACACTGTCTCACTAAAAAGGCTCTAACTCTTGGTCCAGATGTTGGATTTGGACAAATTTTATATCGATGGAAAGATTGTTGAAATTTCCTCATGGAATAATCATCATTCACTTTAGAAACTAATACTAGGCATTCTTGGGAAGAAATTAGCTAGGAAAAAAATTTAGAGTATTACACTAGCTTACAATACTGCACATATACAAACCTCATACACAATCGAATAAAGATTAAGGCTCCTCTTGGCCACATATAATCAAGTGAAACAATTATGCATCCCACATTTCTCTGCTATTTAATTTGTATAACTAGCTTGATGTGTAACATTTGAAATATAGGAATCCCTAGTATGAACTACACATATGAATATATGATATGCGTGTAAGATAACAAATGAACTAATAAGCAACTGCACAAGTAATTAGCTGATCCTACAAACAAGTGAATAGATGCATTTGAAACTTATAATCTGTTAAGCAAGACAAGTGATATCAAAATCTCATGCAGTTTCTTGGAATAATATGGATAATTGAAATTTTAGAGTTCTCAAATTTGCAAGTGGTCTCTCTCTCCCTTTGAAGATCTTTGAATCCTACATAACACTCAAACAGAGGCTACATCTCTTGGCTTTCAACCTCCCAATATGTCAGTTAACGATACAGTTTGGAATTTATTCAAGTGAGCCCTCTATGAATTCAATACCCTCGGTGTGTATAATAAGTTATGGGTCTCATAGACATTAACACTGCATAGACACATAAAGTATTAGGTATAAAAATGTAACTCTAGAGGTTATCCATCTTAAGTCTGCTAGTCAATTCTTCGTACGTTAAGACCCAACATATCAAAGGTGAAAATTTTAATTTTTTCCAAATCTCATGAGGCCTTTAATAGGTGAATCCTATAAAACACATACTTTCTAATGTGAAACCTTTTTTTTTTATCTTTGCATCTTGATAGTACACTATACTTATCCATCCATCTATAGGTACACTTTATCCTAAAATTCACATATGTGCTAAATTTTATTTTTTTTCCTGGAAATACCCCAACTTCACCATAAAAAAAGGGATTAATCCCAATATATTCAATGCTTAAGTAAACAAGAACAATGGAGGCATAGAACACATGGACAAATAAATCACATAGAGTCATGGAACATAGCAATCGACATAAAGGATAACTTTATATATAAAATTGTAAGCCACAATGAAGAGCATTTAGCATATAGGCATATAACACATGGACAAATAAATAACATAGAGTCCTGTCATATGATGCATAGATATTTGGTCTATAGGAACATTGATAAGTATGTCAGTAAATTATAGAAGCTGACAATATATAAACATTTAAGATAGATAGCATGTGAGAAAACTAATTAAGACATTAAAAACATTAGTACATGAGTAAGTGGAGTGCAAAACAAATTTAGAAAATGGACTAGATATGAGCACTTCCATACACGTGACCACTAATTGTACCTATAATAAAGTAAAATGTGAATCACGTGGGTAGGTGGACTCTACATGTTTCAGTAGACTAAAATGTGAATAAGTATAATTTAGGAATTATGAGAAAGTGAGCATATGTGATATAGACAAATGTTTAAACTATGTGGCATGTCATTCTTAAAGATGTAAGATATGAAGTATGTTGACATATAGGTATATAGTCTATGAAACGTATAATACGCGAACAAGTGATTTATGGTACTTATAACCCATGAACAAGTAACATAGAATGACTTTAACATTTGAGCCATTAATATATGATGCATATATAATATGGAAAAGTTGTTTGTGGCAAACTATTAGTGAAAAATATAATATTTAAGGCAAGATCCTTTAAAACATGTAGTAACAAGTGAGGTTTTTATGAAGCAATAAACACCTACATGAAATTGTTCTATAACATATTTAGCATGTGAGAAAATAATCCTCAAAGGGTGTATGACTTACAATTAGATAAGCTATAGGATCTGTAGCATGTATAATTATATAGGCCACTGAAGTTTTGGAAACTAGGAGGCATCCTATAGGAACACTCTACTATAACTTAAGTGCAAGCCTATCATCAATAGTTCTTAATCACAGATATGTAGTTATTCCCATATTTATTTACTCTTCTTAAGTTATATGCAATTTTCCCATATAGTCTTTTAGCCTTAAGAATTCTTATTATACATATTCTAATCACCAAAGCTTGGCTACTTTCTATGTCAATATAAATAATAGGGCAGAGATATAAAGGGAAATTCTCTACAGTCCATTTAAAGGAGTGTGAGGTTGAGAACTCTATTTTTGTTACTGGTTGGTGATACATCATAAAACTCTACGTTGATAACTTATTAAGGTTAGAGAAAGAAAATGAACAAGTAAACCTAGAGAACATCGTAACACATAAATAAGTAAATCTTGCCAATGGGAAATCAAATGAATAAGTGATACCTATAACTTATAGAAAATAAACTCCATTGATATTAGTCCCTATGTATATGTAAGAACCTTATTTCCTTCATATAAATGATGCAAGTGCATTTCGAGGTAGAACACTAGATGATTGCCTCTGCTAATAAAGTGACCTTTCAATTGCACTCTCTATCTTGTAGCTATTAACTAGGCACAAAAATTTAGATTGATACTAAGACGACTTCCCATCTATCAAAAGTTTAAAAAGAAGTTTTTTCATGAATAAATTTGAATGTTTCATTGCAACTAGTTAAAGTAAGGAGTCAATATCTTTTTCTTGTCACATGATTATTAAGAATTCTCTTTAATAAGGAACAACCTATAAAACCTTTTCTTCTAGTACTCATATATGTTGTATCCTTCCACTATTAGGGAACTTTACTCAACTCATATCTCCATTCTCTGATATTTGAATGTAATTATCCTTTATTTTTTATGCAACTAATATACTCTCCTACTAGTGAATAATTTACACTTTGCCTTTATCTACTCTTAATATTTAATAAATAATCACTAATTTCTAACCCCTCAACAATTACAACCTTAATATTTTGACACTTTCTTTTCTATAACCAAAACATAGATCATACATGACACTATATATTTTTAGACAAAACTATTGAAGAACTTATGCTCAAATTTTTCTAACCACAAAAAGAATCACATGATTAGCCTGTTTGGGGTGCTCATAAGCACATATCTTATAATTCTAACTACTAACATAATTAGGTTAATGAGTAAGAATATTTGTAATGTGTTCTATTTGACAACTAGGACTATCTCCAAACAATACCATTATGGTAATTCACCTACCACACTATACTACTATCACATTCATTTAATTAGTACAAAGCTAAATCAATAATTTTATTTAGAATACGTACATAACCCTAAAGCTTCTATGTCTATTACTTATAAAGTACTTAATGTTCCCTATATGATTAGATGTTGTTACCAATGAAGGAGTTATGATGGAAATCATGGACTCAGTAAGTGGTCAGATCTTTCTAAGAAAATGTAAATAGAAATACAACTTATCTATATGGATTTTGTAACCATTTACTGTGTAGTATAGGAATGACCCTATTATATCCTGCTAAGATTAACCAAGATTATACAAGTGGATTAAATATAGATGTAGATGCAAGTAATGCAGAACATCTACGAGCATTTTTCTAAATATTTTTTAACATCATGAGATCTTCAAATAAAGATTACCTCTAAGGAAATACCTTAACTATAGTAGGGACAATATAGGTTACATGGGGTATGTACGGGAATAAATTTCTTAACAACTCTACAACATAATTTATATTTAGAAAGAAGGTCGCATTTCTTAAATGTCCAAGCAGCTCCCTAATTATAAATATGGAGCACAACACATTCATAACTAATTCTCTACTCTACATGGATTTGAAGAATCCCTAGGACGACCTACTTTGATACTAATTTTGTCATGCCTTCTATCCTTTTGAGACGAACAGGCACCTGATTTCCTGAAGGCTCGAGAGAACCAACTTATGCCTTGGGATTACTATGCATATAAAGGTAATAATTATAAGTCTCTACAAACTATAGTTAAGACTCCCTAAAAAGAGATCAACATAGATAGGCCAATAATGGATATACATGACTTGGTCGTTAGAGCCTTGATTACTAGAGAAGAAGAAACCACCACGCTTTACTTTAACAATAGTCTACAAAGCTTCTAAGAGATAGAAAAAACTATCTTAGATCAGGGTTGGACCCCGCCATACCCTTAAATATAACATAATACCAAATACATGCTAAAAACTCAGAAAGGCCCCGAATAAACTGGAAGCTCTCACCCACAACCACCAAGTAAAATGTGCTCCATGTATAAAGATAAATTAGCCGAAATACATGTACTTGCAACATAAAACATAGTGTCATCCAGGAGGGACGTCGGTACCAAAGAATGTACTAAATATGCAAGGCATAAAGTAACCATATGTAAAACAAGATCTCAAGTGAAAATAGGTACAACTGTATAGATAATGATAGAACACCACCTTTGCTTATACTTGTGGAATCATGTACATTACATCATTTACTTTGATTTATTATTTTTTTCATTATCAACTTTTAAGACATTATATACGACCAACTGATCAATGGTAACTAGAAAAATCTGGATCTGACCATGCAAGGCTTATTCCCCTGCTAGGCATTTATAAACATTGGGATCAGCCCATGCTAGGATTTTTCCCCTAAGCTGCCACGCATATATAAAGGAATAAAGATCGGACCATTCTAGGCTTATGCCCCTGAACTGCCACCCAGTCAATTCAGATTGTGTTACTTAGTTTATTTTGCCTTTGAGATTGTTACTTTTGCGGTCATAACATTATTGAGCTTTAGACCTATGGACCAATAGAAGAGGACATGTTATCAAGACTAGAACAAGGATATAGTAAATAAGTGTAACATCAATGAAGTAATACTTAGGAAGTTATATGTCACCATGAACCTCACTTGGCATAAAAAACATTCACTATTGAGCCAAGAAGACATTTGACGGATGAGAAGATGAATGCATGAAACAAATGAGTTGGTAAGGTGTATAACTAGTGATCAAGTGATATTACATAACATATGTGGGTTGTGGGAGATTCTAGTGATTTTACATATGATACAACAAATGTGGTAGATTTAAATATAGAAAATTAGATGTTTCAAATGGGAGAATATGTGAATACCAAGTGAAGACATGTAACTCCTCAACTACAGAGGTTTGGACTGTACAATAAATACTTACTTGCTAATAATAGTTAGAAGGGTACATGAGAATGGGTACTATTGAGGCACGTGGGTAGATTCTAATAAAGAAAAAATGTGTATCCTATGTAAGGAAAATATACTATTTACTAAATATATAAGGACTCTATTAGGTTACTTTATATCTAAACACAATAGGAATGATATTAAAAAATGGAATGTGTCTAGGCAAAAGAAGTATATGATCAATTAGACAACTGAAGCAATTTTGGACAAATTGTATATCCAGCATGTGACACTCTTAACTTGTATAATCTTGGATCTTATAGACTACTATAAGAGGAACATGTGACACTTTGAAATACTTTTAGACCATGGGAAGTAAATAAAAGGTCAATTAACTATAGTGGGGTTCGTACCCATCTCAATCTATCTTTTACCATGAAAGATCATCTACGAAGGTCACTTTATTGGTACACAGGTATAAGATATCATGCCAAAGAATATGAACTAGAATAGCCTTAAATACCTTGTTATGAAACTTTATTATTACAATGAATTAGCCTTCATTCCTTTAAGGTGATAATCTACAATATAAGCACATAATGGAACTAATATTAGAAACTAATCACAATGTAATCCTTGTAAAATAGTATCTAAATACTTGACAGGCAGTAAGACTATTTAGCCACTGAAACACTTAGTGTATCACCACACTCTCCTTCTATACTTTAATATAACTCCACTTAACCATTCTATACGATCAACCACTACCTCCAACAATAAAACCTATAGATATCACCAAAATAGTCCCAAAATACTTTAACACAATATAAGATATTGAACTCACAAATTCCGTTCACCATCCCGTGAGTTCTTAACAACAATATATATAAAATCCTCTATCAAGACCTTTACATAAAGTGGGAAAATTAGGACAGTAACCTTGACTTTATTTCTAAAATTTTCTTTATTTAAGTGTACTCCATCAAGACTCTAAGTTTCCCTTCAATTTTATCCAAATGCTATTGGAAAATATCTTATAGATTAAGCAGAAGTGGACTACCAAGCTTTGTAAAAAGGGTTGTCGTACTCTTTAAACAAAAAAATAAATCGATTTCCATAACTTCCCATGATAGGATTTAAGATAAACCATAGTTATTTTCACTTGCCTTGGCTGGAAATATGAAGGGTTTTTTCAAGTACCCTAGAAAAAATTAGGCGGCTATTTTTTGTGGGAAGAACATGAGAGAATTTGATTTTTCTACAAGTGAAAATAATAGTGAAATGAACTTATCTTTGGTATGTAAAGAACCCTTCATGACTGCCTCTATCTCTTTAATTTAGACCAGATATTTCTTTTTGGTCAAAAGGTCCAAGTAGGTAATGCACGTACTTGGTTGTTTAAGCTCGTCTAGTAGTCCATGTGGGTGATACACCTACTTGCTCTATTAAGCTGGTCAAAAGGTCCATTTACCTTAAGTATGTTATGAAACTACTTTATATCATAATTTTGTCAAATAGTCTATATAGGTTATGCACCTACTTGTCCATTGGACTTAGGCCTTGAGGATCTAAAAATATTGTGCCTTGGATGCCCATTCTTCACCTTTTCTTTATTATAGTTTGGGCCAAATTTTTTCAAGTAGGTGGTAGTGTATTTGGCCCAATAAGCTAGTCAAGGGAATCTTTAGCAGGTGACGCACCTACTTAGTTCTTGGATTGGTCAATAAGTCAAAGTAGGTGATGAACCCACTTGTCACCTACTAGCTTAATTTAAGTCAAGTAAGCAACTCACTTATTAATTCCATATCCTAAGTAATAACATGTTAAATTAATACTTATATGTACTAGGACACTTTAATTCTTTTGTTTACACTTAACACTCACCTCTAACCTTTAAGAATAAAAACCCAGACTTTTCAAGTTCAAATACCTTTATTATTGATAACTTAGTCATGTACGTGACAAAATATATGGTGTGTTACAACTATCCATTAAAATTGTGAGTTCTTCATATCATCAATAAGCATAGTAAAGTTGCATACATGTATGGATTCATAGAAAACAACTTCTAAACTTAATCATCCTACAAAAAAAACTCACCCCACAAAATAACACTTGAATTAAAGATAATACGATAAAACCATGATTCAAAACAGGAAGGAGAGAAGAAAAACTAACCTAAATATACAACAATCAAACTTAGATTACAAATACAACAAGATTCTTTAAGTTAAAAGAGTGAGCAAGAAGAAATGTAACACATACGAGCGTTTGGAGAAATGGTCAGTCAAGACAATATATCAAGCTACATTGGACTACAGGTTAACGTCAAAAGAAACATTGTAAAGATGAAACAACAAACTTCGAGAATCAATGATATCAACCAAAGAAATCAAACACAAAACCTATGGCTTACAAAATGCTTTTTAAAACACATGATCCCATAATTACTACAAAATTGCTACTAGTAATAATAATAATAAGAAGAAATAATGAATAATCTAAAAGGTAAAGATGTGTTTATTACTTTTGGAGCAGCAAAATGGGAACAACGAGTTGAAGAAATCCTTGCCACTACCACAAAAAAAAATAGATTTATTAGCCAAAATCCTAAGCTACCAAGAGTCTTAAAAGGATTTAGCTTAAACACCTCAGCAAAATCCCTTACTTTGGGATTCTCACTTTGAAATACTTCTTTTCTAAGCTCAATCTTTCTGACCCCTTTCTCACAAAATAGTAGCGGTATATATAGAAAAGAAATAGGGTTATTTTCTTATTTGCAATGATGTGGGAGTAAATAATTTAAGGGTATATCTTGAAATTCAAAAGAGAAATTAAAATTCAAGAATCGTTTATGGTTTGTTGAGTAGGAATCATATGAATTATGTTGGAAAATTTGAATTTTGAATGCTTAGATTATGAGGAATCACTGACTGCTTGATTGATTTGTTGTTGGGTTCTTCTATTTCTGTTATGGTTTATTATCGAGATGGTTTGTTAATTTCACTGATATCAAAACTGTTGGGAGTCGTTATGTTATTGTTTTGGCTATTGTTGGTGTTATCCATTTGTTGGTGTTCTCGGTGATTGCTGACTATTTTTTATTGTCACTGCATTGAATTGGGTAAAAGGGAAGGGAGTTGGGCCGGTTATCAGGCGATGCTGGACTACTAGTGTTTTGGCTGGGAAGGCTGGGGTGGTTCGGGTCAGTTGGACTTAGGAAATTGGCCTAATTTTTAAAGGGAAATAGTTTGGTAGGTTAGGAGGGTTTTGGGTTATTTCAAAGAATAACTCTAACCAGAGTAAGATTTAGCCATCTTATTTAATTTTTGGCCAAATTGAAAATCAATTGGCCAATTGCATTGCAATTGTGGCCATTTTGATTTCAATCTTGGCCAATTTTAATAAGTTGTCTAAATTAATTTTTAATTCAACATGAATTAACACCCAATTTAAATTCAAGTTCAAAATAAATTATTTTTTAGAACAAATTATATTGTAATCAACACTTTGCACATTTGAATCATTTTTTTCATGATAAACTTTGATTAAAATTTGATTCTCTAAATAATTATGTAAGTGGTAAAATTATATGATCTCCTATATACGAGTACAAAAATATATAAGTGCTACTCAAAAGGGAAAAATTACCTATGTGAACATTTTGAAAAATTTATTATTCAGATTAAATAAATATTATAATTTTATTTAAAACCAAAGAAACTCAGAATTAAACTTTGTCGTAGATGAAAAAAATTAGGTGTCAACAACTGCCCCTCCATTTGGGTAGGGTGGATTCAAGTAACCTTAGGCAAAAGGAGTTTGAGGTTCCTAATACTTGTCTGACCACAATTTCATTTCTTAAAAGATATTGGTTTTCGCAGTAGACTTAGGGAGTTATAGCCAGACTCTGATATAGATTTCCTACATATATCATGTTGCCTGACAATTCAAGCCACTTGTATTTTAAAATGCTTGATTTTTTAAGAATGTTTTTCAAAGAATTCACAAGCTATCTCTATTTTTAAATTTTGTTGAAATAAAAAAAGCTAGAGAATAAGAGTATTGGGGGAAGGTTGGAATGCAATTGAGTTTTTAACAAAGAACACAACCTACATATCCATGAGATTCAGAGAATTAGATTATTTTATAGTTTGACTTATTCGGTAAAAAAAACCGTCTTTTATTTTAGACAATCTTTGGCTAGGGATGATAGATAATCTATTTAAGATTATGGAACAGATGTTTGTAACCTATTTACCATGATTGTGGGATATTTCTCATCCATATGCAAGAATTTACGTGGACATAATTTCCAAAAATCTTAGTGCGTTATCACCGAATTTTGAATGAAATAGAACGTTACTTCTAGTATGAGTTTAGAAATAGGCTGAAAGTGAAATTGAAACCAGAACATCTCAAAATACCCACATTCCTTCTAATAGGGTTTTTGTTTGATGGTGGTGGAAGTCGTCCTTTTGCTCGTGTCCAAAGAGTTTGATATTCTTCTTTAGACTATGTCACAATTTGATGCTGATAAAATGTTCCACTTTGTGTTGCATACTTTTGGTGTCGTCAACACCTATGGTTTTGATTGGAGAAATTATCCTTTCAAATGATCTCGACAACATCTCAAACAAAATCGTTGGTTATAAATGTAGCATGCCACTAATGTAAGTTAGTATAAACACATTTGAAACTATCATATAGAGATAACTGAGGAACCAATTCACACAACATGTTTTAAAAATATCATGCCACTTTGAGTGGGGAAAAATATGACTCATCTTGAATATTTTGACCCACTTTATATGGGGTGACAACCCGACGTGTATCAGCAAAAATGGGCGAATTATTTGAATATTTTGTTCCACTTTGAATGGGGTGACAACCCACAGTGTATCAGTAAAAGGTGGATGAATCATCTAGAATATTATTTGCCACATTGAATAGGGTGATAGACCAACGTGTTTCACTTAAAGGGGAACAAACTATTTAGAATGTAACGTGTCACTTTGAATGGGTGATGGCCAAACATGTCACATTGGAACACGGACGACCTATCTTGAATGCAATGTGTTATGTTGAATAGGGTGACAGCTTAATGTGTCTCATTAAAAGGCAAACAGCCTATCTTGAATGTAACATACCACTTTGAATGTGGTGACAGCCCAACATTTTTCATTGAAAGGTGGACAACCTATCTTTTATGTAACATGCCACTTTGATTGGGATGACAACCCAATATGTTTCATTAAAAGGAAGACGACCTATCCTAAATATAATGTGCCACTGTGAATAGGGTGATGGCCCAACATGTCTCATTGAAAGGTGGACAACCTATCATTATTGTAACATACCACTTTGAACGAGGTGTCGACCCAACCTATCTAGAATGTAATGCTTCACTTTGTATATGGTGATGGGCCAATATGTCTATTAATCACCTGAACTAAACTTATTAGTAGAAAATGCAATAAAAAGGAAATTTTATTAACCTTGATTTAGTATGCCACACTGACACAACAACAAAAACAACAACAACATACACAGTTCATTCCCACCTAATAGGGTCTGGGGAGGGTAGAGTATACACAGTCCATACCACTACCTCAGGTGAAGTAGAGAGGTTGTTTTCGATAGACTCCCATCTTAGAATCAATAATAATATAACAAACACAATAAAAAAATCCATATAAGCTTGTACAGTATTAAAAATAAACCAACAACGCTAGACAAAAGATAATACTAAAACTATAAATTTGAAACCATAGGCAACACTCAACCCCTACTAACAAGAAAATTCAGACAGAAATATAGAACACTCCCCTGCCATTACAAACACCCTCCTACCCCTAAACCCTCTACCCTATTCTTCATCCTCAACACCTTCCTATCATGGTTCATAACCTCCGAAAGCTATAACTGCTCCATATCATGCCTAATCACCTTCATTCAATATTTCTTTTGCCTACCTCTCCCCCACCGAATATCATCCATAGCCAGTGTCTCATATCTTTGGACTATCGCATTAGCACCCCTTCTCATCATGTGCTTGAAGCAATGTAACCTCTTTTCTCACATCTTGTCCTCCACCAAATCCACTCCCACCTTTTCCCGAATAATTTTATTCCTCAACCTAACCTTCCTAGTATGAATACACATCCACCGCAACATCCTCATATCCGCCACCTTTATCTTTTGGAAGTTGGATTATTAACTGGCCAACACTCCTCTCCATACAACATAGCCGGTTAGACTGTCACTCTATAGAACTTTCCTTTAAGCTTTGGGGGAACCTTCATATCATATAAAACTCCTAAAGCAAGCCTCTATTTAAACCACCCCGCCCTTATACGATTTGGGACATCTTCGTCAATCTCACTATCTCCCTGAATCATAGACCCCAGATACTTGAAACTCTCCCTCTAGTAAATGGCATGAGAGTCCATCTTCACTAAACTTATATTCCAAGTACTACGTATTAGTCTTGCGCAACCGAAATCCTTTAGCCTCAAGGGTCTATCTCCAAATATCCAACTTAACAATAACTCCTCCCTAAGGCTTACCAATCAATACAACATCATCTGCATATAACATACACCAAGGAACCCCTCCCTGAATATGCCACATCAACACATCCATCACCAAGGAAAATAAAAAAAGGCTAAAAGTCGATTCCTAGTGCAACCCTATAAAAACCTGAATGTGCTCTGAATCTCCACCTACCGTCCTCATACGAGTCTTCGTGCAATCATACATGTACTGAATCAACCTAATGTACACCACAGTTACCCTTCTAGCCTCAAAATAACTCCACAGAATCTCTCTAGTCACTCAATCACATTTCTTTCTGAGATCAATAAACACCATATCCAGGTCCTTTTTCCTCTCCTAAAACTGCTCCACTAATCTCCTCACAAGTTGAATAGCCTCAGTAGTCAAGCAACCTGTCATGAAATTGAACTGATTCTCAGAGATAGTCACAATATATCTTAGTCTCAACTCTATCACCCATTCCCAAACCTTTATAGTATGGCTCAACAACTTAATACCTCTATAGTTGTTGCAACTCTGGATGTCTCCCTTGTTCTTATATAAATGAATCATCGTACTTCATCTCCATGATTCAGGCATCTTCACCGCCCTAAAAATTATGGTAATCAACCTTGTTAACCACTCTAAACCTTACCAGCCAGTGCTCTTCTAAATATCCATTGGAATCTCATCTGGCCCTATCGCCTACCCTGACGCATCATGTGAATTGCACCCTTGACCCAATCAACCTCAATATGTCTACAATGACCATAATCGCGACACTCCTCAGACTTCTCCAAATCCCCCAACACAAAATCTTTGTCCACCTCGTCGTTCAAGAGTGTATGAAAATAGGAACACCACTGTTATCTTATGAGGGTATCCTCAACCAACACTGTACTATCCTCTCTCTTGATGTACTTTACTTGGTCGAGATCATAAGCCCTACGCTCCCTAGCCTTAGCAAGACCATACACTAGTTTAGCCTCTAATTTTGCTACCTTATACTCTTCTTTATTTCTCTATCTCTCCTCATCATCCTTACACTAAACCAACTTAGCGTAAGCCACCTTCTTAGAATCCACCTTCCTCTTAACATTTTTGTTCCATCACCAATCCCTTTGATGCTTACTAGATCGAGTTCTTAAGACACCCAAAATCTATTTTGCGGTCTCTTTAATGCAACTAGAAGTCGTCCCCCACATACTATCCACATCGTCTCTACTCTCCCAAGCCCCCCTCCTTGTCAACTTCTCCCCCATCTACTAAGCACTAGATAACGTCAAGCTACCCCACTTAATCCTTAACCAAGGCTCTACACACCTCTATTTTCTGCCTTTGTTGTTTACTAAGTCCATCACCAACAACCTATTTTGAGTCAAAAGACTCTCGCTAGGTATGAATTTACAGTCTTTACATAGCGCTCTATCACCCTTTCTAAGGACCAAAAAGTCAATTTGAGTCTTGACCACTGAACTGCAAAAAGTAATAAGGTGCTCCTCTTTGTTTGGAAAGGTCGAATTCACTATCCACAACCCAAAATCCCTAGAGAAATACAAAAGAGAAGCTCCACCTTTATTTCTACCTAAAACAAAAAATGCCATATATATCATCATACCCTCTCAACAAAGAACCAATATGCCCATTGAAATCTCCTTTCATGAAAAGTTTTTCAATGCTCGGGACGCCCCAACACCTTATTGAAAACCTCCCAAAAGCACTTCTTCTTCTCTTCGTCCAAACCTACTTGCGGAGCATAGACACTAATAATATGCATCGAAGACCCTCCAATGACTAATTTAATAGACATCAACCTATCACCGACTCTCTTATCCTCCACCACCTGCTCTCTAAGATCATCATCTACTGAGATACCTACCTCATTTCTATGTCTCACACTACCCAAGTACCATAACTTATATCCATCCAAATCTCTCGCCTTAGTGCCTACCCATTTAGTTTCCTGGACACATATTATACTAGCCCTCCCCTTTTTAAGAATCTTCACTATCTCTATTGACTTACCTTGAAGAGTACCTAAGATCCAGGACCCAACTCTCAACGTAAAAGCACCCTTATCCCACCAAGCCCTACTCTTCCTCGCCCTCAACCCCAAATTCACATCTAAACCTGATCCCCGCCCCAACCCCAACCTATGAAATGACCCTAGTCCACTATCTATCACCTCATCCACCACTCAAAAGAATACACTAGAAAAAAATTGAAGAACAGTGGAGAGAAAAACACGACGAGCAAAAGGTACATCTAAAAATAACTAAATAATCCAATAAAAATAAGAAAACGAAGTTGCTACTCACAAGAAACAATAGGCACTACCCCAAATAAACTAAAAACCAATAATCCCATAGAAACAAATCAAGAAAAAAAGACAGGATATCAAGATAGACAAAGAGATAGAAAGCCTACACCAAATAAACTATAAAGAAATAAACTAGAGAGAGAATGAAACGGGTGCACCAGATACTTGGAGAAGACACAGTGATTGATGTTTTGTTAAATTTCAGCAAATTAGTCCAGAAATTGTTCATCGGAATTTACTATCCCTGCCTTTACCCTACTGTTGTGCCACATCCCTGCAATTGGTCACTGGAATAATGTCATCGGAGCGTCACCTAAAATTTGACAGGCCTGGGTGTTGCCGGAATTAGATTTGATTGAGGACAACCTGTTAATATAGACACAGATGCCCATCGTACACTGGGGTCAAGCTGGTAGAAACCCTATTCCGTAGGTAATAGCAGTGCCAAGAGTAAAAAGGGGAAAAAATAAGAGAGAGGAGAGATAAAATGGGAGAGAGAGAAAGAGGAAGAGAGATAGGTGTACAGTTACCTGTCATTGGGGAATCTAAACCATCATCGATATCAGAGTCAAAGTAATGGGATATGGCAAATGACTACAACTACTCCGGCGAGGGCAGTTGTAGCTGGTCAACGGTGGTTTGGGATGATAGGGCTTTGACTTTGCCAAAGTTGATGGTTTTTTCCATGAGTAAAAATCATATAAATCACATGAGATTTGTGAACTGTTGGTGGCGACGACTGTTGTTACAACTATTGGTGGCGGTGCTCTGGTGCTGCTACTTTCTGCGGTGGTGTATTTGTGGAAAACGTCTTTAACTGCTCCACCGAAAAATTGGCCAGCAAGTTCTTTAGAGAAAGATCTCCACCAGAAACCATGTATTATCATATTGCGTTGAATGAGGTGACGATCCATATATTAACGTGCCACTCTGCAGGGAGTGACAACCTAATAACATGACATTTTAAAGGAGGTGACAATCCATAATGTAGTAATATGTCACTTTGAAAGAGGTTACCATCCATGTAATAACGTGTCAGTCTAAAAGAAGTGATGGTACATAACATTATAACATGCGCTCTGAAAGAGGTGACGATACATAACTTAATAATATGTTATGCTAAAGGAAGTGACAATCCATAACATAATAATATGTCACTCTAAAGGGGCTGACAATCCATAACATAATAACATACCAGTTAGAAAGAGGTGAGGATCCATACCATAATAATATATTATGATAAAAAGGTGACAATCCATAGCATAAATACATGTCACTCTTAAAGAGGTGATGATCTATTACATAAAAATATGTCACTATGAAGGAGGTGACCATCCATAACATAATAACATATCACACTGAAGGAGGTGATGGTCCATAATATAATAATATGTCACACTAAAGAAGGTGACAATCTATAACACAATAACATGTCACTCTGAAGGAGATAATGGTCCATAACATATTAATATGTCACGTTGAAGGAGGTGACAATCCATCACATAATAGTATTCCACTCTTAAGGAGGTAACGATCCAAAACATGATAACATGCCACTCTAAAAGAGGTGAAAATCCATGATATAATAGTGTATCACTCTGAAGAATATGACATTCCATGATATAATAACATGGTATCTAATATATAGTGATAGTCAAATGCATCCTCTTAAGGGATGGGAAACCCAAATATAATAATATGTGTCCTTTTGAAAAGTTGAATGACCCAAATACAATAAGATGTGTCCTTTTGAAAGGGTGAATGGCCCAAATATAATAGGCTATGTCACCTCAAATGAAGTAAAGATTTTGTATGTCCTATTGAAAGGATGGATGACTCAAATATAGTAAGATGTGTCACCATGAATGTCACGACCCGAATCAAGGCCTAGTCGTGACGGGTATCTCAAGTCCACCAATGATTTGAAGCCACCCCCATTAGCCTAGCCAAGCAGAACACAATGCAACTAGAAGTGGATAGGTTCCAAACATATAACAATATAGAGGTAAGTTCTAAACATACAACAAGATAGAACTGAGTTCCAAACATATAACAAGTTAGATAAATCAATAAAAAGATTGATACAAGAATCCACAACACACAATCCACCCACACTTTTTTAACAAAGCCCCTAAGAAACCAAACGTTAACCCAAGTCAGGACATACCTCCGAACATAGATAAAGACCCACTGAAATAGTGTATAAGACATAAGTAAAGACAACACCATGAAATGAGATCCTTTCAAAAAAGGGAAGCTTATCACTTCAAAGATTACTCTCGGACAATGAGAAATTATCTCAGACAATCAGAAATCACCTACAACTATGCAAGGAAATAGAAGTGTCTTCAGACCCTACATCGCTTGGGGATACAACATCTGGGGACTGTTAGCGGGGTTAGCGCTATCATGTAACTCAGGGAAGGGATAAAATAATGCCATGATCAATTGATCCAAAAACCATTCAAATTAATATGCAAACAATCATATACATCTGTATATATACACACACACAAACATATATATATACATATAACATGCTTGGATAGGGAACAAGATTTAGCATTAAGTGTAAAACATTAGTCTGGACTATGTAACCATCCCGTCATGTAGGCACCCACGAGCTATATTAGTTCATCTCCCCCTTCTAAAAGGTGATCCCAATACATGTTATCCACACGATCTAGATATATCAAAGGAAGACCAAGGAATTCCCCGACCACACATTATTTCAGGCTATATATATAAAAGTGTAAACTATGCACACGATCGTCAAGACCCCCACGCCGGTAAAGTTGTTTCCAGTGTTCGTCCTTCCTGGAACTTACACATTCATGATAAGCCTTGTTTCCAGTGTTCGTCCTTCCTGGAACTTACACATTCATGATAAGCCTCATAATTCATCATTCTTCCCAATTAAATATTTTAAACATTCCTATTCATTAACCAACAATCATCCATTACAACATATACCATTTGTATCATCAAACTAATTATGCTTGCAAGCTAATATCATTATGCCATTCCAATTATTCATCTTTTTGGTGGAATGCCTCCAAACCCCTTGATTTATCATATCAAATTTAGGGGAATGATGTGACCCCTATCCCATATCACCACACACATACACCTATTTAGTTAAAAAATCATCAATAAAGCATATAAAATCACGGGAACACCCTTCAAACAAATATCATCATAAACCCTTAAACCAAGATGCAAAACTAATATTTAAAACCTAGTGAATATCAACATTGCATGCCATAAATAAAACAAGAGTTCATAAAGAAAAGATACATGCTAGAGAATATCAAGAACATGGAGTAAAAATGACATAAATTGACCTTTGATGCTAAATCCCTTGCAAACCCTAGTTGTTCTTTCTTGGAGAATTACAGAGAGTTAATGAGTATTTTATGATTTTCTAAGTAATGAAAAAAACCCATTTAACCATTTTATGGTCGTGGGTTATGATTCAGGAAAGAGGGAAATGACCAGAGTACACTTAATTAAAAGTGTAGGAAATTTGTCTATGGGTCACGTCACAACTTGTGACGACTGGATAAGGGACATTACCTAGATTCATAATCGGGGCAGTGAATCAGGGCAACCTTTACAAGTTTGGTCAGAAGTCACACCCTATGACTTATGACCAGACCCTATAGTTCGCAGGGTCCTAGTCATACTTAGGATAGAAAATTTTGCCACTCCACTGTTGTGGTCAAGAGTACCCTCCTACCACTTGTGACCACACCTTATGACTTATGAGGTTCAAGTCGTAGCCTCGACATTGAGATAAAACTATGAAATTTTAGAGGCAAAAATCTGGGATGTTACATTACCCCCTCCCCCTAGGATTATTCATCGCTGAATGAGGAGTCATGGAATTTATTAGTATAAATCGAAGATAGGAATGGTATCACAAAACCATTAACAGAGTTAGAAAATAAAAAGAGTAGAAAAATACATACTTAAGCACAATTATCCAACCCGGGGAACAAGAATAGATATTTGGACTTCATGTCCTCTTCTTCTTCCGAAGTAGTTTCTTGTACCTTATGGTTCCTCCAAAGGACCTTCACCGAAGCTACATCATTAGTCATCAAACGTCAGACTCGCCTATCCAAAGTGTCAGCAACAACTTTCTTAGCAGATAAGGAATTCAAAATACCAACACTTTAAATAGGCACAACCAAAGAAGGATCGCCCACACACTTCTTGAACATTGATACATGGAAAATTTGATGAATGAAACCCAAAATCGAAGGCATATCCAATTCATCAGCAAAATTACCCACTCTCCTCAAAATCAAGTATGGACCCACACAATGGGGAATGAGCTGCTCCTTCTTCACAAATGTCATCACTTTTTTCATGGGAGATACCTTTAAGAACACCCAATGTCCTACCTCAAACTCTAACTCTCTTCGCCTCACATCCGCATAGGAATTTTTGTAACTCTAAGCAGTCGTAAGTCTATCATTAATCACATTCACCTTCACCATGGTTTAATTAATCCAGTATAGGCCAAACAATCTAGTTTCACTATCCTCAAAAAAAACAATAGGAGATCTACACTGCCTACCATACAAAGCTTCAAAAGGAACCATCTCAATACTAGAGTGGTAACTATTATTGTAAGAGAACTTGATAAGAGTCAAATGATCCACCCAAATTCCTCCAAAATCAATATCACAAGCCCTTAGTATATCCTCTAAAGTCTAAATGAATGTCTGAATGATCCTCTCCATTTTTCCATCTATCTGAGTGTGGAATGAGGTGCTAAGGTTCACCCATGTGCCCAAGCCTTTTGGAAACAAATGCCAAAACTGAGAAGAGAACAACATACCTAGATCTAAAATGATGGAAAGTATAACTCCATGCAACTTGAAGATCTCTTAAATAAACAATTTAGCAAAATCCTCAACAAATAAAGTAGTCCTCACAGACAAAAAGTTAACAACATAGTAATCCTATCTATGATGACCCAAATCAAATCATGTAGATTTTGAGACCGTAGAAGACCAATAATAAAATCCATATTAATCGTCTCCCACTTACAAATGGGCAACTCAATCTCTTGAGACATGTCACCAGGCTTCAAGTGCTCAACATTCACTTGCTGACACACTATACACTTAGCATTAAAGTTAGCTACATCTCTATTCATATTATTCCACCAATTGATCTCTTTCAAATCATTATACATTTTTTTCAAACCCGAATAAACTGTATACTTTGACTCATGAGCCTTATCCAAAACCCTTTCTCGCAACCCATCAATATCCAAAAACCACAATTTACCTTAGTACCTCAAGATACCATCACCCCAATCTCAAAAGCCATAACTCTTTTCTAAACCGCATCAGCCATTATCTGTATCAAGATTGGATCCAAAACAAATTTCATTGTAACCTCAGCAGCAAGAGATGCCTTCACTACCTCATGAATAATCACACTTGCATCATCTGAATCCAAAAGATGAACTCCAATATTAGCCAACCGGTGAATATCATTAACCAATCCTTGATTCTTCTTATCCACATGAGATAAGCTACCAATAAAAAATGTACTAAGAGAATTAATAACTACATTAGACTTAACTAAATGGTATTGAAGACTTATATCATAATCTATGAGCATCTCAAGCCATTTCGTTTGTCTGATATTCAACTCATTCTGGGTGAATACATACTGGATATTCTTATGATCATAATAAATATCAACATGCACTCCATACAAATAATGGTGCCAAATCATTAATGCAAACACCACATCCGCCAAATATGTATGTTAAGTTGAATGATTCCTTTCATGAACTTTAAGATTTCTAGAAGAATATGTTACCACCTTACCATGATAACTTGATAACGCTCAATCTACAGCTCTCGTAGGAGTGTAAAGCGGTCGTTAGCAAATATAGAACCCAACTGGGTTGGGTATCGATCCCACAGGGAATAGCTTGGTCAACAAGTAAGTAAAGATTACTAGACTTTTAGTGCAAGTCTCGTAAAAGAAGGGGGGAGTCTTGTCGTGCAAGTAATGTAACCAAAATAAGATCTAAAAACGGCAATAGCAAAGTAAAAAGAGAAAGAATGTTTTGGTGAGATGTAAACAATGAGAATTGAGAAGTTGGGGTTATGTCCGCATTCTGAGGTATACGTCTCTATTGTCTATGAGTGTGTAGAATTCTGACATGCAATTGCTTATAGAGGATTGTAGTCGATGGTAAATCCAAGCGTCTCTCGACCTAAACAAGGACTATTTCACTTTAACTCTCTCGAGCTTAAAGCGTATCTAACGGTACGAATTCTCCAAGAGGTTAGTCCAGTTACGGCACTAGCGTTTTAATAGGAAAGGGTGTCCTACTACCTTGACATTATCTCTTTTCCAGACAAATAACTTTTCTCTCGAACAAGTTAAATATTAGACTGGCGTATTCTTGCGTTTGCAACCGCAAAGAATGTAGATTAAGATGAAGAGAATAATGATATAAGCAATATACGTGCCTTGAACTCACAAACTCACAGCAATAGATAGTAACTCATTCAGCTTCCATAACCCCAACAGAGAAGTTTAGTTACCCATGAATGCGAAGGAGATCACGCTTGACATTGTTGTTATACCACAAGATTGATTAATTTCGTGTAGCGTAAGTGGTAGGCGTGAGGCGTGAATTCCTTAGCAAAGTAACGATTCTCTTGTTGCAGAAATTAAGAATAGATGAATGGAAGAAGAAAACTAGAATTAATAGAAAGATTAAAAGAGTTGTAGAATTGTTTGTAGTGTAAAATAATAGAGGAATAGAAGATGTGTGAAGATGTAAAAAGATGATAGAAGATGAGAGGGATGGAAGGAAGTATTGTGTTCTCCCTCCTTCCTCCCTCCTTATTCTCTAAAATCTCTAGCATGATAGGGTATTTATAATACCCATATCCTAATCCTACTAAGCTAATGAAATAAATAACCAAATCCTATTAGACTAATGAAATCCTTAACCCAAATGTACTAGGTTAAGGTAACATTATCATAATCCACTTAAAATAATGAAATACATAACCTAATTGTACTAGGTTAATGTATCATTGTCAAAATCCAGCTTTGTGTCTGTAAGTCCCCAAAGTCTTCAGAATTGCTGTTTTAGCCCGGGACAGATTTTCCATGCAGCAGTTTTGGTCCCCCAAAGTCTTCAGAAATATTGTTTTAGCCCGGGACAGATTTTCCATGCAGCAGTTTTGGTCCTTAGGCGTGTAAACTCCCTTCCCTTCCTTCGCGAGCTTTCTTTAGCGTCAAGTAAGCCATAAAATGCTGAATTATGCATCATTTATACCTGAAACTTTACTAATCATGTTCGTTAGCTCATTTACAGGAAAAAGGACTAAAAGTGCATGAAATATATAATTTGTTCCCAAAACTAGGCTAAAATATGGGCAAAATATATTGATATAGGCGCGTAAATTCGCCTATCATCAACACCCCACACTTAAAGCTTTGATCATCCTCGAACAAAATATCATGTCCCTCTAAACATCAACTTAGGGTTTCACAGCAACAACACAAAATATTCGTCAAGACAAGCACAACAATTATCAACAAAGAGTAGTTTTCCGATCATTAGTAGAAACAGTTTAACCTCTAGCATAGACTCGTGATGGTGGTCAACTCATATTCAAAGGTTAAGGCACAAAGAATCATAAACGAATACCCAAAACTCATCAACCATGTGTGTCTCACAATATCTTACCCATAATCACTCACAAGTATAGCATATTTTTCAAACATGGGTATCAAAATATCCTTGCTCTCGCTCTGACAAAGAATTCATATGAAGCAACTGATGACCATAGGCTTGCCCTTAGTGTAATGCTCCACTAAATGTCAGAATGTTAAGATTAGGATCAAGTAGGTCTTTTGATGGTTGTAATGTAGGCTAAGGGACGGGTAGGACTATTTTGGCCAAGAATAATGACTAGGTTCCTAAGCGCTTTAATACATCACTTTGTATCATTGACACTTTTTTCTTTCAACCTTTCTTCTTTCTTTTTTCTACCACCCTTGTTCTCCTTTTTTTTCAATTTTAAGCACAACTCACTTTTCAGCTTTCTTTTCCTTTTTCTTTTCACAACATACCTCTTATGATAGCATTTTTTTTTTCTTTTTCATAACACATTCAAGAACCATTCCAATTTATAGCATTATACTTACCCAATTTCCTTTTATGTTGTCACATGACTTTTTTTTACTTTAAAGCACTTAGGGATTTTGGGATCAAATTACGGTCTTGAAAGAAATGGATTAGGCTTACATACAAGGTTGTCAAAGAAATAGGCTAAAGGCTCAAAAGGGTTAACTAGGATGATGTCCATGGGTAGGTAAAACTGAAGGTAAACATGTATAGGTTGCCAAAGAAATGCCTAAATCATATCCTAAACTTACACTCCTTATTTTCTCTTTGCATACATACCAGGCAAGTTCTAGCATCAGCCACACACATAGAATATACTATTATCTCCCACACACAAGGTACATGGTCGACTTTATTGGAGGTAATATAGACTCTTGACCCAACAAGTGAAGGAATTGAACCACACAATATCACATAATGAGTCACAACTAGAGCCTAAACGTCTCAATAGTCACAATTGTAGCACATACTCTTGTTATAATCTCATGCTGCCTATCAAAATAATTTCATGCGAAGCTAGAAAAAATTTTCTAAAAAAAAAACGAAACAAAAACAACGCAAGCAAACATAAATGCGATAGAGAAGTATAGAATACGATACCGCCACCCCACACTTAGTTGGGACACTGTCCTCAGTGGAAAATAAATAAGAAGAACCTGGTTAGTTGGACTTATCCTCTATGTCTGGGGTCATACCCCTTGCATTAGAATCATCATCAGAGTCATCATCCTTAGAAGTTCCTCATAAGTATCCCACTTAATTCCAAGCGTGAGTCGAGGTATTTGCAGCGAGAAGGGTTCTCTTTGGTCCTTGCGACTTCTCTTTTTGCCCTTTTGGGAGGTGGTAGCCTTCTCCTTGCCTTGTCTCGTTTTAGGTGCCATTGTACCTGAGACTAGAAATAGTGTTAGTGGTAGCACAATATCAATGGATACAATCTATGCACAAGCAGTAGGGGTACCACCCCACACTTAGTTTTGTTGACACAAATCAGTGAAGTGAAAGTGGTCAATTACTCAGATTTCGTCGACATACGTTTTAGGAGTTGTATTCCGGCAAGAAAATCAGTGATGTATCACTACTTGCAGCCATTGCATTACTTTCATGTTAGATATAACAACACTACTACATAGGGGTTACCACATAATATAGTTACTTTCAACAATCACAACCTCCTATGTCGGCAGGCACTATAAGTCTTATCCCTATGAACGGGATAGCCTAACATGTAAGTATCCAAGTAGCAATTTTAAACAATGCTCAATACTATAGAAATTCCGAAAATAGTATGACAATGCTATTAAAACCAAATTCAAGTCGGAAACAAGTCAAGATGATTCTAACGTATACGTTCACTCACATGATTTTGCATTAACATTCCAAACACATGAACTTCACCAACAATCTTTCAATATGTAGCAATTTATAATAGACATAGAAACGTAGTACTTACGAGAAATAAATGAAGAATAAGAGAGTACTTACTTGCTTGAAGCTTTTGGAGGTGGTTTTGTGAATTGGAAGAGCAAAAAAGAAAATTTTGAGAGGATTTGGATGAATATGCGGCACCTTTAGGTCACTTTGAAATGTGTTGTGTTATAAAACTAAGTCCCCTTTATATAGGAAGAGAATGGGTCGGGTTATGACCCATTTACAATCGGTTTTGGAGACAAAAATCCCACATATGCGGCGCATAATGCTTGGCATAGATATGACATATGCGGCGCATTGTCTATGGCATAATGGGACATATGCGCCGCATAGTCTATGGCATTTGTAGACATATGCACTGCATAGTCTATGGCATATGAGATACTGAGACCAAATGTCATAGCATAGGCGGCGCATAGTCAAAAGCATACCTAGGAATAGGCGGCGCATATTGTATAGCACACTAGATTCCGAGACCTTAGGCTATAGGATAGGTTGTGCATCATTCGTCGCCTAGTCTTACCAAGGCCTAGCCTTCCTCGAAGCCTATTTTGGCGTGAGAAAGGCTCAATCCATAGCCTTATGCATCACCCTTCCTAACTTACCAACTTTACCATACAATGCGTCCAAATCGTCAATTGAAGTCAATCTCCTCGTTGACTACTTCTTGCACCTATATTCTCTCAAACAAATGAAAACGATTAGTACGATGGGTTGCCTCCCACCAAGCGCCTTAGTTTTGGTCGTGGCACGACTCTTATTTTTGGATTTTTCATTTATCAAAATCAAAACAAGTACTAGAACGAAATGAAAAATGAAAAATGATAAATGATAAACGATGGGTTGCCTCCCATCTAGCGCTTGATTTATTGTCGCGGCACGACATAGTTACCTCGAGTACTCAGACTTCGTCGGGATAGATAGTGGATCGTTTTCTGAATGGATTCAGACGACAATGAGGCTTACTTGTAGGAGGGATACCAATTATATCATCAATAGTCCAACCCATAGCTCTCATGTATCTCTTCAGAGCAGAGATGAGAGCGTCTACGTGCTGTTTACTTAAATCATCCGCACTTACCGGAAGTATCTTTATACTTTCCAAGAACACATACCTTAGATAATCGGGGAGCTCTTTCGATTCTAGTGTTAGTGTCTCGTCAATGGGAGTCTTCGCTGTTGGTTGATTCTTGGGATCACAATCCGGTTGCTTAGGAGTATAAGACTCTATTTCTGTTAGAGCACCCATAAGTTCTTCATAATCTTCATTATCCTCATGCTCAACTTTCAGTGGCGCAGCAGACAATGGCTCAACAGTAGGTTGTTTCTCTATAGATAATGCTTTCATATCCTCATGATGAACATCAGCTACAGATAACTCATTCATATCGGTGGGATGCTTCATGTCTTTGCATATATCAAAGCGGACCACTTCGTCATTAATTCGAAACAAAAGCTCATTATCTTTCATGTCAATAAGCACACTTCCAGTTGCAAGGAAAGGACGTCCCAAGATTATGGGAACTTCAGAATCCACCTCGCAATCCAAAATCACAAAGTCTGCAGGAAAGATGAAGGAAGAAACCTTCACCAACACATCATTCAAGATACCCACAGGTCGTTTTACCGACCTATCAGCCATCACGAGCCTCATATTGGTTGGTGTCGGATCGCCTAACCCCAGCTTCTTGTAGACGGATAGTGGCATCAAATTGATGATAGCACCCAGATCGCACAATGCTTTGGCAAAGTTCAAAGATCCGACGGTGCAAGGAATAGTGAAAGCACCGGGGTCGGCCTTCTTTTGAACTATCGATCGGGTAGCAATTGCACTACAATGATGTACATCATCCTTCATCTCATAACTTGCTGCCCTCTTCTTAGTCAAAAGATCTTTCATAAATTTCTCATACCCAGGCATTTGTTCAAGTGCCTCTACCAATGGAACATTAATGGTCAGCTGCTTCAACATAGTCATAAATTTGCTGAACTTAGTGTCCTCAGCCACCTTCTTCAATCTTTGGGGAAAAGGTGGTGGTGGGTATGGAAGTGTTCTCTCCATGGCTTTCTTCTCCTCTTGCTTCCGTTTTTCCATTTTTTCAGGCTGCACGTCACTGGGCGTGACGTCCTTGACGTCAGAACTGGTTGTTGCGGCATCTTCTCCTTTTGCGTTATCATCCATATCCGCAACTTCTTCAACCACTTGCTTGCCTTTTGCTGAAGGTTCCAGCACCTTACCACTTCTGGTAGTGATGGCCATGCATGACCCATCATTCCTTGGGTTTTGCACAGTATCGCTAGGTAAAGTGCCAGCCTTTCTTTGATTGAGTGCTGCTGAAAGTTGGCTCAGTTGCTACTCTATTTGCTTGATTGAAGTGGAATGAGAATCAACTAGTTGTTTCATGGAAGACAAATCATTGATTACCTCAGTAACTCCCGCGCTCGTTGTTTCCACTCCTTTCAATAATTTATCCATCATGTCTTCCATACTTCCAGAATTAGATGTGGTGGTATCACGTCTACCAGGGGGAACATAAACACCACTCTTTTCATTGTTTTTTCTCCAACTACCTTGGTCCTTGTTTCCAGAATTATCATAATAGTTCCGACCTTGGTTTCCTTGGGCATTCCCACGGAAACCCCCCTGATTGTTCAAGTAGTTGGCTTCTTCTTCCGAATCAGATTCGTCTCTTCCTTTTAGCGCCACAGCTTTCACTTTTTCGGTCTTCCCTGATAATAAATGCTTTGTAAGAAGATCCATTTGTGTTTTCATGTGCACCATATCTTGATCACGTTCTTCTTTGGTCTGCAGTCATGCCTATAGATAAAGTGGGGCTTGCTACCTCAGAATCCCTGGTATGCCAAGCTCTACTTTGTTTCGTCATGCGATCTAACATATTGCTTGCTTGACCAAAGGTGAGGTCCATAAAAGATCCTCCAGCTGCGTTATCCACCACTGGCTTAGTTATTGAATTCAAGGCTCTATACAATATCTCCATGAGGTGAACATTAGTCATGTGATGGTTTGGGCATCTCGCTAGCTTTGTCTTGAACCTCTCCCATGTTTCATGAAGAGCTTCAGTGGGAAGCTGACGAAAGTTGCTGATTTCATCTCTCAATTGTGCCCTTTTGGAAGGCGAAAAGAATCTTTCTAGGAAAGCGTCACTCAATTGCCTCCAATATGTAATTGAATTAGGAGTCAGCCCATTCAACCATAGTGTTGCCTCCCCAGACAGAGACAATGGGAATAGACGTAATCGAATTGCATTCTGACCAACACCAGGATTGTCAAAAGACTTGCATGTAGAAATAAAGTTGATGATATGCATATTCGGATCATCGTCTGCTAGTCCACCAAATAATCCCTTGAGTTGCAATAACTGAATCATGGTGCTTGTGATGTTGAACTTGGCTCCGGGCGCTAATGGTGGTGGAATTATAGCTCCAGTGGCTCCGGCACCATCAAGATCATCATCATCATCATCGTCGAAAGTTGGCTGCATAGGTTGGAGATCATGTCTATACCGAGATTGTCGACCTCTTCTGTTGGCAGGTGTTGCGATCTCAGCGGCATGCCTAGGGCTTAGTAACTCGTCATCACCTAGATCCTCATCGTCAGAATTTGGTGCTCGTGCAGGGTTATCAATGTTCTGCTGTTGAACCTGGGCTGCGGCAAGGGCAACCAATCTTGCTTGTTCCTGTTGAGCAGCCATCCTTGCGATTTCAGCTTGTGCATCCATTCTACCAATGCATTGTGGTTCAGGATTGATTGGTAATAACGGTTGACCAGAACTTCGAGTATGGGGCATGCACTAAAATAAAAACCTACAGTAGACAAAAACAAAAACTAAAAGTAAAAGTACGAGAATCTTTGACCAAAGGGTCTAGTAATTATCACGAACTTAATTGACACTTGTATTCCCCGGCAGCGGCGCCAATTATTGATAACGCTAAATCTACAGCTCTCGTAGGAGTGTAAAGCGGTCGTTAGCAAATATAGAACCCAACTGGGTTGGGTATCGATCCCACAGGGAATAGCTTGGTCAACAAGTAAGTAAAGATTACTAGACTTTTAGTGCAAGTCTCGTAAAAAAATGGGGGAGTCTTGTCGTGCAAGTAATGTAACCAAAATAAGATCTAAAAACGGCAATAGCAAAGTAAAAAGAGAAAGAATGTTTTGGTGAGATGTAAACAATGAGAATTGAGAAGTTGGGGTTATGTCCACCTTCTGAGGTATACGTCTCTATTGGCTATGAGTGTGTAGAATTCTGACATGCAATTGCTTATAGAGGATTGTAGTCGATGGTAAATCCAAGCGTCTCTCGACCTAAACAAGGACTATTTCACTTTAACTCTCTCGAGCTTAAAGCGTATCTAACGGTACGAATTCTCCAAGAGGTTAGTCCAGTTACGGCACTAGCGTTTTAATAGGAAAGGGTGTCCTACTACCTTGACATTATCTCTTTTCCAGACAAATAACTTTTCTCTCGAACAAGTTAAATGTTAGACTGGCGTATTCTTGCGTTTGCAACCGCAAAGAATGTAGATTAAGATGAAGAGAATAATGATATAAGAATATACGTGCCTTGAACTCACAAACTCACAACAATAGATAGTAACTCATTCGGCTTCCATAACCCCAACAGAGAAGTTTAGTTACCCATGAATGCGAAGGAGATCACGCTTGACATTGTTGTTATACCACAAGATTGATTAATTTCGTGTAGCGTAAGTGGTAGGAGTGAGGCGTGAATTCCTTAGCAAAGTAACGATTCTCTTGTTGCGGAAATTAAGAATAGATGAATGGAAGACGAAAACTAGAATTAATAGAAAGATTAAAAGAGTTGTAGAATTGTTTGTAGTGTAGAATAATAGAGGAATAGAAGATGTGTGAAGATGTAAAAAGATGATAGAAGATGAGAGGGATGGAAGGAAGTATTGTGTTCTCCCTTCTTCCTCCCTCCTTATTCTCTAAAATCTCTAGCATGATAGGGTATTTATAATACCCATATCCTAATCCTACTAAGCTAATGAAATAAATAACCAAATCCTATTAGACTAATGAAATCCTTAACCCAAATGTACTAGGTTAAGGTAACATTATCATAATCCACTTAAAATAATGAAATACATAACCTAATTGTACTAGGTTAATGTATCATTGTCAAAATCCAGCTTTGTGTCTGTAAGTCCCCAAAGTCTTCAGAATTGCTGTTTTAGCCTGGGACAGATTTTCCATGCAGCAGTTTTGGTCCCCCAAAGTCTTCAGAAATGTTGTTTTAGCCCGGGACAGATTTTCCATGCAGCAGTTTTGGTCCTTAGGCGTGTAAACTCCCTTCCCTTCCTTCGTGAGCTTTCTTTAGCGTCAAGTAAGCCATAAAATGCTGAATTATGCATCATTTATACCTGAAACTTTACTAATCATGTTCGTTAGTTCATTTACAGGAAAAAGGACTAAAAGTGCATGAAATATATAATTTGTTCTCAAAACTAGGCTAAAATATGGGCAAAATATATTGATATAGGCGCGTAAATTCGCCTATCATCATAACTCAAGACACAACCTAGTCCACACGATCTACATCACAGTAAATAACACACCTATAGTACCTTTAAGTAGTGTCAAAATTAGCATAGACGTCAGTTTATCTTTCAGCTTCTTAAAACTACCCTCACAAGCATTGGATCATAAAAACTTTACCTTTTTTGAGTCAACTTAGTCAATAATGTAGCAAAAGAAGAGAAGCTCTCCACAAACCTCCATTAATTCCTAGTTAACCCCAAGAAGCTCTGAATATTATTTGGGGGTCTATTTTAGTAATTAACCACCTCAACTTTTTGTTGATCTATCATAATCTCTTCAGTGGAAACAAAATAAGCCAAAAAGGTCACAACATTCAAAAAACTCACACTTTAAAAACCTTGCATACAATCATTGATTTTTAAGAGTCTGCAACACTACTCGAAGGTGATTGGCATGATCCTCCTCACTCTTAGAATATCCCAAGATATCTTCAATAAACACTATCATGAAAAAATCAAAAACTGCATTCATACCTAGTTCATGAGATCTGTAAATGCAATTGTAACATTAGTCAACTCAAATGACATAACAAAAAAACCATAAAGACCATATAGGGTTTGAAAAGCAGTTGTTGGGATATCAGGCTCCCTAATATTCAATTGATGATAGCTTGAGTGAAGATCAACCTTATAGAAGAATCTAGCACCATGAAGAAAGTTGAAGAGATCATCAATCCTAGGAATAGGAATCTTATTTTCCATCGTCACCTTATTAAACTATCGATAGTTTAGGAATATCCTGAGAGACCCATCATTCTTACATGATAAAAGAATAGGAGAACCCCATAAATAGACACTACATATATGAAACCCTTATAAAAAATATCCTTTAACTACATTTTAAGTTCTTTCAACTCAACTGGAGCCATATTATATAGAGGCATAGAGATAGGATGGGTATTTGATAAAAGATCAATCCAAAAGACTATTTCCCTATAGAGATAAATGGTAGAAAGATCATTGAGATACACTTCAGGAAATTTGTTAACCACCGGGACAAATTGCAAGGATGTACTTTAATAACCAGAATCCTTAACCTGATCTAGATGATATAGACACCCCTTGTAAATCAACTCCCAGGATTTAAGATAATAAGTGAACCTTCCCTTAGGAACTAAGGAACTTCCCTCCAATTCTATAACTGGTTTATTAGGGAATTAGAAACTAATTTTATAGGTCTGATAATCTAGTGAAGTGTAGCATGAATGGAGACAATCTATCCCCAAGATGACATCAAAATCACCCAGATCCAACTCTATCAAACCCACCAATGTCTCCCTATGAAAGATATACACCATACATCCCCTATGGTCTTTTCAAGATACAACATAATCACCCACTTTGGTAGACACAGAGAAAGGCTCAGTATTACTCTCGTGACCAAAACAAAAATGGAAAGCCACATAAGGGATCACATAATCAAGGGTAAAACCTGTATGAAGCAAATAATATACATCTTGAGATAAAATTTTCAACATACAAGTAATGACATCAGGATATGCCATAGATTCTTGATGGGTAGCAAGGGCATAAAGACGGTTTCGACCAGTGCCGGTACTATAAGTAGCAACCTTTGGTACAGAAGCTGAAGCAGTAGAAATAGTAAAGTTATTAGATCCAATTTCAATATTTTCTGATGGAAAATTACTCTGAATATGACCAGGCTAACCATATTTTAAACATAGATTCTGTAATACCCTGTATTTCTCAAGCTTAACTAAACTCTCAGTTCATGAGTTATCTAATATAAAAATTTTGAAATGCTCATTATTTTTCAGTTTAAACCCTATCATTACGTATGAAATTGAATCATCTTTCCAACGATATAAGATTTTCCTAAATCTGATAACTAGGTAAGAAGTTATGGCTATTTTAAGTTTCAGTCGTTAAAAACCATAATTCAGGCCAGTAGCGCATTGCGGAGTAAGAAAAAATGGAAATTTTCAATTTCCATTGAAGTACCGTGATATCGGAGCATGCACCAAAGTTCATTTTCATATTTGTCAATTTCCAATGAGCCAACGCGATTGTACTACTTCTCCCCGAGCTTCCAGGTCCAATACAGTATTCCAATGCGACACCATCACTCTGTGCTGCCAGCCACATTCCCAGTTGTCATTTTCTAGTATCTTCGCACGATAGCGGCGTATCGCGCTAGGGCCCAAAATTGGGTTTTTCAGTATGATTTTTTTAGTCATTCTCAGGGGTAAATGGGTATTTTTTTCATGGCCCTAATCAATCTAAACATGAAATTTACCCCTAAATAACCCATTATCTCATCATTTATTCACTTTATTCAAAGATTAAGTCATTATCTCTCCAAATGGGTTAAACCCTAGCTTCAAGAAACCTGAGCAAAAATCAAGAGTTTCTCCAAGAACATTCTCGAATAAATAATCCAAGGTATGTTAGGTGTTCATATATGGGTTCCTTTTACCCATAGAGTCCACGAATCCATTTTTAAAACTACAAGATTGTTGATTTATGAATTACATGCTTGAAATTGAATTGAATTCATGTTCATATTATTGTTGGGTTTTAATCCATGATTTAAATTACAAGTTCCAAGAATTGATCCTAGTATGTGTTGATTTTCATGATATTCACGATAAACCCTTCAATTTGCAAGTTGATTGTTAAAACCATGTCAACCCTAATTGTTCAAGATTTAATGATTCAGTTATGCCTCCCCATGTGTTTGATAAAATGCCTATATGAATGAAGTAGTGCCATTATAACATGATAGCATGTATTCCCCATTCATGTACAAGTTAATGCATTACAAGTGTTTGATAAAATGTCTTTATGAATGTATTATGGACAAGTGTATATTGTTATGTATTTCAGGATTTTCCTATGTATTTCAAAATTTTCCTATGCCTTTCTTTTATGCTATCGAGTCCTAGGGGAATTTAATACCCAACAATTTAGCTATTTACCTAGAGCCAGTGTCAGTTATAGAATTTCAGTCATGTCACGATCAGTAGTACCCTCTGTCAGTTACAGAATTTAGTAAAACTCAGTCAGTTATCAAACTCAGGAAAACTCAGTAAACTCAGTATTCAGTCCAGTCTAGTTTAGTATACTCAGTTCAGTGTCTTTTAGTTTGAAGTAGGATTCAACACTGAGTGAACACAAGGATGTGGGCTCATATTCCAGTAGAGGGTGTGATCATTAGAAGAAATCCTTACATTCCAGAACTACATAGCCAGCAAAGGTTGAGACATTAAACCTTCCAGTTGAGGGTTGATGAGGTGTTTTAACCTATCAGATAAGGGTTCCACCATTCTCATTAGAGTACCTATCAGATGAGGGTAACTATTCAGTGTCTTTAGATGATTACCTCACACAATCTCAGTTTTAGTCTTCAAAATAGAACTCAGTTCAGTTCTACAACATCAGGACTATCAAATACAGTCAATCAGTATCGATAACTCGGTTATCAGTAACTTCAAATATTAGTTACTCAATATCATAACTCAAGACTTAGCTTTAGATAAGCTTAATCACAGTATTTATTTATATGTACAGTATTGCACACTCAATTTTACAACAGTATTAGTTATCCATGTACCCTCATGTTCAGTTACTCTATATCATGAATTTTGTTATTGTTCATGTATATTGACCATTTAATTCAGCCTTACCTCATCTATCATACTAGTACATTCCACGTTCTGAGGCATACTCTTTCTTTGCGCTATGATGTCTCATAATATAGGTTCGGACCCACAGGTTCCCGACCGTGCATAGACAGATTCAAGTTCAGCAGCAGTATCAACTTTATTAGTGAGTCCTCATCATTCAAGGATATTCTTTTATTTTAGTATTTCATTAGATGAAGTTACTTAGGGGATTATCCCATCAACTCCACTTTCAGATAGTTTCAGTTAGAGGCTTTTTAGACTAGTTTTTAGAAAGTGTTCAGTTTTATAGATTGTTATTTCAGTTGATACACTTTAGCACTAATTACAAATTTTGAACCTTTTGGCATTTCAGCCTATTTTCTATATTTATTAATGTATCTTATTGTAGTGCTCATAGCATATATCAGTCATGGGTTAGCTTGTGATCCTTCAGGGTCGTAATCACCGTGTAACATCCGGGGTTCAGACTCGAGGCGTTACAAACTTGTTAGTCGTGCCTAAGGTTCAACAGTGTCCTAGGAAGTCTGAAAGTTGCATCTAGTAGAGTCTTATTCATGGGTGTGTAGCTCAACATACTTATGGACAGGGGGCTATGGGATGTTTTAGGAAATAGTTTCCCTTATTTGAGTATTCATGTTGTGTTACTGAGTATGAGCTCAAGTTAAACACTAAGTCTAATCTATTTCCTCCTTTTCATTTACAAAACATGCCTCCTAAAAGAACTAACAAAAGAAGAATCGAAAATCAGTCAGCACTTCAGCCCATTTAGTTAGATCCCCTGGACGAGAATATCTCCCATGTAGAATTCAGAGCGACATTTACTACTCTAGACAACTCCGTAGCTGTTCTAAATGAACGACCAGCTACTGTTTGGCCAAATTCAGTGGCCAATACTTCTATATCTAGGATTCAGGACTTTACCCGAATAAATCCTCCCCTATTATTAGAATCTAAGCCAGAAGAAGGACCATAGGAGTTCCTCGATAAGGTCTAGAAAGTCACATATATTATGGGAGTGACTTCGAGTGAGAGTGCTGAGTTAGCTTCCTATAAGTTATAAGATATTACTCATACATGGTTTAAGTAGTGGAAGGTAGACAGGGGAACAGATATAGATCCCTTAGAGTAGGATGAGTTTGCTACTGCCTTCCTAGATATATTCTTTCCCTTAGAGTTGAGAGAAGATAAAGTGTTAGAGTTCATCAATCTCAGGAAGGGCAATATGAGTGTGAAAGAGTATTCCCTCATGTTTTCTCTATTATCCAGGTATGATCCCCATGAAGTAGTAGACAGTAGGTCCAGAATAAGAAAATTTGTGTCTGGGGTGTCAGATAGTATGGTTAAAGAGTGCAGAATAGCAATGTTGATTAAGGAGATGGATATATCCAGATTTATGGTCCATGCTCAGTAGATAGAAGAGGTTAAGATCAAAGAGAGAGAGAGAGGTAGAATAAAAGATCTAGAATAGGTATCTTTAATTTTAATCAGCCTAAGTTAAAGAGTAGTAACCTTTCCCAGTTTCATCCAGAATTATTAGTTCCAGCTCCGTCCTCAGCCAGTGCTCCAGTTCCTATATTTAGAAATGGTAACAAAGATATGGTGCCAGGCTCTAAATCTCAAGATAGTTTCAGTAGTGCTTGATCAAATCCTCTTTGTCTGACATGTGACAGAAACCTCAAGGGTGTCTGCAAAGTTGGCAGTGATGTTTGTTTCGAGTGTGGCAAGCCAGGTCACATAGTCAGAGATTATCCTCAATCAGGTTTTTAGGGTCAGTATACTTGTTCTTCATATAGTCAGGTTGCCCGAATCAACAGGGTGCCGTTTCTAGTGCCACCAGTAGGCAACACCCAAATAGGTTTTATGCACTTAAGTCTAGACAAGATTAGGAAAATTCTCCAGAGGTGGTCACTGGTACGTTATAGATTTTCCATTTACATGTTTATGCCTTGTTATATCCGATATCTTCTTTATGTTTTATAACTCCTTATATAGCCATTAACTTTGGAGTCAGTCCTGAAATTCTAGAAGAGCCTTTCTCAATTTCTACCCAAGTAGGTAAATCTATTATAGCCCAATATACAGTAAATATGCGGTTATTATATCTTAGAAAGTTACTATAGAAGACCTTGTAGAGCTAGAAATGGCATATTTTGATGTCATTCTTGACATAGATTGGCTCCACTCATGGTATGCCTCAGTTGATTGTAGAAACAGAATAATTCATTTTAAGTTTCCAAATGAACCAGTCCTTGAATGTAGGGTTAGTACCACATCACCTAAGGGTCAGTTGATTTCATACCTTAGAGTGAGAAAAATAATATCCAAGGGATCTGTCTACCATCTTTTACGAGTCAAAGACTCTAACTTAGAAACTCCAACTCATAAGTCAGATTCAGTAGTACATGAATTCTCAAATATGTTTCCAGAAGATTTTCTTGGAGTTCCTCCTATTTGGGAAATTGACTTCGGAATAAACCTTCAACCAGATACTCAACCCATATTTATTCTGTCATACAGAATGTCCCCATCAGAACTCAGAGTGTCAAAGGAACAGTTAAAGGATCTCCTAGATAAGTGATTAATTAGGCCCAATATTTCCCCATGGGGCGCACTAGTTTTATTCATGCCTAAGAAAGACGGTTCTCTCAGAAGGTGTATAGACTACCATCAGTTGAACAAAGTCACAGTCAAGAATAGATATCCACTTCCCAAAATCAATGACTTGGTTTACCAACTTCAGGGTGTTAGTTTCTTTTCTAAGATATACCTCAGATCAAGCGATCATCATCTTAGATTCAGAGAATATGACATTCCAAAAATAGCTTTCAAAACGCGGTATGGTCACTTTGAGTTTCTAGTCATGTCCTTTGGTCTTACTAATGCCCCAGTAGCTTTAAGTAGTATTTGGACATGTTTGTTTTAGTCTTCATCGATGACATTCTGGTCTATTCCCATAGCGAGAATGATCATGCAGACCACCTCAAAATAGTACTTCAGACTCTCAAAACTCATCAGTTGTTCACCAAATTCAGTAAGTGCAAATTTTTTCTATGGTCAGTATCATTCCTTGGTCATATTATTTCTAGTGATGTCATTAAATTTGATCCTCAAAAGAGCGATGCAGTGATAAACTAGCCTAGAACCACCTTTCCATTATATATCAAAAGTTTCTTAGGTTTAGCTGGCTATTACCGTTGGTATGTTGAAGGATTTTTGTCTATTGCATCCCCCATGTCCAGATTGAATAAAAAAAAAGTCTAATTTCAGTGGCCGAATTCCTACGAGAAGTGTTAACAGGAGCAAAATACTCGAGTCACCTTAGCCACAATTTTGACTCTACCAGATAATTCAGATGGGTTTGATGTGTACTGTGATAAATCCAGAGTAGGTTTGGGTTGTGTCCTCATACCGAGAGGTAAGGTCGTACCCTATGCCTCCAGACAACTTAAGCCCCATGAAAAGAATTATATGACTCATAATATCGAGTTAGCAGTTGTAGTGTTTGCCTTTAATATTTGGAGATACTATTTGTATGGGGTGAATGATGATGTGTTCACAGGTCACAAAAGCCTTCGGTATGTGTTTTCTCAAAAAGATTTGAATTTGCATCAATGAAGTTTGTTTAGGAAGTTTATCAGCTTGCCCGACTCAGTGTTTGCTTTGTCGATTCAATAGAAGGTAGTGTAAGGGTGCACAACAGTTTCAAATCCTCTCTAGTTTCTTAGGTAAAGGAAAAATAGTATAGAGATCCTAGTCTAGTTAAGCTGAAAGATTCAGTCAGAGGTTAAAAAGTATAGGTTTTCTCCCAAGAGGGAGATGGTGTATTGTATTGCCAAGGAAGTTATGTGTGCTAGGTGTAGACGAATTGAGGCAATAAATTCTTGTAGAAACACATGGTGTGTGTTACTCTTTTCATCCAGGGGCCACTAAGATGTACCATAATTTTCTGGAGATCTACTAGTGGAGTAGGATGCAGAGAGACATTGCAGAGTTTATAGCTAAGTACTCTATATTTCAATAAGTTAAGATTAAGCACCAAAAGCCTAGTGGGTCTATCCTGGAGTTCATTATTCCCACTTGGAAGTGAGAGGTAGTGAACATGGATTTTGTGACAGGTTTGCCTCATACCCATCATCAGCATGAATCTATTTTGGTCATCATAGACAGGATGACCAAATCATCTCATTTCTTGCTAGTCCATACCTCCTATTTAGCCGAGGACTACACCAAAATTTATATCAGAGAGTTGGTCAGGTTACACGGAGTTTTAGTAACCATTATCTCAGATAGAGGTACCTATTTAACCTCTAATTTTTGGAAAGTATTCCAAAAAGGTCTTGGTACCTAAGTTTATCTCAGTACAGCCTTTCATCCTCATATAGATGGTCAAGCAAAAAGGACCATTCAGACTCTAGAAGATATTCTAAGAGCATGTGTTGTCGATTCTAAGGGTAGTTGGGATGAACATTTTCCTTTGATCGAGTTTGGATAAAATAACAGCTATCATTCCAGTATTCAGATTGCTCCATTTGAGGCTCTCTATGGTAGGAGATGCATATCTCTAATTGGTTGGTTCAAGGTAGGTGAGGCCATAGTAGTAGGGAATGACAAAGTTTTTGAGGCCATAGAGAAGATTCAGTTAATCAGAGAAAGACTTCAGGCTGCCCAGAGCCGACAGAAGTCGTATACAGATGTGCGGAGAAAGGATCTCGAGTTTGAGATCGGTGATTTTTGGTTCTTAAAAATCTCTCCCATGAAGTGGGTAAAGAGGTTCGGCAAGAAGGGAAAGCTCATTCCCCAATATTTCATTCTTTACAAAATTCTCAGCCATTTCGGAAAGGTAGTTTATGAGCTTGAGTTGCCTTAGGATCTAGCCTCAGTGTATCCAATATTCGACATCTCCTAGATTAAGAAATGCATTGGTGACCCAGCAGTCATAGTTCCTTTAGAGGACGTAGATATTCATCATGATCACTCTTTTGAAGAGGTTCCAATCTAGATCCTCGATCATTATATTCGTAGATTGAGGAATAAAGAAGTTCCCTTAGTCAAAGTCTCTTGGCAAAATCAGTCCGTAGAGGGAGTTACTTGGTAAGAAGAAGCAGATATGCAGACCAAGTATACTTACCTCTTCTCAGCAACCTCAGATCCAGCATAAGGTAACAGTCTTCCTTAGCCTTTAACAGTTCTATGTCCAGCTATAATTATAACTTGTTATAAATCACCGTTGCATATTCAGTCATGCATTCATGAACCAGTTCAGTCATGTACTCATGCATCAGATGTGCATGTTCAATAAGAAAAACCGGCTTATTAGTAGCTTCAATCATGTAGTCATGCATCATATATGCATGTTCAATGTTTAAACTCAGTCTATTAGTGTCTCAACTTAATCAGTCTCATTCGAGGATGAATATTCCCAAAGGAAATATATTGTAATACCCCGTATTCCTCAAATTTAACTTAACTCTCAGTTCATGAGTTATACAATATAAAAATTTTGAAATGCTTATTATTTTTAAGTTTAAAGCCTGTCATTGCATAGGAAATTGAATTAGCTTTACAACAATATAAAATTTTCCTAAATCCAATAACCGGGTAAGAAGTTATCACTATTTTAAGTTTCAGTCGTTAAACACCCTAACTCAGGTTAGTAGCACATCGCAAGGTCTACCAAAATGGAAATTATCAGTTTCTAGTGAAGTATTACAATACCGACAAGTCACACCAAAACTCATATTCACATTTGTCAATTTCCAGTGAGCCAACACAATTGTACCGCATCGCGCCGAGGTTCCAGGTCTCATCAAGTATTGCAACGCGATTATAGCATGTCATTCCACCAGCCACATTCCCAGTTGTGATTTTCCAGTGGCTTGGCGCGACAGCGGCACGTCGTGCCAGGGACAAAAATGGGATTTTTCAGTATGAATTTATAAGACGTTCTCATGGGTAAATGGGTATTTTCCCATGGCCCTAATAAGTCTAAACATGAAATTTACTCTTAAATAACCCATTATCGCATCATTTATTCAAAGGTTAAGTCATTCTCTCTCAAAATTGGCTAAAGCCTGGCTTCAGGAAACAAGATCACAATCAAGAGTATCTCCAAGAACCTTCAAGAATTAACAATCCAAGGTATGTTAGGTGTTCATCTATGAGTTATTTTTACCCATAGAGTCCAAGAATCCCTTTTTAAAACTACAAGATTGTTGATTTATGAATTACATGTTTTAAATTGAATTGAATTAATGTTCATGTTATTTTTGGGTTATAATCCCTGATTTAAATTACCTGTTCCAAAAATTGATCCTATTATGTGTTGATTAACATGATATTCATGGTAAACCCTTCAATTTGCAAGTTGATTGTTGAAACCATGTCAACCCTAAGTGTTCAAGATTTAATGATTCAGTTATGCCTACCCATGTTTTTGATAAAATGCCTATGTGAATAAAATAGTGCCATTATAACATAATAGCATGTATTCCCCATTCATATACAAGTTTATGCATTACAAGTATATGATAAAATGTCTTTATGAATGAATTATGGACAAGTGTACACTGTTATGTATTTCAAGATTTGGATATGCCTTTTTTTTATGGTATCGAGTCCTGGGGGTATTTAATACCTGACAATTTAGCTGTTTAGCTAGAGCCAGCATCAGTTACAGAATCTCAGTCATGTCACGATCAGTAGTACTCTCAGTCAGTTACAGAACTCAGTAGAACTTAGTTGGTTGCAGAACTTGGGAAAACTCAGTAACCTCCGTATTCAGTCTAGTCCAGATCAGTATACTTTGTTAGGTGTAATTCAGTTGGGAGTAGGAATCAACACTGAGTGAACCCAAGGATGGGGACTCACCTGCATGTAGATGGTGTGATCTTTAGAAGCAATCCTTGCATTCCAGAACTATTTAGCCAGCGGAGATTGAGATATCAAACCTGCCAGTTGAGGTTTGATGAGGTGTTTTAACCTGTCGGATGAGGGTTCCACCGTTCTCATTATAGTACCTATCAGATGAGTGTAACTCTTCAGTGTCTTTACCCATGACACGGTACTAACACCCTTCCAACTAAGGTCACAAGTTAGAGCCCATCTCAGTTATCTTATCTTATTTGGGGAATGTCGGTTAGATTATTTCCTCCCACAGTCTCAGTTTAAGTCTTCAAAATATAACTCAATTTAGTTCTACAGATTCAGGACTGTCAGATACAGTCAATCAGTATCTGCAACTTGGTTATCAAAACCTTCAGGTATCACTTACTCAGTATCAGAACTTAGGACTTAGCTTCAGATAAGCTTAGTCACAATATTTATTGATATGCACAAGAGTGCACACTCAGTTTTACAACAATATCAGTTATCCATGTACTCCCATGTTTAGTTACTATATATCATGCAGTTTGTTAGTGTTCATGCATATGAACCCTTGCATTAAAACTTACCTTATCTAGCATACCAGTATATTCCACGTACTAACGCATACTCTTTCCTTACGCTATGATGTCTCATATCATAGGTTTGGATGCTCAGGTTCCCAACCGTCCATAGATAGATTCAGGTTCAGCCAGTAGTATCAGCTTTAGTATTGAGTCCTCATCATTTGAGGGTATTCTTTTATTTTAGTATTTCAGTAGATGGAGTTAGTTGGGGGATTGTCCCATCAACTCCACTTTTAGACAGTTTCAGTTAGAGGCTTTTCAGAGTAGTTTTCTGACAGTTTTTAGTTTTAAAGATTGTTATTTCAGTTGATAGACTCTAGTAGTATTTACAGATTTTGAACATTATAGCATTTCAGCCTATTTTATGCATTTATTACTGTATCATGTTTTAGTGATCATAGAAGATATCAGTCATGGGTAAGCTTGTGATCATTTAGGGTCGTAAGCACCATGTAGCTTCTGGGTTATAGACTCGGGGCATTACAGATTCCTTCCCTCTTAACAATAACAAGGGTTCATCTATCCATTGAATTTGTAAGGATGATAAGACGGGGCTGACTGAGATCCACCAGCCTAAGATTGGGCACCTTGTACCCTAAACCCACTATTATTCTGAAAACAATGCTCATAAGACAACTTAGGATAAGGAGCACTAGCCATAGAATATAAACCCAAGTTTCCCTAAGTTCACTTCTTTCCTCCAATGCCTACCATCTCTAACATTATTCTGGTGGCCTCCACCCTGCTCTAAATATCTAAACTTCTTATTTTGCGTCTCTTCTATTTTTTCTTGTTTCTTCTTTTCATCTTCAACCTGCTGCATATTAACCACCAACCTAGAGATATCCATGTTATTATTCAACATTTCCTCCATACACAATAGCACCTAGTCCCGGAGAAAACCCAAAGAGAACTTTATCATTCATACCCTCATACAAGAAACAATCTTTAGGGCATAATAAGAAAACAAGTGGAATTTCAAAGCATACTCCTTCACAGTCATCCTTTCCTTCTTCAAGTTCACAAACTCCTCAGTTTTTTCCTCCTTCAACTCTTAAGGAAAAAAACAATCAAGAAAGGAACTCAAAAAATCATCAAATACAACCAACTCTGCATCATCACCCCTCAACTTCTCCCTTTCCTCATACCACTGTTATGCCACATCATTTAGATGATATGCTTAAAAATCACACCCTTCAAAATCAGAGGCGTACATCGCCCAGAAAATTATTTACATTTCATCCATAAAACCTTGTGGATCCTTCTCAACCTTAGAGCCTGCAAAGATTGAGGTATTGAACCTCATAAACTGGCCAATTATATTCACCTCAGAAAATATAGAAACAGAACCAATGCGAGTAGGGTAATGAGATAGAGAAGTCACCAACTGAGTCAGCAGATAAAAAGATAGATGTAACCCTGCATTAGAAATTTTACCTTAAGGTGGTGGGGGAAAGAGCGTCATCATCTCTAGAAGTTCATGGAGGACTGGTAGGGACCGGTGGAACACCATAAGGGGAAGCATAATTTTTACAGGGGACCTCAGACCGGGTTTGAACTCCATAAATAGGGCGAGTTCCATCCACATTATCTTAAACTGGGATATAAGGTTTTCTACGAGTATCACATCATAGAAGAGGCATGATTTGACATGCAAACAAATAAAAATTAGAGTTGTTTTAAAGACCTTAGATTATATAGACTTAAAATAGATAAGAAGAAAAGGGAAACTTTCGTAAATACCTCGTAGCCTCTCCCTTATAAAAGTGGTGCGCTACACACAAATAAAACAGACTTTATTTGAAATAGCTTTGTGAACACCCAATGACTTGTAACTTTATTCTAATACCAAGTTGTTCATGACACAAATTAGAGCCTAGTCAAGACGAGTATCTGAAGTTCGTCAATGATTGACACCACATATATATATATAACATGCTTGGATAGGGAACATAATTTAGCATGAAGTGTAAGGCATTAGACTGTACTATATAGCCATCCCGTCATCTAGACAACCACGGGCTATATGTATTCCGCTCCCCCTTCTTAAAGGGTCCCAATGCATGTTTTCCACACAATCCAGATATATCCACGGAAGACTAGGGAATTCCCCGACCACACATTATTGCAAGATATATATAAGTGTGAACTATGAACACGGTCATCAATACACCCACGTCGGCAAAGTTGTTTCCAGTGTTTGTCCTTCCTGGGACTAACACATTCACGGTAAGCCACACAATCCCCTATTAATCCCAATTAAATAGTTTACACATTCCCTTTTATTAACAAAGAATCATCCATTACAATATTTTCCATTTGTATTGTCATACCAATTACGCTTGCAAGCTAATATTCATTATGCCAACCTAATTATTCATAATTTTGGTGAAATTCCCCGACCCCAGTGATTTATCATGTCCAAACTGGGGGAGTGACGTGACCTTTATCCCATATAACCATAACCATGCATTGAATCAGTTAAAAAATCATCAATAAAGAATAAATAATGCATAGAAAATCAGGGGAACACCCTTCAACCAACAATCATCCTAAACCGTCTACCAAAGTTCCCAAACAAATATTTAAAACCAAGTGAATATCAAAATTACATGCCATGAATACAACACAAGTTTGTAGGGAAGAGATACATGCTTGAGAATATCAAGAACTTTGACAAAAAATACTTAAATTGACCTCTGACGCTCAATCCCTTGAAAACCCTAGTTGTTCTTTCTTGGAGAATTACAGAGTTAAAGAGTAGTTTATGACTGTCTAAGTGATGAAAATAACCCCATTTAAATGTTTCATGGTCATGGGTTATGATTCAGGAAAGAGGGAAATGACCAAAGTACGCTTAATTAAAAGTGCAGAAAATTTGTCGCCTGTCGTTATGGGTCATGTCACAACTCGTGATGACTGGATACTAGACGTTACCTAGACTCATAATCTGGGCAATGACTTAAGGAAGCCTTTAAGGGTTTGGTCGCTAGTCACACCCAATGGCTTGTGACCAGACCCTACAATTCGTAGGGTCCTAGTCATAATTAGGATAAAAATATTTGGTACTTTACTGGTTTGGTTACGAGTCCCCTCCTACCACTTGTGACCACACCTTATGATTCATGAGGTGCCAGTCATATCCTAGGAAGTGAGCTAGAAACTATGAAATTTTAGAGAAAAAATCTAGGGTATTACATTACCCTCCCCCTTCATTCGCAGGATTAATTGTCCTTGAATGAGGAGTCATGTTATCTATTAGCATGAATCTAAGACAGGAATGGTATCACAAAACCATTAACAAAGTTAGAAAACAAAAGGAGTAGGAAAATGCATACTTAAGAACAATTATCCAACACGGGGAACAAGAACGGATATTTGGACTTTATATCGTCTTCTGTTTCCTAAGTAGCTTCTTGTACCTTATGGTTCCTCCAAAGGAACTTCTTTGAAGCCACATCTTTGGTCTTCAAACATCGGACTCGCATATCCATAGCATCCACAAAAACATTCTTAGAAGACAAGGAATTCTAAATATCAACACTCTAAATAGGCACAACCAAAAAAGGATCTCCCGCATACTTCTTCAACATCAATTCATCAAAAATCGTTGAATGGAACACAATCTCGAAGGCATATATAATTCATAAGTAACATTTCCCAATCTTCTCAAAATAAAATATGGACCCACACATCAAGAACTAAGCTACACATTCTTAAGAAACCTCATCACTCCTTTCATGGGAGATACCTTCAAGAACACCCAATCTCCAACCTTAATCTCCAACCTCAATCTCCAACTTTCTTTACCTCACATCCGTATAGGACTTTTGGTAACTCTAAGCAGTCTTAACCCTATCCCTAATCACATTCACCTTCTCCATGGTATAGTTAATCAAGTCCAAGCCGAACAATCTAGTCTCACAAACATCAAACCACCCAATAGGAGATCTACACCACCTACCATACAAAGATTCAAAAGGATCCATCCCAATACTAGAGTGGTAACTATTATTGTAAGCAAACTCGATTAGAGTCAAATGATACAGCCAAATACATCCAAACTCACTAACACAAGCCCTTAGCATATCCTCAAAAGTCTGAATGGTCCTCTCAGCTTGTCCATCCATTTAAGGGTTGACTGAGTTGCTAAGGTTCACCCGCATGCCCAAGACTTTTTGAAACAAACATCAAAATGAGAAGAAAACTGCATACCCAGATCAGAAATGATGAAAACTGGAACACCATGAAACTTAAAGATCTCTTAAATAAACAATTTAGCATAATCCTCTCCAGAGTAAATCATCCTCACAGGCAAAAAGTTAGCAACTTAGTCATCATATCTATGATGACCCAAATCAAATCATGTAGATTCTGAGACCGCAGAAGACCAGTAATAAATCCATATTAATCGTCTCCCACTTACACATGGGAAACTCAATCTCTTGAGACATGCCACTAGGCCTCAAGTTCTCAGCCTTTATTTGCTGACACATTATACACTTAGCTGCAAATTTAGCGACATCCCTATTCATATTGTTCCACTTATAAATCTCTTTCAAATTATTATACATTTTTGTCAAACGTGGATAAACTGTATACCTTGACTCACGAACCTTATAAAAATACCCTTCTCGTAACCCATAAAAATCTGGAACATACAGTTTACCTTAATACCTCAAGATACCATCACCCCCAATCTCAAAAGCGATAAACCTTTTCTGACCCATATCAACCATTATCTGAATCAATAGGATCTAAAACCAATTTCTTCTTCACCTTAGCAAAAAGAGATGACTTCACCGCCTCATGAATAATCACACCTCCATCCTCTAAATCCAAAAGATGAACTCCAATATTAGCCAACGGGTGAATATCCTTCACCAATCCTGGATTATCCTTATCCACATGAGATAAGCTACTTATAGAAAACCTACTAAGACAATCAACAACTACATTAGCCTTAAATATATGGTAGTGAAGACTTATATCATAGACCATGAGCAGCTCAATCTATCTCATTTGCCTGAAATTCAATTCTTTCTTGGTGAATACATACTTCATGTTCTTATGATCTGAATAAATGTCAACATGCACTCTAAACAATTAATGGCGCCAAATCTAGAGCATGTGTCGGATGATTCCTTTCATGAACCTTAAGATGTCTCAAAGAATATGTAACCACTTTACCACATCAACTCAAGACACAACCTATTCCCTCAAGAGATGCGTCACAGCAAACAATAAAAGCATCAATATCTTTTAATAGGGTCAAAATTAGCGTAGAATTCAATTTATCTTTTAGTTTCTTAAAAATACCCTCACAAGAATTGGACCATAAAAACATCACCTTTTTAAAGTTAACTTAGTCAACAGAGTAGCAAAAGAAGAGAAGCTCTCCAAAAACCTCATATAATAAATAGTTAAACCCAAGACGCTCCTAATATTGGTTGAGGGTCTAGTCCACTTATTAAAAGCCTCAGTTTTCTGTTGATCTTCCATAATCTCCTCACTGTAGACAAAATGAGCCAGAAAGGTCACAACATTAAAAAAATCATACTATAAAAACTTGGCATACAATCATTGATCCTTAAGAGCCTGCAACACTATTCATAGGTTATTGGCATGATTCTCCTCACTCTTAGAATATCCCAAGATATCATAAATAAACACTATCATGAAAAAATACAAAAACTACAAGCATACCCAGTTCATGAGATCTATAAATGCAGCTGCAGCATTAGTCAACTCGAATGATATAACCAAAAATATATAATGACCATATAGGGTTCGAAATGCATTCTTAGGGATATCAGCCTCCCTAATCTTTAATTGATTATAAATAGACTAAAGATTAATCTTAGAAAAGCATCTAGCACCCTGAAGTTAGTTGTAGAGATCATCTATCCTAGGAAGAGGATTCTTATTCTTCATCATCACCTTATTAAACTTTCGATAGTTTAGGAAAATCCTAAGTGACCCATCATTCTTATGCATGAAAAGAATATGAGCACACCACAATTAGACACTAGATGGATGAAACCCTTATCAAGAATATCCTTTAACTACTCCTTAAGTTTTTTGAACTTAGCTGGAGCTATATTAAATGGAGGCATAGAGATAGGATGGATATTTGATAAAAGATCAATCCTAAAGTCTATTTCCCTATTAGGATAAATGACAAAAAGATCATCGAGAAACAGTTCATCAAATTTGCTAACCACCGGGATAAATTGCAAGGAAGTACTTTAATAACCAAAATCCCTAACCCAAACTGGATGATATAGACACTCCTTGGAAATCAACTCCCAGACTTTAATATAAGAAGTAAACCTTCCCTTAGGAACTAAGGAACTTCCCTCCTATTCTATTACTAGTTCATTAGGGAATTAGAAAAAAAAATTACAGGTCTGACAATCTAGAGAAGTGTAGCACAAATGGAGACAATCTATGCCCAAGATCATACCAAAATCTACCAGATCCAACTCTATCAAATCTACCATTTTCTCCCTATGAAAGATGGATACCATACTGCCCTTATAGTCTTTTCAAGTGACAATATAATCACCCACTATGGTAGACACAGAGAAAGGCTCATAAATACTCTCGTGACCAAAACAAAAATGATCAATCATATAAGGGATCACAAAAGAAAGGGTAGAACCCGTATGAAGCTAACAATATACATCACGATAGAAAAGTTTCAACATAGAGGTAATGACATTAGGATATGCCTCAGATTCTTGATTGGTGGCAAGGGCATAAAGGAGGTTCCGACCAGTGCCGGTATAATAAGTAGAAACTTTTGGTGAAAAATCTTAAGCAGTAGAAATCGTCACTTTATAAGATCCAATATCAACATTTGCTGATGGACACTTTATCTGAATATGACAAAGCTGATAATATTTGAAGCATATATTCATCCCCTTATCATAATAACTACGGTCTATTTATCCATAAAATCTGCCAAGAAGATAAGATGGGGCAGACTGAGCTCCACCAGACTAAGATTAGGCACCTTGTTCCCTAATCCCACTGTCAGTCGGAAAATAACGCTTACCAAATGGCTTAGGATAAAGAGAACTAGCCATAGAATATGAACCCGAGTATCGCCAAGTTCTATTCTTTGTTCCACTGCCTGCCATCTATACCACTATTTTGTTGGCCTCCACCCTGCTCTAAATATCTAAACTTCTTATTTTTCCTCACTCCTATTTTTGCTTGTTTCTTCTTTTTATTTTCAAACTACTGCATAAATCACCAACCTAGAGATATTTATGTTATTATTCAACATTGCCTCCATACATAATAGTACCTAGTCTCGAGACAAACCTTAAGAAAAATTCATAATTCATGCCCTCATAGTAGACCCAATCTTCGGTGCATAACAAGACAACTAGTGGAATTTCAAAGTATACTCTTTCACAGTTATCCTTCCTTGCTTCAAGTTTACAAAATCCTTATCTTTTTCCTCCCTTAACTCTTATAGAAAGAAATAATAAAGTAAGGCATTTAAAATCTCATCCAATACAACCGACTCTACATAATCACCCTTTAACTTCTCCCTTTCCTCATACCACTGATATACCACATGCTTTAGATGATATACAATAAACCTACACCCGTAAAAATTATAAGCATGCATCACCTAGAAATTTTTTTCCATTTTATCCATAAACCCTTAAGAATCCTCCTCAACCTTAGATCCTGCAAATATTGGGGGATATAACCTCATAAACTGGCCAACTATATTCACCTCAGAATATAGAGATACAAAACCAACACAGTTAGCCTAATAAGACTGAGAAGTCACCAACAGAGCCAGCAAATAAAAAGATAGATGAAACCCATCATTGGAAATATCTTTTTATGGCGGTGGGACAATCAATGTCATCATCTCTAGAAGCCCGAGGAGGACTAGTAGGAACCGATGAAACACCATAAGGGGAAGTATAATTAGGAGAATGGACTTTAGGCTGGGTCTGAACTACATAAATAAGGCAAGTTCCATCCACATTATCGTCAAGTAGAATAGAAGGGTTTCTACGAGTATCACATCGTAGAAGAGACATGATTTGACATGCAAATAAATGGAAATTAGAGGTTTTTAAAAGACCTTAGATTCTATTGCCCGATAATAGACTATAAGAAAAGGAAAACTATCCTAAATGCCTCATATCCTTTCCTTTAAAAGTATGGGGCACTACATATCCATAAAAGAGACTCTATTTCACACGGCTTTTTGAACACCCAATGACCATAAAAAATTTTCTAATACCAAGTTATTCATGACCCAAATTAGGGCCAAGTCATGATAGTTATCTTAAGTTCATCAAGGAACGGAGACCACCCCATTAGCCTAGCCAACAAGAACACAATACAACTAGCAGTAGATGAGTTTCAAACATATAATAAGATAAAACTGAGTTTCGAATATATAATAAAATAGAGCTGAGTTTCAAACATTAAACAAGATATATAAATCAATAACAAGAGGGATCTAAGAATCTACAACACAATCCTCCAAAAGTTTGTCCTCAAAGCCCATAAGAAACCAGATGTCAACCTTATTCGTAACATTTCCCTGACCATAGCCAAAAATCCACAGAAAAATTCTAAGTCATAAGTAAAGATAAAACCTTGAAATGAAGGTCTTTTGAGATGGGAAGCTCACCAATTCAAAGATGACACTCGGACAATCAAAAAATCATGTACCACTATGTAAGGTTACAAAAGTATCTTTTGATCCTACATCGCACGGGGATATAGTATCTGGGGATGGTTAGTAGGGTGAGCACTAGCATGTTAAATTAGGGAAAGTATAAAATAATGTGATGATCAATTAATCCAAAACCATTTAAAAACATATGCACTCAATCAGATATACATATATAACTTGTCGGGATAGGGAAAAAGGTTTAGCATGAAGTTTAAGACATTACCTTGGACTATATAGACATCTTGTCATCTACGTACCCATGGACTATATGTGTTTAGCTCCTACTACTAAACTGGCTCAATGCGTGTAAGCCACACAAACCTAAGAGAATCAAGGAAGACCAGGAAATGCCCCGACCCCACGTCATTAAATGATATATATATACAAGTGTGAACTATGCACATGGTCGGAAAGACCCCTATGTTGGTAAATGTGGAAAAAAATTTACACATTTCCATTTATTAATAAAGAATCATCCATTACGATATATACCATTAGTATCGTCATACCAATTATGCTGCAAGCTAATATCATTATTCCTTTCCAAATATTAGTCACATTGGGACAATGCCCCGACACTCATGATTTATCAAGTCAAATTTGGACAATGCCTCGACCCCAATAGTTTTTAGAACTCAACTTGGGGAATGACTCGACCCCCGTAAAATATAATTAATTCAACGCATGACCAACAAGTCCTTTCAAAATCCTATTTATCCACTTAACCATTTGTGAAATACAATAGATTAAATGTGGAAAGCCAAATTATGAGATTATCCATATTTCAAAGTCAATTATACACTTAGGTCGAGGGCAATACAATTTCCTTCAACCCTTACCCCATATCACCATGCCCATCTACCCAATCAGTTCAAAAACCATTAATAAAGCATAAATAATACAAATAAAATTATGGTAACACCATTCAAACAATAATCATTCAAAACCCTTAAGCCAAATTCCCAAACAAATAATTAAAACCATGTAAATATCAATATTACATGCCATGAATAAAACAAAAGTTTGTAGGGAAGAGATTCAAGCCTGAGAATATCAAGCATTTTAGAAGAAACCATACAAATTGACCCCTATATGCTCAATCCGTTAAAACCCTTAGTTGTTCATGCTTGGAGAATTACAGAGAATTTAAGAGTAGTTTATGATTGTCTAAGTGATGAAAATAACCCTTTTAGATATTTTATGGTCGTGGATTATGATTGGCAAAAAATGGAAATACACAAAGTACCCTCAATTAAAAGTGAAAGAAATTGGTCGCTAGTCATTACGGGTCACGTCACGACTTGTGAAGACTGGGTCTATGTCATTTCCTAGACTCATAGTTTGGGCAGTGTCTCAGGGTATCCTTCACTGGTTTGTTCACGAGTTACACCCTACAAATTATGACTAGACTTTATGGTTCATAGGGTCCGAGTCATACTAAGGACTAAAACTTTGGCCACTCTACTAGTTTGGTCACGTGACCCTCCTTATGACTTATGACTACACCTTACGACTCATGAGGTGTCAGTCATAGCCTAAGAAGTAAACTAAAAATCTCAGAGGAAAAAATTCAAGGTGTTACATTAAATGAAGAGATGATATTGTATGTTTTGTTGAAAGGATGGATGGTCCAAATCTAATAATGAAAGATAGAAGATGACTTATTGAACTTCATCCTTTGAATCAGGAATCCTTAAACTAACTTATGCATGTCCTGAGCTTCTATATGGAATATTTTAACTTTTCATTATTTCTTAGAGGCGATATTACATAACATCATATGCATATCTCAAATAACACTCATTGATAACATAGCAATTTGTTGAAACTAAGTCAAGAGTGTAATAGAAATAAAGTCTAAAGATAAAGTCGTTTGACTCGTGATGATTTAGAGATAATTTTTTGGACAATATCTCTATATCTTAACCATCATTCCGGATAATTTTCCTAAAAAATTAGTAAAAGTGTTAGAGGTCATAACAAAGTAATAGATGCATAAATCAAGAGAAAATGGAGAAGAAAAGTTTTTTGGATTATTATGGAAAGGAACGGTGTGTGGGGTAATGCATTTTTTCATGCTTAACATTGTTAACATTGTTAATTCACTATTTCTCCATCCAAAGAAAAAATCATTATTTTGAGAGACTGGTTGTGTTTGTATTGCCTTGTTCTTCTGATGCACCTTCTTTATCTTTGATTTGTAAGAATTTCTGATCTTGAGGTGCGATCTTTGTGGACATCAATTTTGATCATAAAATCCTACAGCATTTATTTACTCTTAAATAGCTTAACCTCGAGAAAAAGAGATAAATTAAGTTGCTTAAGGATTATGACATGATTATTCACTACCGTTCAGGTAAAGCTAATATAGTTGTTGTTTCTCTTAGCAGGTTATCAATGGGTAGTCTAGCTTATGTGGATAACAAGAAGCGGAAGTTGGTGAATGACATTCACCGTTTATCTAACCTTGGAGTTTGTCTATTGGACTCTAAGGATGGTGCTGTGTTCATTCATAAAAGGGCACAACTGTGTCTGGGTGTTGAAGACAAGGAGAAGCAAATGTTAAATCCTGTCTTGATGAGGATCAAGGGTGATGTTAGTGGGAAGAAGGTGATGGCTTTCGAGATTATTAATGATGGTACTTTGCAATAGCAAGGGAGATTATGAGTTCTCAACATTGATGGTTTGTGAGAGAGGATCTTGGTTAAGGCGCATAAGTCACGCTATATCATTCATCTTGGTTCGATGAAAATATATCATGAACTCAAGGATATGTATTGGCGGAATAATATGAAGATGAATGTGGCAAATTTTGTGGCAAAGTGTATGGCATGTAAACAAGTGAAAGTTGAGAATGTGAGGCCTAAGGGATTGTATAAAGAAATTGAGTTACCAAATTTGAAGTGGGAAGTGATCAACATGGATTTCGTTACAGGTCTTCCTAGGTCTCGAAATCAGTTTAATTCGGTTTGGGCCATCGTGTATAGGATTACAAAGTTTGCTTACTTCTTGTCGGTGAGTTCTAACTTTGAGGTTGAGTATTATGCTTCTATCATCTATGATCGTGGTACGAGGTTTAAATCTCACTTTTGGAGATAATTTTAGAAAAGTTTGGGGACCAAGGTGACTCTTAGTACTACTTTTTACCCACAGTCAGATAGGCAAGCATAAAGGTCTATTCAAACATTAGAGGATATTCTTCGTGCATGCATGATTGACTATGGTGCTAGTTTGGTGGAGCATTTACCTCTTTTGTACTTATCTTATTAAAATATCTACCACTCTAGCATTGGGATGGCTCCATTTGTTGTCTTGCATGGCAGGAGGTGTAGATCTCCTATTGGGGAGTTTGAGACTGGTGAGGCAGAGATATTTATCTCGAATTTAGTTCACCAAGACATGGAGAAGGTGAATGTTATTCGGGATAGACTTTAGGGTTCCCAAAGTTTCCAAAAATCCTATGCTGATGTGAGGTGAAGAGACTTAGAGTTTGAGGTTGAGGATAAGGAGTTTTTGAAGGTATCTCTCATGAAGGGAGTGATGCGGTTATTTAAAAAGGGAAAGCTCAGTCCCCGATATGTTGTTCCTTGGTCTTGATAAGGTTTGGTGACAGTGCCCATGTGCACACACAAGTATACGTGGTCTACCAAGTAGTAAAGTCACCTTCAAGAAAGCCGAGTATCGATACCACAAGGACTTGATTCAACAACGATTCAATTCTAGTTCATAGTTTAGATTCAATCGATGCAAAAGTAACCAAAAATATTTTGGAATTTTTAAACTAAGGAAAAGTAAACAATGCGTAAAATAAAAGTCTTGGAACAATCAATGGAGTAAAACCTAGGGTTAAAGCACTTTGAACAATCATACCATGTTATTGAACGTCATTCGTTAATTTTCTTGTCTTGGTGGTTGATTTGTAGGGTTAATTGCATGATTGTTCTCTCCCAACCTCTAATAATTTACTGAATATGGAAATTACAACTACATCGTTGAGCGGGGATGTAATAATCCAGTTAAGTGTTTTAAATCTATCATCCTGCGTTTAAATTAAGTAAGGCATCTAAGTACATCCCAATCCTTAACGCTAATTTGAATTCCTTATTTTGTAAAAGAAAACAAACCATAGTTCGTTCATTCCCATGTTCTATCCCCCAATACCTTCTCCCGAGATCACAAGGATGACAATAGATGTATTTTCCGGGTGATCAATCCATCAAATAGTTAAATCAAGAATAAATAAACAACCAATAATGATAAGCAAATAAAGAGAACTTAATTCCAAACAATAATACTCATGTTCTTCGCTTTAACCCCGTAAAGGGAATTTCTATCCACTCATATTCATAATAAACATCCGAATAATTGTATGAACGATTAAAACCATAAAAAACTAAAAATAAAAGAATATAAAACCTAAAAAGAATTTGTGGTAGCCTCCAATTTTGTTCCAAGCGATCTAGGGTGTTCCAAGATTCTCCAAGATGTTTAAAACAAAATTTAAGACGTTATATTTAAAGTGCACAAGTCATAAACCAACTTGTATTAGGTTTCCATGATATTATATTTCATATGGGAAGAATTTTTCCAATTTTGATGCTCACCGCTAAGCGGTATAGTGCCAAATTCCATCACTAGGCACTTTTTCCCGATTTTGGTGCTCAATGCTGAGTGGTATAATCGCATTAAGCTTATGTTTTTGGACAAATCCCAACTGAATTATCACCGATGAGTTATGGTTTACCATTTAGGGACCCTTATGAATCCAATGGTGTATATCACGTGCCTATTGTCCAATCACATAGTCCATAAGCGCCCAAGACATTTCAGTGGTTCAAATTTCATCGATTTGTGTATTGTGCTTTCGTATAGCCATTCCAAGTATTTTTTGAGTTGTTTACACTTGATTTGAAACTTTTATATACTTCATATATCATCATAATCCTTTTAAAAAGCATACTATAGAATTAAACACAATAATTTAGATCTCAAAACAAAACAACATCCAAGACGGGGAATCAAAAACATGAGCTAAGCATAGGCTAATTTCACTTTGATATTTAACTCATTGTTTTGACCCTTGGCTTGATCCAATTGACCCTTGAATATTATAAATAAGTTGTTTCACATATAAATACACAATAACCTTGGGAAATCATTAAACATGTTAGACCCAACATGATAGACTAGTCAAACACCTAGCTCAAGCTAGTTACACTAGTTGTCTCGGTTAACTTCTAAATGATCAATTTGAATCAAAACTCGTGTGAGCACACCAATATAAATTGTAAACACATAAATGGACAATTAGATGCATATTTATCTCATTATCAACACATTAAGCACATGAATAATCCTCAAAACAAGGCTAAATAGACTAGAATAGCAACACTAGAATGCATAAATACACCAAACATCACCATCCCACACTTAAAGTCTTGTTCATTCTCGAACAAATCTTAGCTATAAACACCATGATTTGAAGATACTCCACACTTCTACTACAAGTAAGATACTAAAGCTATCACTACATTGATTATATGATATGCAAGTTTACAATACTAAGCATGTTATACACAACTGATAACTTAAGAATCCTATTTCAAAACATCCTAGCCTCAATAATGGACTCCACATGTGGAAAACTCATGAATATTTCTCAATAGAAAACATCATAAAAATAACCACATTCATCAAACATAGGCCCTTAACAAAAAGAGAGTTACCCATAATCACTCATAATAATGCAATTTATCATAATGGGTACAAGAATCAAGTTACGCTCACTCTCACAAGGAATTCACAAGTTACACATAATGAACCATAGGCTTTCCCTTAGTGTAGTACTCCACTAATATTAAAATGATGAAATTAGGATCAATTAGGTCTTTTCTGGGTTGCGATATAGGCTAAGGGATGAGTAGGAACTATTTGGGAATAGTGACTAACCTCTCTAAACGCTTTAATACACAACATTAAACATTTAAAACCAATGTCCAACAACTAAATTACACTTTTTCAATCCATCAATATCTTTTGTTTTGCCCCATCTATTTTAAGCATTTTCACAAACACGTGGTGGAAGTATTGTTTATTACCATAAAAAAAAATCTTTTTCTTTTCCTTTTCCAAATTCATGATACTATTTCTATCTCAATGACTATCACACCCAACCACCATAAATCAATTATCAACACCTTGGGGCATCAATTTCACCTTTGTCCTCTTATTTTTCAAACTCCTTACTAAATTAATTTTACACTAAAGCACTTAGGAGGTTTTTGGATCATATTGAGGTCCATCAATGAAGGGTATTGGGCTACATATGAGGCTACCAAAGAAAAATCTAAAGGCTCAACGGGTCTTACTAAGATTATGCACAAAGTGTAGGTCAAATAGAAGGTAAAAATAAGGCTATCGAAGAAATGCCTATATCATCTTCTAAACCCACACTCCTTATTTCACTTTATACATACACCGGGCAAGTTATACACCTCACATGCAATAAGGAATATACAAATATCCTCACAGACACATGAAACATGCTCAACTCACATAGGATCATCATAGACTCTTACAAAAACAATAACATGAATTCAATTTAAGCAAACAATTACAAGAGTCAAAAACATAAGCCAAAGAGTCTCAAAAGTCATAATTCACATAAATAAACATGCTTATACAATCAAACCACTTGCACCATGCAATCAAAAATATCACCAAATCAAATATCTTACATAAATTTTTTTAAAATTGATCCAAAAATTGGTGAGCCAAAAATTGGGAATTTCCCCCAACCCATACTTAAAAATCTACTTTGTCCCCAAAGTGAACTCAAAGTAAGAGATAGAAATACTCCCTGAGGCCTATAGGCCCTACTAGTAGCAGCTTCAATACAACAAGAAGGTCTTGGGGACCCCACACTCCGTTTTTGCCAAACTTCTTTGCTCAAGTTTTCGGTACTCAGACTTCCATTAACCTGTGACTCAATGAAAAATAAAATCTGTGTGAAGTAAAAACTAAAAATCTTAAAAATAAAACTTATGTACTTAACTTGGGTTGCCTCCAAAGAAGCGCTTGATTTAGTGTCATGGCACGACCCAACTTAACGACTTAGTCATTCTCTTTTCTTCTCTTTCTCACACTTGATCTCTATCTTCTTATTTTTTTCACCTCTCTTGGGTGTGAATTCTCAAGGGTACCTAATTTTTCAACTTCAGCCATTTTAGCTTCATCAACTTCCATCTTGTCAGTTTGCAGTATTGGAGGCTTGGGTTACTCAATAAGGGTGTTAGAAGAGGCCTTTGGCGGACTATCCACCCCACACTAATCCCATTCAATAACATTGATCATACACAATTCTTTATATTGGGACGTTATGTTGAGTTCTTTGTAGACTTTGAATACCGCCTCTTCATCATCCAACCTCATTGTATGTGTTCCTTCTCTAACATCAATCAATGCTCATTCGATTGCTAGGAATGGATACCCTAAGATAATTAGTGTATGTTTGACTTCCTGAGAGTCTAGAACAATAAACTCAGCAAGAATAACAAATTTACCAACCTTTATGAGGAAATCCTCAATGATTCCTTTTCAATAGGCAATGGATCCATCTGCTAGTTGTAGATGTACAGTGCACTATTTAGGCTCACCCAAACCCAATATCTTGAACAAAGATAGAGATATCAAGTTGATACTCGCCCCTAAATCACTAAATGCCTAAACCACCTCACTATTACCAAACGAAATGGAGAGAGTAAAACTTCTCTGGGTCTTTAAGATTCGTGGGCATTTTTCGTGTCATTACAGTGATGCACTCTTCCGTGAGTGTTATTGCCTCCACATCCAGCAACATTACCTTATTCGCAGCCATATCCCTCAAGAACTTAGTGTACTTGGTCTTACCATGCAAACCATATAACAAAGGTAAGTTAATGTGAAGCTCTATGAATATGTCAAAGAACTTCTTAAACATTGCATCCTTCTACGCTTTTATTTGCCTCTAAGGGAAAAAAAGTGGCGGAATCTTCTTCTTCTTGGGTTCACCAACTTTAGTTTTCAAGTACTCAAACTTCCTTCAATAATTATCTACTTCTTTGGATACTTGTTGGGTCACCACCTCAACATATACCTACTTAGTTACCTTTGGAGGTTCTCTATGAAGCTCTTTACTACTCCTCAAAGTGATTTTCATGACTTTCTTTGGATTTTTTGTATCACCAGGTAAGCCACCTTGAGGCCTAGTATTCAATGTTTGTTGTAACTGCCTCAACTGCAAATCTAAGCTTCTTTGGGCCCTTTGCAAATTTTTTTACATCTGCAGTCAACTGTGCCTGATTAGCTAGAACCTACTTTATCATCTCTTCCAGGTTACTAGTTAACTGATTTGTTTGTGCCTGTGGTTGTTGAATTTGTTTTTGTTGAGTATTTCAAGGATAAATCTTCCACTTCATGTTATAGTCATTACCATAATTTGGCCTTTTAGCATTGCCTACATACATCACAAATTCTGGATCTGAAGCACACATAGTTGTAGAATGGCCACTATTTCTGCAGACCTACACCAACCACTAGTTTGATGATCAATATTGATTGCTATGGTAGGCTGTGTAGTTCTAACTTTTAGGCTGGTGAACTGAGTGTTTATCAAATTTGTAATGTAGAAACCTGAGCTGATAATGTTGTGAATTGGTCCACCTCCAATACACCTACAATTCTTTTTATGTAACTCCTTGAGTTAGAATATAATTTTGGGTTCCCTTGAGCTATGAGGTTCAATAAATTGTATAGCTCATCATATATCATCTCAAGAGCTTGAGCACCAGCAGCTGAATCTACCAAAATTTCCGTATTGTGGTCAAAAGCCTCTACAAAAGTATGAGCAAGTACCTCATTAGACTGTTGATGGTGTGGACAGTACCAAAGAAGAGCCTTGAACTTCTCTCAATCATGATAAATATTCTCTCTTGTCTTCTATTTGAAGAACACTATCCCACTACGAAGTCTCGCAGTCTTACCAGACGAGAAGAATTGAATAAGGAATTTTTTAGCCATGTCATCCCATGAGGTGATTCAGTTTGCTAGTTTTGCATTCAACCACTTTTTTTATTCCCCAATCAGTGAAAAGGGGAATAGAGTCATCCTTACATAATCTTCATTTACACTCGTAGAAATGGATGTATCACTGACTTCTAGAAAATTCCTCAAGTGGACCTATGGATCTTTAAGTGAAAGCCCTGTGAACTATCCACTGCTAATCAGAAGTTGTACCAAATTTTGTTTAAGCTCGAAATTACCTCCAGCTGACAACTTCTGAAATGAGGAAATCAAATTGGTTGGAAGTGGGGTTGCCACTTCCCTAACTGTCATATGGGCTACTTGTTCATCAACCATGATGGTAGGATTCTCTTGGTTTTCTTGGATTTGTGGAATTTGGGGGAGAAGGTTTGCGTCTCTCCTACATTGATGGAAATATTTCTCAGGTTCAAAACTTGGTTCAACCAAACCCTAATCCCTTGCAAACTTACTACTTATTAAACCTATTTTCTATAAAAATAGAACCAAGATCGAGCGTAAAAACACCAAATAAATCTAAAATTAAAACTAAAATAAACAATTTCTAAATTATAAGTCCCCGACAGCGGCGCCAAGAATTTGATAGTTCTCAAGCATACACATAAGTGTACGTGGTCTACCAAGTAGTAAAGTGGCCTTCAAGAAAGTCGAGTATCGATCCCACAGGGACTTGATTCAACAACGGTTCAATTGTAGTTCAAAGTTTAGATTCAATTGATGCGAAAGTAACCAAAAAGTGTTTGGAATTTGTAAACAAAGAAAAAGTAAACAGTGCATAAAATAAAAGTCTTGGAATAATCAATGGAGTAAAACCCAGGGTTAAAGCACTTTGAACAATCATACTATGTTATTGAACGTCATTCATTTATTTTCTTATCTTGGTTGTTGATTCGTAGGGTTAATTACATGGTTATGGTTTTCCAACCTCTGAACATTTACCTAATATAGAAATTACAACTACATCATTGAGCGGGGATGCAATAATCTAATTAAGTATTTTAAAGCTATCATCCTATGTTTAAATCAAGTATGGCATCTAAGTACATCACTGTCATTGACGTTAATTTGGTTTCCTCATTTTGTAAAAGAAAACAAACTATACTTTGTTCATTCCCATATTATATCCCCCAATTCCCTCGCCCGAGATCACAACGGTGACAATAGATGGATTTTTTGGGTGATCAGTCCATCAAATAGTTAAATCAAGAATAAACAAAAAAACCAATAATGATAAGCAAATCAAGCGAACTTAATTCAAAACAATAATACTAATCGACTTGGCTTTAACCCTAAATAGGGAGTTTCTATCCACTCATACTCATAATCAAAATCCAAATAATTGTATAAATGATTAAAACCATAAATAAACTAAAATAAAAGAATATAAAACCTAAAAATAAGTTGTGGTAGGATCCAATGTTGTTCCAAGCGATCTAGGGTGTTCCAAAATTCTCCAAGATTTTGAAAACAAAATTTAAAATGTTATATTTATAGTGCACAAGTCATAAACTGACTTGGATTAGGTTTCCACACTATTTTTTTTAGCTGAGCAGAATTTTCCCAATTTTTATGCTCACCACTGAGCGGTATAGTGCTAAATGCCATCACTGGGTAATTTTTCCCGGCTTTGGTGCTCACCATTGAGCAATGAAATCGTGTTGAGATTCTATTTTTGGAAAAATTCTTATTGACTTATCACCACTGAGCATTGGGTTACAATTTTGGGACCCTTCTGAATCCAATGGTTTACAGCACGCACCCAAGATATTTCAGGGGTCCAAATTTCATCAATTTGTGTATTGTGCTTTCGCTGAGCTATTCCAAGCCTTTTTTCCGTTGTTTTAACTTGATTTGAAGATTTTATATCTTTAATATATCCTTATAATCCATTAACCAAGAATCCTATAGCATAAATACAATAATTTAGAGCTCAAAACAACACAACATCTACGACGGTGAATTAAGAACATGAGCTAAGCATAAGCTAATTTCACTTTGATATTTAACTCATTGTTTTGACCTTTGTCATTATCCAATTGACTCTTGAACATTATAACTAAGTATTTTCAGATATAAATACACAATAAAAACCTTGGGAACTTATTTAACGCGTTAGAACCCAACACGATAGACTAGATAAACACCAATCTCAAGTTAGTTACACTAGTTTTCTCGGTTGACTTATATATGATAAATTTGAATCAAACCCTATGTGAAAACATCATTAAACATTCTAAACACATACATGGATTCTTATATGCACATTTATCTCATTATAAACACATTAAGCACATGAATCATCCTCAAAACAAGGCTAAATAGGCTAGAATAGTAACACTGGAATGAATAAATCACCCAACATTAGTTGGTAATATTGCATATTAGTTAGAGTTTCCTTATAGTTTAAACTCCATTCACCCGTTGTTCCATGTTTCTTTGTTGAGGAAGTATGTGGTTGATCCATTTCAAATCGTGTCTATCAAGGATATTGGTATTTTGGATTCTTTGACCTATGAAGAGATATTGGATGAGAATTTTGATTGTCAGGTTTGTCAATTGTTGACCAAGGATGTAGCTTTAATAAAAGTTATATGGAGGAACCATAAGGTTGAATAAGTTAATTGGGAAATGGAATAGGACAAAAAGTCCAAGTATCCATTCCTATTTTTTATTCTAGAATTTTTTGCAAAAGGTATGTGTTATCCATCACCTATTTGGTTTCAACTTAGTTAAAGGAAAGATTGATTTCCTTGCATCTTTGTTTTCTTTCTTGGTTAAGGGTCCGGGTAGGGGTGTTTGAAGTTTAAATAGTCCTAGTCACGCCTTGTCCCATCATTCTAGGATGAATGATCCAAGTGGCGGATAATTAAAATGCCTTGGCTTTTGACCTTTAGAAAATTTATTGAGTTTGAGCTTATGGATATCATACTACTTGAAGGTACTTTTTGTATGATGTGGGTACGATTTATGGGTGTTGGTCGTATGTTACTAAGTAGGGGCTTGGTTGGTTACTATCCAAGATACGAATAGACACCATACAAGTCTTATGGAGATGGTATGAGTGTGAAAAATGACTCGTATATAGATCAGTATGTCATGTTTTTTGTAAGCTACCTATGGTACGGTTTTAAAGTAATAGTCATATGGGATGGATACAAGTTGTCCCTTTTGGTCGTATATTGGAAAATTTTAAAGTCTAAGTTGCTTTGTAGGGTACGAGTAGTGGGTACCACACGTATGTTATGGGTATAGTTTGGGTGGTATGGTCGAACCCTCCTATGCACAGTTTTCAGCTTTTAAGCCTAGGATATTTTAGATATTTACTACCCAAAAACCATTAAGACTCGCATCCTATAAATTAATTGGTCCCTCATTCCTCACTTGAAAGATCAAAACACATCTTAAACACTCCTAAAACTCTCTCTAAACTCTCTCAAGAAAATTGGATCTAGGGTTCTTCAAAGGTGTTCATCTTGAGGCTCAAGAGTCAAGTTCTTTTCATGAATCATCTTGAATAAGGCATGTTACTCCTTCCTCATTATTAGTTCATCTAAATTGGTGTTTTAATGAATGGTTATTGTTGTTTAATTATGGGTATTGTTTGGTTTTGAACCATATGTTGTGGGTTTTTTTGGTAATGGATGAATATTATTTTTCCAAGTTTATGAACTATATTGGTTTTGAACTATATATTGATTTTCATGTTAAAATTATGTAATTGAACATGTGTTTTTGTGGGAATAGTCAATTGGTTCTTGATTTTAGTTTGGGGAAACAATCTGCCCTCAACATGTTTGTTAAAATGACTATGGGAATGGTTTGTCACATAGTTTAGTTTTTATTGAAACTATTGCATTGCATAATATGGTAATGGAACCTATATTGGTTTAAATTGTTTGGTATGGCAATGGTGGCCATGGTATTGGTTTAATTGGAAATCATGTGAGGTACACGAGAATCTCCTAAGTGTTGGCTAATCACACTACTTAGAAGTTATAGTCAGTATGATGATATGACTTCATAAAGCACTAGTTAATAACTTATGTTATTGGTGGTTGGTTATGTGCTGATGATTTTAATTGGGCAATAAAAGCAGGTTGTGATAGCTAACCACGTAGGTGTGAGTCTAATAAACAGGCACTGGAGACTAATGTTTGCCGACATGAGGGTTGATCATGGTCACCATATACTTGTGGGGTAAATGGGAATCCTGTAAGTTATACTTGTATATATGTATCATGGAGGGTGAATGGTAAACGGGAATTCGAAGCCCCTGTGATATCTCTTGTTTGTCCGGCTAAATGCATCGGGCACATTTAAGGGGTAACGCTGGACCCATATAGCCCGAGGGTAGATTATGACAGTAAAGCTACAAAAACCCAGGTTAAAGGTTTTAAATGCATGCTAAACCCAGTTCCTTTTCTAGGCATTGATTATATATATATGGATGGATGTGATTGCATATGGTTATTTACTTGGTTTTAAATATTGGCATTATTTTATCCTTACTCCTGAGTACATGCTAGCGTTCACCCGCTAACCTATATTCGGGCATTGTATCCCTACGCAATGTAGGAACACGCCATACTCCTCCTCCCACTCAGTGATTGGATTTAGGGACATCTTTGTGATCGATTGAAGTGGTAAGCCTCCATACTCCTAAAGTCTCTATTTCACATTATGGACTTCACTACGTAGTTTTGTTATTACTTAGACTTTGGTTTTTGGCTATTGTTGGGGTCAAGTCCCAATCAGATGTTTTTATTTCAGAAAAAGGCTTTATGAGACTACTTTGGGTTTGGATGAGTGATGTCGGTATTTGTGTCTGCATCAGCATTGGTGTTGGTATTGTGGCAGACATTGTTTGACTGTATTTGATTAATGATTGTTTCATATTGTTATGTTATATAATTAGAATTCATTTGACATCAGGTATAGGGTAGTTATGGTTAGTCATTGGGGGTAGTCTTCGATCCCGGTTGGGCTTGAGGTACCTGACATGACTAGGCCCTAGTTTGGGTTGTGTCAGATTAGTATCAGAGCCCTAGGTTCATGGTTAATTGGGAGTCCACAAAGTAATGTTGAGTAGATTCTCTTTTAAGGGTATATAGCGCACCACACTTATAAGGGTGAGACTATAAAGTATTTAGGATATTTCTCTTTCTTGTGTTTTGTTGTCATGTTGTAAAGTCTAAGTCATGAACTATTCTTTAATTCCTATTTTTTTGCTTTTTAGATCATGTTGTAATGATCTAAAGTTCACAGAATCTCCTCTATCCCAACTGGGAATAATATTGATGGGACATATGCTACACATAAGATCCATATCCAGTCTAGGGGTACAGTTCTAGATTGTTCTGTAGTTCTACTGGTTCCCTTTAGCCTTTCTCAAACTCCTCAGGCTAAAGTGACCAAGGCTAAGTTTCATCAGTCCATTCTCATATTGGCACAGTTGGTAGTTACTCAGTCTGAGTGTGGTGTTCTGGTTACTCCATCTTCTGAGGACACAAGGGTTGGCCAGTTCATAAGTTTAAGCCCTCATAACTTTGTGGGTGTTAAGGTGGAGGAGGATCCTCAAGGCTTTCTAGATGAAATGGAAAATATTTTTTGAGTTATGCTTGCAACGAATGTGGAGGGCATGGAGTTTTTCACCTACCAACTGAAGAATTTGGAGTACCAATGCTACGAGGAAAGGAAATATTCAAGGAGTAATGGTGTAGAGTCATCCCTGTGGAAGGATTTTTATAATGCTTTATTAGACCATTTCTTTTCTTAGGAGTTAAGGGAAGTGAAAGCAGAAGAGTTTGTTAATCTTAAGCAAGGAAAGATGGAAACCAAGGAGTGTGACTTGAGGTTTCACCAGTTGTCGTGGTATGCTCCGAAGTTGGTTTCTAGTATGAGGGCCCAGATGAGAAAGTTTTCTTTGGTATTATCTCGTGACTTGATCCTTGAAAGTAAGGTTGCCTTGTTAATCAAGGACATGGATATCTCTAGGCTAGTTGTGCACATGCAGTAGATAAAGAAAGAGAAAATAAAGTGGGCTGAGTTAGGGGAGAGGTAGGGAAAGAAATTTAGATTTTCTCAGTAAGGTAGTGGCAGACAACAGAGTGGCAGGGATGGTGGTAAGTGGACAAAGAAGAAGAAGGCAATTCTGGGCCTTACTCGATGGCTAGTGCTCCCTAACCAAAGTTTTTGAGTGATAGGTATTTCTATGGTGGCAACAACTTCAAAGCATAGGGTGACTAATCTCAGGATAGTGGGGCTTAGTCAGCTCCATCATATCTTTCTTGTAGATTCTATGTTTGTTTGCATCAGGGTTTCTATAATGAGGGAAGGGATTGGTGTTTTAACTGTGGTCGGCCAGGCCATATGCTTAGAAACTATCCTGTTGGTAAGGTTTCCTATATGTTAAATACAGTTTCTGTTGCATCTTTTTCTTCTTTAGAACCAAAAGGTGTACCTTCTGGCTCCGATACTGGTCTAAATCATCTTTATGCTCTCACTACCCAACAAGAGTTTGAGGCATCGCTTGATGTTGTGATTGTTATGTTGAAACTATTCTCTCATTATGTGGACTATTTACTTGATCTGGGTCCATTTTATCTTATGTGACCCAATTTGTGGCTTTGCATTTTGGTTTTGGTCCCGAGTATATTTCAGACCCTTTTTCCATTTTTGCCTAGGTAGGTGACTCTGTAATTGCTAAAAAAGTCTATAGGGGTTGTGTGGTTTCTGTTGATAGTAAAGAAATCTTGGTGGATTTATTTAAATTAGATAAGGTGGATTTTGATGTCATATTGGGGATGAATTGGTTGCACTTATGCTATGCATCTCTAAACTGTTGGACCCATAAGGTTGTATTTAATTTCCCTAATGAGTTGGTTATTAAGTAGGAGAGTGGTTCCTTATCTCCGAAGGAAAGGTTTATATCATATCTTAGAGCTTGGAGATTAATCTCCAAGGGGTGTCATTATCATCTAGTATGGGTTAAAGATCCTAACTCAGGGGGGGTCTTAATTTTCATTTCGTCCCGATGGTGAATAAATTTCCTAAGGTCTTCCCTGATGAACTTCCTAGTGTTCCTCCGGATAGGGAGATTGAGTTTTGTATTGATCTTGTTCCGAACACTCATCCAATTTCTATTCCTCCGTATAGAATGGCATCAGCTGAGTTGAGGGATTTTATAGAGCAATTAAAGGATCTATTAAATAAGGGGTTCATCCGTCTTAGTGTGTCTCCTTGGGGTGTACTAGTGTTATTCGAGCATAAGAAGGATAGTTCCCTTCAAATTTGTATTGATTACCGTCAGTTGAATAAGGTAACATTAAAGAAAAAGTATCCTCGTCCAAAGATAGATAACTTGTTTGATCAGTTGCAAGGTGATAAATTTTTCTCCAAGATAGATCTTTTATCCGGGTATTATAAGTTAAAAAATAGAGATGAGGATATTCCTAAGACTACCTTTCATACTCGGTATGGACATTATGAGTTTCTGATTGTCTTTTAGGTTGACCAATTCCCCGACGACATTCATGGATTTGATGAATTGAGTCTTCCCTTAGTTTCTCAACTTATTCCTCATTGTACTCAAAGGCAATATTTTAGTGTACTCTAAAAATGAGGTGGATCATGCCAATCAGTATCATATTGTATTGCGAACTTAGAAAGAGCAGCAGTTGTATGCCAAGATTTCTAAATGTGAATTTTGGTCAAATGTTGACACTTTTTTAGGTCATATTATTTCTAGTGAAGGGATCATGGTGGATCAACAAAAGGTTACAGTGGTTAAGAAGTGGACTAGACCCACGACTCTAGTTGATATTTGGAGCTTCTTTGGTTTAGTTGGCTACTATAGGAGGTTTCTAGATATTTTTTCTTCTATAGCTGCCCCATTGACTAAGCTGACTCAGAAGAAGGTAAGGTTCTTATGGTCAGATGCCTGTGAGGGTAGGTTGGAAAATCTAAAGAAAAAGATAACTTCAGCTCTGATTTTGACTTTTCCTGAAGGCAATGATGGGCTTGTGGTCTATTGTGATGCTTCTCGGGTTAGGAGTGGTTGTGTTCTGATGCAGCATAGGAAGGTGATAGCTTATGCTTCCAAGCAGTTGAAGGTGTATGAGAGGAATTATCTGGCTCAAGATTTGGAAATATTAGCTGTGGTATTCGTGTTGAAAATCTAGCGTCATAATTTGTATGGAGTACATATGGACATCTTTTCTTATCATAAAATCCTGCAATATGTGTTTACTCAAAAATAGCTTAACCTTAGTCAATGGAGATGGCTTGAGATTCTCAAGGATTATACATGAGTCTTCTCTACCATCAAGGTAAAGCTAATGTGGTTTTTGATATTCTTAGCAGGTTATCCATTAGAAGTCTAGGATATGTGGATAAATAGAAGCGGAAGTTGGTGAAGGACATTCACCATTTATTTAGCCTTGGAGTTTGTCTCTTGGACTCTGAGGATGGTGGTGTGTTCATTCAGAAAGTGGCACAGTCGTCTCTGGGTGTTGAAGTCAAGGAAAAGCAAATGTTAGATCCTATCTTGATGAGGATCAAGGGTGATATTGGTGGGAAGAAGTTGATGGCCTTTGAGATTAGTGGTGATGGTACTTTTCTACCCCAATAGAGATTATGTGTTCCCAATGTCGATGGTTTGCGAGAGAGGATCTTGGTTGAGGCTCGTGAGTCGTGCTATGTCATTCATCCCAATTTGATAAAAATATATCATGATCTCAAGGAGATGTATTATTGGAAAAATATGAAGAGAGATGTGGAAAATTATGTGGCCAAGTGTATGGTGTGTCAACAAGTAAAAGTTGAGCACATAAGGCCTAGAAGATTGTACCAAGAACTTGAGTTGCCAGACCAGAAGTCGGAAGTGATCAACATGGATATTTTACCGGTCTTCCTCGGTCTCAAAATCTGTTTGATTCGGTTTGGGTCATCGTGGATACGATGACAAATTCTATTCACTTCTTTCTAGTGAGGACTAACTTCACGACTGAGGATTATCCAAGGTTGTATCTTCATGAGATTGTAAAGTTTCACGGGGTTCTTATTTCTATCATCTCTTATCGTGGTGCATAATTCAAATCTTAATTTTAGCAATTATTTTAGAAAGGTTTGCGGACCAAGGAGACTCTTAGTACTGTTTTTCACCCACAATCAGATAGGTATGCAGAAAGGACTATTCATACGTTAAAGGATTATAGTAGAAGTTGGGTTGAGCATTTACCTCTTATAGAATTTGCTTATAAGAATAGCTACTATTTTGGCATTGGAATGGCTTCATTTGAGGCCTTGTATGGTAGGAGATGTAGATCTCCTATGGGGTGGTTAGGTTGGTAAGACAGAGTCGTTTGGCTCGGATTTGGTTCACCAAGCCATGGAGAAGGTGAAGGTGATTCAGGATAGACTTAAGGCTACTCAAACTTGCCAAAAGTCCTATACGATGTTAAGAAAAGAGAGTTAGAGCTTGAGGTTAGGTATAGCGTGTTCTTAATGATATTCCTATTAAGGGAGTGATGTGTTTTGGTAAAAAGAGGAAGCTCAATCCCTGGTATGTTCGTCCTTACTTGGTCTAGAGAAGGGTTGGTAATATTGCATATGAGTTGGAGTTGCCTTCTAATTTGACCTTCACCTACTCGTGTTCCATGTTTCTTTGTTGAGGAAACGTGTGGGTGATCCGTCTCAAATTATGCCTATCAAGGATATTGGTATTTTAGATTCTTTATCTTATGAGGAGATTTCGGTTGAGATTTTAGATTGGTAGGTTCGTCGGTTGCGGACCAAGGATGTAGCTTCGATAAAAGTTCTAAGGAGGACCCACAAGGTTGATGAAGCCACTTGGGAAGTGGAAGAGGAAATGAAGTCCAAATATCCATTCCTATATTCTGCTTTGGAAATTCATGCAGAAGGTATGTGTTCTCCATCACCTCTTTGTTTTCTAACTTAGTTAAAGAAAAGATTGATTTTCCTGCATCTTTGTTTTATAACTTAGTTAAAGGTTTAGGTAGGGGTGTTTGTGGTTTAAATAGTGTCAATCATGCCTTATCCCATCATTCAAGGATGAATGATTCGAGTGGGTGAGAATTGAAACACCTTGGCTTTTGACCCTTAGGAAATTAGGAAATTTCTTGGGTTTGAGATTCTGGACATCATACGACTTTAGGGTACTTATCATATGATATGTTATGGTTTAGGTACCTTGGTCATAAATTACTCAGTGTGGTTTCGGTTGGTTACTATCCAAGATACGAATAGCCACCACACGAGTACTATGAAGATGGTACGAGAGAGAAAAGCCACTCATATGTTGATCAGTGGGTCTTTCTCTTGGTAGGCTGCCTAAGGTATGATTCTAAGGTACTAGTCATATCAAATGGACACGATTTTTCCTTTGTGGTCATATGTTGGACAGTGTTGGAGTTCAAGTTGCTACCTAGGGTACGAGTGGTGGGTACTACTCATATGTTATGGGTACTATTTAGGTTGTGCGGTCGTACTTTCCTGTGCACAACTTTTAGCTTTTAAGATGAGAACATTTTAAACATTTTCCACCCCAAAACCTTTAAGATCCATATCCTATAACATTAATTAGTCATTTATTCTTGACTTTGAAAGATCAAAACATATCTTAAACACTCCTAAAGATCTCTCTGAACACTCTCGAGAAAATTGGGGCTAGGGTTCTTCAAAGGTGTTCATGTTGAGGCTCAAGAGTCAAGTTTTCTCTGTGAGACTTCTTGAATAAGGAATGTTACTCCCCGATCATTGTTAGTTCAACTAAATTCATGTTTTAATGAATGGTTTTCAAGGTTTAATTATGGGTGTTTTTTGGTTTTGAACTATATGTTGCGGGTTTTAATTGTTAATGGATGAATATTGTTTTTCCACATTTTTCTTATGGTTTTCATGTTAAAATTATGGAATTCAACATGTGGTTTCATGGGAATGGTCAATTGGTTCATGGTTTTGATTTTGTGAAACTATATGACCTCAACATGTTTGTTAAAATCCCTATAAGATTGTTTTTGTCACATAGTTTTACTTTTATTGAAACTATTGCATTTCATGATATGGTAAAGGATTATAAATTCATTTAAATGGTTTAAAATGGTTTGATAAGTCCTTGATGGCCATGGTATTGGTTTAATTAGTAATCATATGGGGTACATGGGAATCCCCTAAGTGTTGGCTAATTTTCTTGCTTGCAAGCTATAGTCTGTAAGATGATATCACTTCATAAAGACTTGGTTAATAACTTCTAGAATTGGTGGTTGGTCATGTGCTAATGTTTTTAATTGGGCAATAATGGAGGCTTGTGATAGCTAACCATGAAGGTGTAGTCCAATAGATAGACACTAGAATCACATATTTTTCGACATGAGGGTCGGTGATGGTGACCATACACTTGTGGGGTACATGGTAATCCCCTAAGTTATACTTGTATATATGTATCATAGAGGGTGAAGGGTAAACATGAATCCTTGGCCCCTGTGATATCTCCAGTTCGTACGACTACACATATCGGTGCCTATTTAGAGGGTAACAATGGACCCATATAGCCCATGGGTTGATTATAAAGGTAAATCTACACAAACCCAAGTTAAAGGTTTTAAATGCACACTAAAGTTGATTCCCTTTCTCCACATAGATTATATATATATATGGATGGATGTGATTGTATATGGTTATTTACTTGGTTTTAAACCTTACTCCTGAGTATATACTATTGTTTACCCGCTAACCCATCTTCAGGCATTATATCTCCATGCAATGTAGGAACCGGCCATACTACTCCTCCTGCTCAATGATTGGATTCGGGAATAGCTTTCTGTCAAATTGAAGTGGTGAGTTTCTATACTCTAGAATGATCCATTTCATGTTATATACTTCTCTATAGACTTTTGTTATTTCTTAGACTTTGGCTTTTTGTTATAGTCCGGAGAATGTCCCGACTAGATATTATTTTGATATTTGATAGAGGCTTTGTGAGATTACTTTGGGTTGGCATGGGTGGTATTGTTATTGTGTCATCCTTGGCATTGGTATTGGTTTTTGGGCGGACACCGTTTGAATGTATTTTATTAATGATTGTTCTATCTTGTTATGTTATATAATTAGAATTTATCCGACTTCGGGTGTAGGGTGGTTATGGTTGGGCACTGGGGGTGGTCTCTGGTCCAGATTAGGCTTAAGTCACTCGACAAGACTAGGTTGTTGTTTGGGTTATATCATTTGTAGTCTGTCGTTGTCTTGAAGTCAGTTTGATTTGATTTGGCTCATAGTAGATAGGATGACTAAGTCTGTTCACCTCTTGCTAGCGAGGACTAATTATTCTACGAATAATTATGCTAAGCTTTTCATTCAAAAGATCTTTAAGTTGCATGGTGCACTTGTTTCTATAATATTTGATTGGGGCACACAGTTCTCGTCATACTTTTTGTGGTTATTTTAGAGGGGTTTGGGAACTAAGGTAAACCTTAGTATCATTTTCCACCTTCATACGGATAGACAAGTGGAGATGACTATTCAGACTTTAGAAGATATACAAGGGGCTTATGTGATAGACTTTGGTGGTAGTTGGGTTGAATATTTTCCTCTCTGCGTATAATAACAACTATTATTCTAGATTCAGATGTCTTTGTATGAGGCTTTGTATGGTAGGAGATATCGTTCTCCTATTGGGTGGTTTGAAGTCCGCGAGACTAGAATATTTGGTACTAACTTAGTTCATCAAGCCATGGAAAAGGTGAATGTGATTCAAGATACACTTAAGACTGCTCAGAGTCGCCAAAAGTCCTACGTGGATATTAGGCTTAGGGAATTGGACTTTGACGTTGGTAGTCGGGTGTTCTTAAAGGTGTATCCCATTAATGGGGATATGAGGTTTGGACAGATGGGGAACCTCAGTTCTCGATATGTTATCCCATACTTAATTGTGAGAAAAGTTGGCAATATGGCTTATGAGTTGGAGTTGCCATCAAATTTTGGTTCTATCCATCTGATTTTCCATGTTTCAATGTTGAAGAAGTGTGTGGGTGATCCTTCCTTGGTTGTTTCCTTGGAGAGTGTTGGTGTTATGGATTCCTTATCTTATGAAAAAGTCCCAGTTGAGATTTTGGATAGGCAAATCTATTATTTAAGTACTAAGGATGTGGCTTTGGTGAAGGTTCTATTGAGGAATCATAAGGTTGAAGAAGCTACTTGGAAAACTGAAGAGGACACGAAGTCCAAATACTCATTCTTATTTGCCTCTTTGGATAACCGTGCTTAAGGTATGTGTATTATTTACTATCTTCATTTTCTATCTTTTTTAATGGTAATTGTGGTTTCGTTTCTATGTTAAATCATGCTAATGGATGTCTTGAATTAACATTCGGGGATGAAAGATCCTAGGGGGAGAATGTAATACCCTAGAATTTTAGGCTTGGAAAACATTCCTGAGCTTTTGAACTCACTTCCCTAACCACGACTTACCTTATGAGTCATAAGGTCACCATATGGGTCATAGGATCACAATTATAAGGTGACAAGTGAGGTTTCCCAAGTTTTCTGCTTTGAGTACGACTAGACTCAATAAGTTGTCCATACTCGAGTTATATAGTGTTCCTCGTAGCCAAACCAGTAAAGGTACCTGATGTTTCTACTTGAACACGGCTAGGACCCTACGTGTAATAGAGACACCTCACGAGTCATAATGGGTGACTCATAGAGTCAACAGTGAGGGTCATTGAGCTATTACTCAGACAATGAGTCGTGGAGATGACTCGTAGCCAGATGTCATGAGACGTAAGGTGACTCGTGACAACTGGGCCACTTTTTTTACACTTTTAAGTGGGGGAATTCTTGTCATTCCCTCATTCCCCACTTAGGAACCATGTCCATAAAACACTCAAAGGAGGTTATTTCCATCATAATAACAAACAAATTCACTCTCTCAAGCTCTCTCAAATACCCAAGTCAAGAACACTAGGGTTTTCTAAGGAAGTGGCAATTAGAGCGTCCAAGGGTTGATTTCTCTCTATAATTCTTGATATCTCAGGCATGTTACTCTCCCCCATAAACTTGTTTTTCTTAAAGCATGAATTTAAATGGTTGTTAGATGGATTTGAATATGGGTTTTGATATGGTTGAGTGTTTTGGAATGCATGTTACTTGAATTGGATTCCCATGATTTTATAGGCATTGTTCATACTTTATCGGTGGTTTTTGAACGAATTGGGTGCATGGGTATGGGAATTGGATAGGGGGTCCAGAAATTCTCCCAATTTGATGATTTTTGCTTGGAATTTGGTTTTGAAAATTATGTTCCCTCAACCCACTTGTGTAATTAGCATCGAATATGATTTGCCATATGGTTTAAATTACTCACCTATATTATTGCATTGCATAAAAGGTTAAATAGGTGAAAATGGTTATGAAAGCTTTGTTGGCCATGTTTTTATTTTAGTTTGGAAGATTCGGGGTTTTGACCATTCCATCAAGTTCATTTGATGAACAGAGGGAATTATGGCATTCCCCTATTTTGATTTAATGAACAAAGGGGTCTGTGGTATTCCCTCACTTATATTTAATAAACAAAGGGGGTCGAGGCATTCCCCCATGTTAATGGAACTGTGATGGCATAATTATCAGTTTGCAAGCATAAGGGTATAATGATACCTATGGTGCGCCTTAGTGGTTAATTCCTTTGTTAAATGGATAGGTTATGATAAACTTGTTTTAATTGGGCTAAATGGGTATTATGAAGCTAAGCCATGAAGGTTGAGGTCCTGAAGGATCGATACTAGAAACTTGCATTTGCCGATGTGAACGTTGATCTTAATGACCATATGTAGGGTTCACACTATTGATATTTATTTGTATCATAGATTTACGTAGGATTGGGGAATTCCTTGGTGTTTCTTAATAGCTCTGGTTCATGCATCTAACACGCACTTGGGCCCTTTCTGTCGGGGGAGCTAAACCCATTAGCCCATGGGTGCCTTTTTATGATAGTTATGCTACATAGTCCAGGCTAATGTTTTACTTCTGTACTAAGCCTTGTTCCCTATCCCAGTATTAAATATATATATATACATGTATGTGAACATGTATATTTCATTGGACTGGATTTTGATTAAGCATTATTTTATCCTTATCTTGAGTTACATGCTAACTCTCAACCTGCTAACCATCCCCGAATGTTGTATCCCCACATGATGCTGAAACTAGAGATACTTCTACTTTTCCTACACAATGATAGGATTTTTGAGTTGTCAGTAATTAGCTTTAAAGTGGTGATCTTCCATTCCCCAGATAAGCTATCATTTTAAAGTCCTATTTTGTTTTTGTCTTAGACTACTTTTATTAGAATATTTTTAGCTATCGTCTGGGGCATGTAATAACTTATAATTATTTTGGTCTTCTTAGAGGCTTTAAGGATTACTGTGGATTGGGATGTTGTTAAAAGTATTATTTGTTTTTCTGAGTTGCCTATCATATTATATGTTCGGAACTCAACTTATTTTGTTATATGTTAGGAATTCATCTACTGATAGTGGAATTGTGTTCTGTTGGATAGGTAAAGGAGGTGGTTGATGGTCCTCCATAGACTTGAGATACCCGTCATGGCTAGGCACCGGTTTGGGTCGTGACACATTCTCAAAGATACAATTTTTTTCTTTTCACTCTCAAGCACTAATATTGTGTATCTTGTTTCTTAAGCTTTCTCTTTTGTCTTAACTGTTTAAATATCATTTTACCGATTATTATACTTTCCCTTTATTCATTTTTTGTCACTTTTGTATTTGTGGATCAATTGCTACGGGTTATACATCCATTCAAATAAGATAACAATATTTGTTGTGTTCATTATTCGTATTGTTTATTTAGATATTTTACCATTTCGCAAAACTTATGATTTTAATAGGAAGCTAAAATTGTAACACACTCTCTTCGCTTACCTATAAGTTCGGCTCTCCTAAAATTGATGGTAAACACCCCTAACACTAAAATATCAAATAACTTTTTGTTCGTCATAAGGTTATATTTTCATAGTATAATATATTACAATCATATAAGATTTAAGAAATTATACCATACTACATAACTTAATTTCGACATGCTTATACAGAGCCAGAAAATATTTTAATTTCAAAAACCACAAGTTATGTTGCATAATACATAATAAGTTATGTCATACTGTATTACTTAGGCTGCATTTATTTTTATAAAAAATCAGATGTCTGAATTTTAATGCATGTTTGAATGATTAAGATATTGCCTCTGGATCTAAAAACTGCATGATTAAGATTGTTTTTTTCAGCATCAAAATGTAAAAAAATTACTTATTTGTAAATATAATAAAAATATAATTGAAATAAAATATAATTATATATTAGAAAAATATTTAATTTAATATAGAAAAATTACTATTTAATTAAAAATAAAATATTTATGTTGGTTAGTGATAATGGAGATGGTTTGTAATGGTGGTGGTAATGTTTATGTTTGATGTTATTGATTACTAATACTAGAGATGACAGTTGTGAAAGCAACGATGGTTACTATATTGTGACTGTCATAATGGTGGTGGTGGTTGTGATGTGAAGTTGGTTGATGTTAGTAGTTGGATGTGGTGATCGTAGAGGCTTAAAAATGCATGCATGCTGGTTGATGACGTATTGGTAGTAGATGGAGATATTGTTCTCTTTAATAGTGGAGATGGTTGTTAGTAGAGATAGACTGTAGCCATGGTAGTTATTAATCGTGATGGTAGAGGTGGAGACATCAGTGACAATGATAGTGGTGGTTTCCAAAATATCTAGAGAGGTTAATCATGTTTTAGTTTTAGTTAGTGGAGGTGCTAATTGTGATGAATGAGTTGGTTAGAAATAGGGATTGGTCGGTAGTGGTTGATAGAGGTAGTGATGTTTGCACTGGGGTTGTGGTGGTTATAACCAGAATATTAAAGGTGGTAGGTATGATAGCGGTTGATAATAATGATTGGTAGGGATGTTGGTTGTCAATAGTTATTGTGATAGTGGAGGTGGTTGGTGGTGGTTGGTGGTGGTTTATAATAGAGGTGGTGGTAGGGGTGGTTGGTAGGGGTGGCGATAGATGTGTTTAGTGGTAGTGATTGGTAATTATGGATAGAGTGGTGGTGAATATTATCCAACACAAAATACCTATTAATGATACGAAGGCTCGATTCCAAATCTAAATGATTCAGACCGATTCAGACGTATTAAGAGCTAAAATCTTAATCAAACAAATCTACTTAATTGTAGGAGGTCTGAACCACTCATATTCAGACCTCCATTAAGTGACAACATTTGAGGCCTTAATCTTTTACAATTTATTCAAATCATTTCAAAAGTTTAGTTTCATAGCCTACAAGTTATGTTTTAAAAGGCATAACTTAATTCTATAGAATTTATGCAAAGAGAGACAAAAGTTCTCTAAATATTTTGCTGAGTGAATTAGGTCATCAAAACATAACCAATGTTGTATAACTTATTTCCTATAGAACTTATGATGAGTGGTCATAGATAAGGGTACTTTGGTCTATAAATTTTTACTAAAAAGGAGTAGAGATAAATATTAAAGACCATCATACTTGAGGATAAACATTAAGACCGTCCTCAAATAGGGGTAATCCACGTAAAACTATTTTTTATTTGACTCGAACATTATGTATAGTTCATTTGAACGCAAACTATTAAAGATGATTGGGCCTGATCTGCTTACGCTTTTTTTTATGGTGGTTTTCTAAGTATTAATAATGTAAGGTATTGTATGACTTGGTACTGTACTGTAAAGTATAGTACCATACAATGTTTTGATGGACTGTACCATTCACTTCTATTTAATAACAATTTTAGTGTTTAGTTTGATGGTATGGTATTGTATCTTAACTGATGTTAATTTTTCAATAATTTTTAATAAAATAATTTTCTTCCTACTAATTTGTCATAAATAATTCCTTATAAATATATTAAGTTGTTGAATTCAGTTAAATTTTAACAAAATCAACACAAGAGTAGATCAAAATAAATGTAATCGTATTCATTTTTTATAGTAACAAATTTTCTTTCTTTTAGGTGGTTTGAAACATGACCACCAACGTAAAACACCCTGGATTTTTTTCCCTTTAAAGTTTTCTGAACTTTGAGCTCATTGTTCTTGTAACGACTAACCATATAAGTCGTCTAGTCTGGGTACGAGTCTAGGAACACTAGTCGTATATTGGTCAGCGTGATGTTAGCCAAGTTCTGTCCTTGGTACGAGATGACTCCATATGAGTCATGCGTTAATGTTATGAGAGTATAGTGCCCAACCGTATGTTATACAGTGTCTATCCTAGATGTCCTGCTTAGGGTACAACTTGAAGGATACTAGTCGCATAGTGATGGTGCGAATTAGGATAAGGGAGTCGTATGTTAGACAAAATGTGGTGTCCAACTTTCGTATTAAGTTATGAGTTGAGGGTACCACTCGTATGATGTGGATACGAGTTGAGGGGTCCAACCATACCCTTCAACATTTTTTTTACAGCTTTTAAGCTGAGGGTATTTTGGATATTTCCCACCCCAAGACCTTAAGACCCCACCTCTTATAGAATTATTCGGTCCCTTATTCTTCACTTTAGAAGATCAAAACACTCTCTAAAGACTCTCTAAAAATCACTCAAGAAGATTAGGCTAGGGTTTCTTCAAGATGGTCATCTAGAAGCTTAAGGATCAAAATCTCTCTGTGAATCTTCGTGACTAAGGCATGTTACTCCTCCCTCATTGTAAGTTCAACTAAAATCATGTTTTAATTAATGGTTTGCATGGTAATATTGTGGTATTGATTTGGTTTTAAAATATATGATGGGGGTTTGGGTTGTTCTTGGTTGGATAATGTTTTCCCATGTTTTACTTAGGGTTTTTATGTTATAATTATTGTTTGAAGATGTGGTTGTATGGGAATGGTCAATTGGTTTTTGGTTTTGGTTTTGGTTTTGGAAACTACATGCCCTCAACATGTTTTTTAAAATGTCAATGAGAATGAGTTTTGTCACATAGTTTGACTATTATTGAAACCTTTGTATTGCATAATATGGTAATGGAACTAAAATTGGTTTGGTTGGTTTTAAATGTATTGGAAAGGACTAGGTGTCATGATATTGGTTTAATTGGAAACTTTTGAGTCAAATTGGTATAATGTCTTTGGTATGGCATAAATGGATAGACTTGCAAGCTCTAATATTGGTATGACGATACCAATGGTTACAGCCAGATTAAAAGACTCCTTGGTAAATGGTTCGTTATGTACTAAATATTTTAATTAGGCAATAACGGGGGTCGTGATAGCTTCCCATAAAGTCATAAGTTCGATGGACGGACACTAGAAACTTATGTTTTACGATATGAGGGTGGTCTTTGTGACGTTATGCTTGTGGGGTACACGGGAATCCCCCAAGTCTATATATGTATATATGTATCATGGAGGGCGAAGGGTATAAGGCAACCCCCTGCCCCTATGATATATCCAAATCGTGTATCTACACATACTGGGATCGTTTAGGGGCTAACACTAGACCCATATAGCCGATAGTATATTTCAGCATGGCCAAGCTACACAACCCATGTTAAAGTTTTAAATGTATGCCAAAATCAGTTCCCTTTCCCAGCATGATATATATGTATATATGTATATGATTGCATATGGTTATTTACTTTGGTTTTGAATAGTGGAATTATTTTATCATTATTCCTAAATACATGCTAGCATTTATTTTGTTAACCATCTTTGAGCAGTGTATCTCTACGCGATACAGGAATCGGCTATACTTCTCCTCCTGCTCAGTGACTTGGATTCGGGACCAGCTTAGAGTCAGACTAGAGCGGTGAGCTTCACACTCCGGAAAACTCCATTTTATGCTATGGACTCTTTTACATTGTTTTTGTTTCTTGGACTTTGGTTTTGCCGATGGTCAAGGGCATGTCCCGATCGGATGTTCTTTGTTTTTTGTTAGAAGATTTGAGGGACTACTATTGGCATGGGTGGTGTCGGTATTGGATGGCATTAGGGTTGACACCAGTTGGATATTTGATTGAGGTTGTTGAATTATTGTTATAGACTTTATTTAATTTCTTTGATTTATTCTTATTCTATCTTGTTATATGTTCAGAATTTTTCTAACATAGGTTGAAGGGCGGTTATGGTTGGGTATTGGGGGTTGTCTCTCATCCCGGTTAGACTTGAGGTACCCGACACAACTAGGACCTGGTTTTGTTTGTGTCAGATTTGTATCAGATCCCTAAGTTAATGGTCCATTGGGAGTCCACAAAGTTGTGAGGAGTAGAGTCTCTTTTAAGGTTGTGAAGCGCGCCACACTCATAAGGCAGTGGCTACAAAGAATTTAAGAATGTTTCTCTTTCTTGTGTTTTTTTTAGTTGTAGAGTCTATGGTCCTGAATTCCCTCTAATTCCTGTTTGTTTGCTTTCTAGATCATGCCTCTTCGATGATCTGATGCTCACGGAAACTCCCCTCTCCCACTCGAGGACAATGTTGATGGGACTGGTACTTCTTATGGGGTCTATGCTCGGTCTAGGGATCTAGTTCCTAATAGTCCAGGAGTTCCATCGGTTCCCTCTTGTTATCCACGAGCTCCTCAAGCATAAGTGACGAATGCTGAGTTTCATCAGTTCATTCATATATTAGCATAGTTTATAGATTTTCAGTCTGAGCAGGGTAGTCCGATTACTCCATCTTCTGAGGCCACAACGGTCCTCCAGTTTATAAGGTTGAACCCTCCGGCCTTTACTAGTATTGAGGTTGAAGAGGATACTCAAGGTTTTCTTGATGAGATGGAAAAGATTTTATGTTTATTGCATGCCACAAATATAGAGTACATGGAGGTTGCTGCCTACCAGCTGAAAGATGTGGCGTACCAGTTGTATGAAGAATGGGATTAGGTAAGGGGTGACGATTCTGACTCATCTATCTAGGAGGATTTTTCTAATAATTTTTTGGATTGCTTCTTTCCTCAAAAGTTAAGGGAGGTGAAAGAGAAAGAGTTTGTTAATCTAAAGCAAGGTAAGATGTCAGTCAAGGAATATAACTTGAAGTTTCGCCAGTTGTTGCATTATGTTTCGGAGTTTGTTTTTCGCATGAGGGCTAGATGAAGAAGTTCTCTTCTAGTTTGTCCCAATAATTGATTGTAGAGAGTAAGGTTGTGTCACGCCTCAAATCCCATTGGGGCAGATAGGCACCTATTTTGGGAAAACCAACTCTTAACCATGTACTTTTCATGCATGTAATTATGGCATACAAAGCTTCTTCTAGTATGGATATGATGCATTGATAAAACAAACCACGTAAGTAACTCCAAACCTAAATATACAAGACTTTGTCGTTGGGGCCACAACATTAAAAGAACACAATACTACCACACTTAACTTCACATAGTCTGCAAAGCCTCTAAAAGACACATGGACACTTAGTTAAGGTCGGGACAAACGCCTGCCTTGCTCATAACTACTACACAATACAAAAATATATAACAGACTCAGAAAGCACCGAATCAACTTAGAACTCACCAATAGCAGCTGGATGTCCTGTTCTCCTACTGGGATGGTCTACTAGCTAGAGTACTTGTACCTGCGGCATGAAACATAGTGTCCCCCACGAAGGGTGTCAATACAAAGAGTGTACTGAGTATGTACGGCATGAGTTGACTATAAATAATACAAGATCTCAACAAAATAAGTTATCAATATATAACTATAAAGATAAGGATAGAATACCAACTTTGGTTATGCTTATGGGATCATGTACATTACATCTTTTACTTTGCTTTATTCTTCTTTACTTTATAAGAATATAAGGCATAATACAAATGACCAGCTGATTAGTGGTAATAGAGGATGACCCATGCTAGGAATTTTAACCCCTGGGATACGTTCCTCATAAGTTCACAAATCGAGATCGACCCATGCTAGGCTTTCCTTTTGCCCTTGGGATACCACCCAAAATATTAGGATCGACCCATGCTAGGTGTTTCTTCCACCCCTGGGATACCACCCAAAATATATAGACTCACTTCAAATCATTTTTTTCATCTTTAAAGTTGTTGTTTTGGTGGTCATGTGTTAGATTTGGAACTTTGGACCAATAGAAAAAGGTGTGCAAATATGCACTAGATACAGTAGCAATGGGGTTGAATACAACAATAATAGAAATATAATACATAGGAGCTTAGCTAACATCATGGGTCATTTTAACTAAGATAATAACTCGTAAGCCTTATTTCTGAAAGCACCCACATCATACTAGTATTTAGAAAGGAAATGGACATATCTAGTAACAAACACATCTTTAGGTACTTTAACAACTTGACAAGTTAGAATAAGGTTGTTAAGCACCTTGGGGGTTGTACACTGTAGTTATGTATAACTTGGAAGGAAGAACACTTAGGAATCTTACTTTGTGACAAAGGAGTTAGATTCATGCCAAAGAGTAGGATCGATGAACCATACATACCTTGTTGCACAACTCATCACACTTTCACTTAACGTCTTTCCTTTTAGATTACTAATCTGCAATAGCATAAAACTAGTATTAGTAGCTAATTAACATATTCACGCCATTTAAACTTACTAAAACAGTAATCGGGCAGTAATCGACAATAAACTAATCCAAGGGTGTTCTCTCAACCTCGTTCTTCTCCAATTACATTCACACGTGATGTAACTTTTTCTAAGATCCCTTTAATAGTTTCATCTTTATTGTACTCTCAAAAAAGTATATCAAGTGATACGGGCAGTAAACTTATGCGAGATTCAATTTGGTGGTGTACCATTGTACTCTTCTTCTACCTTTCAATGGAAATTATTCACTCCATTCCCCCAACGTCAACCAAGAATCCCCCAACATACATACATAAAACAGATCCAAAACAGCCCCAAGTACCCCTTAATATGGCAACCAGAAATTGAACTCACCATCCCTTGAGTTCTTAACAACAACATATACACAATCCTCAACCAACACACGTATATAGGAATAGGGAAAAAATGGAAAGTATCCATACCTTAATTTCAGTGGTAGTTTATTCCCTTAATGTATATCTCTTCAATATCTTGATCCCTTTACTCACAAACCACAAGTGAAGAGAAAAATCTCTTAATAATCAAGGATAAAGGGACTGCCAAACTTAAAAAGGGATATCTTATAGTTTATTCATGGAGAACATAATCCTTATAGTATTCTTATAATGTGCTCATGATTTTTTCACTTACCTTTTACTTGGAAGGAAGGTTTCCAAAGAACCCTAGTGGAATTTTAGGGCTGCTGCATAGCTAAGAGTGAAAAAGAGAGAAAATCGTGAAAGCTGTTTTTTTTTTTTGGCTAGTTAAAATGAGTTATAAGGGCTGGTTTTAATCCCTTTAAAAAAAGTTGCTCTTGGCCGACTTTCTTGGTCATTTTTGGGCCATAATTTATAAAGTAGGTGATGCACCTACTTTCCCATTGGGCCTTTGTTGATGAAAAACTATTGGGCCTTGGCTGCCTATTCTCCTCCTTTTCTCTTATTTAATTTGGGCCAGAATTAACTTAAGTAGGTGGTAGTGTATTTGGCCCCATAAGCTGGTGAAGGGATCCTTAATAGGTGATGCTCCTACTTAGTTTTTAAGTTGGTCAAAAGTTCAAAGTAGGTGATTCACCTTCTAGCTTCAAATAAGTCAAGCAAGCCCCTCAATATTTTGTTCCATTTTAATATCAAAATGCTTATAGTTAAAGTTAAAACTTGGTCACTTAATCCCTTAGATTCAAATACCTACTTAAGGGCCCAGGTTTATATGCTCTCATCGAAGGTAACTTAATAATACCGCGTTTCAGTACATGTGGGAACTCCTCCAAACCTATCTTACCGTCACCAATCACATGGGATATCCGAGCCCATTACCTACCCCATAAGTCCATATAAAGTGCCAAATAAGTAGAACTAGTACACGTGGAATATAGGGTGTTACATCTTACCCCCCTTAGAAACATTCGTCCTCGAATGCTAGCATAACTAGCTAGCCTAAACGAATATAAGACTAAGTTTAAACTCATTGTTATCCATATAACACTTGTGTATTTATACTTACTTGTTTATGCCCCAAATCAACATCCTTGGACCAAGTCTTTAGATTCAAATAAATTAGGGTACTTTGACTTCATTGCTTCTTCGCCTTCCCATGTTATTTCTTCTACTTGCGGGATCCTCCAAAGCACTTTTACTGAAGCTACTTCTTTATTTCTTAACTTCTTAACTTACTGATCTAGTATAGCAGTAGGCACTTCTTCATATGTGAGTTCTTCCATAACCTGCACATCTTTAGTAGGAGTAATATGAGTTGGATCTCTTATGCACTTGCGGAGCATTGAGACATCAAAAAACGGTTGCACCATTGAAAGCTCTTGGGGTAGGTCTAACTCATATGCCACTTGGCCAAATCTTTGAATAATTTTATATGGCCCTATATAGTGGGGACTTAGTTTTCCCTTTTTACCAAACCTCATTACCCCTTTCATTGGAGATACATTTAAGAACACCCAATCTCCTATAGCAAACTCTAACCCTCTTCTTCTAGTATCCGCATATGATTTATGTCGTCTTTGAGTTGTTTCTAATTGTTGTTGTATCACCTTACTTTTTCTGTAGCTTGATGAACAAGATCTAGCCCAAATAAGGTAGTTTCACCCACTTCAAACCACCAAAATGGTGATCTACACTTTCTGCCATATAAAGCTTCATAAGGCACCATTTTGATACTCGAGTGATAACTATTGTTGTATGAAAACTCAATTAGTGGCAAATGATCATCCCAACTACCTTTGAAGTCCAATACACAAGTACGCAACATATCCTCTAATGTTTGGATTGTATGTTTCGCTTGGCCATCCGTTTGAGGGAGAAAAGTTGTGCTTAAACTCACTTGCGTTCCCAAACTCTTCTAGAATGACCTCCAAAAATGTACGGTAAATTGAGTTCCCCTATCAGATATAATAGAGATTGAGACTCCATGCAGCCGAACTATCTCTTTAATATATAATTTTGCATACTCTTCAACTGTGTATGTAGTCTTAACCGGTAGAAAGTGTACTGATAGGGTGAGTCTATCAACTATTACCCATATAGAATCAAACTTTCGAGATGAGCAAGGTAGACCAGTGATGAAATCCATATTGATAATATCCTACTTCCAAGTTGGGTGCTCCATAAGCTGCATATAACCTCCTGGCTTTTGGTGCTCCAATTTGACTTGTTGATAATTTGGACATTCAGCTACAAATTTTGCAATGTTCTTCTTCATGTCGCCCCACCAATACACCTCTTTCAAGTCATGATACATTTTACTTGAACCAGGATGGATAGAATATCTTGAATGATGTGCCTCCATCATAATCTTCTTTCTTAGACCATCTACATTAGGTACACATAATCTGTTTTGGCATCGAAGTATTCCCTCTTATGTAAGATCAAATGCCTTTGTTACACCTTGTTGTACATTTTCCTTAAGCTGTAAAAGAATAGGATCTATGTATTGTTTCAATTTAAATTCGGCTACTAATGAGGATTCTGCTGCATTTTGCACAATAATGCCTTTATCTGAAGATTCAATAAGGTTAACCCCTAAGCTAGCTAATTGGTGTAGATCCCTAGCTATCCCTTGCCTTTCCATGGGCTGCCTATTATTACTTGCCATCTCCTTACGACTTAGTGCATCGGCTACCACATTTGTTTTGCCCGGATTATATAAGATATCAACATCATAGTCTTTTAACAACTCAAGCCATCTTTGTTGTCTCAAGTTAGGTCCCTCTAGTTAAAGAGGTACTGCAAACTCTTGTGGTCGGTATATATATCAACATGTATCCCATACTGCTGCTAGCTCAAGATTATGTGTTGGATAATTCTTCTCATGTGGCAACAATTTTCTTGAAGCGTAAGCTATTACTTTACCATGTTGCATCAAAACATATCCTAAGCCAACTCCTGAAGCATCACAATATACCGCATAGCCTTCTGTGCCATCCGAAATTACCAATATGGGTGTAGAAGTCAACTTATTCTTCGAATCTTGAAAACTTCTTTCATACATTTCTTCGCATTGAAACCTAGCTTCTTTATGTGTTAACTTTGTTAAAGGTGCAGAAATAGAAGAAAACTCCTCAACGAACTTTCTATAATAACCTGCCAAGCCTAGGAAACTACAAACCTCCGTAGGCGTCATGGGTCTTGGCCAGTTCTTCACTGCCTCTATCTTTTGAGAATCAACTCTTATTCCTTCATCGGATAGAATATGACCCAAGAATGCTATCGATTTTAACCAGAACTCACATTTCGAGAACTTTGCATACAACTTACGATCGCGAAGGATTTGTAACACCTATCGCAAATGATTAGCATGGTTTTTTTTTCGATCTTGAATACACCAGAATATCATCTATAAATACAATAACAAATACATCCAAGAATGGCTTAAACACTCTATTCATCAAATCCTTGAAATCTACTGGTGCATTAGTTAGCCCAAATGACATAACTAAAAACTCAAAATGACCATATCGCATTCGAAAAGCCGTTTTAGGTATGTCTTTCTCCTTTACTCTCAGTTGGTGATAACCTGACCTTAAGTCAATCTTTGAGAAACACTTAGCACCTTGTAACTAATCAAAAAAATCATCAATTCTAGGAAGGGGATATTTGTTCTTAATTGTCACCTTATTCAATTATCGATAATCAATACACATTCTCAACGTGCCATCTTTCTTACGCACAAATAACACGAGTGCGCCCCAAGGAGATATACTAGGCCTTATGAAACCCTTTTCCAACAAATCTTTTAATTGTTCTTTAAATTCATGTAATTCTGCAAGGGCCATTCTATAAGAAGGAATAGAAATCGGTTGAGTACCTGGGATCACATCAATACCAAACTTTACTTCTCTTTCTGGAGGTAAACCCGGAAGCTCTTCAGGAAATACGTCAAAAAATTCATTTACCACTGAGATGGATTGAAGAGTTGGTGACTCCGCCTCTATATCTTTCACCCTTACTAGATGGCATATGTATCCTTTGTACATCATCTTCCTTGCCTTAATATAAGAAATAAACTCACCCCTTGGTGCCCCAATATTACCCCTCCACTCAAGGACTGCTTCATTTGGAAAATGGAAATGCGCCATCTTATCTCGGCAATCCACTGTGGCATAACAAAAAGACAGCCAATCCATACCTATTATAACATCAAAATCCACTATTTAAAGCTCCAAAATATCAGCCAATGTATCACGATTACAAATAGTCACTATACAATTATGGTAAACTCTTCTAGCTATAATAGATTCGCCAATTGGTGTAGACACTTTAAATGGCTTAGCTAGCAATTCTGGTGTTCTTTTGAACTTTCCAGCAATTAATGGAGTGATATATGATAATGTAGAGCCTGGATCAATCAATGCATATACCTTATGTGAAAAGATGGACAATGTACCTGTAACCACATCAGGAGAAGCCTCCAAATTTTGTCGATCTGCTAGAGCTTATGTACGATTAGAAACACCACTAGAACTAGCTCCCTTAACACCCCTACCACAAATAGTAGGTATCTATTGACCCCTACCAAAATAAGGAACCGAGGATGATGATCCAACAGTATATCCAGTAGGTCGTGCCATATCAGCCATGCCTTTTTTTGGGAAATCTCTCATTATGTGTCCCGGTGTGCCATACCAATAATAAGAATTTATCCCAAAATGACATTCACCTAGATGATTTCTTCTTCAATGCTTACAAAGTTTTCTAGGAGGTCTTGATTGGCTTGCACCTCCTTGCTCTCGATACCCCACTACTTGTGATCCTTGACTCACACTTTTTTGCCCAAATTGATTTCCCTTAAACCGCTAGAATCGAGGAGGAGCACCTAATTTGGAGTAGGAAGGTGATGTTCTAGGGGGTCTATCAAAAAATTGAGGCCTGAATTCACTCTGAGATGGAGAAAATTGTCCCATAGATCTAGCCCTCTTGGAGTGCCCCCTTTCCAGCTCTTGTGTCCTTCTTTGCCTTTGATCCTCCATTTTTTGAGAAAATGCTAGTATTCTTGCTATATCCATGTCTTTATTCAAGGCAGCAATAGTAAAATCTCTAACCAAATATGGGTCCAATGTATCCACATATCGATGAACACTATCCTCCATAGTAGCCATTACGTTAGGAGCATACTTGGCCAAAGAATTAAATTGAAGACCGTACTCCCTCATGCTCATATTTCCTTGGAAAATATTTAAAAACTGATCTGCACGGGTCTCCTGAATCTCAAATAGAAGATAATGATCAAGAAATATTGTTTTGAATCCTTCTCAACCAGCTAAAGGTACACCTATACCCCTTGATTTTTTCCAAGCTTCATACCACAATATAGCCACTCCCTTTAATCGATATGCTGCTAACTCCACTGTCTCTTTACCAGATACATGCATAACATCTAAAGCCCTTTGAATCTGATCAATAAAGTTTTGTGGATCTTCATTAGGATCTGACCCAGTAAATTGAGGAGGGTCCAATTTAAGGAAATCTTGGGTCCATAGACTGGCTGCCCTATCCACACCACTAGAACCCATAGTCGGACCAGCTTGTCCTTGACCTTGTCCATCAACTATACGTGTTAATAATTGCACCGCATTCCTTAAATCTTACTCAGTAGCATTAATAGGTGACTCTAGGGGTACTCCCCTCCTCCTTAGCTCTTCTGGAGATGGAGGAGTAGAAAAAGTCCGTGATGCAAACTCATCTTGGGCCTCACTTTGATCAGCATATCTAGGTGGTTATTTACTTTTCCCTTCTCTGGAAGCCATATCTACTTGCTTACTCTTCTTACTCTTCCTCCTTCTTGTAATTGCCATCATTACTATATTGAAAAAACCACATTTAAGGTTAAATACAATTCAACGTACATTATTGTCTCTATCGCACGATCTAAGAAATGAAGAAAAAGAAACAACTCCTAAATGCCTTGTAGCATTCTACTTAGAGATGTGGTGCACAACACACCCATAAGAAAGACTCTACATAGACACGACTTTCCAGAAAACTGCCTAAGATGACCTTCTCTAATACCAATTTTGTCACGCCTTAAATTCCGTTGGGGAGGAAAGGCACCCGTTTTGGGAGAACCAACTCTTAACCATGTACTTTTCATGCATGTAATTATTGCATTCAAAGCCTTTGCTAGTATGGATATGATGCATTGATAAATCGAACCGCGTAAGTAAGTTCAAACTTACATATACAAGACTTTGCCATTGGGGCCACAACGTTAAAAGAACCCAATACTACCGCACTTAACTTCACATAGTCTGCAAAGCCTCTAAAAGACACATGGACATTTAGATAAGGTCGGTACAAACCCCCGCCTTTCACATAACTACTACACAATACCAAAATATATAAGAGACTCGAAAAGCTCCAAATCAACTTGGAGCTCACCAATAGCAGCTGGATGTCCTGTGCTCCTACTGGGGTGGTCTACTAGCTAGAGTACCTGTACCTGCGGCATAAAACATAGTGTCCCCCACGAAGGGTGTCAATACAAAGAGTGTACTGAGTATGTACGGCATGAAGAGACTTAAAATAAGACAAGATCTCAACAAAATAAGTTATCAATATATAACTATAAAGATAAGGATAGAATACCAATTTTGCTTATGCTTATGGGATCATGTACATTACATCCTTTACTTTGCTTTGTTCTTCTTTACTTTATAATATTATAAGGCATAATACAAAGCACCAGCTGATCAGTGGTAAAAGAGGATGAACCATGCTAGGCATTTTAACCCATGGGATACATTCCTTATAAGTACACAAATCGGTATCGACCCATTCTAGGCTTTCCTTTTTCCCTTGGGATACCACCCGTAATAATGGGATCAACCCATGTTAGGTGTTTCTTCCACCCCTGGGATACCACCCAAAATATATAGAATCACTTCAGATCATTATTTTTATCTTTAAAGTTGTTGTTTTGTTGGTCATGTATTAGATTTGGAACTTTGAACCAATAGCAAATGGTGTGCAAATATGCACTAGATGCAGTAGCAATGAGATCGAATACAACAATAATAGAAATATAACACATAAGAGCTTAGCTAACATCATGGGTCATGTTAACTAAGAGAACAACTCGTAAGGCTTATTTCTGAAAGCACCCATATCATACTAGTATTTAGAAAGAAAATGGACAGATCTAGTAATAAACATATCTTTAGGTACGTTAATAACTTGACCAGTTAGAATAAGGTTGCTAACCACGTTGGGGGTTGTACACTATAGTTATGTATAACTTGAAAGGAAGAACACTTAGGAAGCTTACTTTGTGACAAAGGAGTTAGATTCATGCCACAGAGTAGAATCGATGTACCATACATACCTTGTTGCACAACTCATCACACTTTCACTTGACGTCTTTCCTTTTAGATTACTAATCTGCAATAGCATAAAACTAGTATTAGTAGCTAATTAACATATTCATGCCATTTAAACTTACTAAAATAGTAACCGGGCAGTAATCCACAATCAACTATCCAAGGGTGTTCTCTCAACCTCGTTCTTCTCAAATTACATTCACACATGATGTAACTTTTTATAAGATCCGCTTACCAATTTCATCTTTATTGTACTCTCAAAATAGTATATCAAGTCATGTGGGTAGTAAACTTATGCGACATTCAATTTGGTGGTGTACCATTATACTCTTCTTCTACCTTTCAATGGAAATACACACTCCATTCCCCCAACGTCAACCAAGCAGCCCCCAACATACATACATAAAATTGATCCAAAACATCCCCAAATACCCCTTAATATGGCAACCAGAAATTGAACTCACCATCCCTTAAGTTCTTAACAACAACATATACACAATCCTCAACAAACACACGTATATAGGAATAGGGGAAAAATGGACAGTAGCCATACCTTAATTTCGGTGGTAGTTTATTCCCTTAATGTATATCTCTTCAATAGCTTGATCCCTTTACTCACAAACCAAAAGTGAAGAGAAAAATCTCTTAATAATCAAGGATAAAGGGAATGCCAAACTTAAAAAGGGATATCTTATAGTTTAATCATAGAGAACATAATCCTTATAGTATTCTTAAGATGTTCTCATGATTTGTTCACTTCACTTTAACTTGGAAGGAAGGTTTCCAAAGAACCCTAGTGGAATTTTAGGGATGCTGCATAGCTAAGATAGAAGAAGAGAGAAAATCTTGAAAGCTGTTTTTTTTTTTTTGGCTAGTTAAAATGAACTATAAGGGCTGTTTTTAATCCCTTTAAAAAGAGCTGCTCTTGTCCGACTTTCTTGGTCATTTTTGGTCCATAATTTATCAAGTATGTGATGCACCTACTTACCCATTATATGGGGCCTTTGTGGATTAAAAACTATTGGGCCTTGGCTGCCCATTCTCCTCATTTTCTCTTATTTAATTTGTGCTAGAATTAACTTAAGCAGGTGGTAGTGTATTTGGACCAATAATCTGGTCAAGGGATCCTTAATGGGTGATGCACCTACTTAGTTTTTAAGTTGGTCAAAAGGTAAAAGAAGGTGATTCACCTACTAGCTTAAAATAAGTCAAGCAAGCACCTCAATATTTTTTTCCATTTTAAGATTAAAATGCTTATAGTTAAACTTAAAACTTGTTCACTCCATCCTTTAGATTCAAATACCTACTTAAGGTCCCAAGTTTATATGCTCTCATCGAAGGTAACTTAATCATACCACGTTTTAGTACATGTGGAAACTCCTCCAAACCTATCTTACTATTACCAATCACATAAGATATTCGAGCCCATTACCTACCCCATAAGTCCATATCAAGTGCCACATAAGTAGAACTAGTACACGCGAAATATAGGGTGTTACAGTTTGCCTTATTAAATACATGGATATCTCTAGGTTTGTGGTATACATGTTGTAGGTTGAGAAAGTGAAGTAGAAGCAGGATGAGTTAGGGGAGAGAAAGGGTAAAAATTTTAGATTTTGTAAGAAAGTCTGTGGCCAACATAAGAGTGGCAGGGATGGTGGTAAGTGTCCCAAGAATAAGTGGGGTAGTTCTGGGTCTTACTCGACGGCTAGTGCTCTCTTCCCAAAGCCGTCGGGAGACAGACGTTTCCAAGATAGTGATAACCATAGGGCATAGGGTGTCTAATCTTAGGCTAGTGGGGCCCAGTTAGCTCTATCATATCCTCCTTATAGATTTTATGGTCCATTGCATTGGGGATTTTATGATGAGGCGAGGGACAGGTGCTTCAATTATGGAAAGCCAGAGCATATTCTTAGAAACGGTCCTATTAGTAAGGTTACCTCAGGGAAAAATAAGGTTTCGATTATCTGTTTTTTAGCTCCCACACCAAAGGGTGAACCATCTGGCTATGGCACTAGTAGGAACCATCTCTATGCTCTCACTACCCGACAGGAATCTGAGGCATCACCTGATGTCATGATTAGTGTGTTAAAACTCTTTTCCCTTGATGTGTACTATTTACTTGATACGGGTTTCACTCTCTCTTATGAGAAACCATTTATGGCTGTGTATTTTGGTTTTTATCCCGAGTGCATTTTAGACCTTTTTTTATTTCTACCCCGATAGGTGACTCTGTGATTGCAAGAAGAATCTATAAGGGGTGTGTGGTAGCTATTGGTAGTAAAGAAACTATGATAGTTCTATTTGAATTAGATATGGTGGACTTTGTTGTTATATTAGGGATGGATTGGTAGCATTCGTGTTATGATTCTCTAAATTATCGAACACGTACGGTTGTCTTTAAATTTTCTAATGATCTAGTCATTGAGTTGGAGAGAGGTTCCCTAGATCCTAAAGGGAGTTTCATATCATATCTTAGAACTCAGAGATTAATCTCTAAGGGGTGTCTATATTATCTGGTCAGAGTAAAAGATTCTAACTCGAAGGGTCCTTTATTGTATTTTATCCCGGTGGTGAATAAATTTTATTCCTGATGACCTTCCTGGTTTTCCTCCTAGTGGGGAGATTGAGTTTTGAATTGGTTTTTTTTCAGACACTCGTCCAATTTCTATTCCCCCATATAGAATGGTTGCATATGAGTTGAAGGATCTTAAGGAGAAACTAAAAGATCTTTTAGACAAGGGTTTCTTCAATCCAGGTGTGTCCCCGTGAGGTACATCGGTTGTTTTCATGTGTAAGAAGGATGGTTCTCTTCAGATGTATAATTATTATCGATAGTTGAATAAGGTAACCGTAATGAATAAGTACCCTCTTCTAAGGATAGATGATTTGTTTAATCAATTGCAGGGTGATAAGTTTCTCTCCAAGATTGATCTTCGATCCAGGTATCATCAGTTAAAAATTAGGGAGGCGGATATCCCTAAGATTAATTTTTGTACCTGGTATGGGCATTTTGAGTTTTTTGTTATGGCTTTTTAGGTTGACCAATGCCCCAAAGGCATTCATAGATTTGATGAATAGGGTATTCCATAAATTTTTGGATTTATTCATTATTGCGTTCATAGATGATATTTTGATGTATTCTAAGATTGAGGTGGATCATGCCGATCATTTTCGTATGGTGTTGCAGACCTTGAAAGAGAAACAGTTGTATGTTAAATTTTTGAAATATGAATCTTGCATGAACGTTGTCACTTTATAGGGTCATGTTATTTCTAGTGAAGGGATCATGGTAGATCCACAGAAGGTTGCAGTGGTTAAGAAGCTACCCAGACCCACTAATCCAACCGATATTTGAAGGTTCTTGGGTTTAGCTAGTCACTACAGGAGGTTCGTAGAGAATATTTCTTCTATAGATGCCCCATTGACTAAGTTAACCCATAAGAAGGTGAGGTTCTTGTGGTCCGATGCTTGTGAGGGTAGTTTTGAGAAGCTAAAGGATAAGCTAACTTCTTCTTTGATTTTGACTTTGCCTGAAGGCACTGATGAGTGTGTGGTTTATTGTGATGCGTCCTGTGTGAGGCTTGGTTTAGCTCTGATATAGCATGGTAGGGGGATAGCTTATGCTTCTTGGTAGTTGAAGTTTCATGAGAGGAATTATCTGACTCATGATTTGGAATTGTTAGTTATGGTGTTCGCACTGAAAATCTGGTGTCACTATTTGTATGGAGTGCATGTGGATATCTTTTTTGATATAAGTGCCTGAAATATGGGTATACTCAGAAAGAGCTTAACCTTAGGCGAAAAAGATGGCTTGAGCTGCTCAAGGATTATGACAAGAGTCTACACTACCATCTATGTAAGGCTAATGTGGTTGTTCATGCTCTTAGTAGGATATCCATGGGGATTCTAGCTCATGTGGATAGAAAGAAGCGGGAATTGGTGAAGGATAGTACACTGTTTAGCTAACCATGGAGTTCATCTCTTGGATTCTGAGGATGGTGGTCTGGTTTTACAGGAGATAGCGCAGTCGTATCTCGGTGCTCAAATCAAGGAGTAGAAAGTGTAAGATCATGTCTTGATGACGATCAAGGGTGATGTAAATAGGAAAAAGGTGATGGCCTTCGAGATCAGTGGTGATGGTACCTTACGGTACCAAGAATGGTTTGTGTTCCTGATGTAGATGGTTTATGAGAGAGTATCTTTCATAAGGTGCATGATTCATACTATGTTGTTTATCTTGGTTCAACAAAAATATATCATGACATTAAGGAGATGTAATGGTGGAATAATATGAAGTAGAATGTGGTTAAGTTGTGGCCAAGTTCATGGTGTACCAACAAGTGAAAGTTGATCACATGAGGCCCGAATGATTGTATTAATAAATTGAGTTTCCTATGTGGAAGTGGGAAGTGATCAACATGGATTTCGTTACCGGTCTTCCTCGGTCTCAAAATTAGTTGATTCGGTTTGTGTCATTATGGATAGGATGAAAAAATTGGCTCAATTTCTGCCGTGAAGACTATCTCAGCTGAGGTTTATGCGAGGTTGTATCTCCATGAGATTGTGAATTTGCATGGGGTACCTATTTCTGTCATCTTGAATTAGGGTTTGCAATTTTCATCTCATTTTTTGAGGTGGTTTTAGAAAGGTTTGGGGACCAAGGTAAGTCTTAGTACTATTTTTCACACACAGTCAGACGGGCAAGCTGAAAGAACAATTCAGACGTTTGAGGATATTCTTCGTGCTATCTTGATTGACTATGATAGTAGTTGGGTGGAGCATTTGCCTCTTATAGAATTTTCCTACAATATAGCTACAACTCTAGGATTTGGATAAATCCATTTATGACATTGTATTGTAGGAGGTGTAGGTCTCCTATTGGGAGTTCGAGGTTGGTGAGGCGGATATGTTTGTCCAATATTTGGTTCACCAAGATATGGAGAAGCTGAAGGTGATTTGGTGTAGACCTAAGGCTTCGCAAAGTCTCCAAAATTCCTATGCAGTTCTGAGGTAAAGAAAGTTAGAGTTTGAGGTTGGGGATAGGGTGTTTTTGAAGGTGTCTCCCATGAAGGGAGTGATGTAGTTTGGGAAGTAGGGGAAGTTCAGTCCCAAGTATATTGGTCCATACTTGTTCTTGACAAGGGTTGGTAATGTTGTGTATGAGTTGGAGTTGCCTTCTAGTTTGATCTTTATCTATTCGGTGTTCTATATTTCTATGTTGAGGAAGTGTATGGGTGATCCATCGCAAGTTATGCCTATCAAGGATATTAGTAGTTTTGGATTCTATGTCTTATGAGGAGGTCTCGGTGTAAATCTTAGATTGGCAGCTTCGTCGGTTACAAACCATAGACGTGACCTCGGTAAAGGTTCTATGGAGGAACGACAAGTTTGAAGAGGCTACTTAGGAACCTGAAAAAGACATAACGTCCAAATATTCGTTCCTATTTTCTACATCGAAATTCATCCAAAAGGTATGTGTTCTTCATAAGATCTTTGTTTTCTAACTTAGTTAAAGGAAAGATTGATTTCTTTAAATCTTTGTTTTCTAACTTAGTTAAATGTCTGAGTAGAGGTGTTGAGGTGTAAATCGTGTTACTATTGCCTTGTTTTATTATTTGAGCATGAATGATCAAAGTGGGTAAGAATAGAAACACCTTGGGTTTCGGCCCTTAGAAATATCCTAAGCTTTGAGCTCACTGTTCTTATAACAACCAACCATACGAGTTATATGGTGTGGGTACGAGTCTAGGGATCCTAATCATATGTTTGGTCAGTGTGATGATGGCTAAGTTTTGTCCTTGGAATGAGAAGACTCCATATGAGGCATGTGTTCTTGTTACAAAAAGTATAGTGCCCAACCGTATGTTGACCAGTGTCTTGCCTAGATGTCCTTCTTAGGATATGACTTGAAGGATTCTAGACATATGGTGATGGTATGAGTTAGGCCTAGACACTCATATGTTGGACAGAATATGGTGTCCAACTTTCTAATCAAGTTATGAGTTGAGGGTACCACTCGTAAGATGTGGATACGAGTTGAGGGGTCCAACTGTACCCTCCTGCGTTCTTTTTACATAATTTATACACCCCAAGCCCTTAATACCCCACATCTTATAACATTATTTGGTACCTCATTCTACACTTTTGAAGATCAAAACACTCTCTAAAAAACTCTCAAGAAGATTGGGCTAGGGTTTCTTCAAGGTAGTCATTTAGAGGTTTAAGGATCAAAATCTCTCTGTGAATCTCCATAACTAAGTCATGTTACAATTACCTCATCTTAGTTCACCTAAAACATGTTTTAATGAATGGTTTTCATGGTAATATTGTGGTATTGATTTGGTTTTGAAATATAAGTTGGGGGGTTTGGTTGTTCTTGGTTGGATAATGTTTTCCCATATTTTACTTATGGTTTTTCATGTTATAATTATGGTTTGAACATGTGGTTGCATGGGAATGGTCAATTGGTTCTTGCTTTTGGTTTTGGAAACTACATGCCCTCAATATGTTTGTTAAGATGTCAATGAGAATGAGTTTTGTCACATAGTTTGACTATTCTAGAAACCTTTGCATTGTATAATATGGTAATGGAACTTAAATTTGTTTGGTTGGTTTTAAATGGATTAGAAAGGCCTTGGTTTCCATGGTATTGGTTTAATTAGAAACTTTGGAGTTCAATTGGTTTAATGGCTTTTGTATGGCATAAATGGATAAACTTACAAGCTCTAATATTGGAATGGTGATACCAATGGTTAATGCCTAATTAAAAAACAAATTGGTAAATGGTTGGTTTAACACCTCAAAAATGGGTCCTGAGACGTCACACGGTGCTTATGACTACGAGTAGCCTTAAGATAACCCTTTCAGCCTTCTACTAAATCTGAAGCTCATAATAGAGGAAATATAGATTTAAAATCAAAGATAAATTGAGGAATTCTATTTGAGTTATGCTGAAATTATCTAAACATGATATCTGAAAATATTATACTTAATGTCTGAACAATCAACACTAGAAATCTGAATCATAACTAGTAGTCTAAAAAGCCTCTACTACTAATAACTAGAGAACCACTGGGACAATCTCCCAGCTGACTCGAACTGACTAAAACATACTAGATCACCTACTCTAATAAACTAGAAAATCTAAATGACTGGGTCCCCGAACTATGAGGACTCACCAACTGTTGGGATATAGATGGAGATTCTCGAAATGACTCATGCTGCTGAAACTGAGCACCTGCACCTATATTATGAGACAATGTTTCACATAGAAGTATATTTTGATCAGTACTTCTGGAATGTACTGAGTATATGGGGGTAAATGCATAAGTAAATCAATATCTCAATGTTTGTATAAACTTGTAAAATAATGCATGCTAAGATGGAGGACTCACCAACTATTGGGATATAGATGAAGATTCTTGAAATCACTCACGCTGATGAAACTGAGCACGTGAACCTACATTATGAGACAATGTTTCACATAGAAATATATGTGGATCAGTACTTCTGGAATGTACTGAGTATATGTGGGTAAATGCATAAGTAAATTGATATCTCAATGTTTGTATAAACTTGTAAAATAATGCATGCTAAGTGTAAATGACTCGCATTGGATGGGATAACTGAAAGCTAGAAATCATGAATCATGACATACTATATAAATCTTGTGAGTCATAAGACTTCGTTCTAAAAGTTGTTGGTAGTCTATATTTTAAATCATGCGGTCTAAGTGTAGAAAGGACTCACTTTTACATCTGTAAACTGAAAGCTCAAATCTAGTAGCTATTGTCTTATGTAAAACAATAGCTGAATAAAGTTGTGAGCCTTCACACTTAGTTTCTCAAAGCTTTTCTATTGTTCATTACTCTTTATTTGTAGGCTATAGGGAGGTTCTTCTAACTGACATAAACCATGTGAGCTAACATGGAGTCCAACGTCTAGTTCCTTTATGGGAAAACCTCACATTAGGAAGAGGTGTCATACTCTTTCCACAGAGTATAACCTAATCTAAGTGATCACATCTATAACTATCATCCATATAGAAATGGGAATAATTTTATAATCTGTACCTACGTTCACTCGTAGTTCTGGGGCATGTAAACATACCCAACTCAATGCTAAATACTACTCCATTTAATCTGTATGTTCATTCTGTAGGAAATCAACTTTTAAAACTAGTATAAGGGTTTACAATGAAATCCTCTTATGAATCTGTTAACTGTAAACATTGGTTAAATCTGTAAAGTGGATTACATATCTAAGCTGAGATCAAAATATCAATTCTTTGTTCAAAATCTGAATATAACAATTCATGGGATGCTTAAAAGCATAATATTCTTGAAATAACGACATTTAAACTTGGGCTAATAACTCATGCATCTATTTTATATCAAATCATTATAAAGTTCATGCTAAATAATGAAAATCTTGATAATTCAATTCTGAATCTGGGAATTCTTTCATACGCATAAAAATACGAAAGTAGACATGCAATTCAACATCTAAATCAATTGTATTCTTATTATCTTCAAATAGTAAAGAGTGGGCATAAACCCTAAACTGAAATTCATATAATTTCATATAAAATTCAACTTTAAAACTAATTTTGGACACAAGAATGAAAGAATTATCATTGTTCATAACCCCACATACCTTAATTGATCAAATTGATAAAGAAGCTTGAACTTGAATTCCTATCTGTGCTTTTGAAGATGGTTTTCTTGAATATATTGAATTGAAAATCTTGGATTTTGGGTTTTCTTGAAAAAAGAATGATGGAATTTGGATTTTTTAAGATTTAGGATTTGAGTTCTAGGGTTTTCTTGGTTAGTAATTTTGATAAGAGTGAGTGTATAATGCTTAGAATAGGTTTAATTAGTGTTTTTCACGATTTGGGGGCTTGGGGAATGACTAGGTTTCCCTTTGAAAAAATTAACTCGAAACTGAAATCCCAATTTTGGGCACCACCGCAACGCGGTGGTTATTGCGGTGGCTTACTGGAAAAGGATGGGCACCATTTTGGCCTATGGCATGACGCGGCAAAATCACATTGCGCCACTGGAAAAGGACGAGTGCCATCTTGCACTCCACCACAATGCAGAGTCTATCCCATTGAGATTTTTGACGTGATACCATCAAATTTAGGTGAGCTACTGGAAAGGGATGAATGGGAAATTGGGCTTCACCATAACATGGGCTAATCGCGGTGCCTCACTGAAAATCGACCAATTGCAATTTTGCACCTCACCGCTATGCGGTGCTATCGTGGTGCTCTACTATTTTTCACTAAAATCGCTATAACTTCTCAACCGAGTATTGGATTAAGGCAAAATTGATTTCATTGGAATGTAATTTAATTATCTACACACTGGTGGGTATAGAGCTGAAAATTTCCATATGTATCAAGAGTTAAACATTTTTAAAGTTGTCCTTTGACGTACTAGGAGATAAAAGGTACTAGGAAAAATATGGGGTATTACAGTTGGTTATGTGCTAAATGTTTTGATTGGGTAATAAAGGGGCTCGTGATAGCTAGCTGTGAACGTTTGAGTCCGATTAACAGACACTAAAAACTCATGTTTACCGATATGAGGATTGGTCTTTGTGATCTTATGTTTATGGGATATACGAGAATCCCCCAAGTCTATATATATATATATATCATGGAGGGAAAATGGTACACGAGAATTCTCGACCCTAATAATATCTCCGATTAGTGCGGCTACATGCACTGTGGCCCATTCATAGGGTAAAACTGGACCCATAATAGCTCATGGGTGGTTTTGGATGACCAAGATACAAAACTCATGTTAAGATTTTAAATGCATGCTAAACCCGATTCTCTTTCTCGGCATGGTATATATTTATATATGTATGTGATTGCATATGCTTATTTACTTTGGTTTTGAATAATGACATTATTTTATCCTTATTCTTGCATACATGCTAGCGTTCATTCTACTAATCCTCTTCGGGCACTGTATCCCTACGCGATCCAGGAGACGGTTATACTAATCCTTCTGCTCAGTGACTTAGATTCAGGGACAACTTTGAATCAGACTGGAGTGGTGATTTTCCATACTCTGAAAGACTTTATTACATGCTATGGAGTCCTTTACATTATTTTTGTTTCTTGGACTTTGGTTTTGTCTATGGTCGGGGGCATGTCCCGACCGAATGTTCTTTATTTTCAGTTAGAGACTTTATGGGACTACTATGGGTATAGGCGGTGTTGGTATTGGTGTCAGCCTTGGTGTTGATATTGGAATTAGGGCTGATAGTTGTTGGATATTTGATTAAGGTTGTTGGATTATGGTTATAGACTTTATTTAGTTTCTTTTATTTATTCTTGTTCTATCTTGTTATATGTTTGAATTTATCTGACATAGGTTGCAGGACGATTATAGTTGGATATTCGGGGTAGCCTCCGGTCCAAGTTGGACTTTAGGCACCCGACACGATTAGGCCCTGGTTCAGGTCATGTCAAACGATAAGTACAAAGTTTGAATGCATCATTTATGGATGCTACGGATGTGTTCGGTATGGAATATAAAGAAAAACTAGGAAAAAAACTTATTTCTTATTTTCTATGTTGTTCGGATTCTCCCAAAATATAGTCGCACCCGCGTCGAATCTTTCAAAAACTCATGATTTTTGGAGGATCCAACATGCATCCGAAGATATTTTTGAGGAGTCCGAGCAACTTAGTTTATTTTCTTATGTTTGTTATGCAAATAGAAAAATATTTTTAAAAAAAATTATATATATTTAACCCAAACAATGAGAGTAAGAAAAAATTATGAATTTTTTGTTAAAAAATATTTGGGAGTGGATTAGTGGAGTGGAGGATTGAGGGTAAGGGTAGGGGAGGGGTGAAATTTTTTTGAATTCTTTAAAAAATAAATCAAAAATTATTTTTTTATTGAGGGGGGAGGAGGGTTATTGGTCGGAGATAGTGGTGGGGTAAAAAGAATTTTTTAGAAATTTTTAAAAATAAAAAAATTGGTTCGGGAGAGGGGCTGGTAATTGGGAGGAGGAGGGGTAGGGGTGGGTGAGGATGGGATAAAAAAGGTTTGAAAATTGTAAAAAAAAAAATAGGCTAGGGGTTTGGTAAAGTGTGGGGTCGGGTTCAAGGTAAGGGATGGGATAAGAAAGAAATATAAAATTTTCTTAAAAGAAATTTAAAAGAAAGTCTTTTTTAGGCGGGAAGGAGGAAAGGGTTCTTGTGGGGTGGGGCTAAGAGTAGGAGGTGGAGTTAAATAATATAGGGTAAAGGGTAAAATAGGATTATATAATACTCCAATAAGGGCAGAATTGGAAAAAAAATAAGAAACCCATGGGATACCGCCAAATCGATGGCTACATAAAATGAGTATTTCATGGTTACCAAATGATGATATTAAGCCATATCATACCATACACTTTAAGAAACAATCAAAATAAATATTATTCTCATAGTAACCATATCATACCATACTATGGAGAAAACCCAAAGCGATTTGATTATGCATAGTGGATACAAATTAATTTCTTTGTTTGTTTTGTGATATTTGTAATGATAATGTTTGGAAATTTGATTGCAACTTTATCTGTAACTCGATGAGATATCTTCTACTTTTTTGAAGAAAAGGTCCTACTTAGACTCTCAAATTTTTTGAGTATTTGTCTTGTTCGTGCATGCTTCTGTTTGAGTCGGAGCTTTCGGGATTTGGTTTGGTGATTCGAGTGTATTTTGTGATGTGTGGGTTATTTTATCTTGAGTTCAAACCTTTATTCCAAGTGGGAATAAATGTAGAGGCCGGACAACTTCATTAATCCAAAGGCTTAAGAAACCTTAGAGCATCATGTTTATCTAAACTATGTATTTTTTAAATGGAGTGTAGATTTGTGTAAAAATTATCATCCTTATAACAAATAATAAGTTTGAACTGATAATTTTAAAAATATAATAAATCTAATATTAAGAAACATAAAAGGTTTTTCATAGAGTTTAGAATTTGTTTGTGTTAGGAGATCTTCCTGGTTAGATTGTAATGGTACAGATGTATTAAGTATATAGCATCTGAAACTTGTATTTAATAGAAGAAATGCATAAACTAAGCAGTTTCTTAGGAAAGTCGCTAGACATGTCTGATAATAATATTTTAGTCAAACTTTTAAAATCAACTTATTTTGGAATTGTTTTTCAAAAATATACTTTTGGTGAGAAGTAATTTGTGTTTGACTAATAAATTCAAAAAATACTTTAGAGCAACAATTCGTGTTTAATCAATCTTTTAAAAGTGTTTTTAAGAATATTTTTTTTCAAAAATGTTTTATAAAAAGTTATTTTAGAGGAAAAAAATTATTTTTTAACTTCTGAAAAGCTGCTTCTACTACTCTCCAATAGTAGTTATTTTTTTTTCAAGAACTTGGATAAATACATCAATTTTTTAAAAAATAAACACTTTCTACACAAAAATAAGTACTTTTAGAGAAAACTAAACATAACCAAACATACTATAAAAGGTTGGTGAATTCAAGATTCTTATGATTTATTAGTATTAAATTCAAGATTTGGACGATTTATGCATGATGAATATACAATTTAGATTAGATGACTTATCAATGGTGAATTTAACATTTTGATAACTTATCGATGGCAACTTCAAAAATTTATACATATTCATTTACAAGTAAAAAGTATGGATAGTGAAATGCTCATCAACTTAGTACTTTGTATACACATCTATATATAAAACTAGTTTCCATCACTTAATAGTTATACAAATTGTATTAAATTTCTTAGTAAACACTATTTGTTTTAGTAAAACAGAGATTGCATTAATTAAAATAAAAGAGTTTCAGTCTAGGTTTTAGCCTAGATTGTAGATCATAGTTGAGGGATTTGATCCTTGATCTAATCTATTACATATGTCAACCACCCTTTCGAAGGTAGTTCCCTTGATATCTGCGCAAAAAGGTTTGTAGGCACACATTGGAGGAACTTCAAAAAGTATTGATTCAGTAAAAAAATTGGATATTGCTCCTAGCTTGGCCATTGCATCAGCCACACTATTCTACTCTCAGAATATATGCTTCACCAGTGGATTTCCAAGTCTGATTAGATTTGACCTGCAATCATCTAGAGTAGCATTATAGAGAAGATTACCCTTGGTTAGTTGTTAAATTATCTCCATAGATTCAATTTCAATTTCAATAGGCATCAAGTGTTGGGATTCAACAATTTTCATACCTTCAGTAAGTGCTAAAATTACCATGTGGTTATTAGTGTCTATATGGAAGCTTTTGGTAAATCCAGTGATCCATTGGCCATTGCATGTCTGATGGCGCCTCCAATTCCCCCATTCCTTGGGTTACCAAGGCATGAACCATCTGTATTAAACATATAAGCACCTACCTTAGGAGGGGTCCATCTAATCTGGATGGTAATCTTGAGTTTATGAGGCTTTGGGTTCTGTCTCAAGAACTTGAATTCAATTGCCTTAGAATAAGCCTCGTAATGAGAAGATTTTTCCTTTTTGTGGTTAAAAGCATTGTTGTTTCTGGACTTCCATATGGTCCATAAACCGAAATGAAGGAGCTCTTTCTAATAAAGAAAGTGATCATATTTTTTATTCTTGGGAAAACTCTAGGTAGATCTCCAGCTGGATGGGTGAAAGATGTTCGGTGAGAGGGCAATTCTCTGGGTGGATTTGTTGAGGAGGGTTGTCCAAAAATCATGAGTGGCATTACATTCAAAGAAGATGTGTTTTATATCTTCATAGTGGCTGCTACAGTAGTGACACAGGGGGTTGATATCTATGCCTCTTCTGTGAAGAATTGAGTTGGTTGGGAGAATATTATGATGTATTATCCAAAGAAAGAAGATGATTTTATTGGGAGCAGAAAGTTTCCATAGCTAATTGAAATCATCCATTTGATTGGAGTTGGTGATTGGATGGTTCCTCTTAGTGGTAATGAAGGAGTAAGCACTGCACAGGTGAATATCCCATTTCCAGTGAGTCCCCAAGTAGGAAGGTCTCTTTGTATCCTAGGGTTAGTCTTGAAGGTGCTGATGATGGATTCTTTTATTGGATTAGGGATATCAAAGGAAATATTATCAAACATCCAACCTTGGTTAGTTCACATGTGGGAAAGTTTGAGAGTGCTTTCAGATTCAGTGAGAGGCCCATGGAGAAGATGCCTAAGAGGGGGGAGATAGGGAATCCATCTATCAAATCAAAAACTTATTTTTCCATCATCATGTGCCACCCATTGAATGGCTTCTTTGCATATGAGGTAGCTTTTATATAGGTTTTTCCGAGTTCTGGAGGATTTTGGTTTACAATGGTTGGTCCTATATTGATATTTGGAGCTGAGAATCTTAGCCCAAAGAGTACGGGGGTTTTGATGAATCTCCAGGCCAAGCTACAAAGGTGTTATTTATTTTTGGAGTCAAATCTTTGCATTCCCAAACCTCCCTGACTTTTAGGATGAGTGATGATGTCCCAGTTGATTAGGTGCATCTTTTTTCTGTTTGGGGATGTTCCCTAGATGAAGTCACTTTGAGCTTTATCAATAAGCTGCAGAGTTTTTTTGGGGAGAGTGATGTACTGAATTACATGGTTTGGAATACTACTCAGGAAAGATTTAGCTAAAGTGGTTCTCCTAGCCATATTTAGGAATTTGGTTTTCCACCTAGCTAATTTAGAGTTAAAATTATCTATGATGAACTGAAATTCCCCATGAGAGGGTTTTTTGTGGAAGATGGGCAAGCCCAGATATTTGTCAAAAGACTCACATAATTTGATAGAAAGCATTGTGGCCATGGAGTGTCTGTCAGAGGAGGAGTAATTGGAGGAGAAGATAACTGTTGATTTCCCAATGTTGATCTTTTGGCTCGAATGGTAACTGAAGCTTTGAAGAGTATTGATAATGATTTGACAATTTTTGGAGTCAGCCCTAACAAAGAGGGTTAGATCATCTGCAAAAAAGATGTGAGAGATCTTGGGGCCTCTTATGATAGTTGATATAGGGTTCCAATTGAGAGTGTCCACCTCATGGTTTATCCTTCTTGATAGTAGTTCCATACACAGAATAAAAATGTAAGGATATAGGGGATACCTTGTCTAATCCCTCTGGAAGGATTGAAAAAAATTGTTTTACTCCCATTCACTAGCACAGAGATGGAGGAAAAAGTGATGCAAGACATGATAAGAGAGGTTAACCCAGGGAGAATTGAAAAAGTGAAGGGCTTGTCAGATGAAAGATCATTCGATTCTATCAAAGGCTTTCTCCAAGTCTATCTTAAGGATCATATGAGCCCTTTTCCCCCTCAATTTGTAGGAGTGTGTGATGAATTCCTAGACTATGATGGCATGGTCAGAAGTTCTCCTATTTGGTAGAATGTTGTCTTGTCTTTGTCGTATCAAGTTTTGCAACTAAGGCTTGATCCTGTTGGCCATAATCTTGGTAATTATTTTGTATTGAGTGTTGCACAGGCCTATTGGTCTGAAATTTTTCAGATTTGAGGCATGATTACACTTTGGGATGAGTCACAGGTAGGTTGCATTGACTTTATCTTCCATGGAGAAATAAGTGAAAGTCTGATTGCAGAAGTTGGTGACAGAATCTCCCATGATGTTCCGATATCTTTGAAAGATGAAGGGGTGGATGTCATCAGGTCCATGGTCTTTGAAGGGCTTGAAAGAGAAAACATACTTTTTAATTTCATTCATAGAGGGAAGAGTATCCAGATATTAGTGCTCCTTAGAGCTTATGGAGCCATGGATGGAGGGGTTGAGTTGGTATCTGAGGGGAGAGAAGTTATGATCAGTGGTAAAGAGGTTAGTATAATAATGGGGATGGTATTTCTGATGTCTTCCTGACTTAAAAACCAGTTCCCAACATCATCTTTCAGAGATTTTATCCTATTTCTCCTTCTTCTATTAAGAGTAGAGATATTGAAGAACTTTGTGTTTTCATCTCCTTCAGTGAGCCAGCTGATCCTAGATTTAAGTTTCTAGAAATCATGCTCAAGTTTGAGGAGTTTCCTGAAATCATGAGAGAGTTTCTTGGAGGAAGGTACTTATGGGATATCTAGGACATTTCTGGATCCCCACTAATCTAGCTAGCAGGTTGCTCTTCCTTCTAAAGATGGTCCCAAAGGTACTTTTATTCTAGGTTATGATGTGAGTCTCAAAGTGGGAAATAACACTGGTGAGGTTTGTTGAATTTCCAAACGAGTTGAGGACCATGGCATTAAAGGTAGAGTGAGAACACCACATGGTTTCCATTCTTAAAGGCTTAGAGAAGATTTTATGGTCCCTCGTGATAGTAACCTGTAGGGGGCAGTGGTCAGAGTGGGTTCTTGGGAGGTGAGTAATGGAGGTTTTAGGAAAAAGGTCAAGCCACTGAGTGTTGGCCAGTCATCTATCAAGCCTTTCAAGAATGAGAGCATGCTTGTTCCTATATCTTTTATTGGACCAAGTAAATTTACTACCCTTAAAACCAAGATTGACAAGATTTCTTTTATTAATGTAGTCCCATAGGAAAGAAGCCCTGTGGGTATTGATACTATTTCCTCCAAACTTCTCAGAGACTTTTAGTACCTCATTGAAGTCTCCCCCAACTAGACATAGACTATGGGGATGGATGTTGATGGTATTAGTAACGTCATCAATTTGGTTCCAGAGGAGCTTTCTATCTTCTAAATTATTACTAGCATAAACAGCAGTAAAGAACCAGGTTGAGGGGGGATTGAGTACCCAGACATTGACATGGAGAGTCTGGGGGAGATGGAAATATCATTAATATTTATGGAGATATCATTCCACATAATCACAAGGCCTCTAGAATTTTCATTCCAGGGTATTGGATTTTATGAGTAAACCCCAAATCCTCAGTGATGGTTTGGTGATCATTTATTCTAGTTTCCAAGAGAGCTAGGATGGAATGCTTGTAGATATCCACCATTGATTTGCAGTGCCTTTGAAACTCAGGGATGTTTTGCCCTCTAGTATTCCATATGAGACAATTCATTTAGAGATTTTCTTGGTGATGATGGGGATCCACCATGGTTTTCTTCCGCTTTTCCCCAGTTGGTGGGGGTGAGATGTGTAACTGGTTCTCCAAAATCAGTGTTACTGGGGTCATTTTGATAATGAAGAAATATTGTGTCAGAGGACCTGGTAGATATATCTCTAGGGTGAACTTGAGAAGATTGAGAGGTAGTAGTATGGTTTCCATTTCTCTTACTACCTCCTCAAATTTTGAAGTTAGTGACTTTTCTAACACTAGCACATCTGTTCTTGGAACTCTAAGGTATGCAAGAATCATTTCCATTTCTCTATTGTTTTCCTTGAGAGATTTGATGGTTTGCTCCCTCTCCATCATTTCCAATGTTAGTCCAAGTGGATTGGTTGGAGGAGGGGGTCAAAATGTTTGAGGTCTTCGAAGACACCCTCACAAAGGAGGGGTCTGTCTCCAGTATCTTTGGAATCTATTGGGGGAGAATAGGAGTGTTGATCTAGTTTGGTCAATCATGGAAGATAGAACCTGTGGAGCTAGGCCCTCCATTGAGGTTACATTTGGGAAGTTCATTAAAGTGGATTTCCAAATGTTCTGTCCATATCTCTGCAAACCTTGAAGTATCGCTTCCATTACTAGTTGGGCTAGGAAGTAGGGGTTTTGGATTATCAAGACGCATTGACTTTCTTCCATTTGGACTCTCAGGGTAACGGCTTGGTTCTCCAAGCCTATTTCCAACCATGAGGTTGGTAGATGAGAGGGAGGTAGGGGAGACATATGGAAGATGATGGTATCTATGTATGGATTAAAATGAGTGAAGATGTAGAGAAGTGTTGGAGGAGTGAGAAAGTTCAGAGGGTTTGCCCTCCTTAGTATGTTGGAGAGGTGGTTTTTAAGGTACTGCAACCACAAACATAGGGGTATCAACCCCTTTAGGGTCAGAGGGTAATAATGAATTGGAGTTGGATGAGACATTACACTCCCTCTCCCTGGTGGTAGAACTATCAGGTTGATTGATAGACTTGTCCACCGTTTGGGAGTGAGTTCGATTTAGGATCGCAAGATCCCGAGGTATGACTTTTTGATTAGTCATAATTTGATATTTTTGTAGGGATTTCCTTGGAAGTGGATCCCTCATTTGACCCATGTTGTGAGGGTCCATTTTTAGGTTGTAAAAGGTTTGGGCCTTCCTTGTTCTTGTGGGTTAAGGGCCCAATACCATGGACAGTAGAGATAGTTCTCTTTTTTGTTGGGCCTTCTTTGTGATTGGGCCTCGTACCTTCCATGTTGAAAGTAGCATGGCCCTGATTGGGTAGGATTTTTTTACTAGCAACGTAGCTCGACTCGCCGGCGGTGGGTTGCTGCTTACTAGTCTGTGTTGTTTCCTAAGAGCTTTTGGGGTCTAGAAACTTACCTATAGGGGCATCATAGTGCTTGACATTAACTAAATTTTGTGGATAGAGCTTACTTCTCATTTCAGCATGCTTGTCCAACTGAAGAGTCTTTTTTCCTTTCTTGAAAAGGACGGTCTTCCATTCACTGGGTATATCTTTTCCCGTTGAATTCACCGTTGATGTTTCTGTTTCAGTGGCCTTTTGGGAAATTATGTGTGGGCATGAACCAACAGTGTGTCCCAATCTCCTGCATACTTTGCAGAGAATTCCTTCACCTTTGTAGACGATATCTTAGTGATGATTTCCGATGGCGACGATTGTTTTGAGAATTTTTTCCATCGGGACGTGAACACAAATTCTAGCATATCTTCCTCAAAGCACTGACGACGTGCATGTGTCGATCTTGACTAGATTACCTATTTTTCTACCCACTTTCTAAAGAATGGTGAGATCGTAGTACTCTGTTGGTAACTGAGGGAGTCTGAGCCAACTTGTTGTAGTTTGGATCTTTGATTCGTTTAGAACAAAATCAGGTTCCTAAACGCGTACTGTTAGGAAGGATCCTATGACAAACCATGGACCCTCCTATAATGATCTTCTTTGGCTTTCCTCTTTAGAGAGTTTGACAGTGAAGAAGCCTTGTCCTAGATCAATGAGGATAATTGTTCTTGTACTTCCCAAAGATCTGTGATTTTCTTCTGGAGGAATTAATTATTAATTCTCCTCCCAAAAATCTTAACTATGACAGAGTGCCTCCATGGATTATAGATCCGTTTCTTATCCTCAATTGATAGTAGAATTGGTTCATAATCTTCATTAGAAAGAGATGGGATATCAGGACCTTCAAGAAGCGTATTAAAGGTCTTTTGGTTTTCATTTCCTTTTTCTTTTACTGCATCGCAATAGGATGTTTGGGAATGACGTCGATTGCCATTTGGCTACTGATATCTGGAGGTTCCTGTGGTGATGGATCCTTATTCGGCATAGCGTGTGGGTTTAACTCGCAGGAAATTTGGGAGCACCGAGGGAGGGGTCTTTCTCTCTCTAGAAATAAAGTTTTTTACAATAAATATTGTAAAAACTTTTGTTCCTTACCAAACACTATTATTCGTCATAATTCATTAGTAAATGAATGATGCTTAGTAGTGTTTTTAAAAGTAGATTATTTACTATTTTAGAATATTGTGAGTGTGAATATTACTTAACAATACTATTTAAAACTATCCAAATCGTTGTTACACAGAAATAGAGAATAGAATCCTTGCCTAGTTTCCCCGTTGACAAAAAATTAAAAATTCAGGGTTGTCCTAGTCTTCGGCATATTTTGAGGGTGTGGTGGTCTAGGAAATTCTGATAGTAATTTGAGAATTAATTGGTGTTGTCAATTTGATTTAGTGTTAGAGGATGAGTTAGGAAGTCGTAGCAATTTTCAATACATAAAATAGGTTAGTAGAACTCTTGTTATAGCAATACCATAAAAGGGTTAGTTCATGATGTTGAATTTCGAGAAGTGTTTCGTGAATTGACCAAAAATCAAATCAAGTCATGAGTTACTGGTTTGAGCCTGTTGTCGCTACATAAGTACCGCTATAGTGGCAACCCATTTGGTCTGAGGGTCGCTGAAATGGAAGATCCTCTAATAAAGGCAACCTATTTAACCCGAGGGTAACTGTTGTTGCGGACAAACTCTGCTAAAGGCAATACTGGTCCCAATGACCACCAAAATCCATAACACATTCTTGAAGCAGGTCCTCCAACACCGAAATAGTCCTCTCAAACTGACTATCTGTTTGAGGAAGAAAAGTTGTGCTCAAATCAAGCTGAGTACCCAACACACTCTGCATTGTACTCCAAATGTTTGAGATAAACTAACTACTTTTATCAGAAATAAAGGACACATGGATACTAGGCAATTGAACAATCTCCCTAATTTAGATCTTGGCCAACTCTTTCATATTATAATTTGCTCTTACACAAACAAAATATGCTAATGTATTCAATATATCCATAAAAACTCAAATAGAGTTAAACTTCCCTAAGGTCGGGGGTAGGCCAACAATAAAATCCACAGTGATTTGCTCCTACTTTAACTCGTGAATGGACATCCTTGCATCATACCACCTGGTGGTGATTCTTATACTTCACCTCCTAGCAATTCAAATAAATAATAAAAAACTCACAATATCTCTCTTTATACCACTCCACCGATAATGTTATTTTAGGTCATGATCCTCATCCAATATTAATCTAACCCATCCACCAAATCCTTGGCACACAAGTTTAGCCTGTAATCCTCAAAATAATATTACAATCCAGGGATGTCGCCTTTTCCTTGCCACTCAACACTCTATCACAAATCATTATCAATCTATCATCATCAAACTGATGAGCTCTAATTTGCTCAATCAAGGAAGACCAAGCCTAAATAAAGGAAAAAAGTTATCTGGATGATGAAATATCAAACCTAACCAACTGATTAGATAAAGATTGAATCTTTAAGGCTAAAAATTGCTCTCGAGCCAAAAGATGAATTCAACTCCCCAAACTTGCCTCCTTGCAGCTCAAGGCATTTTTAGCCTTGCCCAAATGATATATAATAGTGAGATCATACTCCATAATCAACTAAACCCAACATCAATGCCTTATATTAAGTCTCACTGAGTAAAGAAGTGCTGAAGGCTATGATGATCAGAGAAAATATCAAAATAGACTTCATACAAGTAACATCTCCAAATCTTCAACATAAACACCACCATGGTTAACCCCAAATAGAATAATTCTTCGCATATGGGTTCAACTTTCAATAAGCATATAAAATCATCCTATCCTCTTACATTAAGAAGCCACCCAAGCCAACTCCTGCAGTTTTACAAAACAGGGTAACACTCTTGCCCTAATTATGCAAGGTCATGATAGGAGTCAAAGTCAACAACTTCATAAGGTCTTGAAATCTCTCCTAACACACTTTTGACCAAGAAAAAATAAACTTCTTCTGAGTCAACTTAATAAGAGAATCCTCAATAGAAGAAAAGACATGCACAAAATACTGATAATATCCCACTAAATCAACAAAACTCTGAATCTTAATAGAAAAAGTGAATCTAGCCCAATAATAAATGGTAGCTCTCTTGGCTGGATCAGCCATAATGTCATCCTTAGTCACTACATTACTCTAGAAAGTAGAATCCAACCAAAACTCGGACTTGGATAACTTGGCATATAACTTCTCATATTGCAACCTCTAAAGTACAGTTCTCAAGTGTCTCACATGATCAACCACATTATTAGAATAAACCAATTTATCATTAATTAATACAATTATGAAGGAATCTAAACAAGGTCGAAATGCTCAATTCATCTACTCTATGAACATTGTTGGTGCATTAGTCAGCCCAAAAGACATGGCTAAGAACTCATAATGAACATACCAAGTCCTAAAAGCCATCTTTGGAACATTTAAATTACAAATCCTGAAATGATGACAATCAAATCTAAAGTTATCTTAGAAAGAGATGAAGCCCCATAAAGCTGATCAAACAAATCATTAATGGGAGGAAGAGGATAACTTTTCTTAACTACTGCGTTCTGCAATTCTAGATAGTTAATACACATGCACGTAGATGCATCCTTAATCATCATAAATAAGATAGGAGCACCACAAAGTGGTACATTGATATAACAAAACCCTTACCCAACATACCTTGCAACTATTTATTAAATTCCTTCAACTCAGCCAGGGCTATCCTATAAAGCAGAATAGAAATGGGCTTGGTACTCAACGCAGCATCAATAGAAAAATCAATATCTCAGTTTGTAGGCATACCAGGTAAGTCCATTGGAAACACGTCCTAAAACTCTCCAACAACTTGAATATCATCCAAGGGAGGCAGTGAAGCAACATTACTATTGCTAATATAGACCAAATAAAATAGGTCTCCCTTTTTATACTATGCAACAATGATGTATAAATGATATAACTCTTTTTATCCCAAACTAGTTTTACCCTTCCATGCTAACCTTGGCACACCTAGAGTAGATAATGCCATGGTCTTGGAAAAATAATTCAAAAAAATATGATAGGTAGCTAACCAATTTGTACCCAAGATAATATCTAAATCCATCATATCTAGGATAATTAAGTCTACCCAGGTCTTACCCCTTGAAAGAGTCACTACACATGATCTATACACCTCATCTACCACTATAGAATCTTTTACTAAAGTAGAAAAATAATAGGCATCGCAAGGGACTCAATATCAAAACCAATAGCAAAGTATGTAGGTCAAATAAGATAGAAGTGGAATGATGGAAAATCGAGATAATACTTGTGATAACTATATCATGTACCTTTTCCTCGGGTCTCTTATAAATAACATAGCACTAACCATGTGTAATGACCCTCTAGGTTATTTTCTACATTTTCTCTTATTTTTACAATTTAGAGCTTTCATATGGCTGCCCCGAGTCATTTATGACTTACTAGAACTGTCATTTTGGTTACCAAGCAGTTCATTTGGTTTTTAGAGCCAATTAATAATTTTAAGTCTTCATAGTTTAAATTGTCTAACGGGAAAAAAATTCAATCAAACAATATCATATGTCATTCCTGACAATTCCAACAACTCTAAAACATTGATTTTATGCTAGGTGGTCCCTTGTTTTGGGTCCCGAGATGTCAAGACTCATTTTAGGATATTGGATGGAAGTTAAGAAAAATGGTACGTGGGTGTGGAACATACTTTTCATCGAAACAAACTCAGATCGAAATTTAAACTATGCTATCAATACCAAAATATTGAATTTTATATTGTAGCATAGTTTATTTGCATTGAATCCAAAATATTGAATTTAATAAGGTAGTATAATTCATTTTCACATACGAGATTCTGAATGAATCTCGATAAATTGGCGGAGACATAGAAGAATTTCATGTCTTAGCTAGTGTTGGTGCACTGCTTAAGAACCCTTTTGATCCTCTTAAGCAAAGGGGGTGATAAAGTGATTGGCCTATTACTTAAGTAGCCGAGCTATCCAAGTAGATATCGTCTAAAGAGAACCCCCTACTGGTTTAATAGTGGCTACTTAAGCATCAAGAGACCGCTTAACCAGTACCTATACAGGGATCCAGGTGTCTCTAAAGCGCCACTAAGTCACTTAAGTGGTGATAGCTTAAGAAGGTCAATGTCTATTTAAGTAGTACCCGAATACCTGGGAAGGATATAAATACCCCACTTGGAGATTTCCCCCATTTTTATTCCATATGCAAGTATATGGAACCCTAAAAAGTGTGAAAACTTAGGAGAATTATTAGTAGGTAATTTTGGATTGTTTGTAGACTCAATTAATGTATTTTTTTTCTCTGAATTCTAGTAAGTTCATCAAATTCCATGGCTAATTTACCATGATTTCCCAAAAATCCTAAAATATTGGTGGGTTAATTATAGCACCATTTGAGCTCAGAATTGACCCATTCTTGAGGGTAAATATTACTTGAGCATAGAGGGACGCTATGATGGTTTGGAATATGTAATTCCGTAAATACGCCCCATATGGGTTTTTAGATAATTTTGTATCTGAAGCATAATAGTGCAATATGGGTGTCATTTATCTCACTTTGATGAGTATATTGTTATTTTGGTAGTGTGGCACCTTGCGGAAGCTTTTCATATGGGGGAAGTGGTGGTTTAGTATATTCTTTAATCTTTTCTTTAGCGTCTAGGTTATCTTGGTTTACCTTCTTTATTAATTGAGCTAATTCTTAGTATAATTATATTATTATGTTATATATGAGATAATATTTAGGTGTTGGAAAAATATTTTGTATGATTATTCTTATTTGGATTGTTTAGTTTATGTTGAAAATGTAATCTAGGTTGAATTGACCTAGTTGCTCATATTTTCGGTGGAATTGACCTAATTTCTTCTTTTAGGTGGAAGTAACCTATTTGCTCATGTTATAGGTGGAATTGACCTAGTTGTTTATGATTTAGGTGGAATTGGCATTTTTTCTCATGTTTTGGATAGAATTGACTTTGTTGCATATGTTTAGGTCGAATTGCAAAACACCTTAGGTCAAAACTTGTATTAGCCTTTGTAGACTTATTTAACCATGTTATACCTTTATTAATGAATATTTTGTACTTTAAGGAGATTGAATACTTAATGATTATTGTATTTTGGTATTTGAGAGTTGGTGCTAATGTCGAGTAAAATGCGATGATCTATTTATATGTCTTATTGTTATGGTTGATAAATATGGTTATTGGTATTGTTTATAGGTATGGTTTATTAATATAATTTTTTATTAAAGTTTGGTAATATATTTGGTATTGATAATATGAGTTTCAGATCAAGTCCGATAGTTGTATGGTATTGATGATATGTGTTTTGGTTTAATTCCAACAAATGATATTACGATATTAATACTATTGAGGATGTTTTGACGATGATAATGATATGAGTTCTAATTCGAGTCCAACATTTAGATTTGGGTATGATATGATATTATATGGATGGTTTGATGGTTATAGTTGATATTCGATAAATTAATCGATCTTCAGTATTTCCTTTCCATTGATTGCACCCTTTGTGCTTATGGGGGCCCATGTTGGGTTATTTCCTTTTCTATACTTAATGGCTTATGGGGTCCAATTTAGTAGTAATAATTTTTTATTTTTACTTTACTATTCAAAATTTATTTATTTGTTTATGCATAGTTGTGTTGGAGATTATTCTCAGGTTTTCCCGATTACCTTGACTTGGTTTATTTATCTTGTATCTTATCATATTTATATAATGATTTAGCTCTGTCAGCCGATGTTGCTTACTATGTACCCATGGTTTTGGTACTCATACAATAATTTTGTACATTTTTAGTACAAACTAGAGTACTAGTAGCTTCCATTAATGTTTCGTTCGTGTTGAGTTGATTTTGGAGATAGATTGTATTTCACTATTTTAGTACTTATGTTCTATTTGTAGTAGCTCTTATACTGACACTACCAGGTCATAGGATGTTTATGAATGTTTTATTAATATTTTAGACTATTACTATTATTTTATGGTTATTATAAGTCTTTAGTTGTTGATTTCTAGATTTTAGGTTGTTATCCACCAAATTAGCCTAATACTTATAGCTTCAGGCTACAGTTTGTCTTACTTAATGGTGGGATAAAGTAGGTTACACTATAACTCATAAATTGGGTCATGACAAATTATTATTAGATCTTAGGTTGATTGGAATTATTAGTGCCAGAGCAAGTGTCTGGTAGAGTCCCACGTAATAGAATGATATGTCTGTTTCTTATCTTTGGGAGGCTATATGACACTCTTATGAGTTTTCACTTCTATCACTTAGTTTGCACTAAGATTCTGAGTTTGTTTTTGAAGAATTCCTTTGGTTTCACTCTTTCGTAGATTGCTAGGACACGTGTTACTACTATTTGAGATGAGGGTCTCAAGATCGAGCCTAGGAATTATTTCATTATTCATTGATGACATAGAGTTCATGGATTGCATAGAGATGTATCCCCATCTAGGAGCTAAGATAGAGGGCCTTCACCCAACTCTATTCCTACTCGCAAGCCAAAGATTTTTCCACCTCAACTAATGGTGGGTCAGGGACCAGTCCAGGCTCTATCAAGGTTTATTTCTTCTTCAATGCACAAGGATTCTTTAATTTAGCTTTTGGAATTGGTTGGTAGTGCACCGTCTGATGGTGCACAGTCTATGGATAAGAGTGGTACAAAAAATAGACGCAGCCTATAGTTGCAGCTCCTAGTGTTGAGGTCCCAATTGCGTTGGTGATTGCAAAATTTGTAGTTGCTCTGTGGGTGGTTGCCCAGACTACTATGTCTATTGAGGAGCAGGGATATTGGGTATATTCTTGAGATTAACTTCGCTTAGGTTTTTTACTACACTAAGCGAGGATGCATATGAGTTTTTAATTGCTTGTGAGGATAAGCTCCATAATATGGGATTATGCTAGACTCGTGGTATGGATTACACTATCTTTTAGTTAGACTTGGTAGCTAGATATTGGTGGAGAGGTCATCATGATTCCAGGCCATTTGGATCACCACCTATGTCATAGACTTAGTTCTCTGATATGTTCTTGGAGAACTATATGCCTAGAATCCTTGGGGATCATTTGAGGGATTATTTCTCATGGTTAAAACATGGCTCCATGACTTTTGTGTAGTATGAGGATTGATTTTTTTATTTGGATAGGTACGCTATTTTAATTCTGACTAGTGAGTACGAAAGAGATCATTAATTCATTCAGGGGTTAAGACTTCATCTTGGCATGTCTACACAAAGTTTGGTTGTTATGGGTAGATCTTTTTCTAAGGTTTCTGGCCATGCTCGGGTTATGGAGGAGCTTTATTGCAAGACGAAAGGGGAAAACCATAAGAGGACACATTATTAAGGTACTTTTAGCAGAAGCCATAGTGTATCAAAGTTCAGAGGCAGTGGTTCTCAGGGAAGGTACCTCTGCATCATCCAAATAAACATCGGAGTCTATCTAGTAGGCCCATTTAGGATGCACTTTAAATTACTGATGGAAGCCAATCTAGTGTTGGGTGATCATCCTGGTCAAGGTAGTGTTCATTCTTCGAGGGGTCTGTTTTCTAATTACTCTAGTCATGGTGGTTATTATAGGTTATTTATAACTTTTGGTTTCACTACAAAACCTGGGGCATGTTATGGTTATAGGGATTTTTGTCATTTCTCTAGAGAGTGCCTTAGTCATTGCGCAATTATTCCTTTTGGACATAGTGTTCCGTGATTAAAGTGGTACATCCCCTAGCCATAGGTGGTATGCATAATCATAGGGGTAGTTCCCAAGGTTCTCAAAGAGGTTCCAGGAAGGTACGATAGGAGGTCAGTTACGAGTCCAATAATATGGCGGGTATGGTCAGTTGTATGTTATACTTACTAGACTAAAGGTTAAGTCTTCTGAAGCTATTATCACAGGTACAATCTTGGTGTGACATCTGTCAGTTTTTTCTTTATTTGATCTGTGATCCACTTACTCTTATTATGTCCCAAGGTTAGATTTATGTTGGTATTCAATATCTATACCACTATTTCTATATAATCCTATGGGTGATTATTTAGTAGTGGATCGGGTTAATAGATCATGTGTTGTCATTATTCGAGTGTTTGATACTCTAGCTTATCATATTGTGTATGATATGTTGGATTCTTATATGATTTTGGGCATGAACTTGTTATCTCACTATCATGCAATCTTGGATTGTTTTGCCAAAACCATTATGTTAGCCATGCTTGGCGTACCCCCGGTTGTGTGGTAGGGAGCTATTAGCCACGAGCCGGTTGGGATTATTTCTTATATTAGTGCTAGGAAGCTGAGTTTGAGGAGTTACGAGTATTATCTCACTTATATTTATGATTTTAGTATGGAGAGTTTGTCGCTTGACTTTGTTCCTATAGTTCATAAGTTTCCTGATATTTTCCCTACCAATCTACATGGTCTTCCTCCTGAACGTGACAAAGAGTTTGTTATTGATCTTGAGCTAGGCACTGACCTATTTCTATGGAACCTTACCATATGGCTCCTGTCGAGACTAAGGAGCTGAATTCTCAGCTTTAAGATCTTCATGATAAGGGTTTTATTAAATGAAGGGTGTCTCATTTGGGGAGCTCCTATATTATTTGTAGAGAATAATAATGGTTCCATGCGTATGTGTATTGATTAAAGGCATCTTAATAAGTTTACTATAATGAATTGGTATCATGTGCCTCATATTTATGATTTGTTTGACCAACTTTAGGGAGCAATGGTGTTCTCTAAGATTGAACTGAGTTTCGGTTACCATCAATTGAGCATTCGGACTACAGATATCCCAAAGACTTCCTTTAGGACCCGGTATGGTCCTTATGAGTTTCTAGTAATGTCTTCTGGGCGTACCAATGCCGTATTGGTGTTTATGGATTTGATAAACCATGTGTTCAAACCTTATTTGGATTCTAGTGTTATTTTTTCATGGACGACATCCTGGTGTATTCGAGAAGTAGAGAGAAGCATATACTAAATTAGAGGATTCTCCTCAAGGCTTTGAGAGATCATATGTTTTTTACAAAATTCTCTAAGTGTGAGTTATGGCTTGGGTCAGTGGCATTCCTTGGGCATGTGATGTTTAAGGATGGTATTATGGTGGTCCCAACAAAGATTTATGTTATTTGTGATTGGGTAAGACTTATATCTCGGACTAAAGTTCGTAGCTACAGTGATTTTGCCCATTACTATTGGTGATTCATTGAGAGTTTTGCTACTAATCTAGTGCCGATAACCAGATTGACTCGGAAGGAGGTTTTTTTTCAATGGTCCAAGGAGCGTGAGTCGAGCTTTGGAAAGCTCAAGGGACTTCTCACTTCATCTCCTATCTTGCTTCTTCCTGTTGAGAGTAAAGGATTCACCATGTATTGTGATGTGTCTTTTAATAACCCGACTTTTGGTGATTTATGTGAATTATTTATTTCTGTATTAATTGACCATTTTACCCCTCCGTATGTATCATGACCCTACCTCGGGCCTAGCCGTGATGGGTATCTCAAGCCCATTGAGAGCCGAAGACCACCCCATTAGCCTAGCCAACCAAAACACAATATGATATAATAGCGGAAGCAACCAAAGTATAAACATAAGACAGTTAATGTAACTCAAATAATACTAAGAGTTCAAAACAATGACAAACCCACAATCTATCCACAAAGCCTCTAACAAAACTAAATATCTTACTAGGTCGGGACATTCCACCGACCATGGCCAAAAGGAAATCCAAAATATAAAAAGAAACTGATAGGATTTCGATACTGATAAGGAAAGTAATAAAATATTTAGCCTTCTAGAAGATGGAGGCTCACCACTCCAACGCAGATCTACCAACGAACTATAATCCACCTAACACTGCACAGGGGTAAAAGAGGTATCTTCGAACACTACATTATGAAAAAATTTAGCATCCTATTTCGGTTAGCGGTGTGAGTGATGACATGTATCTCCGGATAGGGATAAAATAATGTTATTTCCAAAACAAAACCAAAACTCAATGTGCATGTTCACATACATGCATGTGTGTGTGTGTATATATATATATATATATATATATATATATATTTAGAAGATGTTGGGATAGTGTACAAGGTTTAAGAATTAGATTTAAAGCCATTAACCTAGACTGTGTAGCTCTAACCGTCCTAAGGGTACCCATGGGATATATGGGTTCAACTCCCCAGCTGAGAGGGTCTCAATACGTGTAAGACGTACGAACTAGGAAAAATTTAAGGAAGGTACAAAGATACTGAGGTTTAACCCAATCCAAAATGTATGTGTATAAAGTGTGAACTATGCACACGGCCACCAAGGCCCCTATGCCGGCAAACATGGTTTCTAGTCTTGGTCCCCCCCGTACCTCCATCTTCTACGATGATCTACACAAGCCCCTTTAAGCCCAAATTAAACCTATTTACACATATTCCCATAGATTTAATCGAGGAGTCCTCCCTTTAGGCCTTTATCATTGGTATCGTCATACTAAATAATTATGTTTTCAAGCTTATAGAATTATGCCATTCTAATTTACCATCAACCTGGGGGAATGTATGACCCCCAATTTCCTATTTAAAAACTAAACCATAGCCATAAATTCCCTTATCAAAACCATTTTTATCCGTTTAGTAATTAATGAAATGCAATAGCTCAGAACAATAAGCAAAACCATGTGATTGTCCATATCTCAAAATTGATTATGCAAGTGGGTTGATGTTAATACTAATTCAAAACCGAATTCCATAAAAGTTTAGGGAATCCATGATACCCTTCCCATCCACCATACCCATGCACATTTTTTATTCAAAGAACATGAGATAAAACATGAATAAGAATTCCACAACCATGGGAAACCCAACCAAGTAGTAATCATATAAAACCCTCAACCCATTATTCAAAACCCAACAATCAAATTGACATAAACCATGATTTAACACATGCTCTTATGTAAAACAAATTTAAGAAAGATATATATGCCTAAAGACACCAAGAATTTAGAGAGAAAACCCTAATTTAAAGCCTAGTTGACCAATTCCCTTGAAAACTATAATTGATCTTGCTTGGAAAATTTGAGAGAGTTAGAAGGGATTGTTTATTTTATGTTAATTGGTGGAAATAGGTCTAAGATAAAGGTTTTATTTTTGGAAAGTAATGGGATGGGAAGAAAATACCACAATTCCCTTAATGAAATATTGTAGGAATTATAACTCCCAGTCTCTAGGGGTCTAGTGATGACCATTCATGAGTAGTCACCACGACTCGTAATTTTGGAAGTACTCAGGACCCCCTCCACTAGTTTTGTCACTAGTCACACCCTACAACTCGTGACCTCACCTTATGATTAGTAGGGTCGGAGTCATAGCTAAAATAGAAATTATGGACCATCTCATTGGTTAGACCACAATTGGAACTATACGACTTGTGAGGAGTCTTCACGACTCAGCACTAGAGCTGAACCCTAGAAAGTGTTGATTAAACCCAGAAATTTATAGGGTCCAGCACCAGGGGTGTTATAGTATAGTTGCATTATGGTATTTTTAGGGTGTGGAGATAATTGGCATGGTTCCCGATGTATTTTAGTGTGATTTATGCGAGATTATGATTTTTAGGGGTCTTAAAGGCTCACTAGTTGACTTCGGTTAACAACTTTTGATTTGTGGATTGGAGGGAAAAAAAAGCTATGCTAGCAGATCCAGCACGTTAATTTTAGGTTTATAACATGGTTGGTGTAGGCTTACGACTTGTATATCTCATTTTGACCCTCTCTTTGAAAAGTTGTGTGAATAGGTCTCGGGAGTCGATGTTGTGAAAATAATATTTTTTTCAATAATCTGATATCTCCATTGAGTCTGGAGTATTGAATTCTATAGGGTAGCATAGTTAATTTGCATTCTCAGGATTTCGAATGAATCTCGAGCGGTCCACATAGACTTGAAATTCCAAGTGTACATAACTGGTGCACCACTCAGCTGGTGCAGCCTCTGAAGTACCACTTTTGTCGCTTTAGCGGCAGGAACTAATGCGCCACTTGGTTTTTTTAGCGGTTGGCTATTAAATGGGCAAGGGCACTTTAGAGGCCCTCTCTGCTTTAGAAGACTGGTATGCTAAGTGAGTACATACTTGACCGCTTTAGTGGTGACCTCTAAAGACGCCACATGACTGCTAAAGTAGCACCTGTCACCTGGTTATAAATAATTCTTTTCACGGTTTTTCTTCCTCATTTTTAAGTCATGGAGTTTGGGGATCAAGTTTTTGGACATTTTCATCCATTTCTAATCTTGGGTAAGCTCCGTACTCCCATTTCGACTACCTTTATTTGATTTTATAATTTAAAATCTTGTTTAAAAGTGGATTTAAAGGTGGAATTTAGGGATTTTGGTTCGGAAGGCCCAAATCATTCTTTCTTTTATTCAAACCCTAATTTCACTCCGTTTATACCTAGTTTTTCTCCTATACGTACCTTCAATCCTGGGAAATAGATTTTTGGACAATATTTTAGTTTTACCTTCCTTTTCAAAAATCCATTTTGGAAGTCCATTTTGACCCCCAATTTGGAAGTGGGAAATGACTGTGCACATGCAAGTGTACATGGTCTACTAAAGTAGTAAAGTGTCTTTCAAGAAATCCGAATATTGATCCTATAGGAACTTGTGTTTGGCGACTATCCAATTCTTGTTTAACGATTGAGAAAATGTAAACAAGAGAGTTTTAGAATTGTAAACTAAAAATAAACTAAACAAATGCGGAAAAGTAAATGACTTTGGACATTCAAAGCATAGAGACCCAGGGTTAAGGCTTACGAACAATCATAATACTCTATTGAACTTCATTCGTTAACTTTCTTATCTTGGTTGTTGATTCATAGGGCTAATTTCATGATCATGGTTTCCGAACCTCTAATCCATTACGTAAGTTGAACCTTAAAACTACATCGTTGAGAGAGGATTCAATAATCCAACTAGGTGATTTGAATCTATCATCCTACGTGTGAATCAATTAAGGCATCTAAGTACATACTTGTCCTATATGCTAATTTGAAATCCTTATTTTATAAAAGACTACGAACCTTACTTTGCTTATTCCCATGTTCTATCTTCCTATTCCCCCTCCCGTGTTCACAAGGTTGACAATTGATATATTCTAAGGGTAGCTAATCCTTAAAATAGTTAAAATAAGGATAAATAAAAAACCATCATGATAATAAAATCAACAAAGTTAATTCAAAATGAAAGTATTCATGATCTTGCCCTTAACCCCTGAAAGGGAGTTTAGCCTTTAATGGAAATATTCATCATCCAATCCCTTGGATTGATGATACCATAAAGAAACTAAATTAAAGAATGATAAGACCTAAAAAGAAGTGTTGATATCCTCCAATGATCCAACATTTCCAAAAGTATGTAAAAACATGATATGACATATATTTATAGTATAGGAGTAAGCCAAGTCCGTGTTGGAATTGAACTGCAGCAATTTGTGAGCACGGGAATGGAGGGGGCGCTAGCCTGGGTTGAACCCCACTCCAGGTGAGGATATGCCCTGGGTTGAGACTCACTCTAGGTGAGGCATCTCCATTCCCATATTCCTTCTCCTGGGGAGGCGTCGCGGGCTTATAGCCTTGGATCTCTCTGGAAGTTACCTCTTGGATTTTTGCTAAGTGTTGAGTCTCCCATCGTAGTCCCTTGTCTTATGGTGTATTTCCCATGGATTTCCATCCTATTTAACATACAAATATCATCATAATAAGATTCAAAATCTTAATACACAATCACACCACACAAATTAGCGATTTCAAACAATACTATATCCATGTCAATCAATCAAAACAAGAGCTAAGCATAGGCTAGTTCAAGTTAATCTTCAACTCATTGTTCAATCTCTACACTTAATCAAACTGAACTTTCCACATTACCAACAAGTTATTACACTTATAATTACACATTAAAACCAATTGGAACACATTAAACTCAATAGAAACCAACGAGATTAACTAGACAAGCACCTAGCTCAAGCTAGTAATTCTAGTTTCCACGATTGACTTCTAAATGAATCTGTTAGGTACAAACTTGTTTGGAATTCACTTTGAACATTGTAAGCACATGATTTATCACTTATATGAACATTTATATCATTATCAATCCATATAGTACATGAATCATCCTCATAACAAGGCTAAAAAGGCTAGAATAGTGACACTACAATGCATAAATACACCCATCATCACCACCCCACACTTAAAGCATTGTTCATCCTCAAACAACTCTTCACAATAAACATTATGATATATAGAATCTACACTTCTACTAAATGCAAGACACTCAAGCTACTACAATAATGACTGCATAGAATGCAAATTTCTATACTAAGCATGTTACAAACACAATTGAAAGCTTATGAACACCGCTCCAAAGAATCCTAGCCTCAAGAATTGAATCACCTAGTTGTAAAAATCATGCTTATAATTCAATCAAGGACGTCATACAAATCACCCACATTCATCAAACATGTGCCCCTCACAATAAGAAAGTTACCCATAATCACTCACAATTAAGCAATTTATAATATGATGGGTATAAGAATCAAATTACGCTCACTCTCACAAATAATTCACAAGTTAAACACAATGACACATAGTCTTGTCTTTAGTGTAGTGCTCCACTAATATCAGAATGATGAACTTAGGATCAATTACGTCTTTTTCAGGTTGTAATGTAGGCTAAGGGGCGGGTAGGAACTATTTATGAATAGTGATTAACCTCTCTAAGTGTTGTAATACACTAAATTATACATTTAAAAACAATCTCTAACAACCAAATTACACAATTTTGTCTACCCCATTCTTTTGTTTTTGCCCCATCTCTTTTAAGCATTTTCACAAACACATGATGGAAGTATTGTTCATTACCATACGAATCAAAAAAAATTCTTTCTTTTTCTTTTTCACAACAATGGTAATATTTCTAGATGAATTTCTATTACTCCCAACCACTACACATAAATTATCAACACCAATAACTATTACCTTGGGGAATCAATTTTGTCTTTTTCTTCTTTAATTTCTCAAACTCCTTACTAAATCATTTTTTTATTAAAGCGCCTAGGAGCTTTTAGATCAAATTAAGGTCCATGAATGAAGGGGATTAGGCTACATATGAGGTCACCAAAGAAAATAGGCTAAAGGCTCGATAGGTTTTAACTAGGATTATGAACAAGGGTAGATCAAAAGGAAGGTGTAAAACAAGGTTATCAATGAAATGCCTAAATCATCTCCTAAACCCTCATTCTTTATTTTTCTTTGCACACACACCGAGAAAGTTCTAGACATCATATGCCATAAGGAATATACAAGAACTTACATCAGACATGGTATATGCTCAACTCAATAGGATCATCATAAACTCTCAACCAAACAATAACATGAATTCAAATTTAAGCCAAAAAGTACAAGAGTCACAAAAATAAGCCTAAGAGTCTCAAAAGTAGTAATTCACTTATTCCACATGCTTTTTCCAAACAAAATACTTGCACCATGTAATCAAAAATAGCACCAATTAGAATATCTCACTTATTCCTAACCTAAAAAATTTTAAATTGAGCCTAAAATTTGGAATTTTCCCACCCCACACTTAAAAATCTACTTTGTCCCCAAAGTGACTTTAAAAGTAAGAGATAGAAATACTCCCTAAGGCCTCTAGTCCTAGCTAGCAGCATATTTTGGCACCAAAAAAGGTCTGTGGACCCCACACTTAGTCTTTTCCATGCTCCAAAACTTTGGTTTCTGGTACTCAGACTTCCCATCAACCTACGACTCAACAAAAACAAAAACTACGTGAAGTAAAACCTAAAAAATTAAAAAGAAAACATACCTTAACTTGGGTTTCCTCCTAAGAAGCACCTAATTTAGTGTCGCAGAGAGATCCATATCAATTTTTTCCTCCACCTTGAGAATATGAATTTCACCCCAAACTTTGCATCCATCTTTTTGCCTCGATCATAGGGAGGTGGTTCCAAACCTAAGGAATCGAGTAATATAATATGCATGGTAAACCACTCGGGCTTGAGGTGAGGTGTGTTTTTATGTTGCTTATCCAATGTAAAATCAAGAATATAGGATTGTTGTTCCTCATTTTCACACAATTCGACTGTTTTAAATGATTCCACAAACAAGACATCATCTAAACATAATGTAGAAAAGTGCTTTGAGTGAGGCCCAACCAATCCAACCTCAATATTTAAACTATCCTTAACACACTCCCTTTTATTCACTTTCTCAATTTCAGTCTCAAGAAAAAAATGACAACTGAATGGTTGTGATTCATATGGTGATGGTAGTGTCACCTTAACCTGTTCAACAATTTCATTTTTCGAGTACTCAGACATCCTCAAATTGTCAGCAACTTTTTCTTCAATAGGTTGGGAAGTCAACTCTACATCTACCTCCTTAATTTCCTTTGAAGGTTCTTCATTGAGCTCTATACCGTTCTTCAAAGTGATTGTAATTACTTGTTCACTATCACTTGGCAAATCACCTTGAGGTCTGGTATTATGTACCTGTTTCTCTTGCCCTATCTACATCACCAAGTTCCTTATGAATATTTACTGACATTCTAAATTGGCCCCATAAATCTTTATATCTTCTAACAATTGTGCTTGATTATCTAAAATAATTTTAGCATCTCTTCCAAATTGCTCGTTTGAAATGGGGCCTAGTAATTCTGAACCTGTGGTTGTTGAAACTGTTGTTGTTGAGTATAGGCGTTAACATAGTATTGCCTTAATCATATCCCATAAACATTACTGAATCAGGATTGATAGAACATATATCTTTAGAATGACCATTATTGCCACAAACTATACACCATATAGAATCGTCATCACTCAAAAACCATTTATCCCCAGCTGACATCTCAAGAAATGTGATAAAAAAAATAAAAGAAAATAAAAAAAACTATAAAAACAATAACTATTTACAACTCAATATAGAACAACTACAAATAAGATAGTTGCTAATTCAAGTCCTTGGCAACGACACCAAAAAGTTGACAGCGCACATGCAAGTGTACGTGGTCTACCAAGTAGTAAAGTGGCCTTTAAGAAAGTTGAAATCAATCCCACAGGGACTTATGTTCGCCAACTATCCAATTCTAGTTTAACAATTGAGAAAAAGTAAACAAGAGAGTTTTAGAATTGTAAACTAAAAATAAACTAAACTAATGTGGAAAAGTAAATGACTTTGGACAATCAAAGGATAGAGACCCAGGATTAATGCTTACAAACAATCATACTACTCTATTGAACTTCATTCGTTAACTTGCTTATCTTGGTTGTTTATTCGTAAGGTTAATTGCATGATCATGGTTTCCCAAGCTTTAATCTTTTACCTAAGTAAAACCTTACAACTACATCATTAAGCGGGGATGCAATAATCCAACTAGGTGATTTAAAGCTATCATCCTACATGTTAATCAAGTAAGGCCTCTAAGTACATCCTTGTCCTGTATGCTATTTTGGAAACCTTATTTTATAAAACACTACGAATGTTACTTTGCTTATCCTTATGTTTTATCTTCCTATTCCCCCTCCTGAGTTCACAAGGTTAACAATTGATATATTCTAAGGGTAGCTAATCCATAAAATAGTTAAAATAAGGATAAACAAATAGCCATCATGATAATCAAATCATCAAAGTTAATTCAAAATGAAAGTATTCATGATCTCGGCCATAACCCCAGAAAGGGATTTTAGCCTTTAATGTAAAGATTCATCATCCAATCACTTTGATTAATGATACAAACCATAAATAAACTAAATTAAAGAATGACAAAATCTAAAAAGAAGTTGTGGCAGCCTCCAATGATCTAATATGTCCAAAAGTATGAAAAAACTTGATATAACACGCATTTATAGTATAGCAGTAAGCCAAGTCCGTGTTGGAATTGAATTGTAGCAATTTGTGAGCACGGGAATGGATGGGGAACCTCCCTATGTTGATCCCCTCTCCAGGTGAGACTGTGCCCTGGGTTGAGACCCACTCTAGGTCAGGCGTCGCCCTGCCCATAGCCCTGCTCCAGGGAAGGAATCGTGGGCTTATAGCCTTGGCTCTCTTAGAGTTGTCTCTAGGATTTTTGCTAAGTGTTGAGTCTCCCATCATAGTACCTTGTCTTGTTGTGTATTTTCCATAGATTTCCAGCCTTTTTAACATCAAAATATCATCATAATCAGCTCCCAAAGCTTTCAACACTTTTACACCACACGAATTAGCAATTTCAAAGAACACTACATCCAAGACGATGAATCAAAACAAGAGCTAAGCATAGGCTAGTTCAAGTTAATCTTCAACTCATTGTTCCACCTCTACTCTTAATCAAATTAAAATTTTCACATTACCAAAAAAGTTATTCCACTCATAATTAAACATTAAAACCATTTGTAATGCATTAAATACAATAGAACTCAATGGGATCAACTTGACAAGCACCTAGCTCAAGCTAGTAATACTAGTTTCCACGATTGAATTCTAAATTAATATTTTGGGTACAAACTTTTTTATAATTCACTTTGAACATTTTAAACACATAATTTATCACTTATATGCATATTTATCTCATTATCAATTCATATAGTACATGAATCATCCTCAAAACAAGGCTAAAAAGGCTAGAATAGTGATACTAGAATTCATAAATACACCCAACATTAGGAAATATGGGTGTCGTTGGACTTTTTTTTATGCGTATATTCTATAATTTTGTGTTTTAGGTAATTTTCATAATTGTGTGTGAGGTGTAAACTTGGTGATAAAGGCTTTTTGTTCTAATCTAGCATTCGAGGTTGGCTTTATCTTAACTTTCTTCAGACTGGATTGGGTAGTTAATAATAATATAAAAGCATACTATGGGTTTGGAATTGTATCATGGAAAATGCATTAGTTGATTTATGTGCTTGTGTGGGGGCTCATGTGGATAATATTTAGTGGTTTGAGCAATTACTTGGTATGTGTTACCATGTGGGGTCTTATGTGGTGTCCTTAGCTTAGTATTGATATATTTATTCTTGGTTACACACTTTTTGGTAGGAAAAAGCCTAGATTTTGGGAATTATATGTTATCAATGATATTTTCTTTCATGTTTCACTTGATGGTTTATGGATTATATTGGATCATAGATGGTTGGTTGATTTGAGTAGATTTTTAGCTCACATTGTTGGTATGTTTGTTAGTTATTAGATGTTCTCTTTTTTTTGGTTGTGAGGATTACATCCTCATGTCATATTCATTCATGAAACATTGGTACCACCATGGAAATATTCCAAATACTAGAAATACTGGCTTTTTTTATACTAAATCTGACATTTTTTAAAAAAACTACCAATGTATATGTTGGAGAGGAGATATAGATATTTATATTAGAAATTAGTTATATACATATTGATGAAGTCTCCATGGGTCTAACATGGGAGAAGAGCTCTGTAGGTATGGTTTGACGAACCTCTCATGAGTCTTACGTCTATCGCTAAGCTCGTGCATCATCATCACCATCTTCATCATCATCATCTTTATCTTTATTTCAGTCCATATGTTTTACTTATTCTATGATTGTATTTTTGTTTTATGACTTGATATTTGTCCATTTATTTTATCTTCATTTACTTGTTTTTGGAGTATATGTATACTTGTTCTTCTTTCCCCTACCTATTGTTATATGTGTATATAGAAGAATGTTAGTGGAGAGGTTGTAGGCTACCATTTAGGAAATTTTCTTATTGCAAATGGCGTTCCCATAGTTTGTTTTTGTATGATTTATTTTCTACTTTGCGGAGTCGATCTATGATACCTACTAGGTACAAGTATACTATACTCATCCATACTGCACCTTTTTATTACAGATCTAGGTACGAGTATGTCACACGGATAGCTGATTCTGGTAGCATTTGAAGTCTATTCGAGGTAGTTGTTAATCTTTGCATCCGGAGTTGACTAATACCTTTTCTTATTTAGCCTTTGTCTTATTTGTATTCTGAGACAGAGTTGTTCCTTTCATAATTCCATATGTATATTTTAAATTTGAGTTGTATTAGTTGGTTCTTACATTGTGACGTCAGGTTTTGGGATTTAGTTTGGTATTTTTGTTTATATTTTTGCTATTATCATATATGTGTGTTTCAACTTCACTCTAGAAGCCTTGTCTTGGGTTTTGGTAATAATTTTCCTTTTATATCAATTCAGGTTTTGGTGTTGTTCGTGTGTTTATAGATGTTTTCCCTACATATTTGCCTGGTATGCCTTCGGATCATGATATTGACTTTTCTATTAATGTAGAGCCAGGTACTAAGACTATTTGTATTCCTTCTTATAGGATGGTCGCAATAGAATTAAAGAAATTAAAGGATAAATTGTAGGAGTTATTAGATAAGGGTTTATCCGACTTAGTGTATCACCTTGAGGTGCGCTATCTTGTTTGTGAAGAAAATAGATAGGTCTATGAGTAAATATCGATGATACAATAAGGTAAAGGTTGGGAATAAGTACCCTTTACTCATATTGATGATTTGTTTGATCAATTTTAGGGTGCTTTGGTGTTTTCAAAGATTGATTTGAGGTTTGGGTATCACCGATTTAGGATTAGAGCTTTGAATATTATGATTACAATCTTTAAAGCTCGATATGATCATTATGAGTTCTTGGTTATTTCCTTCATGTTTACTAATACCCCGGCCGCATTTATGCAGGTTATTAACTAGGTATTTTTATTGTATCTCAATTTTTTTGTTATTTTATATATTGATGATATCGTGTTTTATTCCATGAATAAGGCTGGTCATGAAAAGCATTTGTATTTTCTTATTCAAAGATTAGGGGATTACAATTTGTGTGTTAAGTTCTCCAAGTGTTAGTTTTGGTTTGAATCTATCTCTTTATTGGGTCATGGGGTGGCCTAGGATGGTATTATGGTCGATTCGGCCAAGATTGCACCGGTTCATGATTGGGCTAGGCCTACTTCTCCTAAGGAGATTTAGAGTTTTGTTGGTTTATCAAGCTATTCTCGGCGTATTATTGAGGTTTTTTCATCTATTGTAACTCCATTGACAAAGTTGACTCAGAAGAAAATTTCCTTCCAATAGTCTAATACGTGTGAGGTGAGCTTTCAAAAGCTCAAGGATTTGTTAACTTCAGCTCGTATCTTGACTTTGTCAAAGGAGGGCATTGCTTTTACTGTCTTTTGTGATACTTTAGGTATTGGTTTATGTGTTGTGTTAATGAAAGAAGGTAAGATAATTGCCTATGCTTCTCGTCAGTTAAAGCCTCATGAAAAGAATTACCCTACCCATGCTATAGAGATGTGCGCGGTGGTTTTTACTTTAATGTTGTGAGGCATTACTTCTATGGATTCTGTTGTGAGATCTTCTCAGATCATCATTGCATTTAGTATTTCTTCAACAAGCAAGCTCTTAATATGAGGTACCATCATTGTCTTGAGTTACTCAAGGATTATGCCCTGACTATTCTCTATTATTCGGGTAAGACTAATGTTTGTTGCAGATGCCTTAAGTCAAAAGTCAACTAGCATAGGTAGCTTGACACATCTTCTGACTCCAGATAGACCTTTGGCCTTTGAGGTTCGGTCTTTGTTTAACCAAATGGTTAGGCTTTACATTTATTACCCCCTAGGTTTGATTTGACTTTTGAAAAGGCTGGGTCTATTTTGATAGAGCAGATTCAGGCTCATTAGTTTGATGATTTTGGGTTGAGAGTAATCTTGGATAAGGTGTTGAGTGGTGAGGCTAAGGAAGCCTCACTTGATTCAAATGGTGTGTTAAGGATTACAAGCCAAGTTTGTGTGTCGAGAGTGGGTGATTGTATTAGATTGATTTTGGGGGAGGCTCATTGTTTTAGTATTTTATCTATTTAGGAGTGAATAAGTTGTACCGTGATTTGAGACAGCATTGTTTGTGGGGTGGTATGAGGAAACATGTAGCAGATTTTGTAGCTTATTTCCTATGTTGCTAGCAGATGAAGGTTGAGCATTTAAGGCTTCCTTTCAAGGTTACCCATTTTTGAGTAGTAGTAGGAACGATTCACTATGGTTTTTATGACTGGGTTGGCTTATACTACTCATGGTATAGTGTTTTCTTCATCGTGGATTGATTGACCAAATCTACTTATTTCATTCTGATTCAAGTTTTTTAGTGTTGAGAGGCTGACCCACCCATATGTACATTCATTAAATAGTCCATCTTCATAGTGTGACAATATCTATCATCTTTAATTGAAGTTTAGTGTTCACATCTCACTATTGGAAGATTTTTCAGAAGGATTTTGGTAAGAGATTTGATCTTAGTACAAAATTTCTCCCCATACCAATGGCCAATCGGAGCGCTCTATTTAGATTTTGGAGGATATGCTCCGCGCATGTATGATGGACTTTTGTGGTCAGTGAGAGTATCTAGCCTTGGCGGAGTTTGCATAAAATAATTACTATCATTATAGTATTGAGATAGTTCTGTTTGAAACTTTGTATGGTAGGCATAGCCACTCTCTAATTGGTTGGTTTGATATTTCGGAGATTGGAACTCGAGGTATAAACTTGCTTTTTTAGTCTTTAGATGGAGTTTAGGTAATTCAGTATCGAATACAAGTGGCTCATAGTAGGCAGAAGTTCTATATGGATCGTCTAATTTGTGCTTTGAGATTTAGTATTAGTGATTGTGTATTCCTTTATCTGTCACCCATGAAGGGCATGATGAGGTTTAGGAAGAGGGGAAATCTTATCCCTAGGTATATTGGATCTTTTGAAATTCTTTGAACTATTAGGGATGTGGCTTATCAGTTAGAATTACCTCTAGAATTATTAGCGGGTCATCCAATTTTTCATTCTTTTATGCTTTGACATTACATTTCAAAAGAGTCTCACATCATTCGTTGGGATTAAATTTAGTTAGAGGAGTGGTTGTCTTTTGTTGAGCATTCTGTCTCTATCCTAGCAAAAGATGTTAGATGGTTGTATTTTGGAGTCCTTCCAGAGTTTAAGGTCCGTTAGAGACATCTACTTGAAGTGAAGTCTACTTGGGAGTTTGAGTCTAATATGCATAGTAGTTATCCACAGTTTTTTGCTGATTTTGGGATTTCTGTTGCGCTTAGTTTGAGGACGAACTAGATTCTTAGTGGTGGATTGTAATCACCCTTTTTTCATTTTTCATATTTCCACTTATTTTCACGTTAGTGCTTTCCAATAGCTTCCCTAGGTCATTTTTGACTTACTGGTACTAACAGTCCGATTACCAGATAGTTCATCAAGATTTTAGAGCCAATTTCCTATTTTGAAGTCTTTGTTGGTTCTAAATGGTCACGCGTAAAAACTTCCATCAGAGGATCTCATATGAAAATTTTGATTGCTCCAGTAGCTTCAAAATATCGATTTTAGGCTAAGAGGACTCTTGGTTTGAGTTCCAAGGCACCAGAGCTCATTTCGACCTATTAGTCGGAAAGTTAAGAAAATGGAGAATGGGTGGGGTACCCATTTTTTCTTGAAATGACCATCAATGGAAATTTTTTCAGTATCAGATAGTGACACACGCGCACCTGGGAAGCGTACAAATACCCTATTTCAGCCTGATTTTGCCAATTTATCACCCATTATCTAGAGAATAAGACCATAAAAAAGAGGAAAAACTTGGAATTGAAGCTTGTGAGTGATTCGGGATCCTGGTTAACAATTATTTCATGATTCTCTTTTGATTCATGCTAATATTTCACTCTTGTTCATAGTAGATTTTCCCATTTTATGTTCAAAAACCCTAAAACATGGAGGCTTGATTCTGGACCTAAAGTAGCTTGAATTTTACCCATTTTTTAGTAATTACTCCTTGAGCATGAGAGAATGTTAGGTTGACCATAAAAATACGATTTCCATAAATAGGACCCACATAGAATTTTTGTGTGATTTTTTGACCTGATTCATAATAGTGCAATATGGGTATCATTATTCTTGTATTGATTAGTAAAATGTGATTTTTATAGCATGGCATCTTGGGGAAGTTTCTCGGAAGGGAAAAATAGTGATTTAGCAGATCTTTTGAGCTTTCTTCGGCATTCAGGTAGGCTAAGTCACCCTCCTTATAGATTGAGCTAGTTCATAGTATGTGTACGATATTGTGCTTAATTTGGGATGGGATTTAGGTATTGGTGTGATAAATCTAGAAACCTAAGTTAGTTGGACCATTTAGGCTATCCAAAAACCGTAATTTAGGCACAATTGTTCTAGTTTCTCATATTTTAGGTATAATTCTTACCTTAGCATTAATTTAGTCTTGTTTAAAATCTAAAAGTGGACTTGGATACCCTAGACACCAAGTTTGAGGTAGATATTTCCCTAGAATGTATTTGAGGATTTGAAGTTAGCCCTTCGACCCACCTTAGGCCAAGATTGGTGTTTGTTCTTAAAAAGCTTTATGCACTTGTTGTGTACATCTTGAAAATGCTTATTGAGGTAGTATCGAGAAACCTTGTCACGTGATGGTCATTGATGGTTAGATATTTAAAGTTGACTCCTATTGGTTATGCTATTGGTTATGCTATCGAACATGCTAGTGAATACGCTATTCGTTAACCTAGTGCTTGTGTTATTGGTTAAGCTAGTGATTATGCTATCTATCATTCTATTGAATATGCTATTGGTTAATCTAGTGAATATGAAATTGGTTATGCTTGTGATTATATTATGGATCATTCTATTGACAATGATTATATGATTACTGGTTCAAGACTGAATATTGACGATGATATCGGTTATATGATTACAATTCAAGTCTAGATACTGATAATGACATTCATGAAACATATATATACCAGGTTCAAGCCTAGAGAATAGTTATTATATTGATCATATAATTATCGGTTCGAGTCTAGAAAATTTACTATGATTATTGATAATGATATGTGTGATATAACATTGAGGCTTTGGGGTGTGACATTGATAGTAGGGATCCCGACAAAGTTTAAAAGTAGGGAAATAGTTATAATGGGGTATGATGTGAATGGATCCTATTGTATCATGGATGTTAGTAACTGATGGCGGTTGGGTTAAGCCTTAATTAATTGTACCTTATAGACTTGTGGGGGCCTGTGATAGGTTATTTACTATTCAACACTTTTCTTATGGGGGGCAATCTAGTAGATATGATTGTATGTTCTTGATTCTTTCTATATCTTATTATATTGGTTTATTTATTTATGCACAACAATGTTGGAGCTAATCCAGGTTTGCCTCTTTACCTTTACATAGTTATGTTATTTTGCTTGTTATCATATTTATATCATGATTTAGCTCAGTCGATCGATGATGACTACTAAGTACCTGTGTTTTTGGTACTTATACTACACTTCTATAACTTTTTAGTGTAAATTCAAATACTAGTTGTCGTTATTGATCAGTAATTATGTTGAGTTAGATTCCGGAGATAAGGTGAGCTCTTTGAGTTGGAGTCTTCCTATTTACCTCTATATTATTTATGTATAGACTTTAGTTTTGAGACAAGATTGTATTGACTATTCTATACTTAAGTTGTATTTATAGTTTCTCTTATACTAGCCCTACCAGATCTTGGGATTGGTTCTCTATATTTAGCTTTTTTTAAGCCTATTCCACTTTTCCTTGCTTATTTATAAATTGTGTTGGTGATTTTTTTCCCTTCTTGGGCAATTTACACCAAGTTAACCCATTGCATTTGGATCTGAGTTACAATTTGGCTTACCTATTAGCAGAATTTAGTAGATGCTATCATGAATCAAAATTGGGTCGTGACATGGATGATGCACTGACCTAATATTTGGTGATTTGTCTGAAATATTTTTTTTTGTGTTATTTGACCATTTACCCCCCCCCCCCTTTCTTTGGTTTCATTATGGTATTTCTGGGGTGTGGGAATGATTGGCATAATTTCCAAAGCATTTCAGTGTGATTTAAGCCAGATTATGATTTTTAGTGGTCTTAAAGGCTTATTAGTTGACTTTGGTCAACATATTTTGATCTGTGCATTGGATAGCAACACATACTGCATCATCAAATCCAAAACGTCAATTTTAGGTAGTTAACATGGTTGGTGTAGCTTTATTGCTTTTATATCTCATTTCAACCCTACATTCAGAAAGATGTGAAAATATGTCTCGAGAATCGATTATGTGAAAATAATATTTTTTTGAAAATCTAATATTTCCATTGAGTCCAAAGCATTGAATTGATAGGGTAGCATAGTCTTTTTGTATTATTGAGATTCCAGATAAATCCTAAGCGGCCAGCGGAGACTTGAAATACTAAGTCTCCGCAGCTAGTGCACCACTCAGTTGGTGTCGTCGCTTTAGTGTCCGGCTACTAGTTGGGAAAGGGCTCTAAAGCGGAACTTCTTGACTTTAGTAGACTGGCATGCTAAGAGGGTACCACTAAAGCGGTACTTGATCACTTTAGGGTGACTGCAAAATTAGCCACTTGACCGCTTTAGGGTGACCGCTAAAATGGCCATTTGTCCTCTTTAGTAGCACCTGACACCTAGGTTTAAATAATTCTTTTCTTGGTTATTCTACACCTTTTTGAGACTTAGAGCTTGGGGATCGAGTATTTGGGCCTTTTCTTCCATTTTTAAGCTTAGGTAAGCTCCAAACTACTTTTTCAACTACTTTTCTTCAATTTTATCAATTAAAATCTTATTTAAGAGAGGATTTAAAGGTGGGATTCAGGGCTTTTGGTTCAAAAGTCCCAAATCATTCTTTCTTTGATTCAAAGCCCAACTCTACTCTATTTTTATTTGGGTTTTCTCCTCTAAATTCCTTTAATAATGGGAAAGATGTTTTTAGAAAAAAATTTGGTTTTACCCTTGTTTTACAATAACCTATTTTGTGGGTCAGTTTTGACCCCAATTTGGAAGTAGGCAATATGGGTATCATTGGCTTTTTCAATGTGTAGATTCTATATATATGTATCTTAGCTGATTTATGTGTCCATGTGTTAGGTGAAAGCTCGGTGATAAAGACTTAAATTTCTTCAGACTGGGTTGGGTAGTTAATAAAAATGTAAATGTATGATATGGGTATGGAATTGAATCATGGAAAATGTGTTAGGTAATTTATGTGCCCGTGTGGGGGACTATGTGGATAATATTTAGTGGTTTGAGCCATTACTTTCTATGTGTGATCGTGTGGGGTCTTGTATGTTGTTTTTAGCTTGGTGTTGATATATGTATGTTTGGTAACATTCTTTTTTGAGGGAAAAGCCTAGATTTTGGGAATTGTGTGGTGGCAATGACATTTTCTTGCATGTTTCACTTGATGGTTTATGGATTATATTGGATCATGAACGATTGGTATATTTTAGTGGATTTTTGGCTCACATGGTTAGTATATTAGTTGGATATTGGATATTCTCATTTTGGTTGGTTGTGAGCATTATATCCTCATATCATATTCATTCATAAAACATTGATACCATCGTGGAAATACTGAAAATACTAGAAATACTGGAAAGTCTAGCTTTTTCAAACAGAAAATGTGACATTCTTTAAAATCCTCTATCGATGTATGTGCTAGAGAGGAGATATAGATACTTCTATTAGATTTTGGTTCTATACGGATTGCCTATCCCTTCTTGGGTCCTACCTAGGAGCAGAGGTCGGTTGGTGTGGGTTGACGAACCTCTTATACATCCTACTTCCGTAGCTGAGCTCGGTAGGTGTTTATGTAGGTTATATAATGACCTCATGCATTATCATCATCATCATCCTCTTCATTGCACTCCATATGTTGTGCTTATTCTTTGATTGTATTTCTATTTTCTAACTTGATATCTATCCATTTCTTATATTTTATTCTACTTGTATTCAGAGTATGTGTATACTTTTACTTATTTCCCTTACATGTTATTGTTATGCATATATAGTAGAACTCTTAGTGAAGATGAGGTGGTCTACCATCTAGGAAATTTTATGAATGCAGTTGATGTGCCCATAGTTTGTGTTTATATGCTTTATTTTCTACTTTACTCAATCGGACTATGATACCTACTAAGTACAAGTGGACCGTACTTATTCCTACTGTGCCCTTTCGGTGCAGATCTAGGTATAAGTGCAATGCACAGATAGCTAATTCAAGCGGCATTTAAAGTCTATTTGAGGTAGCGGTTGATCTATGCATTCGGAGTTGACTACTACCTTTTCTTGTTTAGACTATGTATTATTTTTTTCAGAGACAGAGTTGTTCCTTTCGGGATATCCTATGTATGTTTTGACTTTTGAGGTTTATTTTTTCTTACACTGTGACACCACATTTTGGGAATTAGTAGGTGTCTTTCACTATATTTCCTCTATTATCATGTTTGTGTGGCTCGGCTTTGCTCTAGAAGCCTTGTCTTGGGTTTTGGTATTGATTTCCCTTGTTATACTATTTTGAGTTATAAGCTTACTTGTCAGGTCTTACCAGGACATGTGCCATCATGACCCTTGGTTCTTGGGTCATGACACATTTTCTATTGGTTTGGTTGTGTTCTGATGTAATAGGGTTGATTTAATACTCATTCATCAAGGTAGTTGAAGGTGCACGAGCACAACTACCCTACTCATGATTTGTAGTTCGTGGCGGTAGTTTTTGCGCTTAAGATTTAGAGGCATTATCTTTGTGGTGTGCATTGTGACATCTTCACAGATCATCAAAGTCTCCAATATCTTATGACATAGAGAGATTAATTTGAGGCAATAGGATGAATCCTCCGACAGCAGTGGTTCGGGGTAGGAGAACCCAATTGCCCCAACCAGTGCAACACAACCATGAACTAGGGCTTAGAAGTAGGTTAGGCTAAGATTATTATTAGAGCTACTTTGGACGTCCAATTCCTTGTACTGTTATAGTGGGGTAGATGGACTACTTCTACTCAGCCTAAGGCTTAGCCATAGTCCAGCATACTAGTACCCAAACCGAGGAAAAAGTCGGCTAGTATTTTACCACCACACTCTCCCCAATCTAAGGAGAGAGAGGATGAGGTGAAGGGCGAGGTGGAGCCTGAGCCACTTCCAGAGGCAGCTATATAGGACCCCCAATTTTAGGAGAACTCACAGGATGAGTCCATAGAACCAGATCTTGAGCCATCATCTGTAGTACCCTAGCCTGAGAAGGGTAGAACAGAGATGTCCCATCAGGCGCCACTAGCCCAGACAGCCCAGGTTTCTGACTCTACTCAAATCTCGGCCAAGCCTATTGATGAGGTGAATCCGAGGTGGTGTGTTGAAGGACTATGAACTATTTTTAAGTGGGAAAACTTTTTTATTAGGACTGTATGGCCTAAGATGACTATTTAGGAGGAGAGACAGATTTAGTTATTCGGGTTCGATGGAGCACCACTTCTGCAAGCTTCATTTTATAGGTATCATCTAGGGTGGATGACTAGACCCCTTAGTTCATAGAGCTAGGCATTGATGCATGAGTTTTATGCTTCTTATTCCTCTTCATTATCTTTGAACACTCCCAGAGGCGGCAAGGATGTAAGGAAGCCCCAGTGAGAGCATAAGCTGGTCAGAGGTGTCATGTTTGATATTTTAGCGGCGGTCATCTGTCGATGATCTGAGGTGATTTTATGCACCTTAGTGTTGTTATCCAAGATTATTGAGCCTTTTTTTAAGGACTTATTGTGTTTTTATTGTATTAATGATGATATAATTGAGCATCTAAGTGTTTTAGTACGTGATTACAAAGTTTAAGGTGTCTTTCAAACAAGTTTGTACTAAAATTGGTCACTTAGAGTTTGAATGAAAAAAACTAGTGTTACTAGCTTGAGCTAGGTATTTGTCTAGTTGATCTTGATGGATTATAATATGCTTAATGATATCCTAAGGTTTTTATTGTGTAATAATTTTTGGAACAACTTGTGTATCATGTTTAGAGTGCAATTTCGTCTAGCCAAGAGTAAAAACACTAAGCTAAAAATATAAAGAACGACACTAGTTTTGGATTAAGTTTCTAGTTCATTGACTTAAACGTTGTGTTGTTTTGATATCTAATCCTTGGTGTTTCATGATATAGTATGCTTGGTTAGTTGATTTTGATGATATATGGATGATATACAAGCTGGGAATCAAGTGTTAACAACACTAAAAGGCTTGGAATAGGAGACAAATGAACCTGGCAAAGTGTAGACGTCATATGCAATTTCTAGTGAATCCTCGAGATAGAGGGGTGATGCAACCCTTAGTCCAGTGGAGAAAGAAATGCGCCACACCCCTTAGTCTAGTGGAGCAATTAACATATCACGGACCATACTCCCAAGGACCAAGCAACACACCGTGACCCTTATTCCCACACGACTAAATTTTGATCCTATAAATATGACACTTATACTCATTGTTAAACACTTTTGGACATATTTGGAGGTTGGAAAGGGGCTTTAGAAAACTTTAATTAGGTTTTTTCTATCTTTACATCAGTTTGCTTATGGATTATATGATGTATTTATTCATCGTGATTACGATTATGTCCATTAGCGGCTAAATGCCCCCTTTCTAGGGTTAAGGCCAAGAACATATTTACAATTACGTTGAATTGAGTTTATTTGGATTGCTTATCATATTTGGTTGTTTATTTATCCTTGTTATAACTATTTTAAGGATTCGATGCCCTTAGAATACATCAATTATTGACTTTGTAAGCCCGGGAAAGGGAATAAGAAGATAAAACGTAGGGATAAGTAGAGTAAGGTTTTTATTCTCTTATAAAATAAGGAATTTGAATTAGTGTCTAGGGTAGGGATATACCTAGAAGCCTTGATTGGTTTACTTGCAGGATGACATCTTGATACATCTAAATGGATTATTACATCCCCAACGATATAGTTGTAATGTCCGGTTAAGTAGAAGGTTAGAGGTCAGGAGACCATGATCATATGATAAACCCTGTGAATCAACAACCAAGATAAGTAATATAAAGAATGAAGTTTAGTAGTTTGTTCTAATTGTTCGTAGAGCCTTAACCCCAGCTTTTCATCTATTTATTGACTGAATCTTTACTTTCCTACACTATTTTAGCTTAGTTTCAATTATAAACATTCAAAACTCTTTTGGTTACGTTTGCACCAATTTCTTATCAATAGTTAAACTAGAATTTGATAGTTTCTTGACACAAGTCTCTTAGGGATCGACATTCAAATTTATTTAAGGCCATTGTATTACTTGGTAAGACCACGTATATTTGCATGTACGCTTGGGTGCAAAAATTTTTTGTCACCATTGTCGGGGACTTGTAAATTGGCAACTATTTTAGTTTTAGTTTTAGTTTTTATATTTGTTTGGTTATTTACACTTGGCCTTTGTATTGAATTTGCATGAAATAGGTTAACATGCTAATAAGATAGCAAGGAATAGGGAATTGGTTGAACCAAGCCTTGAACCCGAGCAACACTTTCATTAATTGAGGAGAGAAGCAGTTCTTCTCTATTATATCCCACAAATTCAAGAGGAACTAGACAATCCTGCTCTCATAGTTGAATATCTACTAGCCCGCAGGACAGTTCGTGAAGTGGAAATCCTACTTTCGATGAATTTGACCTCCCCTTTTCAAAAACTAGCAGCTGGAGGTAACTTTGAACTTAAACAGAACATGGTGCAACTTTTTATCAGCAGTGGATAGTTTATTGAGATTTCACATGAAGATCCACAAGTCCATTTGCGGAATTTTTTAGAGATCAATGACACATTTATCCCTACGGGTGTGTTAACTGACTATGTTGGGATCTGACTATGTTGGGATGGCACTTTTCCCCTTTTCACTTTCTAGGGAAGCAAAGAAAATAGTTGTATGTTGAACCGGCAAGTTCAATCACAACCTGGTATGACTTAGCCCAGAAATTCCTCATTCGATTCTTTCCATCTGGCAAGACTGTGAGACTGTGCAGTGAGATTGTGAGCTTCAAACCGATGCTAGATGAGAACTTATATCATGCGTAGAAGAGGTTCAAAGCTCTTCATCAGGACTTTTCACATCATCAGAAGTCCAATGAGGTACTAGCTCACACTTTTGTTGAGGAACTTGATCACAACACAAAAAAAAATTTAAGATTCAGCAGCAGGTGGTCAAGCATTGGAATTGACGTATGATGAGGTGTATACCTTGTCGAACTGGATTGCACAAAGGAATCCTGAGTGGCATTCTGACTCAAGAAGTGATACAAAGAAGGTTGCAGGTACATTGGAGGTGGACCAGTTTACTGCTATATCTTCTCAGATTGTTGTACTATAAAATCAGTTAACTACTCAGTTTAGCAATATGAAATTAGGGGTTACACAGCCTGCAGCAACTGTTAATTCAATTCAGCAGACAAATACTCTGTGCGAGGTTTGTGGCAACGGTGGTCATTATGTAGTTATGTGTGTTACAAATCCTTAGACAACGATGTTTGTGGGAAATTCTCAAAGGCTAAATTATGGGAATACCTACAATCTAAAGTGGAAGACTCATCCACCAAATCAATCATGGAACGACCAATAGCAGCATTTTTAACAACAGCAATGTCAGAGTAATAAGGGCACAACTCAAACGAGCAATATGGAGGAGATGTTAAGAAACTTCAAGCTTTTCACGCATAGTTGGCAGCAGATATAAAGTGTCAATGGGTAGATATGAAAATCCACTAAATGGCTACAAAGAACATAGAGTTGAAGTTTGGGTAAATACATCAAGCACAAAATGTCAAGACTCAAGGTGGTTTGCCGGGTAACACTGAACCTCCTAAATAAGTAATGGCAATCCTTTGAGGAATAGTGAAGATTTCAGTATATACTTTCCATAGACAACTAAGGTGGTAGATGTGGAGATAGCTCCTAAGTGGGTAGATAATAACGCTGTTAAAAAGTCAAAGAAGTCTGAGTACTCGAAAACCAAAGTTGTTGAACAGGTAAAATAGAGACCATCACCACCTTTCCCATAAAGGCTTAAAAATTGAAGGAGGATACGTGCTTCACGAAGTTCTTTGGCACGTTCAGAGGTCTTCACATTAATCTTCCTCTTTTTGATGTTTTACAGGGAATACCCAAGTTTATCATGTACTTGAAGGACGCGGTTACTAACAAACCAAATCTGCGAGATGTTAAGACAGTAGCACTGACTGAGGAGTGTAGCTCTGTGGTGATGCAAAAGATGCCCAAAAAGCTTAAAAATCCTGGGAGTTTCACTCTTCCTATTTTGATTTGCAATAATGATGTGGTCTATGCACTTATTGATTTAGGGGAAAGTATCAACTTGATGCCCTTCTCCTTGTTCAACACGTTGGGCTTAGAGAAACCAAGACTAAGCCCTATGTTACTACAATAGGCAGACCGGACCATAGAACATTCGAAAGGAATCACAGAGGATGTTCTCATCAAGGTTGGTAAGTTTATTATTCTTGTTCATTTTATTATTTTAGATTTTCAGGTAGATAAAAGAGTTCCAGTCATTTTGAGATGAATATTCTTGGCGACGAGAAAAACATTAATAGATGTGAGAGAGGGCACGCTCATAATAAGACTGGATGATGAAGAAGCAATTTTTAAAATGTAAAAACCACTCAAAACACCATCCCACTACAAATATGTGTGCATGATTACAGTGATTGAAGTGGATAAGTGTGGCATGGTGGTGTTTAGTCCACGAAAGACCTCTTTGGACTTCTACATTGCGCAACCCAAGCCGCAAATACCCGAGCCCCAAATGATACAGATTGATGAGCCTAAAAAGTTTATTCTTGAGAGAGTTTTTGACCTTGAGAGCTCACACTCAAAAGGTAAGAAATGAATAAGAAGATAGCCTCCAAGTTGGAGGAAGAGAATGACAAAAAATGGATGAGTCATAGATTGGGTCATGCGGTGACACTAAATCAGGCATTGCTTAGGAGACAACCCAAGTTAAGGTATGTTTTATTTTTAGTATTTTAGTTTTTACTTCACTAGTTTTTATTTTTATTGAGTCACAGGTTAATGGGAAGTCTTAGTACCAAAACAATGAGCTAAGGAGCATGACGAAGACTAAGTGTGGGATCCTCGGACCCCATTAAAGTGTAAAAATTCTACTAGTTAGGCCTAAAGGCCTCGGGGAGTATTTCTATCTCTACTTTTAAAGTATACTTTGGGGACGAAGTAGATTTTAAGGATGGGATGGGAAATTCCGATTTTTAGAAGTAGTTTAGAAAAAAATTGTGTTAGGAATATATGGGATGTTCTTGTTGGTTCTATGTGTGATTACATAATGCAAGTGTTTTTGAACGAAAAGAGCATGTTGATTGTGTGAATTTCTACTTTTGAGACTCTTAGGCTCGTGATTATGACTCTTGTACTTGTTGGCTTAATGTTGAATTCATTTGATTATTTGGTTGAGAGTCTATGATGATCCTACTTGAGTTGAGCCTGTTCCATGTGTATGTGAGGTATTGTATATTCCTTGTTATATTTGATGTCTAGAACTTTATTGATGTGTGTGCGAAGATAAATAGTGTGGGTTTAGGAGATGATATAGGCAATTCTTTGATAGCCTTGTTTCATACCATCTCTTACCTAACCTTGTGCATAATCCTAGTTAATCCTATTGAGCCTTTAGTTTATTCTTTAGAAGTGTCATATGTAGCCTAATCCCTTCTTTGATTGACATTAATTTGATCCGAAGCTCCTAGGTTCTTTAGTGTAAAATTAGCTGAGTAAGGAGTTTGGAAAAAGTAGGAGAAAGGTGAAATTGTAGCACCAAAGTAATAGTTATTGGTGTGTATAATTGATGTGTACTCGTTTGGAGTTAGAGAAATTTTTGCTAAAAAAGACCCATTTTTAGCCCAGTTGTGTTACAATGAACATGTTTTGGCCCTGGTCCTCCTTGGACATTGTGCACCTCAACTAAGTAAATTACTTAAGTTGAGAGTGGCTATCATAGGGGTGTGTAACAAAAATCAGTGTGAGAAAAGGTAAAATTGAATGATGTGTAAATAGAATATTCCCACCATAGTTTATGTGAATGAGATTAATAAGATGGGACAAAACTTATGATAGGGGTAGACAAAAGTGGTGAAATTGGTTGTTGAATGTGAATTGATTATATATTGTGATGTATTAAAGCACTTAGGGAAAATAGTCACTATTCTTGGACAAAATAGTTTCTACCTGTCCCTTAGCCTACATTACAATCCTTAAAGACCTATTTAATCCTAAACTTCAACATTCTAAAATTAGTTGAGTACTACACTAAGGGAAATCCTATGGTTCATCTTGTGTAACTTACAAATTCCTTGTGAGAGTGAGCGTAATTTTTTTCTTGTACCCAATTGTAATAAATTGAATTTATGTGAGTGACTATGGGTAACTCTCTTATGGTGAGGAAACATGTTTGATGATAGTTGGGTTTATTATAAGATATATTTGATTGAACAATATGTATGAGTCTTCCTACTTGGTGAGTCAATTCTTGAGGCTAGGATGTTTAGAGGTAGTATTCTTGCGATTGCAATTGTGTTTGTAACGTGCTTAGTGTAGAGTCTTCTCATTCTATGATTCTTAGAGTAAAGAGTTTTTCGAGGACGAATAAGGTTTTAAGTTTAGGGTGGTGCTCTGAGGTGATTTTATGCACCTTAGTGTTCTTATCCTAGTTTATTGAGCCTTGTTTAGGGACTTCATGTGTCCTTAATGTGTTAATTATGATATAATTGAGCATCTAGGTTTTTTAGTATGTGATTACAATGTTGAAGGTGTCTTTCAAACAAGTTTTTACTAAAATTGGTTACTTAGAGTTTGAACAAGAAAACTAGTGTTACTAGCTTGAGCTAGGTGTTGGTCTAGTTGATCTCGATGGATTATAATGTGTTTAATGAGTTCCTATTGTTTTTATTGTGTAATTATTTTTGTAAAAACTTGTGTAGAATGTTTAAAGTGAAATTGCATCTGTCCAAGAGTCAAAACACTAAGCTAAAGATTTAAAGAATGACACTAGTTTAACTTAAGTTTCTAGTTCATTGTCTTGAATGGTGTGTAATTTTAAGCTCTAATCCATGGTGTTTGATGATATAGGATTCTTGGTGAATTGATTTTGATGATATACGTAGGATATACAATCTGGAAACAACACCAAAATTCTTGGGATGGAAGACAAATGCACAAAGCAAAGTGTAGACGTCAAATGCAATTTCCAGTGAAGCCTCGTGATAGAGGAGCAACACACCCCTTAGTCCAATGGAGAAATAAAGGTTTTGAACCCCTTATTCCTGCAGGGCAAGTAAATCTTCATGGACTATACTCCCTGGGAGAAAGCAACACCCCGCGACCCTTATTCCCCTACCCTTTCTTGAAGAAAGAGAACCTGGGCTCAGGTCTTGGTGTATTTTGACATGATTCTTAACATGCTATCTAAACTAGGAAAGTTACTAAGGAACACGGCCAAATTTTGATCCTATAAATAGGACACTTGTACTCATTGTTAAACATTTTTGGATGTCTTTGGTGCTTGGAGAGGGGATTGAGAACACTTCAATTAGGATTTTTCTCTCTTTACTTTAGTTTGTTTATGGATTATATGATGTATTCATTCATCGTGATTACGATTATGTCCATTAGCGTCTAAACGCAAACTTTCTGGGGTTAAGGACAAGATCATGTTTACGATTGCTTTGAATTGAGTTTGTTTGGATTGCTTATCATATTTAGTTTCTTATTTATCTTTTTCATAACTATTTTAAGGATTTGCAACCCTTAGAGTACATCAATTGTCGACTTTGTGATCTTGGGATGGGTTATAAGAAGATAGAATGTGCGGATAAGTAGAGTAAGGTTCTTATTCATTTATAAAATAAGGAATTTGAATTAGCATCTAGGATAGGGATAAACCTAGAAGCCTTGCTTGGTTCACCTGTAGGATGACATCTTAATTCATCTAAATGGATTATTACATCCCCGCTCAACGATGTAGTTCTAATCTCTAGCTAGGTAAAAGGTTAGAGGTCGGAAGACCATGATCACATGATAAACCCTATGAATCAACAACCAAGATAAGTAATCTAACACATAAAGTTCAATAGTGTGGTATGATTGTTCGTAGAGCCTTAACCCGGGTTCTCATCCATTGATTGTCTAAAGTCTTTACTCTTCCGCACTAATTTGGTTTACTTTTTATTATAAACTTGCAAACACTTTTTGTTACGTTTGCACAAATTTCATCTCAATAGTTAAAATAGAATTGGATAGTTGCTTAACACAAGTCTCTAAGGGATCTACATTCAGCTTTATTTAAGGCCACTATATTACTTGGTGAGACAACATACACTTGCGTGTGCACTTGGGAGCAACAGTCGAGTTCTATTTGGAATAGATTATATAGCTCATGTCTCTACAGCAGAGTGTGATCACCAATTAAGATTGGTGCAAGATAGACATACTATGCAAGATGTAAAACATAGGATTGAGAGGGTAGGTTTGGCGAGATGGATCGCCAGCTATATTTCACCCTTTAGTATGAATTCCCTATATGTTGAGGTGAAAGGTATGATTAAAAAGGTAGCACTGAGTTTTATGTCAAAGTTCTTGTGGCTGGTAGTGTGTTAACATTTATACCTAACTTCAGTGGACAACTTACATTCATAGTATGGTGTAGCACTTATTTTGAGCATGATGGATAGTTTTGATATTAATTTTGAAGCCATTATTTGATATGAGCTTCATGAGCGAGCATTTGGTGATATGACAATACTACCCTTTTCTTGCCTTGTACAGTTGTTGTGTGATGAGTTTAGTGTGCTTGAGATTCCAAAAGTTGACCATAGAGTCGAGGAAATGGTTTTGGACCAGATGTGTATGATCAAGGATTCATCAAACCCGATCCTTGCGCAGAGATCCCATGCACCTTGGATAGTGATTCCATCCTGATCTGAGGGCCCGTCACTCCCTGCAGAGATGAGTAACAGACAAGGAGAAAATATGGATGCAAGTATAGATTTTGAGATAGGAAACTAGAGAGAGGCCCCCAATATAAGCACTCAGGGTGAGTGTACTCGAGCCACATCCACTTCAGTCTCGGCTTCCACTTCGGAACTAGTTGGGATATCTTCAGAGCCCCCTTTCCCCTCTACAATAGCTACTGCCACAGGCATAGTATTAGTATCCCGAGAGTTTTTACAGTGCTTAGTTGAGAGTCAGCGTAGTACTACAACTTGACTAAAGAATGTTGAAGCTAAGGTGGTATTATTGTATGGGAAGATCCAGCCATGGGTCCATACCACACTAGAGGCAAATGGGAGTAGATTACAGGATACACATAGAGTTGTGTGACGAGTGGTGAATTTACCACTAAATAGTACTCCACATTCATGCACATTACTACATTTTGAATTGATAAGAGAGACATAATTGTGATTGAATGTACTAACATCCACATTTTGTAGACACAAATATGATAAGATCGAAAAGTGTGGATTGGAGCTAAAAAGAGAATAAAGGGAGAAAGGAAGTGCAGCTGAAGACCTGGAGCAGAACATAGCCTTAGTTCCGTGATCGCGGTTTGTGGGTCAAGATCGTAGTAAGTCAAGATCAGTTATCTAACATGATTTTATGAGTTCTATCATTATCTTGTAGATGCAATCGCAGAAAATCTTGTGCGATCACAGAAGCACGAGATTTTGCCTAAGGACAGACACATAATTTCAGCGATCCAATCCCAATTTTTCCCTAAAGAAGACTCAAACCCTATCATCATTTCATGGATTCTATAATTCTCGATTATTAAACATTGTTCTAGTTCTTAGCCTCCACACTTGGAGAAGAAAATATTGTATTAACTTTGGGTTAAGAATATATTGGAGTAGCTTCCAAGTGAAGGATTAGCTAACCTCCATTGAAGATTTGTGGATGTTCAAAGTTTGAAGTAACATTCACTTAGCCTTTCATAAATCTAATCTATGGAGGTCATTGGGTATATCTTGCTTACTATTTTTATGTGTATCTAGTTCTTCCTCTTGGGATGCTAGATTAGGGTGAAATTCTGTGTGGGATGTGACTTATTTGTGCATTTATTAGTTTGTGATGTTGGGTTTTATTATTTCTTGATTAAATTTGTTGGGATTTGTGGGTGAAAGTCTCAAATACACGTGGGTGAAAATCCTAAGCTCTTGAAAGCTTAAACCATCCTTGAAGAAGGGTTTCAAGTGAACTTTAGGAACCCACATCATCCTTGAAAGGGGGATGTGTGAACCAAGGTAATAATAGACCATTTATGAGAATGGTTGGCTAATTTTCACTATCTTAGACATAAGGGTGATTATAAAGTTAACTATACTTAGGGAACCATCCTAGAAATAGGGGTGCCGAATTGAGGTTTTTGGTTTTTATTATTGACGCACTTGTTAGGTACTCAAAAGGGTCAATGAGTGACACCCTTGAGGTTTTGTGATAAACTAGTCTCAAGTAATTTCAACCTAGCCTACCTTATCTCTATCATTTAGAATTTGCATCAAGTCATCACACCCCAATGCATAAGTTTCTCCTAGGAAAGCATAATCCCAAGATCCGATTGACTATTACTCTAATTATTTGTAACCCCAAATGAATACTTGAAAAACCCAAAAAGAAATATTACTTATGATATTTTCAAAACCCCTCATTTTTATCTTCTTGTACTATTGGTTTGAATTTGACAAGTATCCATTTTTTTAAGCTAATTTGATAGCCACTCATATTGTTCCTCGTGGATTTGACCCTGACTCAAAATTTGGGTAAATATATTGACGACGACATCCTTGCACATAAATTAACGTATAAGTTGAGCGTTATCAGTGAGATTTCAAAATTCTATGCAGAGGTGAATACCCATATAAATGCTTTTAAGGTACGAGTAACAGCCCGGTTCAATGATCTTCAGTCACCCAATCTGGGTGAGATTAGGGAGAAGGTGGCTACACTACAGGTAGAGATATGCTCTCTCACTAAGAGGGGCATTCTATTCATCCCTTATGTTATTCAGCCAGCACCTGATATGCTATAGAAATATAGCACTTTCGATGCTTAAAACGAGGAAAATATGTAAGTTTCTGAGGTTATTTTTTTAGATATGATGCATTTTGGATATGTTTTGCAGGAAATCATATTTTGGATGATAAGTTCGTGAAAAATGTGTTTTTGGCTACTTTTTGGAGCAATTATGGATGTTTGAAACACTTTCCATCTTAATATGATCAAAGCATGTTTAAGAATCGAATAAAAGAAGAAAAGATAACTCTCAGAACTTACTAAGACAATATGTGGACTGCAAATAGGCAAAGTAAGTGCCAGAAATCCAAACTTTCGAGAGCTGAACTTGCAAGATTTTTTCTTCAGCTACCTGCACCCAGGGGTAGGATCACAAATACTACCTTCACCCAGGGTAAGAGCGCAGGTACAGACCACATGTGGCCACCGACCCTGTTTTTTCCTATTTCATTTGGGCTTTATTTTTAGGGTTTCCTCATGTACTATAAATACCCTTTATGAGTTTTTTAGTAGGATTTATTCACTTTTGATACTCACAAACATATTTTTATTCAAAGATTCGATTTTGTTCTTGGAATTCTCTTGTATTGACTTCAGTTCATTAATTTAGTTATGGTTGTGGGTTCTTACACTTCTTATCATTGCAATTTTATCTATGCTTTCAATTATGAATGTTATTGATTTCTTCATAAGCATGAGTAGCTAAAACCCATAGATAGGATTGTTGAAACCTGGTGGATTAATGAATTAGGGGAAGTTATTTTGTTTTTCTGAACTGATGCCCAGGTATGTATTGCATTATCTTCATATAATAGTTTTCTTAATGGGTGCACATGTTCGGATCCTACCTAGGTATTGCTTCTTACTCCAAAAAAGGAGGAGTGACTAGGAAAAGATAAAGACAACAGTAATTTGGTGTTTAACTTTTGATCCACGCTTCTAGGTTCTATCTTAGTAAGATGGTTAGAGTTCATCAAATAACTAGAGACTCAAAAGGTAATAGTTAACTGGGATCAAGATAAGTGTTAGTAAGGTGACATCCCGAGACTCAAAAGGTAAAGGTGAAATCCTTCTACTATTCCAAAAGACTGTTGAAGGTACATAACTTATCGATTTTGCATGCAAAGTATTGGGTTGGTTCAACAAAGCACTATAATCCTATGGATTTGAGAAGTGAAGGGGAAAAAATCGTAGTTATCACCTATGACTGATTACAACCGAAGTCAATATAGATACTTGCTTGAGATTACTACACAAAACCCCTTATTTACTTTTCTACTTCTACCTGCGGACTACAATACTGAGATCCTCAATTCTTTGTGTTCCCTTGGGATACGACCCAAACCTCAATTGGGATACTATATTTTGACAATGACCGTATCGTCATTCTAGAGGAGGTGTTGTTTAGACGTCATCAAAATTTTGGCGCCATTGTCGAGGAACACAGTGTTGATTTGTGATATGAAGTTGTTAAAGTTTTTGTGTTTTTCTTTTTTGTTTTGTTCAGATTGAGGCATACATCAGTGTGTGCCCAGCATATGGAATAGAGGATATCCCTTACTCCCACTAAATCTGAATCCAAAGACAATCTTACAAACACCAGGTAGGATGTCTGAGCAAAAAAGAGATGAACTTTATGAAGGGGTTTGTGTTGTTGTACCTCCCCCTCCTCCCAAAGGAGTACAGCATATTATTTATCGATAGAAAGGTGAGTTGTTAGAACAAGATAAAGCCAAGAGGAGGGTAATGGAATAAGATCCTTGGGTAGCTAGGGAGGCAGAGCTAGCTAAGAAGAGACGGGCAGCAGACCGTCGAGCAGCACCTGGTGGGAATCAAAAAAGAGATAGAGGTGCCCGTGTTCAAGTAATCCCAGCATATCAGTATATGCAATCATATATAGATGATGAAGAAGACTTGGGATATGTTGAGCTGGTAGAGATTGGAGCCATAGTTCCTCTTGTTTTACCCCCAGGCATCAAGTTTGACATCACGGGTTCAATGATCCAGCTCTTAAATCTGAAGAGTGTGTTTGCAGGTCTACCTACAAATAATGCAAACCCACACTTTGCCAATTTCATTGGTATCTGCAGTTCGTATACAATATAGGGGTGAATCAGGAAGCACTCAGACTGAGGTTGTTCCCTTTATAATTTATAGGAGAAGCATCTTTATGGTTAAGGGAACTGCCAAGAGGCTCCATCACTACATAGAATGAGTTGCGCAAGAAATTCTTGAATTGGTTCTTTCCTCTATCTAGGATGTTGTAGATTTTGGATGAGATTTATAATTTTAGGAAACTACAGCCAGAATTTATGTATGAGGCATAGTTCAGGTTCAAGAAGAAGCTGAGCATAGTACCCAATCATCGATTTTTAGGGACAAGCTTATTAGAGATATTTTATCGAGCCTTGACCATTAGCTCCAAAGCCATAGCATACATTATATCTGGAGGAGATTTTATGAGACAATGTTGGGAGACAGCTCCTGAGATGTTAGATTAGATCTCACTCACTAACCGAGGGTAGAAAACTGAAGAGCCTAAGGGGGGATCTAGCATATATGTTATTGGTGCCTCCTACGACCAGAAAGTAGTTGATGACACAGTAGTGCCAGAGATTGGGTTGATAAGAATTAATCTTGGGGTACTAGAAAAGAAGCTTGCAGTAGTAACTTTTGAGTAAGTAAATGTAGAAGCAGCATAAAGGACAGCTTCCAAATCTTACAAGTCAGAATTAGAGGAGGAAACAAATTATCTATTTTATCAGATGGCGGATTTTCAAGACCATGGCCTAGGGAACCAAGGTAGGAACTACCTTGATAGATTTTGAGACCCTAGAAGAGAGAGAGATGGTTACTGGAGGAAGAAGGATAACTACAAACATAAGGGAGATAGGTACATTCCACCTGGCAAACGAGGTGCAAAATCTAGAATGGAAGAGCTGCTAGCTAATTTGGTAAAGGGTCAGTAAAATAAAGAGATGAGCCTTAAGGAGATTAAGGACGACATTTCAGGATTGACCCAGAAGGTCCAGTCACATGCCATAGCTATCAAGCAATTGGAGCACCAGTTCGAGCATATAGCAGCAACTCTGAACTTGAGGCAACCAGGTACCCTTTTGAGCAACACGGTGCAAAATTAATAAATGATGGTCACGTACTTACTATTACCACATGGAGTGCTATAACTACTATAGATCCCCCATGACCTGCTATAGAAGTTACTAATGATGAGACAAATGGTGTTGAGTCTGAGAAGGAAACAGGGGATAAAGGTAAAGCTATTGAAGAAAAAGGTAAGGGTCTGTTCATTGAGCCAGAAATCAGACAAATTTCGAGACCACCCCCGCCTTTTTCTCTGAGATTGAAGAAAAAAAATAGGAAGGTAAGTTCAAGCAATTCATTAATATGTTGAAAGAGTTGAGCTTGAACATACCTCTTTTTGAGGCGTTAGAGCAGATGCCTAATGATCGGGGGTATACTGGGCAAGGTTAAGGTAACGATCTTACCAAAACAATCAATGACCACATGATAGTGGGATAACTAGTTCAATTCCAAAATCGCTTCAATATCCACCATATCAAGAATAATAAGATCAACATGAGTATCAATATATCTAACATTCATAACATAGGATCTAAACACCCGATCCACTACTAAAGGACCACCCACGAGAGTAGATACAAGTAAGGAAAAATATAATAAATCCCAAGATAACTCTAATCGTGGAGCTAAAAAAAGTTACACATAAGAATAAATGGATCCCGAATCAAACAAAGCAAAGGCCGACTGACGATATACTAAAATTATACCTGTGAAAATAGCATCTGAAGACTTAACCTTGAGTCTAGCAGGTATTTCATACAACTTATCACGCCCACCATCTAGATAGGTTCATACTGATCTTCTTTTTTACCAGCCAGCAAACCTCATGGATCACCCTGGGAGCCACCCCTATGACCATGCAAACCATCTTTAGCTGAGGAATAAACTTATCTAATAGGGGCAACACTCTTAGCCAAAGCAACAATCGCACAATGACTAGGGAACTCTCATGAATAATGACCACAACTTCCATAATTATTGCATGTCCCATGAACTAAACTATGACCAGAAGATTTGGCTGACTCGAAGTAACCACCACAACTAGAATAATCAAAAGACGACCTTTTTAAGGAATGATCACTACCCTGACCAGGGCGATCACAAACACAAGACTGACCCCTATCAATAATTTAGAGCATTGCCTTAATGGGTTTACTAGGCTGACTTTGAGGCCGATACAACTGACGAGGAGGGTACCTACCCTGAGAACCACTACCTCTGAATCATAAGCTACTACGATTCCCACTAAAACTACCCTGATTCGAGGTTTGTTATCACTGCCCCCTTGGGTCTAATGATGTATCTCCTTCATAACTTGAGCGTGATCATAATCCTTAGTAAAAGATCCACCCACAGCAACCAAGCTCTGAGTACACATGCAAAAAGGAAACCTCAATCCACATATAAAGAAATGAACCCTCTCTAACTCAGTTTCTAGAATAGAAGTAGTATGCCAAGACAACTTATGAAAATAAGCCTCATACTCCACAATAGTCATGAAGCGTTGCTCCAGTATAAAGAACTGATCCCTCAAACGATACCTAGGCTGTGAGTCATGTACTTCTCCAAGAACATCTTAAAGAATTAAACCCATATCAAAGAAAAATATCCATCTAGCTTGGAATAAATATGACCTCTCTACTAATGTCGAGCTGCCAAATCCAAATGAAAATTAGTGTAATTCATACCACGAGTCTATGCTAGGCCCAGATTACAGAGCCAATCTTTACAAGCAATCAGAAACTCATATGCATCCTCGCCTGATGCACCAGAAAACCTAGGTAGAGCCAATCTCAACAATCTACCTAATATCTTCTACTCATCAATAGAGATTGTAGGCTGGGTAACTAATGGTTGAGCAACTACCGATTGAGCAACTACTTGCGTAAGAGAAACCTTAACTTTAGGAGGCACAACTATAGGTTTCACCCCTTCATCTATACCACTCTACTCTGTATATTATACACTATCAGATGATGCACCACTAACCAATTCCAAAAGATAAATCAAAGAATCTCTAAGAACTAAAGAAGAAATAAATCCTGATGGATCCTAGGCTTATCCCTAACCCATTCCTGGCTAGGATGGAAGAACCTCTATCTCAGGAGCAAGAATAGGGTCAAATAAAGGACCCATATCTTAGCCCCATGTAGGGTATACATCTCGAGTCTATCCAACACCTCTGTGTTGTCATCTCCAACAACTATGGGATCCCTAGGATTGGTCTTGGGACCCTCATCTCATATAGCGATGAGATTCCTAGGATTGGTCTTGGGACTCTCATCTCATATAGAGGTAGCACGTGTTCTAGCCATTTTTGAAAGAGAGAAGTCAAGGGAATGCTTTATAAACCAACTCATAAACTTAGCACAAAATGAGTGAAAGAAGTGAAGGACTCCTAAGAATGTCCTATAGCCTCTTAATGATAGGAAATGGATGTTATCATTCTGATTCACAAGACTCTAGTAGATATTTTCTCTTGTATCAAAAATACTAATGAAACCTAGGATCTCATACCAATTTGTCACAACCTAACTTAACACATTTTAGCTCAAAACATTTTAATCTTCCTCAACATCAACAAGGAATCAATGCATAGAACGATAACCGACTCGACATTTGGACAAGGATATGAAGACTCAATATATAATATTTTCAATAATTTAACTCATCAAAACCATCCGGAAAATACCAAGACTCATTGCAACTTCAATATCAACATTTCTCAATTTGCCATCCAACTCTCATATAAAGGTACTTGAGACATCAACCCATAGTAGGGATATAGAATTTCTAATATCAATTATAAATTCATAATAAGGAAATAGTGAAATGATAGTATAAATCAAGGCTTAACAAATTAAATCATCATACTCTCATAATCAAATACTTTTTGGACATAATTCCATCTCAACATCATACATATATCGGATGACATAATTCCATATCTCATGGACAATAATATAAGATATAAAACCATATTTCTAATTCATGGTAAAACATGTAAAATCTCATGTCAATGTAATTCAACAAAAATACCAGGCACAAGATCGAAAGGATAATCTTGTTCAAAGCCCCACATACCTAAAAATGGAAGATGAATATGAACTTCCGATTCTGAAACTTTATTCACGAAAATAAAGGGTGCTTCTCGAAGCCCTTAACATGATCAACTCGAATCCCAAATCAATTTGAAATTTCTACGGTTCAATCAGGAGACATGGAAGGATGAAATTTGGAGTAGTAGGGTTGGGGTTTGAGCCTTAGGAAATTTTGGAGAAAAATGAGCTATTGAATGCTCTTAATGGACTTAAATCCATGGTTTACCCGGATGGATTGGAGTGGGAATGACCAAAATACCCTTAAAAATCAAATAATGTCAAATATGTCCTTTGGTGGACTATTTTGATAGGTTGAAGTAGATCGACCATAACTTTTTGATCCGATGGCCAAATTGGATGAAACTAATTTCAATGGAAAGAGGACTTTCAAAGCTTTTTGTTGATATATAGTAGCTCACCCAGATAATTATGTACAAGGAGTTATGATCATTTGAAGTTGACCCTAAAATTTATCTGTCCTTAGTATTTTTTCCTGCACATTTACTGTTCACCACTATTCAAGGTTAGATCGGAATGATCATAACTCATCGCTCGAGTGTCCGATTTGGATGATCCACATATCTTTGGAAAGATTATTCGATGATCTACGCGATGACGAGTCGCATATCCAGAAATTCCACACAGAAAAATTATTAATCAAGATAAAGAATAGAATTCAACACATTTTCGTCCGAGATCTTAATAGAAATTTTTTTTGCGGGGCATCACATCATCTCCCCCTTGGAAACATTCATCCTCGAATGTTGATAGGTAGGTCAAGAATACTATGAAAATGATTATATAGAGAAAAATCATCTTGCCCAAGCATATACTCCATTCTAGATTTTTTTGGATATCGTAGAAAACACACAAGCCAAGATAAACATAGAAATAAGAATTAAATAAAAAGAGAACGATACCTTTGACATGATCAGGATTCGTAGGAAAGAGGTAGGGATATTTGGCACGCATATCCGTTTTGGCTTCCCAAGTAGCACTCTCCACAGATTGATTTCGCCAAAGTACTTTAACCAAAGGAACTTCCTTGTTTCTTAGCCTACGAACTTGAAAGTCAAAAACCTCAACAGGAATATCTTCATATGAAAGACTATCTTGTATACGCGAGCTTTCGGAAGGATCAATCACAACAGAATCACCAATAGACTTCTTAAGCATAGAAACATAGAAAACCGGATGGACGTTAGATAACTCCGTGGGCAATTCAACCTTATACACTACCTTCCTAATGCGATCCACAATCTTATAGAGACCAATGTAACGGGAACTTAGTTTTCCTTTCTTCCCAAATCTCTTCACCCCTTTCATGGGTGAAACTTTCAAGTACACTAAATCATCAACATCAAATTCAAGGTCTTTCCTCCTTACATCTGCGTATGATTTTTGATGACTTTGGGCGGTTTTCAACCTTTTCTGAATTAACTTAACCTTCTCCATAGACTCGAACACCGCATCTGTTTCAGCCGCGGCAGCCTCACCAACATTAAACCAACCAATGGGTGATCTACACCTTCTACCATACAAAGCTTCAAACGGGGCCATTCCAACAGTAGCATAAAAACTGTTATTGTAAGCGAACTCGATTAATGCTAAGTGCTCATCCCAACTACCTTTAAAATCAAGCACACAAGACCTCAACATATCTTCTAAAGTCTGAATGGTCCGCTCGTCCTAACCATCTGTTTGCGGATGGAAAGAAGAACTTAAACGAATTTAGGTACCGAGACCATTCTGGAAAGATTTCCAAAACTGAGAGGTAAATTGAGTACCTCTATTAGAAATAATAGCCAATGGGATTCCATGAAGTCTAACGAGTTCCCGAATATATATTCTAGCATAATCTTCAGCTGTATACGATGAATGCACAGGCAAGAAATGAGCTGATTTCGTCAGCCGATCTACGACAACCCAAATCGAATCATGATGGCGACGAGAAGGAGGAAAATCAACTATGAAGTCCATATTCACTTCTTCTCATTGTTTTGTTTATGAAAAGGGATCCTTAATTTCCTTAAATTATTCTTCTTGATAGCTCATTCCTCTTTTATTTTCCTGAATTATTCTATACTCTTCTTTCCTTAAGTGTCAATTTTTATACTATATAATTAGTGTTCTTTTTTCATTATAGGGATAGAGTTTTGAATACTACTATTAGAGACTTTTATACTGGACAATATTTACTCTCTCTACACAATATATATTTTAAGTTCTCATTTGGTTTGGGTTCTAAAAAGGCTGGTCTGCTTTGTTTATATTTATTTCCTGTTGTCCAACTGTTTTGTGTGGTTTAAAGCGCTAGTTTTGAGATTTCTTAATTGTTTATTACCGCTAATAGGTATATCATTTAAATTTTTAAGTTGAATGTTACTGCTCTGCACTCGTCTTTCTAGGATGTTTTATTTGAAAAAATAAAGTTTTTAAAATAGCCAATAGTGTTTGGTATGAAATCTAGTATAAAGTGGGTTGCTCGTGTTTGTTAAAATTTCTTGCAACATATTTTTATTAACAAATCTCTGTTATTTTTCTCTATTCACTTGGTGTAATTCCCTCCATTTATAAGTTGTTTGGTTCCATTAAGTGGTGGAATCTAGAACCATGACCATAAGTTAAGATTTGTCTGCCAGGATGTTTCATTAAGTGGGTGCGAAATGATCTAATGCAACACATAAACTCCTTGATGTAAGCACTACCTAAGATTCTTGAGATCTTTATGATCTTGACGCATCAAGGGCGGATATGGGTTTCCGCGGATCTTTTCGAATCTAGTTGGTCTGTCTTGTGCATTTGTTTTTTTATAACAAGTTCCTTATCAGAAGTTATTGATTAATAGTGGAGAAGGGTTGCATGGGATCTAAGGATTCACTAAAACTGTCTAGCCTAGTCCACTCATTTTTTAAAATTAATGTTATATTCATTTGTATAGCCTTGTATTAATTGATGTATAAACAGCACTGTTAATGTAATTTTAAAATATGAAGGGAACAACTTATGGGGGCGGGGATTATATGATTTAAATATTTTTAACGCTCTTGTTTGATAAACTTGGAAATATATTCTAGGACTATTAATTAACTTTCAAACACTTAGAAATCATGTTGTAGAATTTTTAATCAAACTTCCGACATGTTGATCATTTCTTGCATAGAAATCATATTTTAGGAGTATGATTTACTGTTAAATCTATTAAAATTAGTTTTTGGAACTTTCAGTAATTTTTTGCACTTTTAAAATAATTTTCTACACTTTGAAAATAATTTTCTGCATTTTTAAAATAAATTTCTACACATTAAATACTTTTCTATGCTTTAAAATAAATTACTGCATTTTTAATATTTTTCTGCACCTTTTAAAAAAATTGCCCTGTTTAATGAAATTTCTGCACCTTTAAACAATAATTTATTTAACGCACCTTAATTCGTTAGGTAGCGACTCTAACTCTAAAATCATCCTAAAAAGAGTTTCCAAGGTTCTAGAATAGTCCTAGAATATATTTCCAACCATTATGAATTTGTATTTATGGGGGATTTTTGTTTTTCATTTCTAAATTTATTTGTGGGAATAGGATTTACATGTTTTATTACATTCTTGTATGATCCCTTTTTCTCTTTTCCTTTGTTTGTTTTCTTAAATGATTAATTTGATTTCTTATTTGACATTATTTATTTTATTTTTAGTCATTTGTTGCAACTTATTTATCTCTCTTCTTTTTATTTTACTTATTCATTTTCTTGAATATTTGATATGTTTTTCATGTTTAATATATTTATCGTTATGTGCATTACAACATGTGTTGTTTTTCTCATCTATTTATGTTTAGCTCGGTTACTTGTTTTTTTTATTGTACTGCTGGTCTTCCAAATTATGTATTTGTTATTGATTTATTTACATTATATGTATTTATTATTTTATTTTAATTGTCATTCCACTTATTCCTTCCTACACTTGGAACCTACTTTTTTTGTTTTTCTTTTAAGAAAGGATGCATGATTGCACAGACATTTTCTTGTAAAACATCCTTGCAGGAAATTTTTTCTGGATCAATCAATCAGTGGTGCATTGATAGTCATGATATTTTTCACTCTCGAGTTGTCCACTAGAGGATCCATGTCATGCAACAACTTTTGTCCTTTAGATCATGGTTGTGTATTCTTTTACTAAAAGACATGGGGCTCGTTAAACTTAGGATGTCACCCTTGGTGCACTGAATGTTGAGTAGAGAAATTTTCCTCAAAGTCCAAAGGGGTTCACGATCCCCCAAGGACCCTTAGTATTATTTGCTATATGTTGAATTATTTTAATGCATGTGTTAGTCTTTTACCTACCTTGTTGTTTTATCCCTAGCTTAGTTATTACTTACTCTTAGAGTTCCTCACCTTAAGAGGTCACTTAAAAATTCTTGTCATGTTAAGGCCGTACAATACACTCTTAGGATCTATTCAAAATTTTCCTCCATTTATTCTCCTGAATCAACCCTGTCTTCTCGAATATCTTTAGCATATGGATCATCTTATTGTCCGACCCTTTCTTTGATAAAAGGTTCCAGACCCATTTATAACCTCCTAGGCAACTCATCATTTTAGGATATCCTATATTATTTCTTCAATATTTACATACTATCATCCTTACCATGATCCTTGATCGTTAATATTATCATATTCATATTGTACTCTAGCTTCACAACCTCTGGGTCAATAGACCTCTTATAACTTTTATTCACTCTGAATGAACATAACTCATTATTTTCAAATAAGAAGAATATTCATTATAGATTTTTCGAGCATTCCTTTCTTACTAATTATAAGTCCTTTCTTCTAAGGTTGACTAAAGTAGAACATCAGAAATGGCTAGTCAAGTAATGTTTATCAACTTTATCAATAATGAAGCTGAGCATGGGAATTTGTGGTTGCACAAAGCTACATCATTTGAGTCAAGCATCAAAAGTATGGAAAGGAAAATTGAAAGAAATAGGGGAATAATGACTAATCCCTGAGGTTCACATGATATGCCATCAGGTTTTCTAGATCCATTATCCAAAACTGAGTTTATTGCTCTCACCTACACTACTGATTCTTCTATATTATCGACCTTACCTATGCCCGATTATGATGCACAAGTTTCTTTGAATTTGTATATAATTTGTAACACCTTGGATTTTGGTCCCTAAAAATTTCTATTTTTTTATCTCACTGCACAACATACGACTCACCTTACAAATTGCAAGGTATCCTTATGAACTACAAGAGCAAAATCATCATCTAAAAAGTGAGTGGCTCCTATGCTACTGACTTGATTATGACTAAAGTTCGCTAGTCATAAAGACTCATTATGATTCATGGTGTCCAAATTGTAGGGTAACCAGTGTGTACCCCAAATGCTTTTGTCCTAGTTAAGACTAGGACCCTATGAGTCATGGGGTCTCTTGATGAGTCATGTGGTATGAGTTGTAGTGTCACCATAGAGGGTTCCCTCAGCTATTGTACAGAGTACGACTCATGGCAATGAGTCATAATGAGTCCTTATGAGTCTTATAGTGACCGTAATCACTAGTGACAATTTTTCAAATTTTAATGAAGGACACTTCAGACATTTCACTTTTTATCCACTTAGACCCCACGTACATAAAACTTTTTGGGGATATTATTTTCAACCTTTATCAATCATAAACACTCTCTCAAATCCCTAAGGCAAGAACAAGCTAGGGTTTCTCAGAGTTGGTCATCTAAAGGCTCAAGAGTTGATTTCTCTCCATAATTCTCTGTACTTTCAGGCATGTGACTCTACCTTCAAACTTATTTTAATTTAACCATGTGTATTAAATGAATATTAATGTGACATTAAATTTGGGTTTTGACATGGGTTGAGGGTTTTGGCATGGTTAAGTCTTAAATTGTTTTTCCATGATTATTATGATTTTTCATGCTTTGAATTGAATTTTTTTTAACTAATAGGGTGCATTGGTGTGAGAATTTGAAAGTGGGTCAAGTCATTCCCCCAATTTTATAGTTTTTGGTATTGCAATTGGTTTGGAATTTGTGTTCCCTAAAACCATTTGTGTACTTGGTTTTGAAATATGATTTGTCACATGATTTGACATTACTACCCATACTATTGCATTGTATAATTATTTAGAACGTTAAACATGGATTTTGAAGATCTTGTTGTCCATGGTTTGGTTATAATTGAAATATTAGGGGTTGAGGCATTTCCTCAATTTGATTTGGTAAACAAAAAAGGGTCGAGGCATTCCCCAAATTTAATTTAATGAACAAAGAGGGTCGTGGCATTTCCCCAAGATGATGGAAGGTAATTAAAATGGAATGAGTGTAAGTTTGCAAGCATAAGGGTATGAATATACTTGTGGTGTGGCTTGATGTGTCACTCCTGGTTAAATAAATAGGTTATGTGAAACTTATTTTAAATTAGGCTTAATGGGGGTCATATGGTTAAGCCGTGAAGGTGTGAGTCTTGAAGGACTTGTACTGGAAACTCACGTTTTCTGTAGTGAGAGTTGGTCTTGATGACTATGTGCTTGTGACACACTTATTATATATTTGTATCCTAGATTGACATGGGATTGGGGCATTCTCTGGTCTTCCTTGATACCTCTGGTTTGTGTAACAAACTTACATTGGGTCCCATTCAGCATGGGGCCATGAACCCATATAGCTCGTGGGTGCTTGCTTATGACGATTGAGCTACATAGTCTGAGCTAATGGTTTACTTCATGCTAATATTTGTTCCCTACCGCAGCATGATTATATATATATATATATATATATATATATATACATATACATATATGTATGTACATTGTGTGCATGTGGATTTTTCAATTGTTTTGACTTGGAATTATTTTATTTCTTCCTTATGTTACATGTTAGTGCTCACCCCACTAACCATCCTCGGATGTTGTATCCCCATACGATGTAGGTTCTGATGGCACTTTTACTTTTCTTGTGTAGTAATAGGTGATTCTAGAGTTGTTCATGTGTTAATTTGAAGTGGTGAGCTTCCTTCTTCTGGAAGGCCTATTACTTCATGGCTTAGTATATCATAGACTATTTCCTTTTTGGATTCATTTCTACTATTATCAGGGGTATGTACCAAATTAGGTTAATGATTGGTATTGTTTAGAGGCTTTGTGGGTTATTGTGGTTGGGTTGGTTGTTGATATTCTAATATTCTTATGATTTTATATTTTTTGTCTTGTTATATGTTCAAAATTCATCCACTTCTGAGTGTGTTATGTTCCGTTTGACTAAGCAATGAGAGTGTTCTCCGGTCCTTAGTGGATTGAGATACCCATCATGGCCATGCCCTAGTTTGGGTTATGACAAAGTTGGTATCAGAGCCTAGGTTTGGTGTCATTGGGTGTCCATAAAGTCATGTCTAATAGAGTCTCTTTATGGATGTGTAGCGCGCCACACTTATAAGGGAGGGACTACAAGACATTTAGGAATATTTCCCTTTCTTGTGTTCTATTTTTGGGATGTAGATTCTAGGATGTTGAAATCTCCTCTAATTCCCATTTAATCTCATTTTAGATCATGCCTCCTCGAAGATCCAATGCCTAGAACCTCTTCTATCCTACTTGAGGATAATATGAATGGAAATCATCATACTTATGGAGTTAAGATGGGTCCCAGCTTCTGACTGTACTGCCCATAGTAGAGTTCTACCAATCCTCCTAGGTCTAAGGGTTATCATGCCCTATCGCCTCTAGAAGACATATCTAATGCTAAGTTATGTTGTTTTATTCATCTGTTAACACAGTTGGTGATATCTTAGTCTCGTCAGTAAGGTCCTGTTGGTATATCTATGAGTTCTTCAAAGGTTACTCGAGTTAGGCAGTTTATGATCCTCAATCTTCCAACCTTCACTAGCTCTAAGATGGAAAAGGATCCTCAGGGTTTTGTGGATGAGATGAATAAGATATTCAGGGTGATGTATACTTCTAACTCTAAGGGTGTGGAATTTGTTGCATATCAGTTGAAGGATGTATCATATCAGTGGTATAAAGAGTGGGATCAGTCTTGGGTGATGATGTGGAGTTGGCACTATGGATTAAGTTTTCTGGTGCCTTCCTGGATCATTTCTTTCCTCAAGAGTTGATGGAGATTAAAGACAAGGAGTTCATAAATCTTAGATAGAGTAGGATGACTATGAAAGAGTAGGCCCTAAAATTTCATCAATTATCCCCATTACGCTCTGAGCTAGTGTCAAGCATGAGGGCTAAGATGAGGAGTTTTCTTTGGGCTTGTCTCAGGACTTAGTGCTAGAGTGCAAGGTTTCCTTATTGAATAGTGACATGGATATCTATAGGCTTATGGTGTATATGCAGCAGGTTGAAAATAAAAAGACGAAACAAGTCAAAGTAGGGATGAGCCAAGGTAAGAGGTCCAGATATTCAAAGAAGGGTGGAGTCCAGCAGAATAGTGGTAGAGATGGCAGACAGTGGTATAAGAGGAAGTGGGGAAATTCTAGTTCTTATTCTATAGCGAGTCCTCCATATCCTAAGCCATTTATCGATATCCATTTTAGAGAAACAGTTGGTTTAAGGAAGAAAGTGTCTAATCTAAGGCCAGTAGGGCTCAGACAGCTCCATCATATCCTTCTTGTAGATTTTGTGAGCAGTTGCACTATGGTTTTGTGATGAGGGGAGAAATAAGTATTTTAGATGCAGCCAGCCTAGACATATTTAGAGGAACTGTCCTTTACTTGATGTTTCTACTTGGCTAATAAGGTCTCAATTGTTGCTTCTTTAGCTCCTACACAAAAGGGTTCTACTTTTGGGTCCGACACTAGTCGAAATCATCTATATGCTCCTTCCACCCGTCAGGATTCTGAGGCATCGCCTGATGTTGCAACTAGTACGCTAAAACTTTTCTCTTGTGATGTGTATTATTTGTTTGATCCCAGGTCTACCCTTTCTTATGTGACCTTTTATGTGGCTATTCATTTTAGTTTTGGTCCTGAGTGTATTCCTAATCCATTTTCTGTGTCTACCATGGCGGGTGACTTTATTATGGTTAGAAGAGTCTATACGGGTTGCGTGGTATCTATATATGATGGGGAGACACTTTTAGATTTAATAGAGTTAGAGATGTTAGATTTTGATGTTATCTTATGGATGGATTGGCTCTGTTCGGGCTATGCCTCTCTTGATTGTAGGATCCGAAGGGTCAGTTTCCAGTTCTCGAATAATCTGGTGATTGAGTGGGAAAGGAGTTACCTAGTGCCTAAGGGGAAGTTCATTTCTTATGAAAGATCTTTAAAATTGATTTCCAAGGGTGTTTGTATCACTTAGTTTGGGCTAAACATTCTAACTCAGAGGGTCCTTCATTGCAATCTGTCTCGGTAGTCAATAAATTTCCTAAAGTTTTTCCTGATGATCTTCCTAGTATTCTTCCCGATAGGGAAATAGACTTTGGGATTGATCTTTTGTTGGATACTCATCCTATCTATATCCTTCCTTATAGAATGGCTTCAACTGACTTGAAAGAACTTAAGGAGATGCTAAAAGATCTTCATGATAAGGGTTTTATTCATCCTATTATTTCCCCATGCGGTGCTCCTATGCTTTTCATGGGTAAGAAAGATAGGTCCCTTCGAATGTGTATAGACTACCTACCGCCAGTTGAATAAGGTGACAGTAAAGAATAAGCACATTATTCCTAGGGTAGATGATCCCTTTGACCAGCTTCAGAGTGCTAAGTACTTTTCTAAGATTGATCTTCGATCGGGTTATCATCAGTAGAAGACTAGGGAGGTGGATATCCTTAAGACTATTTTTTGTACCTGATATGGTTATTTTGAGTTTTTAGTAATGTCATTTGGTTTAAAATAACACCCCGACGGCATTCATGGATCTTTTGAACTATGTATTCCATCAGTATTTAGACTTATTTGTCATTGGGTTTATTGATGACATCCTGGTATATTCTAAGAACAAGGTGGATCATGCCAATCACCTCTGTATAGTTTTGCAGACCCTTAAACATTAGTGTTTGTATGCTAAATTTTCCAAGTGTGAGTTCTGGTTGAATGTTGTTACCTTCCTTAGTCATATTGTTTTTGGTGAAGAGATCAGGTGGATCTACAAAAAGTAATTATGGTTAAGAAGTGGCCTAAACCCATGAATCCAATCGATATTCGGAGCTTCTCCCAGTTAGCCGGTTACTATAGGATATTTTGGAAAGTTTCTCTTAGATTGCTACTCCATTGACTAAGTTGTCACATAAAAAGGTAAAGTTTTTGTGGTCATATATTTGCGAGGGTATCCTTGAGAAGTTGAAGGAAAAGTTTTCTTCTGCTCATATGTTACCCTGCTCGAAGGTGCTGATGGTTTTGTTGTATATTATGATGCGTCCCTTGTGCGATTGGGTTGTGTGTTGATGTATTGGGGCAAGATTGTGGCATGTGCTTCTAGGTAGTTGAAAGTCCATGAGAAGAACTATCTGACTCAAGATTCGAGTTGTTGGTGGTGGTCTTTGCCATGATGATTTGGCGCTATTACCTTTATGGGGTTTATGTTCACATCTTCTCAAACCATAAGAGTTTGCAATACGTGTTCACCCAGAAAGAGTTGAATCTCAGGCAATAGAGATGGCTTAAGTTGCTTAAGGACTATGATATATGTCTTCATTATCATTTAGGTAAAGCTAATGTGGTTGTTGATGCTCGTAGCATATTGTCCATGGGAAGCTTATCTCATGTGGATGAGGAGAAATGAGGCTTGGTGAAGGATATTCACCGGTTGGCTAATATTGTAATTTGTCTTTTAGATTTCTAAGATGAAGTTATGATTGTTCAAGAGGTGTTAAAATCATTTCTTTATGTTGAAGTGAAGCACAAGCAAGTTTTGGATCTCGTCTTGATGCGGATTAAGGATAATGTCGGTCGATAGAAAGTTTTGGCTTTCGAAATTGGTGGTGATGGTATCTTGAGGTACCAAGGGAGATTGTGTGCTCCTAATGTTGATGGGCTACGACAAAGGATTTTGGTTGAGGCTCATGAGTTAAGGTACACTGTTCATCCTAGTTCAGTGAAAATGTATCATGACTTGAAGGAGATTTACTGGTGGAATAACATAAAGAGAGATGTGGCTAATTTTATGGCTAAGTTCATGGTGTGTCAACAAGTGATGGTTGAACACTTGAGGCCTAGAGGTTTGTCTCAAGAGATTGAGTTGCCTGTGCGAAAGTGGGAAGTGATCAATATAGATTTTGTTACTAGTCTTCCGCGGTGTCCCCATCAGTTTGATTCGATTTGGGTCATCGTTGATAGGATGACCAAGTCTGCTCATTTTCTACTAGTGAAGACAAACTATTCTGTAAAGTATTATGCTAAGCTCTTTATTCAGGAGATCGTCAAGTTGCATAGTGTGCATAACTCTATTATGTCTGATTGGGTATGCAGTTCTCGTCTCACTTTTGGTGCTCATTTGAGAGAGGTCTGGGGACTAAGGTGAACCTTAACGCTATTTTTTATCCTCAAATGGATGGTCAAGCCGAGAGAACTATTTAGACTTTGAAATATATGCTAAGGTCTTTTGTGCTTGATTTTGGTGGTAGTTGTAGTGACCACTTTCCTCTCATAGAGTTTGCGTATAATAATAGTTTTCACTCTAGTATTGGGATGGATCCTTTTGAGGACCTTTATGGTAGGAGGTGTAGGTCTCCTGTTGGGTTGTTTGAGGTTGGTGAGAATAGGTTATTCGGACTCGACTTGGTTCACCATGCCATGGAAAAGGTGAAGGTAATTCAGGATAGACTTAAGACTTACCAAAGTCACCAAAAATCCTATGCGGATGTGAGGCAAAGCGAATTGGAGTTTGACATTGATGATCTGGTGTTCTTTAAGTGTCTCCCATGAAGGGAGTGATGAGGTTTGGATGGAAGGGGAAGATCAGTCCCCGATATGTTTGTCCATACTTGATTTTGATAAAAGTGGGTAATATGTATTACAAATTGGATTTTCCATCTAGTTTGGGTTCCATTCAGTTGTTGCTTCATGTTTCGATGTTGAAGAAGCGCATGGGTGATCCTTTCTTGGTTGTTCCTTTGGAGAGTGTTGATCTTTTGAATTCTTTGTCTTAAGAGGAAGTCCCGATTAACATTTGGGATAGACAAGTCCGTTGTTTGAGGACTAAGGATGTGGCTTCGGTAAAGTTTCTATTGAGGAACCATAAGATCGAAGAAGCTACTTGGAAAGATAAAGAGGACATGAAGTACAAATATTCGTTCTTGTTTACCCCTTGGATAATCGTTCTTGAGGTATGTGTATTCCTTAATATCTTTGTTTTCTGTCTTTGTTAAAAGTAAGTATGGTTATGTTCTGTGTTAAATCATGCTAATGGATGCTAAGGTCTCATAATTCAGGATGAATGATCCTAGGGGAGAATGTAACACCCTGAATTTGGGCCCAAGAAAATTTCTGAGTTTTTTGAACTCACTGTCCAACCTATGACTCACCTTATGAGTCGTAAAGTATCCTTACGAACTATAGGAGCCAATCATCATCTGACCAGTAAGTGGTGCCTATGCCACTGAACTGCTTATGACAAAATGTCACGAGTCATAAAGAATCATTACGAGTCGTGGTGTCTAAACCGTAGGGTGACCAGTGTGTACCCCAAATGCTTTTGTCCTGATTTTTACTAGGACCTTATGACTCGTAGGGTCTCTTGAAGAATCGTGTGGTTCGACTTGTAGGGTTACCAGCGAGGGGTCCCTCGGCTACTATCTAGATTATGACTCTAGGTGACGAGTCGTAGTGAGTCCTTACGAGTCGTATAGTGACTCGTAGTCACTGGCGATAATTTTTCATCTTTTAATGAAGGGCACTTTGAACATTTCTCTCTTTACCCACTTATATCTCACTATTTCCAACCTTTATCAATTATTAAATACTCTCTAAAACTCTCTGAAATCCCTAAGGAAAGAACAAGCTAGGGTTTCTCAAAGTTGGTCATCAAGGGCTCAAGGGTTGATTTCTCTCCATAATTCTCAGTTCTTTCAGGCATGTGACTCTACCCTTAAACTTATTTTCCTTTATGCATGTGAATAAAATGAATATTGATGTGAAATTAAATGTGGATTTGGACATGGGTTGAGGGTTTTGGCATGGTTGAGTTTTAAATTGTTTTCTTATGATTATTATGAATTGTTCATGCTTTGAATTGAATATTTTTGAATTAATAGGGTGCATGGTTTTGGAATCCGAAATGGGGTCAAGGCATTCCCCCAATTTTATAGTTTTTGGTATTAAAATTGGTTTGGAAATTGTGTTCCCTCAACCCACTTGTGTCCTTGGTTTTGAAATACGGTTTGTCACATGATTTGACATTACTACCCACACTATTGCTTTGCATAATTAGTTAAATGTTTAAACATGAATTTTGAAGGCCTTGTTGTCCATGGTTTGGTTGAAATGGAAACCTCAGGGGTCGAGGCATTCCCCTAAGTTGATTTGGTAAATAATGTTGGGTGTATTTATGTATTCTAGCGCTACTATTCTAGCTTATTTTGCCTTGTTTTGAGGATGATTTTATGCTATATGTGGTGATAATGATATAAATGATAATTTATGTGTCCAAGTATATGTTTACAATGTTTAATGGTGGTTTCACATGAGTTTTGATTCAATTTGAGCATTTAGAGTTCAACTGAGAAAACTAGTGTAACTAGCTTCAGCTAGGTGTTTTTCTAGTCTATCGTGTTGGGTTCTAATGTGTTTTAATGAGTTAATAAGTTTGTTATTATGTATTTTTATGTGAAACTACTTATTTATAATGTTCAAGGGTCAATTAGATCAATAAAAGAGTCAAAAGAATGAGTTAAAGCTCAATGTTAATTTAGCCTATGCTTAGCTCGTGTTTCTAGCTCATCGTTGAGGTTGTGTTTTTTTTAGATTTAAATTATTGTGTTTAATTCTAGATGATTCTTGTTAAATGGATTATGATTATATATGAAGGATATAAAAGCTTTAAATCAAGTGAAAACAACTTAAAAGGGCTCGGAAATGACCACGAAAGCACAAGATGCAAGCTGGACGCAATTTTGGACCCCTGGAAAGTATTGAGCGTGTGTAGGCATTTTATTTGTCCAATTAGAATGTGTTTCGTACCATTAGATTAGGAAGGGTCCCAAAATGGTGAAACACTGCATCGAGGAGGCTTTACAATTCTAAATTGTCCAAAAACAATGGCTCAACGCGATAACACTACTTCGCATTAAAGACCAAATTCTAGAGAAGAGTGCCCAGTTGTGCCCAGTGATGCCATTTGACACTCTGGCATGACGCGGTGACCACCAAAATCGAGATAATTTTGATTTTAACAATTTAGAAACCTAATCCAAGTGGGGTTATGACTTATATACTATAAATATAACGTCTTAAAACACGTTTTTGACAATCTTGGAATCCCTAGATCACTTGGAACACCGTTGGAGGCTACCAAAACTTCTTTTTAGGTTTTTATTTCTTTAATTGATCTTTCATTTATGGTTTTAATCATTCATATAATTAATTGGATGTTGATTATGGCTATGAGTGGCTAAAAACTCCCTTTCCAGGGTTGAAGACAAGAACATGAGTACGATTGTTTTGAATTAAGTTCGTTTGATTTTCTTATCATTATTGGTTGTTTGTTTATTATTTTTTTAATTATTTTAAGGATTTTTAACCCTTATAATACATCAATTGTCAACCTTTTGATCTCGGAAGAGGGAATAGGGAGATAATACATCGGAATAAACAAAGTATGGGATTTTATTCTTTTATAAAATAAAGAATTGAACTTAGTACCTAGGACAGGGATGTACTTAGGAGCCTTACTTGATTCAATGTAGGATGATAGCTTAATAGACTTAATTGGATTATTACATCCCCTCTCAATGATGTAGTTATAATTTCCAAATTAGGTAAACGATTAGAGGTCGGGAGACCATGATCATGAAATTAACCCTACGAATCAACAACCAAGATAAGAAAGTTAACGAATGAAATTCAATAACGTAGTATGAGTGTTCAAGGTTCTTCAACCCCGGGATTTCTCCAATTGATTATTTCAAGACTTTTAATTAATGCATTGTTACTTTTCTTTAGTTACAAATTTTGAAACTCTCTCCTTAGTTACTCTTGCATCAAATTAATCTTAGAAGTGAAACTAGAATTGAATAGTTGTTAGATCAAGTCTTTGTGACATAGATACTTGGCTTCAAGAAGGTCATTTTACTAATTTATAAGACCACATACACTTGCGTGTGCGTTTGGGCACTGTCATTAAACAAAAAAGGGTTGAGGCATTCCCCAAATTTTATTTAATAAACAAAGGAAGTCGTGGCATTCCCCCAAGATGATGGAAAGTAATTAAAATGGCATCAGTGTATGCTCGCAAGAGGGTATTACAATACATGTGGTGTACCTTGATATGTCATTCCATGGATAAATAAATGGGTTATGTGAAACTTGTTTTGAATTGGGCTTAATGGGGGTTATGTAGCTAAGCCGTTAAGGTGTGAGTCTTGAAATACTTGTACTGGAACTCATGTTTTCCAGCGTAAAGGTTGGTCCTAATTATTGTCTGCTTGTGACGCACTTATTATATATTTTTATCCTAGATTGACGTGGGGTTGGGGCATTCTCTAGTCTTCCTTTATACCTCCAGTTCGTTCGGAAAACACGCACTGGGCCCTTTCAGTAGAGGGAGTTAAACCCATAATAGCTCATGGTTGCCTGTTTATGATGGTTGAACTACATAGTCCAAGCTAATGTTTTACTTCATTCTAAGCCTTATTCCCTACCCCAGCGTGACTATATCTATATATATGTTTGTATATTGTGTGCATATGAATTTTACTGTGGTTTTCACTTGGCATTATTTTATCTCTTTCCTAAGTTACATTCTAGAGCTCACCTCACTAACCATTCTCGGATGCTGTATCCCCACGTGATGCAGAGTCCGAAGGTACTTTTACATTTTTACGCAGTGATAGGTGATTCCAGAGTTATTTGTATGTATTCCCAGTTTGGTTGAGATACAATTTAGGGATAGGGGAAAGACGATTATCAATGAGGCAACAAAGCCATTAAAGATCGAAGTGAGCATAACCAAAGCTATGACTCTCTTAGATGAATCACTGTCAATCACTTTTGAAATGTTGAGGTCACATGGTATTCTGCAGCCAAATCTTGTTGGTTCCTTTTTCCCTTCAAGTCCTTTCTTTGATCAAAAAAAGCATTGTGCTTTCCATTCTAGACTGTCTGGTCATGATACTGATGAATGTCTCCAATTAAGAAGAGAGATAGAGAACTTAATAAGCAACAGGAGGATAGTAAAGAAAATTCGCCCTCAACTAATATGGTATCCAGCTCCAGAAATCATTTTGACCTCAAATTATTCCCAAACCTATTATCCTCAATCCTTCACAAAACCCCATCCTCAAATTTTTTGGTACCTACCTTTATCCGTTCCTCCAATATCTAGCTATATTCTAGTGTATTACCAAAATCCACCGACAAATCAATAATCCAACCAATCTGTTAGACCTCGAGTTTCAGAAAAATCTACCAAGACAATACATTTTTTTGCTGAGCCCATAATCCAACTTTATGAGAGATTAAGTAATGATAGGTATATCACTTTAATTTCTACCATTGTGAGTGATACATAAGGAAGTTGGCTCAATCATTCTAGAATATGTGCTTATCCTTTAGGGATGAAAGGGAACACCACTAACGAATGTCGATCTTTGAAAGACAAAATTTAAATGATGTTTAATACCAAAGTGATAAATGTGATAGGGCCAAATCGTGATGCTGAGTGATTTTCTAAGCTTGAGTTTCACTTGTTCCACGTTGGTGAAGATGATATCTTGTTGATTCACTGCTTCAGGCTCTCAAGCATTTGAAAAATCTTTAAGCTTTACAATATGTAGTTTTCTTTTATGTTTTTTGTCCTTATGTAATTAAAACTACGTTCGACCTGATTCCCCTATATGAGGGATATGTAGGTGCTCAGTTAATGAGTTTGGTTTCATCATAGTAAAATTTTCTTTCCCCTTGATTTATCATTTTTATATACGAAGTTGGATAGATCAACAATGTGATGTGATATCAATCATAAAGGATATTTCGAATCAACAAATTTGATTTTCAACAAAAGTCGACCTCGACCATTTTTCCTATCTTTCTTATCTTCTTTACAACCAAAATTTCAAATTCAATATCATGTTCTATCACTATAATATATTTCTTACGTTAGAAGATTAAATCTTTATGCTTAGATGTAACGCCCCTATTTGTTGAACCGAAATGTTAGATGGTGCCCATGACCCCGAGGGACCATAAGCTAACCCATGGCTGATATTTGTACCTGTACACTGCATAATATAGAACATAAGTGAGGAATACGTAATACTGTAAGTCCATAAGGTTCAAAACGAAATAATTATAACATGAGAGTGGGGTATGTATAAAATACCCAAAACAACTGTAATACTATCTGAAGTCTGAACTTACTAGACTGAAAAGCCTCTAACATGACGTCTGAATAGGGAGTTGATGGGACATGTCCCCAACTATCTCCGACTAGAAAAACTAAACTGAAAAAAATCATAACATAAGTAATGATCATGCCCTAGAGAGACGAGGACTCACTGCTGGAACTCTGACAGCTGAGATGCTACTATTATTGCTGGTTTGGAAATCGTGTATCTGAACCTATGGTGTAAGATAAAAGAAAGCACCATAGCACGAATGCATCAGTACAACTGAGAGTACTGAGTATACGAGTAAGGTAGGCTAAATGCAAAGGGTTTGTAAGCATGAACAATGCTGACTGATATGAACATGAGAACACATACATACATAAGTAACTGCTACTGAACTCGTGACGAGTCTGAATACTGACAACATGAGTTTACCGATTCTGAGATACTAAATGACTGTGTTTACTGATATTGATCTGTGAATCACTAATAAGTGAGGAATTGATACTGTATTACTGAATACTAGGAGACTGATACTTTATTACTGATAAAGAAATGATTGTTTCTAGCATTCCTGATTATGAAGGACTAGTCTAATTGATTGTATCTGACAGTCCTGAAACTGAGTACTGATAGCATGAGTTTACTAAAATCTAATATGACTGGCAAATGATTTCTCATAGATGATATAGCTGATAACATGAGTGACTATATCTGATAGCCTTGATAATGTATACTGATAACATGGGTGATTGTAGATGACAACCCTAAATCTGATGGAACTATCTGAGTTTTGTACTATATCTGAGTTGACTGTATCTGACAGTCCTAATATTCTGAAGAACTATCTGAGTTCTTTTACTGATACTGAATGACTGAAACTGTGAGAGGTAGTAGTTTAATCGACACACCCCATGTATCCTAATGTAGCTAAACTGGGGTCCAATCCTTGCCCTAATTGGAAGGGAGTCAATACCGTGCCACGGGTAAAGATAAGCTGTGAGTGATCCTCAAATCTGGAAGTGTCCCCAAAAGAGAACGGAGGATGTCCGCCTCATCAACCCTCAAGTTGGCAGTGTTGATGTCTCAACCTATGATCTCTACATAGTTCTGGAATGCAAGGATGACTGCTAAGAATCACACACTCATCTGACAGTGTGTGTTCCCATCCTTGGGTTCACTCGGTGCAAACTTTTACTCCCATCAGAATAGACACTGGTAATGACTGACTGAACTGATTAACTAAACTGATTAATAGGACAGATAGTGTTTCATAGCTGAACTAAGCTAAATTTAATGAGTTTCATTGACTGACGAAATACTACTAAGATCTGAGGACTGACTGAGAGAACTGAAGTTACTGAGTACTGAGTAGAACTGGACTGGTACTGAGTTTACTGAATTCCCATTGACTGATGGAATTACTACTGATGTCTGGTAACTGACCGAGTTCATGAGATTACTAACTGACTGAGTTCATGAGATTACTGAGAGTTCCTGAGTCACATGACTGACTGAATTCTACTGAGCATGGCTTGTTTGAGGATATCGTGAAAACATAACATGGCTCTAGGCACACAACTATATTTTTCGGATACAAGTACCCCCAGGACTCGATGGAAAGAAACTGACACACATGACTGACTTGTTCATAGGAATAGAGTCCATAATTCACAATATCATAAGTAGGGGATTCAATACTACACATGGTTCTCAAAATTTCATATGTGGGAGGGGATACATTCAACTTGGAAATACTTTCTTAACTTCAACATCATGTTCACTACATATCACCACCACAATACATCAATAACATGGAATTCATGTAGAATCATAAAGCATAGAGCATGGACTTATTACTTGGTACTCTTAAGTCATGAAAACATGATTATTATTATTCTAGGCATTTCATCCAACACCTTGCATGCACAATTTAGGCATAGGTGAAACCATAAGATTTTACATCATGAACATCTAAGTTTTACATATTTTCAACTCACATGGTGTCATAGATTCATAATAACACATAAAGATTCCAACTTGGGAATCATTCAACATCAACAACTTGATTATCAACATCCAACAATATAGATATCATAAACAACTAATTTCATAGATTTCAACTTACATACTAACATAGCTTCATGAAAATACATAAAAATCCCAACTTGAAACCATACAACAACCATCAACATGAACATAATCATACCACAATAAAGTTTTCACAATAAATAATTTAAAACTTGATTCTTTAGCTCCATGGATGAACACTACGCATACCTTAATTCTTGATTTTTCGAAGATTGCCGGAAAAAATTCTTGAATTTGGATCCTCAATTGAAAACCCCTCTTATTGTTCTTGAGAGAAATTAGAGAAAAGGAGTATATTTTTCGCAAAATGAGGCTTAATTCGGTGCTAAGGGGTATATATAGGGGTGAAAGATGACCAAAATGCCCCTAAAAAAAGAGAGAAAGACGCAGTTGTTTCTCTGTTGACTGTCTGATAGGATGAAGTAAATTGATCAGAACTTTTTAGTCTGATGTTCAAATTGGATGAAATAAATTTAATTGGAAAGAAGAAATAAATATATTTCCATTGATATATATCATCTCTCACAGTTCATTATATACAGGGATTTATGATCATTTGAAGTTGACCCTGAAATGCTAAAAAAAAAACTGGGCAAGTACTGGAGTTAGCAGGCGGCGCGGGCTAATCGCCCGGGGCTTATGTTTTGGGCACCCAAACATGCCCTTACACTACTCCAAAAATTCCGAAACTCACCCGGAATATACTACGAGCTTTCACAATCATAACGCAACTTCAAAATTGAAAACGGATGTCGAGAAGGTCGCCAAATAAATTTCCAAAGTTTGAAGGTCTAAAATAAGACTAAGTGTTGAATCTTGAACACTTAGCAAAAATTTTCTAAGTCTTGGGATCTTTTATGGAGCTTTATGAGCTGAATTTGACACGTGATTTTGTGGGGTATTACAATATCTCCCCCTTAGGAACATTCATCCTCGAATGAGACTGACTGAGAGGGAAAAATGATAAACTAGAATACGTACAAGACATTCACTACTGAGACATGAGTTCATGACTGACATGACTAAAAACTGAGCATATTATACTGGTTTATGAATGAAGGACTGCGTGCTCTGATGAACTGAGTTTCTCAAAATGAGAATGTATATTTGATGCATAACTGACAAGCTAAATCCATGCATATTTGATGCATGATTATATGTCCGACATGATATGTGAATGCATGACTAAAAGCATTGATAAGCTGATCACACATATCTTATATGTAAATATATGACTGAACTGGCTTATGAACATGCGACAGAACATGTAATGGTAAAAGATACCAAGTTTGAACTAAAAAATGGGCATGGAACTAAATACCAAGTTTGGTACTAAAATCTTAACATGAGAACGAGTAAGTTCAAGAAAGATTGTTACCTTGAACTGAAAATACCGATGAGTCTGAGATCAATTACTTAATATGCAAGAGCGGGAACATGAGGACATAACTGAGCCTGGAACATGATACATAAACTGAACTGAGTCTGTAATACATGACATGGATGGAGTATCGTATCGTGGATTAAACTGAGCCATTGAGTACATGTCTTACTATGGAGTTTTGGAGTTAGAAGGTCGGCTCATAAGTAACCCCTCCTCCAAGATAGATTCATCAAAGAAAATGACATGTTTAAATCATGAAAGCTCAGAGACTATAGTGTATCTCCCCCTTGGGAAACTATGTCCCTTGAAGAATGCTGACTTAACTGAGATACTGAGGGAAACTGAGGTGATGCACAAGGCACTAACAAATTGAGTTGTGACTGAATATCTGAGATCTGAAACTGAGACATAATGCATGAACTGAGCTAAACACGAATGCATAAATACACTAACTTATCTGATTAACTGAAGGACTGATAGCTGAATACTGGGTATGGAAGACTGAATTGTACTTAATTTGAATAGCTAGGTTGATTCCATAGAGTATCATAGGTATAAGAAGGAACTGACGGACTAACATGAGGTAACTGAACATAGATTTCTTGAAAGCTATATTGTTTGAAAATGCAGGACCAAGCGTATTACATGAGTTGGAAACATTCCATAGACTGAGATATGGAAATACCTATAACTAAGTAGTTGAGAACTGTACGTTGTGGTCAAGCAAGTTTGAAACCCAACTGAGTTTGTGAGCTGAGCACTGATCTAAAGTTGACATCCTAACTAATGCTATAACTGAAACCCATACTGGTGTTGGGTTCGAATAATTGAATATTGATAACTAAAGTTTAGATTGATACTGAAGTACTGAATCTTGATGGTTGAGTAACTGATTACTGATAGTCATAGTCTTATAGGATTGTCTGAGTCCTTTATTGAATATTGATTACTGAGCTGACGCTGTATCTGAGGACTGGGGGACAGAACATCGACCCTATGGATTCATTGAGGAATATAAACTAAGAGTATACATAACATATTATGAATTTATGTGATCGTTAGGAGCGTAACATGGATCACGAGGACTAAGCATTCTATAGACTGAGATACTGAAGCACTAATAGCTGAGTAACTGGTAACTGAATTGTTGATAGTTATGTAAGGGGTCCTGACATAAGTCAAGGATCTGAACGTACAATCATACTCTGCACTTTCACAACTTCTAAGTACAACCCCTTGTTAGCCAATTTCTTGCATACTAACATGACGTTCAAGCCTATCTTCATAACTACACCGTCGTGTAAAACAAGTATACCACAATATTTTCTTAACATAAAACATTTACTCTCTTTCATCTAAGCAACTGCTCATCACTACACTGTTTCACAAGGAGAGATTTCTAAAGGATTAAATCAGGAGGACCTGAAGTATGAATGGATACTAGATGATCTTGAAACATTACTGGAACTTTGAGAAATAGAATATCAACATGTTTTTTTTACCAAAAATGTATGAACTGAGAGTATACATGACATAATCTAAATCTATCTGATCTATATGGGAAAATCATGAGTCATGGAAATTGAGTATAGTATAAAGCGTGACATGTGTACATGAGTCATGAGCTACATGATCTGAGTTTAGAGTTTCTGCATTCGTGGGACATGATTCGTAACATTGAGGGAGCTAGAACTGAACCCCTTATGATGGGAACTGAAGGCGCACATGATCCCGTGAAAAGTACATGAAAGTAAGTTGTGTTCATGGAACATGATTCATACTGCGGAGTAAACTGGGACTCCTTATTCTAGGAATGGAAATCATACATGATTTATAGAAAAAAAATAAATGAGCATGGTTCGTGACCATAGAGTTGACATGCAACTCCTGATTGGTTTTTGTGATAACTGAGGTGCAAAACTCTGCACTGAGATGAGAATGGGTTGGGAATCATCTGCCCTTACTACTTTCTATTTATACTGGCATTATACTGGAATTTGAGAGCCTAACTTGGTTACTTGATGTACTATCACATACTTACATTCTGTTCAACACCTGCCTGTCTAACTAAACACATCATCTGTTGTGGTTTCCTCATATACTACCAACATCACATCCACACTTTCATACCTAATTTTAAGTCAATAGACTTACATTCTTGCTTGAACTATTCAAGCCTACTAATTGGTATAACTATCCCTATGAATACATGATCTAATAAATCTGAATAAAACTATCCCAACTCTACTACTGCTAAGTTTCTGAGTTCAAGCTTCTAACTCTAGGTCTATGCTATCATAGAATTCTGAGAAGGGATCTGATGGCATATCTAGATTTGGGTGCGAGAAAGAGTGCTCATAATCATGAAGGAAATCTATATAACTTTAGAATAGAACTGGACTGATATGGCACTGCCGAGTCTGTAGCCAATCCCATAACTGACGGTAAGGACTGTCTGAGAAAGCACTGTATTTAGGACCTTGAGTTCACTGTTTCTGTTACCTTGAAAGTAAGGTGGAGTTGACATCTGTGGAGCATGATGAGAATCTACATGAGTTTTCTTAGAAAATCTTTCTTTAGCACGATCTGAGACATGAAAGAAGGGAAACTATTTCTTAAACACCTCATAGGCTCCTACACATAAGTGTGGTGCACAACACATGCATGTACAAGAATCTACTAGATGCGGCTTTCAGACTTCCTAGGACACTGTTGAAACTTAGGCTCTGATACCAAGTTTGTAACGCCCCAATTTTTTGAATCGAAATGCTACACGGTGCCCATGACCCCGAGAGACCACAAGCTAACTCATGGCTGATATCTGTACCTGTACACTGCATAATATAGAACATAAATATGGAATACATAATACTGTAAGGCCATAAGGTTAAAAACAGAATAATCATAACATGAGAGTGGGGTATAGAATAGCCAAAACAACTGTAAAATATTATCTGCAGTCTGAACATACTAGTCTGAAAAGCCTCTAACATGACTGTCTGAATAGGGAGTTGATGGGACATGTCCCCAACTAACTCTGACTAGCAAAACTGAACTGAAATAACCATAACATAAGTAATGATCATGACCTCAAGAGACAAGGATTCACTGCTGGAACTTTGAAAACTAAGATGCTACTGTTACTGTTGGTTTGGAAATCGTGTATCTGAACCTATGGTGTAACATAAAAGAAAGCACCATAGCACGAATGCGTCAGTACAACTGAGAGTACTGAATATACGAGTGAGGTAGGCTAAATGCAAAGGGTTTGTATGCATGAACAATGCTGACTGATATGAACGTGAGAACATATACATACATAAGTAACTGCTACTGAACTCATGATGGTACTAACTACTGAGTCTGAATACTGACAACATAAGTTTACCGGTTCCGAGATACAAAATGACTACGTTTACAGATATTGATCTATGAATCACTAATAAGTGAGGAACTGATATTGTATTACTGAATACTAGGAGACTGATACTTTTTTACTAATAAAGGAATGATTGTTTGTGGTAGTCCTAAAACTGAGTACTGATAGCATGAGTTTACTAAAATTTAATATAACTCGCAAATTATTTCTGATAGATGATATAGCTGATAACATGAATGACTATATCTGATAGCCTTGATACTGGATACTAATAACATGGGTGACTATAGCTGACAGCCCTAAATCTGATGGAACTATCTGAGTTTTGTATTATATCTGAGTTGACTGTATCTAACAGTCCTGATATTCTGAAGAACTATATGAGTTCTTTTACTAAGACTGAATGACTGAAACTGTGGGAGATAGTAGTTTAATCGACATGCCTCATGTATGCTAATGTATCTGAACTGGGGTCCAATCCTTTCCCTAATTAGAAGGGTGTCAATACCATGCCACGGGTAAATACAAGCTATGAGTGACCCTCAAATCTAGTAGTGTCCCCAAAAGAGAATGGCAGATGTCCGCCTCATCAACCCTCAAGCTGGCAGTGTTGATCTCTCAAAATATGCTGGCTACATAGTTCTGGAATGTAAGGATGACTGCTAAGAATCACACCCTCATCTGACAGTGTGTGTTCCCATCCTTGGATTCACTTGGTGCTAACTTCTACTCCCATCTGAATAGACACTGAGCATGACTGACTGAACTGATTAACTGGGATGATAGTGTTGCTTAGATAAGCTAAGCTAAATTTAATGAGTTTTGTTGACTGACGGAATACTACTGAGATCTGAGGACTGACTGAGAGAACTGAATTTACTGAGTACAGAGTAAAATTGGACTGGTACTGAGTTTACTTAATTCCCATTGACTGATGGAATTACTACTGATGTCTGGTAACAGACTAAGTTCATGAGATTACTGAGATTTCCTGAGTCACATGACTGACTGAATTCTACTTAGCATGGCTTGACTGAGGATATCGTGACACCGTGACATGGCTCTAGGTACACAACTATATTTTTTGGGTACAAGTACCCCCAGGACTCGATGGAAAGAAACTGACACACATGATTGACTTGTTCATAGGAATAGAGTCCACAATTCACAATATCATAAGTAGGGGATTCAATACTAGACATGGTTCTCAACATTTAATACATGGGAGGAGATACATTCAACATGGAAGTACTTTCTTAACTTCAACATCATGTTCACTACATATCACCACCACAATACATCAATAACATGGAATTCTTGTAGAATCATAAATCATAGAGCATGGACTTGTTACTTGGTACTCTTAAGTCATGAAAACATGATTATTATTATTCTAGGCATTTCATCCAACACCTTGCATGCACAATTTAGGCATAGGTGAAACCATAGGATTTTATATCATGAACAACCAAGTTTTACATGTTTCAACTCACATGGTGTCATAGATTCATAATAACACATAAAGATTCCATCTTGGAAATCATTCAACATCAACAACTTGATTATCAACATCCAACAATATAGATATCATAAACAACTAATTTCACAGATTTCAACTTACATACTAACATAGCTTCACGAAAATACATAAAAATCCCAACTTGAAACCATACAACAACCATCAACATGAACATAATCATACTACAAAAAAGTATTCACAATACATAATTTAAAACTTGATTCATGAGCTCCATGGATGAAAGGAATCCATGGATGAACACTACTCATACCTTAATTCTTGATTTTACGAAGATTGACGAAGAAAATTCTTGAATTTAGATCCTCAATTGAAAACCCCTCTTATTGTTCATGAGAGAAATTAGAGAAAAGGAATACATTTTTCTGAAAATGAGGCTTAATTCGGTGTTAAGGGGTATATGTAGGAGTGAAAGATGACCAAAATGCCCCTAAAGAAAGAGAGAAAGACGCAGTTGTCCCTCTGTTGACTGTCTGATAGGCTGAAGTAAATTGATCATAACTTTTTACTCCAATGTTCAAATTGAATGAAACCAATTTCATTGGAAAGAGGACTCAAAAATATTTCCATTGATATATATCATCTCTCACACTTAATTATATACAGTTATTTATGATCATTTATAGTTGACCCTGAAATGCTGAAAAAAAAACTGGGCAAGCACTGAAGTTAGCAGGCGGCGCGAGCTAATTGCCCGGGGCTTCTGTTTTGGGCACCCAAACGTTCCCTTACGCTACTCCAAAAATTCTGAAACTCACTTGGAATATACTATAAGCTTTCCCGATCGTAACGCAACTTGAAAATTGAAAAACAGATGTCGGAAAGGTCGCCAAATAAATCCCCAAAGTTTGGAGGTCTAAAATAAGACTAAGTGTTGAATCTTGAACACTTAGCAAAAAATTTCTAAGTCTTGGGATCTTTCATGGAGCTTTACGAGCTGAATTTCACACGCGATTTTGTGGGGTATTACAATATCTCCCCCTTGGGAACATTCGTCCTTGAATGAGACTGTGTTATGTGGTAACTTTTGTTTGGTTTGCTAAGATCACTGTATAGGCCAAGAATCTACAATTTAACAAATATATCTAACCATCTAGATCCTTTTTCTAACATAAATTTTCTCCATCACCAGTATAAAATACCTTATTACCTATATCTACTTATTTATTTCCTCAATAAATATCTCTGACACCCACCAATCTTAGTACTTTATGAAAAATGGTAACACAAGAGTTTATTAACTTAGAAAAGAGGTTAGATGAGTGTCTATATTCCAAAGGCATTATGTTTTAAGGTATAAGAAACTATGTTTACATCCAAGGGTTGATTTTCATTCAGGATACAAAGTTCCAAAATTCTATGTGTTTGATGGACACGGCGACCTGATCACTCATCTAAAAGAGGACTATTATGGAAAAATGATTGGCATAGGATACAATGAAGCTCTCCAATGAGATTGTTCATTCAAAATTTATCAGGGATAGCACTCACTTAGTATGTAAAACAAAACTTTGACTAGTGACATACATGGAAAGACATGGCCTAAGACTTTGTGTGACAACACAAGTTTAATATTATGGTCGATCCAACAATGTTGGACTTTCTCAAAGTAAACATAATGACTCATGAACATTTTGATGATTATACAACACGATAGAGATTGGAAGTTTCAAAGATATGTCCTCCAATGCCTGAACAAGACTTGGTTCAAGATTTCATTAGGTCGCTACATGGTATTTACTATCAAAAGTGATGTTGCTCATGTATTCAAAGGTTTAACAATCTAATTCTAATTTGAAAAGGAATAGAATATGTTATTTGGATAGGAAAAATTATTGATATTTTTCCAATACAGGTTTCTTCTCAAGCACAAAAGCTTCACCAAAAGAAGAAGATATCTCAATTATTCCACCTCAAGAACAACATTACCAAAATACCCAATAGGCATATGTTTTTTTTACCCCTATAACCACAAGGTTTTCAATACCCAAATACTTACCAACATAATTCTCAAAAATAGACTTATCCAATGCCATCTGATTCTCATCAACCAAAAAAATAAAACCTTTTATTTTCACCCTTTTAACTGAACCTGTATCTGGCATATTTCAAAGATTGTTTGCTCAAGGAGTTCTGAAACCAAGAAAAGGTTGGATTTCTAAATACCCACCTAGGAATTTTGACTTATCCAAAAGGTGTGCATAGCATTCAAATATAAAAGGACATGATACTAAGGAATATTCAGAATTAATGTACAAGACCCAAGATTTGATTGAGAAAGGCAAGATTGTAGTACGACAAGGGCCACTAGGCAACATCTATGATAATACCACAGGCACAGTTATTGTCCAAGGGTAA